>CM057341.1:318680994-319880994 GCA_030015575.1 Agapanthus africanus | reverse complement strand
AGACAGGGCATCGATATACCAGAGTTGACTAGCGTATAGCTTCTCGACCCATATAGATGGGCGATGGATGATCCCATATCCATTGGTGTTTGACATCAGAGATGATATATGGGTGCTCAGTGGAGACTGGGTACACTGGACGGACTCGCTGAGAACTCCCAGATGGTATTATACCTCACGTCAGATGGCAGTTCTCTGGTGACACTGGTACAGGTTAGTCTGTAGACCCGAGATCGCCATAGATTCTTGTGTGATTCCCACTGTGCTTTGATTTCCACCTTACCACGTCCAAGAGGGCGTGCAAAACGGTGGTTTTTGGGTACAGTCCCGAGTCACATGGAGGCAATGAGCGATAGGAGGGGTTTCGTCTCTTCCGGTATTGGGGGTTGATGTTGCGCTGTGCTCGATTGGCCATAACAGGAAAGTCCCTAGCCAGGACTGGTTTAGAGATTTACTGGTAAGTGTTACCCGTAGTTTCTCGACCCATTATGCGCCTCATATCGGCACGACTTATCGGTTATGGGGTCTGACGTTTACCACCCTTATACTTGATATGCGACATATCAGACGAGGAGACCGGACTGTACGGTAGTGTCACTGTCAGGCTTTTTGCAGGAGTTAGAGCGGGCTTACTTGCTGATCTTCTGATCGCTCAATACCCGGGTAGCCGTTACGTCCAGCTAGTACTGCTGACGGCTTGCGGGTGCTTGATATGATCATCACCTACTGCCGGTGTATTGACGAGTCTTTAGAGTCCTACATAGAGGTTTTACTAGCTCAGGCAAAACGAAATAGGAGCGCATATGTTATATGTGCGGGACCGAGAATAATGCGAGTATGTGATACCGTATTCTATTTGTTACATTTCAAAATAATAAAATACCATTTTTGGGAAATTTTATAGTTTAATATTACTTTATTGAATATTTTAATAATTCGGTATAATTAAATACAAATAAATGGAGAAAAAAATTGGAAAAATTATGGAAAATTCTAAAAATAGGGTAAATGAGAGAATTATGCCATTTCTAAGTTTAATTGATTAGTTATATGCTAAATTAGTGCAAATCGCGATTAATAATCGCTAATCGGGTTTTTAGCAATGCATATCATTCTTCTTACACTTGTGCATTTTCTACCATGGTTTCTCACTTTGGGTTTACTATTCTTGGGAGAAGGATTTTGAGAGAAAAAGAAAAGAAAAGAAATGGGAAAGGATTATAATATTGGGTATGGGCAAGTGAGAGAATGAGAGGGTGAGATGTGTTGACCAAGACTTGGCCATTCCCTTCATTCCTCATTCATTTTCCCTCCCTCTCCCTCCTATTGCTGCTGCTGCTCCTGCTTCCTCCCCCTTCCTCTAACTTCAATGCCCTATTTCACCTCAAAAACAACTCCAAAACCCCACTCTCATTTCATTAAAAGTGTGCACAAGCTCAAGATCTACACATTGGACTAAAGAAGCAAGGATTTTGGCCACTAGGGGCAACTCAAGAAAATTCTTGAGTTTCCAAATGAGGTATTTTCTGGACTATTAGCTTAGTTTTAGCATCACTTATACCCCCATGTTTAGATTGAATCGATATTGTTTGATATTGTGGAGTTAAGGAAAACCTAGTTAGGGTTTGAGGAAATTTTGTGTTGTAATATGAAATTGAGCTCAGTTGAGGTTATATTAACACCCTAGTGCATGAATGGAGACCCAAACCTGAGAGTTGAAACCCGGAATACGGATTTAGAAACCGATATCGGAGAAATTGTGAAATCTGTAAAGGTTATTTGGGATCTGCTATCAACCCGAGACTCTGAAAATTATATTGACTGTACAGTGACATGTGCAGGCACCCAGGAAGTTACCACCAAGACACCAACCCCTAACTTCATGACCCGGCCGTAGATTTATCCTGTTTGGCCGCAATTTGCGGCCTGGACCCCACCAAACTTGCTCATTTTGGTTTTGGTGTTCCCTTATCTGTAGATTAGGCCCTTGGTATATGTAGATTTGTCTAATTTGACCTAGGGTGAAATCTGGGGCCTATTTCCTTAGTTGCTGTTTTGGATTCGTGTTTCCGTATTCCGTATCTTTAATTCTGAATTTGTGTATTGTGTTTTACCTCGACTATTTGGCGTTTATACGACGATATCGAGGGTTGTTGATGGTTTTGGAAGGTGTTGTCCATAGGTTCTAACCTATAGATCTTAGCGTATCGTTTTGAGATTCATATGCCGTTTTAGTTCGGAATTGGTTTTGATACGCATTTGCGATATGTTAATGTGTAGGTACCTCATGTTGCCTTTGGGACGACAAGCAAACGCGTGGTGACGTCGACAATGAAGACGCAAGGTGAGTAGATTATATCTACAGGGGGAAGTCGGGGGATGACGTATAGCACCTCCGCAGTCCGTAGTTGATGTATTATATCTGATAGTTATAGTGTGTCATGGATATTGTGTTAGGTGTTTATGGATAGTTTAGGCTTAGAAGTAAACTAGTGTAGTTCATAGCCACGAACCCTAGAATAGGTTTACACCCATACGCACACCCTTGCATTTTCACTATACTTACACTGTGTTGATGATGATATTGGATGACTTTGGAGATGAGTCAATGATATTGGGCTTGGTGCCGTGAGATCGGTGATTTGATATGATTCGTATTTGGGATACGATATGTGATTCTTAGCGGGCCTTTGGGCATGTGTTTTACCCCCGCACTCATAATTATATGGATGGTATCGATTTGTACTAGACTTAGATTCAGTATTCCAGATTTTGGGTTATGATGATAAGAATACCAGGTACTTGATGAGATAATGTGATATGGACCCGTACCCAGCTATTGGGATGCAGTACGACGATTTACCGTACGAGCTTTATATTGATGAAAGATCCGCACTCATGACTTGAGGATTGTCATATGATATACTATATTGTACGCGATACTATTGAGGCGGGATCACCGACTATTATATGTATATATATTTATATCGACTTAGATTTAGGTGGATTCCATACCCCTCCCGGTTGACTTGATACTTAGATTTATGGTTTGCATAATAGATGTTAGACTAGACCCCAGTCTTACCCATTACAAAAACCCCGATTTGTCTTATTTCAAATGGCAAGCTGCATTATTGTTCATTTACCATTTATTCTACGGCTCGCATTGCATTGCATGCTCATATGTTATTGATTCATATTCCTTGTGCATATGCCTTTACATAGTTGCATGCTTATATTAGTGTTCTTGTTGCATGTATTATAATTCATGGATTTCGCACTGTGATATGGTTGCATATGATGATTCTGGATTGTTTTACTCCTGCGTATATATATCAGTGGTATAGGACGCTGAAACATATATGTATACCCATAGAGTATATATATATTGGTGGTATGGGACGCTGATATATATATACGCAAACTTAATATATCATCATGATGATCTATGCAAATTTACATATGCATGATGTGAGAGGAGCCTATGTGCTCGGAGCCTATGAGCTCGATGTGAGAGGAGCCTATATGCTCGGAGCCTATGAGCTCGATTTGAGAGGAGCCTATGTGCTCGGGGCCTTTATGGTCGATGGTATATTATATCTCCCCTCCCCCACATTTATTGTATATGCATTGCATCACATATTAGTAGTACCTGATAGAGTACCTTCATGAATGCTGCATACATGTCGGATACATGATATATCGGTTTCACTTGATATTGAGATATATAGTTTGTGTCAATGCGCGACGTTGATTTTCTGATGATTTCATTCATGATATCTCCTGTTTTCATTTTACCGCATACATACATCATATTTATGATATATTGTTACGTGAGGCACTGGCACGAGTACTTGGCACTACACTTATGTTCAGATATTACACTGCCACTTTACTATGCTTCAAACTTATTCATTTGAGGTTTATATTATATCTGATCGTTTTGACTTAGGTTTATGTCATGCTTCCAATTTCTGCTTGTAGATATTTTCTATTCACGAGTTGGCAACTCACCCCCGTTGTGCCTCAGTTCTTGTAGGTTTTGCCGTACAGGTTCCATAGCGGTATTTCCGGCACATTGCTTCCGTTGCGGGTGATTTGCTTGGTAGGTGGGTTCTTTGCATCCGAACCACCCTTGTATATATATTATTCCTTGTATCTAGAAATTCCATCAACCAAAACTTGTATATTGTTTCAGACCCAGACACTAGTGATGTATTATTTCGATCTTAGAGTCGCGCTTAGTAGTGTTAAGGTTTTCATGTTATTGTGAGTTTCTTTTGAGTTTGATCCTCGCCCTTCGGCGTTGTATATTATATTGCTTGTGTGGGTTGTGCTCTTTGTTTATGCGTAGTAAGTGTTAGATAAAATGCCTCAAGGGAAAATAATTTACAAGATATGTTTGTTTACTCTTAAAATGGTTTTAGATTTCTGGGCTTTTGGCTTACTTGGATCAGATGGAGTCCTATAGACTTCATATGGTTCAAGGGCCAGTCACGTGCTCTTTCGGGTCATGACACTATTCCCACGATGTTTGTATCGATCGGTTATATGCGATATAACCAGGTTATCGAATTAAGGGTTGATTCGATAAGTCGATACATTGGATGTTAGTCGGTTATATGTGATATAACCGGATTATTAAGTCAAGTGTTGATTTAATAATTTAGTGTATAATTGTATATGTGATATACTAATTTACATAAACTAACATTGGTTCACTTAAGCATTTGTTTTTCTCACTTGTGCACAACTTAATATATATGTGATATATATTTATTTGCGTTCATTTTGTATCATGGTTGTTGATACAACTTACATGGGTGTATAAGACTTATACCATACTAATTATAGTGTTAGGTTTTTATATTTAAAGTAATTCTAAAATTAGTGGATGATGAGCTCACATGCATGAAGCTTCATGAAGCTTAGGGTTGCATTGACTTAGTCTACTAGTTTTGTTTTACTTAAGATATTAATTAACCTAACCATTATAATGTAGCCATGGTTATGTCTCTACATGAGTTAATATATGATATACACTCACCCATGGTTCACTCTCTCTCTTGATTGGTTTTTCATTTTCATTTTTTTGAGCTCATCTTCTTCCTCCTTCAAAAGCTTGCTAGGGTTTGATAAAGAGAGAGAAATATAGTGAGAAAAGAAATTATAAAGTGTACCAAGTGTACCCATTTCCTTTTTTTCCATCCTCTACTAGATTAGCACTTTAGCATAGGTTTTTTGCTTCACTTTAGTGAAGTGGTAGCTTGAGTTCGTATTCCCTCGACGTAGATCATTTTCGGCCTCGAAGACTTCAAGGAAAACCGTTGCCATCTTCTCATGGAGCCGTCCGAGAGTCCGGAAGCACCATGATCGCAGCGAAGGGACTATTACAAGGAGCTTATGAAGTGAAGGACCGATCTACAAAGGTTTTATTTCGTTTTCACTTAGTTGTAAAGGTATTTACTTGCATGTGAAACCCTAATTATCTAGCAAAGATCTTGTTTAGGGTTGTTCGGCACGGCTAATTTTTTAATCGGGCATGGTTGATGCATTATAGAACCTTGTTAGAGTGCCTAGGAACCCAACACAGTTTTCAACCTACGACACAGAGGGTTTGAGTTATTCAACTCAGGGGACTTATACAAAATATTGTATGTTGTCCAGTATCCATTAGGACAGAGGGGTTGGTACTCGTACTATATTCTGTTTACTTGTGACTTCTCCGGTTTTAGACAAGTGTTTCGTAGAAATACAAGATCCATGTTTTGAGAAGTTATCGGTACAAGAATAAAGTAAAGAACTATGTGTTGAAAGTATCAGTATTTTTCAAGGTGATCGAAGATGTAGATACGTGTGTTTGGTATTCAGTTGATAGTAATGGTTTTGAGAAACTTGCTTCTCTTTCAGGTTACTCATATTTGGATGCGATCCTAGTTGAGTAATGTTGATCATCCTCCTTCCATTTAGTTGACATGCACTGGAGACAGCTGTATGATTTGAATCTGGTTCCAATTAAATCAATGCCTCTATTTCTATATTGTATATAGAATGGTTCATATCTTAATGATGTTAAGGTATATGGAGTTGTCCGGGTTATGCATAAAACCAGACTCTGGATAACTCAAGGTACGTTTCTGCAATGGCAGTTTGTGGGTTATCCCGTGCTTTGACGAGGGGCAACTTTCTACCATCTGGAAGATCAATAGTGATATTGTTCTTGACTCGCCACAGTTTTAGTAAAATGGACTTTTCAGAAAACAGTAGTGGGAGTATGGTAGAACTGAAAGTGATTCCAGAACCACAAACGATTATTGAAAATTTAATAGAACCTAAAGATTCAATCGGGTTTGAAATTCCATTAGCCACTCCACAGATATGGTGAGTAACCTCAAGCACCCGAGAGGTACTCCGGTATCCTTAAAGACGGTGACAGGGAGGTTCTTGTTTACCCAGACTTGCCATTACTGCTGTTCTAGATTATGAGACCCGGCAGGAGGATGAGTATAGCGTCGTTCTAAATTAGCTTTAGAAGTGCACGTGTATATGACTCTGCCAGAGGGTTGTTATGGTCAGTGGGAGTAGAGGAAGCATAGTGGACAAGTAGCTTATGTCTATTTATAAACTAAAGCAGGTATAACGAAGATAGATCATCTATTTTTGATGTAGCAGTCATAGGTTTTGACTTCATCAGAATAGGAGATGGATCTGTTAAGAAGGCAGTAGGGTGTGATTTCCTGGTAATTGGATGACATGCACTTTATAGGAAGTGAAATTCCTATACTACGATCGGTTATACTGTGGTTGTCACACAGTTGTTTCTCCACATAGGATATGGATATAATATGAGGCATTTTGGTTACTAGATCTATGGTTTTAGATCAAGATTTGGGTAGTTTCCCAATCTGGGTACTTAGACAGTATTCTAAAGGTGTTTTAGAATGGCCGACTACTGGCAAGGTGGTGTACCTGCAGGTGATGAAGTCACCCTCTCTAAAGGTGTCTTACAGACTAAAGGGGAGAGGGATGTGCATGATAGACATATCACTTGCTTAGGAAATTGAGTCAATCATGAGATATCAAGTACTACACCAGATATTGTTTTTACACTAGCTGCAATAAGTTTATATTAATCCAATCCTGGAGAAACGTTCGGAAGCAGTTTATGAACATATGTGGATGTTCTAGGGATATGATAACGCATCCTCCTTCGGGAGACAGTTATCATTCCAGGCTTCCAAGGTGACCTGGATGACAAAGTGACTGTCTGAGTTATAGTTTTCCCTCTTTTGAGGGGCGGTAGTTTGGACAGGTGGTCCAAATGGATACTGAGGGAGACATGGGGTAGGAAACTGATTAAATTCAGCGGACGATACTGTCTAAGAAGTTGGCTGGATTTGGAGTTCATTTGTGAACTGGGTCCCATCAGATATCCAGACATATTCTAAGACAGGTATTGCTCATTTCGGGAGATGGCTTTCTCCGCGAACTTGAGATAAAGAGAAACATAGAAAGAAACATTAGAGATGATCTACTTACTGAGGCTATTTCTGGAACGCAATAGTTTTGCAAACGAGCTATGTGAAACTGATTAGTAGAGGAGTTGGGTGTTCGATATCACACGGGGTGTGATTATGCGACACCGCAATAATTAGCCTTAAGTGCATGTGGGAGATTGTTGGTTATAGTGCCCTCAAGTCAATTATTGGATCGCAGGCACGTGATTGCAATGATTGAGGGAGGACCTATACCGGTAGAACAGTCTTACTCGAGATGATAGTATGCTATCTGGTTTGCCTTTATCATCATATAGATGCTTTAGGTGACACTACAGATCACTATTACATGTTGATAGAGCCAATAGGATTCTTGCTTGACTATCAGCAGTATGATGGCGATCATATACGTGGGAGCTGGGGTCTATAAGCACATCCTTAAATGTCCCTAGTCGAGAGAGTTTCAAGATTGGGCATCGACACTCTAGAGTAGACTAGTATATATTGATCGAGACACCGATGAGGGGCGGTGGCCGGTCTCACAAGCCATTGGTGTCTGTTTGTTCACTTAAGATTTATATAGGTGCTCATTGGGTTATGAGTACACCGGACGGACTTGCCGGGAACATGCTAGTTGGTATTATACCTATTGTCAGATAGCAGTTCCCTGGTGACATGTGTACAGGTTACCGTGTACACATGTCACCAGTCAATAGCAGGGAACATGCTAGTTGGTATTATACTTATTTTCAATAGCAGGTCTATCGACCTGAGATCGTCATTTTTCTCGTGTGAGTTCATACTGTGCTTTGATTACTACCCTACCACGGCTCAAAGGAGTCGTGCAAACAGGTTTTAGTTGGGTACAGTCCCGAGCCACATGGAGGCAGTGAGCGAATCATCAGGGGATTCGTCTCTCCCGGTATTAGGGGTTGATGTCGCGGTGTGCACGGGTGGCCATCACAAAAAATCCTTGGCCAAGGTAGTAGAGAATTACTAATCTAGGATCGGTAGTTTATCAGGTGGTGATAGGCTTCATACCGACACTAAATGTTACGTTATTAGGGGTCTGACTTTATCCACCCTCCTAGATTCAATATGCGATACTCATAAACGAACGGACCAGACTGTACGGATTGTCACTGTCAGGTTCAGTAGGGGTTTTAGGATGAGTTTGCTTGTCGGCATCCCATTCTCTCAATACCTGGCTAGCCGTTACGTACAGCTAGTGCCACTGACGTGCTTGTGATTAAACCCACTGCCAACGTATCGACGAGTCTTTTGAGTCCCACACAGAGGGTTTCACTGCTTCGAGCGAAACGTTGTAGAGGCCGTATGGTTTTATGGCAGGGTTCGATCATATACGTGCACTTGCGCATGGATCATGATTTGGACGGATAATACTGGTGGGCTTTGGTTTAAGCCGGATCCTAGTATTGTATTATTGGATTATTTTCGTCTCATTGTATTTGTATTCAGTCGGAATACGGATACAGGTATGTATATACAAATGAGGGGTATTCTTGTAATTCGTTACAAGATTACTTTAGTAGATGCCATTTCTTTTATTGAATTAAACATTTAGGTTAATGTTTATTGAGGTGGAAAGTGTGAGTATGAGTTTTGACTTTGTTGCATTGATGTAGCATGTGCACTTGGTGACTCATGGTATTGGGTCATGGGATGGTTTTTTTTTTGGGTTAGATATTTTGTTGTGAGATATCTGTGGTGAGCAAAGGAAATGAGGCATATCTTTTCCTTCTTGGGTTGTTTTTCTTTAAGTGCTCACAACAAATATTACACAACACTTCACTTCTTCACTTGTTTTTCTTGAGCTCACACTCTTCACCTCTAGGAATCTTCTTCAACCTCCACCCTATTATCTCATGAGTTGAGAATTCATGGGTGTATTGAGACAAAGTAATCACACACTATCTCTACTTCATCTTGGGTATCTAGGCAAGCAAACTGGATGCTCGAGTTACTTCGGTTTTGAGGCGGGTGCCCGTATTACGAACCCTCGACGTAGATCTTCTTCGACGGAGGGAGACCGGAGATCAAACTTGATCGGGGAAGCCGTGAGGAGCTTGGGACAGAGGTTGAAGACCGAAGGACACGGATCGAAGAGGTATAACCTCTCTAAACTCCTTTTATAGAACTAGTGTAGAGTTAATGGTTCGATCCGGGACTCGGGTTCTGTTAGCGCCGGTTTCTAAAAGTTTTTGTTCCGAATTTGGCCACGGATTGATGGCCGGGGCGCTGGCGTAACCCAGCATAAAATCACATCCAGATTCTACACTAGGTCAAATTAGGAGATTTTGCATATAGGGTAGGTCTACATACCACATAACAGGGCCATGTACCAAAATCCACAACAAAACATCAAGACCAGGCCGTAATTTGTTGCCTAGGGGGATGTTTCTGCGGCCGAACGGTGGAGATAGGGGCTCGAGTTTCAGGGGTAAATTCTTAGTTGCATGCACACCTCTCTGTGTTGGGAACTTATTTTTCAAAGCTCTCGAGTCGTAGCAGATCCTATCAGATCATCACAAATCGCCAAAAACCGAAATTACGAAAATTCTAAGTTCTTGTTTTGGGGTTCTAGTCTCAAGTTTAGCCAGAATTGTCATCACTAAGGGTTTGTAATCACCAACTAAACCTCAATTACATCTCTACAACTCAAATCACCCACTAAAATCATTTTATAAATTTCCAAAGTCATTAATCTAGTTTAATCGAACTCTAAACATAAGTAGGAGGTTAAGAAACTAAATAACAAGAAGAAAAGTGAAGGTTATACCTCTTGGAGAAACTGAAGAAAATTCCAATATGGTTGAAAGTGCTCAAAATCTAAACTTGAGCTTGCTATGGGATGTAGGATGGGGTTGTGCACTTTTTTTTATGAAGGTGAGGTGAGGTTTTGGTGAGGTTTTTGAGGTGTTTGTGGAGGAGGTAGCGAGGTTGAAGAAGGAGGAGAAGGAGATGAAGGAAGAGATGAGGAAAATGAAATGAAGTAAAGGATTGGTGAAGGTGCTATGGTCAAAGAGCCATCCCCCCACCCTCTCTCTCTTTCTCACTCTCACTCTCACTCTCACTCATGTCCATGCTCATTTGTCCCCTCTCCATGTCATCTTTTCTTTTGTTTTCTTTTTATTTTTCTTCTCTCTTTCTTCCTCTCTCGTTTAAAAACCAAAGTCCACAAATACCAAGAAGCCATGCATGCATCAACACAATATGTCATGGTGCACTAGCCATGGTTAATACAAAGTGGAATTGGCTTAATCATGATTAGTAGTGCACTAATCAAGTTTAATGTAAACTTGCATATAATTAACTGCACAATTATTTCCAAATCCAATAAATGCCTTTATGATTAATAATTCATATTAATATCCAATTATTTTTCCAAATATTGGTATATATAATTATACCATTTTACGAAAACCCCAAATTCATACTCAAATAGTTTTCGTGAAATATATTATTTTATTATTTAAATTCCAAAATTAATATTTTGTATTTCTGAAATGTTACAGGCACACAGTGTTTTAATGCTTGATCATCCACTATATTTACAACACCATCTCCACCAAATATCCCCTCCCTCTCACCTACATTGTTAAAGTCTTACACACACATAGGCTGCGCACTACTACAAATGTTGGTTGCCCCTACGGATTGGAAAATACATAGGGGCAATTTTTGTTTGCCCTTACGGTGATAACCATAGGGGAAAAGACTATAAAAAATTTATTTCCTTCTGTTGCCCCTACGGTGTCGCAAAAGAAACCCCTACAGTTGGCACCGTAGGGGAAAAATCAAGCACTTAAAAAAATAAAAAAGAAAAACCTCACACCTAAAATCCTTAGCCCAAAATTTCCCCCCTAAATTTTCCCCATCACCTCCTCTTCCGCCTTCGCGAGCTCTCCCTCCTCGTCGTCATCGCCCTAGACTTCATCATCCTCATCGCCATCGCCTAAACCCCCCCTAAATTTTCACCTCGTCGCCATCGCCTTCCTCTTCCTTGTCGCCTTTGCCCTAGCCGTCCTCCTTATCGTCGTTGCCCTACTCCTTCCCCGACCTCCCATCATCGATCCTCCTTCCCGACCTCCTCCTCGCCACTGCAGCAGCCACCTCATCCTCTTCATCACTGCAGCAATCACCCTCCTCCTCCTCCTCGTCGCTGCAACAGCCAACCTCCTCCTTGTCGCCGCCACCTACTTCCTAGCTTGTTCGATTTGCCGCTTAGTTTCAGCAATTTTAATTTTAATTTTCCTAAAATTTTGTTGTTAATTTCTTCAATTTTATGGATTTAATTGTTAATTTTTAATAAATTTTTGGTGTTGTTGTTGATTTCTAATAATTATTATAATTTTGTTATTAGGGTTAGGGCCGTTTAAGGTTGGGTTGGGTTAATTAGGGTTAGGGTTATGATTAGGGTTAATGGTTAGGGGGTTAATTAGGGCCGGGTTAGGGTTAATTAGGGTTAGGGTTAGGGCTGTGGTTAGGGTTAGGGTTAATGATTAAGGCTAGTGTTAATAGTTAGGGTTAGGTTTAGGGTTGTGGTTAGGGTTAGGGTTAATGACTAGGGTTAGGTTAGGGTTAGGGTTAATGATTAGGGTTAGTGTTAGGGTTAGGGTAAATGTATTTTAGTGTAATTTAGCAAACCAATAATAGTTAAGGGTACTTGGGCGAATTGTGTGTATGTGTATGCATGTATGTGTGTGTGTGTCTGTGTGTGTACACGCACACGCAGACACATACACATATACAAATAAGGCCAAACTTTAATTCATCATCATTCTCCTCTATATTGAACTCTTGTCAAATCCCATCCTAACCCCAATAAATTTAAAAATCTTAAATTTGATTAAGAAAACCCTTAACTTTAAAAAAATTTACCCTAAACTAAAAACTTCGAACCCTTATAATTGAAAAAAACGTAAAACCAATTGAAGTTAAATCTTACACTAAGTGTATGTATGATACTCGATGATAATATGAAACTTTCATATTCTCATTGATAGTCATATGTGAAAATTAAAGCGCGACTTAGTCCCTGTCTATCGGTTAACATACGTTCGATGTTCGTCATAACATAGAACTATACGAAGGTTGTTAAATATCGGACGGTATCGTTCAGTGCTAACAACCGTCGTGTAATTTATGTGACAAGAATATTCAATCGTATGATAACTGATAGATTTGTCCAGTGTGGACAAGTTAGGAATGTATAAAGAAAACACCTGCATTCACTTGTGTTTTCATTCATTTCGAGTTATTTCATCGGTACTTTTCCACTGGTTCTCCGTGTACAAAGATAGATTAGATGTTTATTTCAATGTTATTTTACAGCATTGAAATGATTATCTATTCTATTATAGTGTACTTGGAAAACATCGGGGAGGTGCTGCCGAAATTTACTCGAAACGGATGAAAGCACAAGCGAATGGGTGTCTGCTCTATACATTCTTAATGGGATAGAAGCTTTACCCCCACAGCCGAAACACACACATACAATACGAATATACAACAAACGCACACACAAAGAATATACACACTAACAACTCTACACCTAAGCGAAATCATAAACTGAAACACATATACACAGAATACAACTCATACTTGGGTATTTTCAAATCTAACTTTGTTAATCGATAGTTTATTCTTTTCAATGACAAACTTGCCTCTATGGATTTTCTTCTTTGTCAGTAACCATCTCGTTCTTAGATTTCTCAATATAGTCACCATAACCTACAATTTATATGTTATACAATCTAACATGGCCTATGAGTACATCAGAGTTAAGGACTGGATGTACGTGGATTAGCAACAACACATGCAATCTAAGTTTGTCGCAGGAGTTGATGCTTTCATTGAATTTGTACGTGCACATAATAAGATCGTGTTAGAGAAGATTCTCTGTCCGTGCGATAGATTTGGGAATAAGTTCTGGCAAAAGGTAGAAATCGTAGAGCATCACATCGTTAAACATGGTTTTACTAGATTTTATACAACTTAGCTATATCACGGAGAAGGACAAGAAGAAGACGGTAATGCGGCAGAAGAAGAAGGAGAAGACGGTAATGCGGTAAAAGAAGTAGAAGACGATAACTTCTTTCCAGGTGAAGAAATGGAGGATATGGTAGAGTCTGCCTTCAGTGATAGTATTTCTATCGAAGATGACATTCCTTCCGGTCAAGGACCGCATGCAGATAAATATAAAAAGTTCATCAATGATGCCAGAAGACCAATTTATGAGAATGCAAAGTATTCCACCTTATTATGGTTCATCCAACTTTTCCAGATTATGTGTCTAAATGGATGGAGCAACAAGTCATTCACGATACTTCTGAAGTTCCTGAAAGATTCTATGCCCCCAGGAAATAATGTGCCCGACAGCTGGTACGAAACCTAAAAGACGATGTCTGATTTGGGTATGAAGTGTGAGAAAATTCATGCATGCCCTAAAGATTGCGTGTTATACCGGAAAGAGAATTCAGATTTGAAAGAGTGTCCAACATACGGAGAGGCCAGGTATAAGCTAAAAGAATATGATAAGAAGCCTGATATACTTGTCAAGATAGCACAATACATTCTCATAATACAGAGGCTGCATATGCTATTCAGGTGCAAGAAAAAAGCAAAGGCAATGATTTGGCATCACCGTGTTGCTCCAAGCGAAGATGGAAAAATGAGTCATCCAAGAGATTCACCGGCATGGAAGTATTTCGATAGGAGGTACCAAATATTCAGTAGTGATCCCTACAAAGTCAGGCTCGGACTGGCTAGTGATGGTTTCTTCCCATTCAACTATATAGCTGGAAGCCACAGCACATGGCCCGTTGTAATGATAGTTTATAATCTGTCGTCTTGGTTGGCTATGGATCAATCCTACTTTATGATGCCTCTTCGTATTGACGGACCAAACTCACCGGTAAACAATATCGACGTCTATCTCCGACCTCTGATCGATGAGTTAAAATATTTATTCATTGATGGTGTAGAGACTTATGATGCAAACACAGATACAAGCTTCACAACGCGTGTGGCTTTAATATGGACAATTAATGACTTTCCTGCATATGGAATGCTATCAAGTTGGTCCATACATGGTCAAAAAGCATACCCTTATTGCCATCAAGATACAACATCGAAATTGTTTAATTTTAGCAGGAAGGTTTGTTATTATGGTCATCGACGTTTCCTGCCACTAAACCATCCCTACATGTTAGACGCTGCTCACTTTAATGGTCATCAGGAGCTTCTTGGGCCTCCATCCTCATTGTCCGGAGAGAACGTGATTGCTAAGTGGCATGGTTACAATAATGTGACCTTTGGGATAGATCAGGCAAAACAGATTAAACCACCCTACTGGAACACGTTAAGCATTTTGTACGAGCTTCCGTACTGGTCAATAAATTTAGTGTGTCATTGTCCGGACGTCATGCATATAGAGAAGGGAGTATCCGAGCACGTACTCAACTTGCTTCTTTGTAAAGACAGAAAATCGAAAGACAACCTCTGTACTCGGATGGATGTTTAGGACTGGGAAATTAGAAGTGGATTGCATCCTAAATCGATAGCGGGTAAACCAAGCAAGTTTGTACTTCCCAATGCAATGTATCATATGTCACAACCGGAGAAGAAAAGGTTCCTGTAGGTGTTGCATGATTTGAAAGTTCCCAAAGGTTTCTCAGGATCATTTAGCAAGAAGATAAAATTGTGAAAGGCAAGATTGATGGGCTGAAAAGTCATGATCACCATGTTATTATGGAGCACCTTCTCTAATTATCCCTCAGGACTTCCCTTCCCGAATCGGTTGGTCTAGTAATCAATAACCTTTATTGCTTTTTTAGAAAATTGTGCGCTAAAACCTTGGATGTTGTGACGCTGGAGAATCTAGAAAATTCTATTTAATTGATACTTTACAAGCTTAAGCGTATTTTCCCACCGTTGTTCTTCGATATCATAATACACCTGACGGTTCACCATGCAACCCGGGCTAAGTTTACCAGACCAGAACAATATCGATGGATGTATCCCGTCGAAAGGTACGTTGAACTTTTTGTTTCATGCATTTTGTAAAATTATTGTTGTCCTATATGCCCATATTTATTTATTTAACATATTTTTCTTTAGATATCTCTACACTCTAAAAAAATATATACACAATAGAAATCAACCAGAGGGTTCTATCATGCAAGGTTGTCTTCTAGATGAAATAACCACATTTTAACCTCGTATGATCATGTCGGGTGAGCAACAGCCGTCCCTTGCTTTGGAGAAGCTAAACCATCTGTCAACATTAATACCCATCACCAAGTTTGAATATTCGGGTCGACACCTTATCCTTATCTGTTTTTAGTGTGGAATTGTTGGCCTAATCCCTCTTCTTGCCTTATCTGTCTTGATGTTGTCCAAAAAGGGAGGGGGTGTCCTTATATGCTCGCTCAATTCGCTTTAACGCTCGTTTAGTAGACATCGAGTAGAGGGCGTAGCAACAGCGCCTTACTCGAACTGTAGTTATCGTTCACTTCTCCTTCGCGCTATCTGGACGAGAATATTGAGACGAAGCTTAACCGGCCTCGGAGAATTCAAGATGGGCCATACGTAAACCTGATTATAAGAGAGTAGACACTGTTTATCAACAAGATATATCAGTTTATCCTCCGCAATAGCATATGTCTTGAAGAAATTAGAGAGTAAGTTTTTTGGATTAATTGTTATAATTGTGTTTGTGTGTGTATGAAATGATATAATATTAATGCCATAATTTATTGTTGAGAACAAAATTCATATTGATGAGGTACGTGAGGGGCATTCTGATTGGAATGATGAACGATTGGAAAAATATCATCAGGATAATTTTTGCGATTAGGTTGCAGATCATGTAAGTTGTTCGAATAACATGTTATTACTACCAGTCGTAATCTAAACTTATATCGTTATGTATTTGCCGTAAAATTGGTTTTGTCAGATCCACGATCCGAACTTGTTTGCTTAATTAGAAAGAGATTCAAGATGTTTAGCTCAGTTTCCTAGCATGGAGGTTGCATATTATAAAGGATTTGGTGTCCTTGGATACAAATTTGAAGTTAAGGATATAAAAACATCTTGAACCACTCAGAATAGTAGGATTGCGACGGTAGGATCGGATGGTGTGATTTATTATAGATACTTAAATTGCATACTTGGCATCCAATATCCCAGACGATCAGAACCGTTTTATATATTTCAGCGTATTTGGTATGATACACGAACCGATACGGATAAGTGGAGAAACAATCTCGAGACTTGGAAAGATGAATATGGATTGACTAGTATGAACACACTTTGATTTTACGGTCAGGACGATTCATTTATCTTTCTGAACCAAGCGTTCTAAGTAAACTACTCACAGTGCTTGAAGCATCCGGGATGGAGTGTAGTATGCCGTTGGAAACCTAGGGATATTTACGATGTCCCAGAATTCGAGGATTGTATGGAGGACAACGATGAGGATGAAGAAGAGAGAAGACTTAGTGTGCTCCGACCGTCTGTTTCAAAAGACGGGTTTTCTTCGGCTTACGTGGGTTAGAAATGATATCGATGATGAAATCCAAGTAGATATATCTAATGCGTCTACGAAACGAAGAAGGTTTTCAGTAATGTTATATTATTAATCCACATTTCTACGATCTATACATATATTGCATGCATATCTAATGATTGTACTTTTATCTAGGTCTGATGACGATGCTCGGAGCAGCGAGGGGCGGCAGGAGCACCAGCCGCGGCAGAGGCAGAGGCAGAGCAGTTCTGCCGCCCAGGGAGCTGCGTAGAGAGCTCCAAAGGTTGTTCTTGTACCCTGAGCCGTATCCCCTTCGGATGACTCCTTCCGTGTGGACTTTGCCACACCTCCAGGTATATTATACGCATATTCATTTTGAATGTAATATTATAGATATACACGCATATTTATTTTAAAATTACTTATATGTTCAATGTTTAATTGTCTAGCTGTATGTGGTGCGTCCACATCAGAGGCAGAGGCCACTACCGCACCTGCATGTATGTTTATATATTCTATAGTGCATGCATATTGATTCAGAATGTTATATCATAAATACACACACATTCTTTTTGCTCTTACTTAGATAATCAATTTTTGATTGTCTAGCTGTAGGTGGTGCCTCTATATCCCGGACAGAGGCCACCACCGCACCTGCGAGTATGTTTATATATCCTATATTGCATGCATATTGATTTAGAATGTTATATTATAGATATACACATTCTTTTTACAATTACTTATATAATCTATTTAATTGTCTAATTATAGGTGGTGCATCCGCATCTGGCACAGAGGCCACTCCCGCCACTTCCGTACCCTCCGCTCAGTTTGCAGGTTAGTATTCTTAAATATAAAATATTTATTCATTTTACATATTCTCTAAGAATAAACATGAATTTCATGTAATTTTATCGTCAATATTTATTCTCTGGTTGGAGGGATGCGTCCACGTCCGGGTCACCGGCTATTCCTTACCGGAGGAACTATCATACCGCTCGTGCTGCTGTCCGGGCCTAGGCTCGTGCTGCTGTCGCCGGAGGTATATATCACACTTCAATTTTCATTAATCCTTGATTTATTAATACCGTTTTGTCTTAATATTTCTTGTCTTGATATTTCTTGTAGATGCAAGGCAGTCCCATCCCAAGAGGGGGACTCGAGGGCCGAATCAGTCCCACAGGCTGAGGCCCGATAGAGCTAGGGGAGGCACCATTCCCCCTCTTCTTTACCCCCGATTATCGCTATGCTGGCGATTATGCCGAGAGGTTTGGTCGGTATATGGGAGATGAGAGCCGCATCCAAAAGAAGTATCCACTTCACGTTGAGTAGGGCGATCAGCACCGGCGCTCATTTTCCGTCTTCTGGGATCAGGCTCGGGTATTAATATATATTTTCATTTGAATTATCCAATAAATTTATTATTATTTAACATTTGTAATTTAAATACATTATTTTTTGTATTTGCAGTTGGATTACGACTTTTAGCATGTACCCGACCCTGATCACCCTGACAAAGTGCTTGATCTTCACGCTCTTTATCCGGGCCTTATGAAGAACATGCAATCTAAGGTCTGATAAAATAGGAACAAGCTAAAGATCGATTGCTATTTGGTATGGCTGGCGACCCCCGAGGTAGAGAGAGCGGCTCTCCTACATACTCCGGCCTTTGCCAGAGTCGATGTAGATACATGGCCTCTCTTGTGCCAGTATTATAACTCTGAGCACAAACAGGTTTGTAATTTAAATGTAATTCATTATTTAGTATATAATTTATTTTTTTGTGTTTCTTAATTAGAAAACTAAATCTGATTATGTTGTGCAGAAATAGGTCGATCAAAATAAGGAGAATAGGAAGTCGGCGAAGAGGGGTCGCCCCACTTACACAGGTGGCTCGAGGAACATTACTAGTGCTATGGAGGCATCGGTAAATTACAATAGATCTATTTTGATATAATGAAATATTAAGAGTTATTTTATAATATATATAAATTTTTGGCGATTTGCAGAGAGCTCGGACCCTGGCGCATGATGGTACACCGAGCGTGTTGACCGCGTATCTTGCCATCCACGGCACCTCGACAGATCCGCTACAGGCGAGCTTCGATTCCCCGACACCACTACCCAGGAGTATTGCGTAAGTTTTAATATTTATTCTAATTCGAATGAAATTTTTGTTTTGATAATTTCAAATTTAAATGATATACTTATATTTTAATGGTTAATGTGGGTGTAGGAGCAGGTGGTAGAGCGGGCAGAAGTATCGGCGATCGATTTTAGTGGATAGACCGATTTGATGCTACTGACCCCAGTCCTAAACGCCGCACACGGAGGGCACCACAGAGGTTGGGAGAGAGGTCGGGGACTGGGTCCTAGAAAAGCCCATATGAGGCTGGTCTCCACTCCGGCGGTTACTTCCCCTAACCCCCATGAGCGACGTTTAGAGTATGATGTTGCCGCCTTGAAGACCACCGTCGAGGAGTTGAAGGAGATGTTGTTACGTATATTACTTAATAGTAAAATATTATATCACATTATAGATAGTAACATATGCAATATTAGTAACCTGAGTTTATTTGGTTGTAGACTTAGTTTTGATTAATCATACTTACATAAAACTATCTAATTAAAATAAACCACGGTTTTCCAAACTAGATACCCAAACTAGGCATAAGTCCCTAAGTATTCTTAGATTGGGGTTTCGGAATAATCTGATAATGATACAAATTCGACTAAAATCTAATACACCGTTCTTACTGTTAGGAATATATATGCCCTAGAGGCCATTATTGTATGATATAGTGGATGCTTGGACATATATAGAGAGGAATTTCTTGCTCGACATGATAGAATGCTATCTGGTTGCTCTTTATCTTAACATGTACACTTGTATTATTATACTGTCTCTCTGATACATGTTGATAAAGCCCTTAGGATGTTGGCTTGACTACCAAGACTATGATGCAGATCATACTAGTGGGGCTTGTGTAGTTCATAAGCACATCCTTTAACAGTTCCTAGCCGATAGAGTATCGAGACAGTGCATCAATATTCTAGAGTAGTCCAGTGTGTACATTTCTTGACCCTGTATGGGGCGATGGTTGATCCCACAACCATTGGTGTTTGACATCAATGATTGTACACAGGTGCTCACTAGAGAATGGGTACACCGAACATGACTCGCCGATGACTCCTAGAGGGTACCATAACTATCGTCAAATAGCAGTTCTCTGGTGACACTTGTATAGGTTAGTCTGCAGACTCGAGATCATCATAGTGTCTTGTGTGGTTCCCACTGTGCTTGATTTCCTCCCAACCACGGCTCAAAGGAGTCATGCAAACAGGTGTATTTTAGGTACAGTCCCGAGTCGCATTGAGGCAGTGAGCGATAGGAGGGGTTTCGTCTCTCCCGGTATTTGGAGATGATGTTGCGCTATGCCCGATTAGCTATAACAGCAAGTCCCTGACCAGGGCTGATGAGATTTACTGGTAAGTGTTATCAGTAGTTTCTCGAACGGTTATAGGCCACACATCGGCATGATTTATCAAGTTATTGGGGTATGATGATTCCACCCCCAGACTCGATATGTGACATATCAGACAAAGAGACCGGACTGTACGGTAAATGTTGCTTACAGGCTCTACGGGAGTTTGGACAACTTTGCTTGTTGATCTTCTATTCGTTCAATAACTGGGTAGCCGTTACGTCCAGCTAGTACCGCTGACGGCTTGTGGGTATCTGATGTGATCATTACCTACTGCTGGCATATTTACGAGGCTTTAGAGTCCCACAGAGAGGTTTCCTAGCTCAAGCGAAACGAAGTAGGGCACATATGGAGATATGTGCGGGTGCTTAATTGGATACGAGTATGTGATATTGTATTCCAATCTCGTGATATTGGATATTAGTCAGGTTATATGAGATATAACTGGATTATTGAATCAAGTGTTGATTCAATGGTATATATATATGCTGTTAATATATATTTGATATTAGCCGGATTATATTTGATATAGCCGGATTATTGAATCAAGTGTTGATTTAATAATTTGATATATATATATATGTGTTATATATATATATATATTAACTAGTATTGAATATTAGACAGTTATATGTGATATAACCGGATTATTGAATTAAGTGTTGATTTAATAATGTGATATATATATATATATATGATATTAGTCGGTTATATATGATATAACCGGATTATTGAATCAAGTGTTGATTTAATAATTTGATATATACTTATATATTTGATATATATATATATATATATATAAACTAATATTAGCTCACTTAAACATTTTCTTCTCTTTATACATACTAATATATATGCGATATATAAAAATATGTATTAAATCTTGTATCATGGTTGATGATACATAGAACTAGGATGTATGAGAATCACACACAAGGATTGTGATGAGTAGATAATTGGATTGATTTATGAATTAAAGAAAATGGAAATGAGTTAAAATTCTTGGATGCTTGTGGAAGCTTTGAGAAGCCATGACTCACCCCATTCTCTCTGTTTTATTCATAGATATTTTCCCACTATCTCATCACTTCACCTCATGGTTCACTCTCTCTACATCCAAGTTCATCTCATCTTCTTCTTGACTTGCTCTCTAGAAAATTCTTGAGATGAGAAAAAGAAAAGAAAAGAAGAAAATAAAGTGAGCAAAATTCCTACTTCATCAACTTACACTTTACTAGCCCTTTAGTTTAGGTTATTTGCTTCACTAATACTTTGATTAGTGAAGAGTGAGCTTGAGTAAGAGAGACTTCATGGTGGATCATCTTCGGCTTTGAAGACTACAAAGCAAGCTCATTCCCTTCATTAAGTGGAGTCTAAGAAGAGTTCTAAGGACTACCACTTGGAGCTTTAGAAGTGAAGGACCGGTCTACAAAGGTTGTATTCTCTTTTCACTTAGTGTAGAACTTGTTTGCATACACTAAAACCCTAATTATCTACTTCGATTCTAGGTTAGTATACCTTAGACCTCTAGATTTTTTAAATTGCATACTTGATGCTTGTATAAATCTAGTAGAGATGCTAAGACATACTTTCATGGTATCAGAGCCAAGCTAGAGACTTAGACGAAGTCTAGACGATATTAAAGTGTTCGATCGACGTTTTTAAACACGGATTTTACTAGTTTCTGTCCATTTTTCCAATCGTTGGATTTTTCACAATTAAAAATTCTCAGAAAATCATGCAGGTAAAATTATAAAGGCTCAAGAAATATGAGAACGTAACTCCATAACTTGACGGCAGAACCACTGCAAATACCATGTATTTGCGGCCCTTTCGCAGCGCAATAGTGGAGTTAGGGTCTCGATTTTCTTATGCTGCTTCATTTTCATAATTTAGACTTTCTGGGCATTTTTGATAAGGCTCAAGTTGTTAAGGTCTCTGTGAATTGTTATTGCTTGAAACATCGATCGAAATGTTTAACATCGTCTAGATTACTATAGTTAAGTGATACAATTTTCGGAATCCACATTGAGTAGTTTTGAGAAAACTAGTTAACGATTAGTAAATCTCGCATTTTAGTCTCAAGTGATGGATTGCCACGGAGTTTCGATTCCGATCAAAACTCCATCACAATCTCGTATCGTACGCGAATAGTCACCGGGAGACACTAGTAGATAGCCACACCCCATAGCCCCGACCAAGTGACTATAGGAGAATCCCATGGCCAAAAGCATCCACTCGGGTGCTCGCGGCCGCGGTGTTCTGCCTAAGTGCACTTCGTTGATGGCATCGGGGGTGCGGCCATCGACTAAAGTTTCCGACGAGCATTCGATCATATAATCAGGAATCTTATTGAGTTACCCGACTTGTTTTTGAAAAGTGTTTTCAATTCGAGACTTAAATTCAAAGTTTATAGGATTAGGCATGAAATCCGGAGTATATGATATTCCGGGTTTATGATGTCTAAGGATGATGCGGATTCTAATTATTATAGTTTTCATTTCTTTTTTGCCACTGTAAGTATAATATGTGGTGTATCCCCGATCTCGTTGCTATACATCAACGATATTAGGGATACGCATATTTACTTATGTTAATGACATGTGATGTTATTGAGTTGCTGGTTGATATGTTATATTGGATCATCGTGATTGAATAGCCGGGGGGTTTTGCGTGAAATGAGAGTTTTTCAATTTTCATTCATGTAAAAATTATGTATGTAATTTTTTTTTATTGGGACACTTCCGAGTTGAGGTTGTTGTCTCTATTGATGTATATTATTTACTTTTCCGCATTAGGATAGACCCAAGGCAGGGAGCATAAGTAATCGGGTTCTAGAGTCCAGTGGGAGGCCATCTCGAGGAGTACAGACCGGGTCACCTAACTCTAGAATTGGTAGGGTTTCTTGCGGCTCTCGTAGGGGTCTAGGGATGTGGGATTGGTTATTCATCATGACTGTGGAACCCGTGTTTTTCATTACTGGCTTAGTTTAAAATACGGACTTCCTAGCATATAATATATTTCATATGTTTGCTTCTGTTGATTCTGTAATATGATGTGATCATATAACCGCGTGAGACAAATGCTACTTATATATATGATATACTAGTAGACACTATATATGTTTTGTATCTGCGCTAGTCCGGACCCTACCCTGCCATAAGTTAAGTAACCTTAAGGTGAAGACTCGGGTCCCTGTGGCGAATGCGGATGGCATATATGTGTGTTTTATTTTCTTTTCTTCTATGATGTTTAGGAAACACAAATGATGGGACGTCATTAATGAGATTAATGAAAAGAAAAGAAATCTAAACATGTTGTAGAATCAAATTTTTCAAAAAGGTAGCTCTATTTTTTGCTTTGCATAGTGATATTCCTTTATGAATATCCAGCACCTCATTCGATCAGGAAAGATCCTAGATCCCTTCACCGGGAATGAATTCTTTAGAAAAACTAGCAGATGCTACAACCCACTCAGTTTGTTTTGAAAACTACTCGATTTTAAAGTGGAGCTTAAACCACTCCTTTTCAAATCACTAGATTCTACAACGATATCAAGTTCATTAAGTTAAAGGTTTTCTTCAAAACCAGTCGCGGCCCTCTGTCATTTCAGATAAGTGCTATTTAGTATTCGTGCTGCGTTTGTTGACATTATCAAGGCGTAGTGTGCGGTAGCTGATTAGTGCATATCTGCCGCATATGATGCGATTAGATTAGGGTAGTCGTACGACCTTGTTGACCTTTTTAAGGGTCTTGCGGGCGAGTTTAATTCAATCACGAAATGACGGGTTGAACTTGACTTACGCTTTATGATTTGTTGACCTTGTTAAGGTCACAAACCGCATGGGGTAAAAACAAATATCGGGAATTTCAAGTGTTGAAATTTGCAATGAGATTGCATACCGTCTATATAATAGTTGGATCCTGATACCCACTGCTAGTAAATGTTACTCCTGCGAGAGGTTTCCATTTTACAATTAGCTAATCTAGTAGGTGTCTACGAAAGGTGTTAATGGGGTTATGCCCCTGCGGGAATGAGGTTATTTAATTAGTTCCATGCGAAAGCATAGGGAGACTCCCTCGGAGTACCAATACTTGCCTGGCTAATCGATTGGCGAAGTTGTAGGGTGTAATTAATCCCAGCTAATCTTACCTTTTAGGGTTTGAAGGAAGATTTGATAAAAACAGTGGGAGCCATCTGAAAGTGTATCCTAGCACCACCACAAGATTTTAACTGGCATCAAGCATGCAATTTAAAAATTTTCTTGGTGCTAAGCTACGCTAACCTGGAATTTAACTAGAGTATTAGGGTTTAAAGCATGATATAAAAAAAACTACACTAAGTGAAGAATGCTACAACCTTTGTAGACCAAGCCCTTCACTTCTAAAGTTCCGGGTAGTAGTCCCTACGACTCCTCAAAGCTCCACTTGAAGAAGGATTGTCATGCCCCGCTTCCCAGTATACTGGCAGAGGATGCGACGAGGCCGCTACGTATTTACTCTGAAGTAAACAAGCTAAGCGTATCTAAGTAATATAAGTAAAATGCACAAGAGACGGGATGTAAATAAACATCAACTTTATTTATTAACATTCTTTTTTACAATACATCTGAAGAGTAAATACATGGAATGGAAAGCAATGCCTAAACAGTGGCAAAACAGAAATGGAAAATACAGAATGTAAATGTGTATAAGGAATCTAAAACTCTGGGTCGAGAGCTAGCGGGTCCAAATCCTTGCTGGTGGGCTCGATCTCTAGTGAGTCCGAATCACTTGACGACATTCCAAAGAAGAAGAAAGAGAATGTCGTCAGGGAACAAATCGCTCGGCAAGTCCCGTAAATAGACAATAATGGAATAGATAGAATAGTGAGTATATTGTTATAATGTTGTATCTAGTGTTAACGTTGTTGTTTGTAGCTTGGTACAGAAGATGCCAGTGTATACGAGAGGAGTCTCACTTTCCGGATACTAAGGTATCAGGAGTACAAGGCTCCGTCGATAATACCACGGAACAACGGCATGGATGTAATTACGTCTTAAGTGACCACCTAGTGCCACCTTTAACATGTTCCGTACCAGTCTACCCCTTTATAACCCCCGCGATATCTTGATTGTATTGTATTGTATGAATTGCATATTGTATATAGATGGATGACTTGCCGAAACCATGATACCGGTAATGGAATGGATATAATGGATGAACATGTAGATGGAATATATCCATGGTTCGGTTCAGTCAATATAGATTGAATAGATTGAACAGATTGGATATATGGATTCATGGATTCATGTTGAATTGTAGTTTATACTTGAATCATATTCAAGTCAGATTTATTATATTGAAACTAAGTCTGAGTCAGACAATTAGAAAAGAAATTGAAGTCTTGAATTATGTTTTAGTGCTATCGGTAACTGCTGCACATGGACGGCAGGATTTATGTCTTTTTCAAAAACAATTACCATGTTGATAACACCATTTGTTAAGTTGTCTACCTTAAATAGGCAAGCACCCAAATCTCCGGCTCCCTGAGGCTTAAGAGACTCATCCCGCTTAAATCTATGTTTACTAGGGTCCTTATTGTAATTTAGTATACTTGAGGGGTTTTATGTAAAATAATTTTGTATAATTTTCAAAATACACCGCAAGTATTTTATTATCATCTTTAGAGTTTTCATGGATGTATATTTTATCAATATGGCATTTCAAGTGAATAAAACCTAATTTCAAAATATATGGTATTTATTTGTAATATTGGAATTGTATGGTATTTTCTTGTAAACGAGATGTTTTTCTTGAATTTTGGAAATTGTGGAATATTATAAATATTAAAAATAGATATTTTGATATTAATTACATATATATTTATTTATAAAAATATAAGTTTTATTTATAATAGAAATCACATTTTTCTAAAAAAAATTGTATTTTAAATCTTTCGAGATCGTATGCTCCCTGCGGAGGTTTGCATCTCTCTCTACTAGGCCCGAGGATGTACGATAATCCGTACTATCCCGAACGGGCTCTCCGAAATGGGTTGTAGAGGCGCATTTGCAAAGATTTGTTAAAATACACATCTTGTAAAAAAAGGTTTTTATAAGTCGGAGGTAGTTATGTGTAAAGTCGTATTTTTCCCAGGTCTATGTTCCCAAATTCCATCGTGCAATGTTACATATGAGTGTTGTGAGGAGGTAGGTTATTGCCTCTTGAGTTTTCTAAGGTAATACGGTTTTAAAAAGTTCAAGCATGTCGAAAAGAAACATAAGGGTATTTTAATGTAAAAGTGGAATAAAACTTGCTACAGTTATTATTTTGATGCCAAACTTGTTCTATTATCTTCGTTAATGTTTATTGGTTATGACATAAGAGTTTGGTATTATTGTGTTTAAGAAAAATAGATCTTTTTAAGGAAAAACCGAATCGGAAGTCTGATTAACTCTGCTTCCGTCGGGTTTTAGTTTTGAATATATTTAGAATAGAGAAAAGAAGAAGAATTAGGGACTTACAGGTTATTAGACTAGAAGAGAGAAGGAGGAAGAGGTAGGAGGTGACGGTGCATCGTTCCGTCCTAAGAATCTCCTCGGATTTCCGTCGGAAGTTCGTCGGAGCTTCGCCCTTTTCTAACTCCACTTGCACACAAAAAGTCTTGGAAATTTTCTTGAGAGTTTGGGCAGGGATTTGTGAGTGAAGGGGGTGATTTGAGGGGTGATATTTATAGGAAAAATCTACGGTTTGGGGTAGTGAAAGGGTGTGATTAAAATTGTATTTAAATTTGCATTAAAAAGGATTAAAATGGGGTATTTTAATTCTCTGTCTAATTGCAGAGAATTTAAACAGTGCATGGGGAGCGGGGTAGTCCAAAAGGTGCATGGCTTCAATAAAAAATAGGATCGAACTGAGTTGACCGGCCAGCACCGGCCGAGTCAGCCGATTCGCCGGCCCGAGTTGGGCGAGTCGGGGCGCGCCTTGATGCCACGTGTCCCTGACGCTTGGTCTAGCCTCATGGTCACGTTTGTTTATTCTGTAACTTATCCTATTATGTGTAGTGCACGTATAAACTCTTGGGCTTCTAAAAGATTAAAAGAATTTAATTTAAAAAAAAGTGTGGCTGATGGGATTTAAACTCTGGTGCTTTGGTTCAGCAGTGCAAGGTCTTACCAATGAGCTACAAGCTCCTTCTTACTGTTCAAAAGAAAAACAAACTTATAATTTGTGTTAAGGCTCAAGTACCCCTTTCTGTATTTTTGAAAAAAAATTGTACAGAAAATTTAGGGTTTTTACATTCTACCATCCTTATAAAATTTTCTTCCTCAAAATTTGTAAAAGGAAAGTGAAACAGATTCAAGAAAAGTTTGGTGATAGAACTATTGTAGTGTATGAAAAATATTTGGAAGAACGAAAGGATGCGAAAGTTTTGGTATGATTGTAAAAGAGGTGAGAGAATTTTGTTTTAGGACAGATGAAATTGGAAGATTCAAAGAATTTGAATTGTAAAGAATGCTTTTAGTTGCTGGTTCTTGTGTTATATTGTTTAGGTTGTCCACGCAGAACTGAACTGCATGGTAGGGTTCCATACAACTCTGACCTACATGGGCCGCCAACAAAACCTGTCACGCCCTGCTTCCTAGTATACGGACAGAGGACGCGACGATGCCGCTGCGTATTTATTCTGAAGTAAACAGGCTAAGCGTATTTAAGCAATATAAGTAAAATACACAAGAGATAGGATGTAAATAAACAACAACTTTATTTATTAACATTCTTTTTTACAATACATCTGAAAAGTAATTACATGGAATGGAAAGCAATGTCTAAACAGTGGCATAATAGAAATGGAAAATACAGAATGTAAATGTGTACAAGGAATCTAAAGCTCTGGGTCAAAAGATAGCTGGTCTAAAACCTCGCTGGTGGGCTCGATCTCCAGTGAGTCTGAATCACCAGACGACATTCCAAAGAAGAAGAAAGAGAATGTCGTCAGCGAAAAAATCGCTCGGTAAGTCCCGTAAATCGACAAGAATGGAATAGATAGAATAAAGAGTATATTGTTATAATGTTGTATCCAGTGTTAACGCTGTTGTTTGTAGCTTGGTACAGAAGATGCCAGTGTATACGAGAGGAGTCTCACTTTTCGGAGACTAAGGTATCAGGAGTACAAGGCTCCGTCAATAATACCACGGAACAACGGCATGGATGTAATTACGTCTTAAGTGACCACATCGTGCCACCTTTAACATGATCCGTATAAGTCTACCCCTTTATAAACCCTGCGATGTCTTGATTGTATTGTATTGTTTGAATTGTATATTGTATATAGATGGATGACTTGCCAAAACCATGATATCAAAAATGGAACGGATATAATGGATGATCATGTAGATGGAATATATCCATAGTTCGGTTCAGTCAATATAGATTGAATAGATAGAACAGATTGAATATATGGATTTATATTGAATTGTAGTTTATACTTGAATCATATTCAAGTCAGATTTATTATATTGAGACAATTAGAAAAGAAATTGAAGTCCTGAATTATGTTTTAGTTCTATCGGTAACTACTGCACATGGACGACAGGATTTGTGTCTTTTTCAAAAACAATTACCATGTTGATAACAGTGTTTGTTAAGTTGTTTACCTTAAGTAGGCAAGCACCCATATCTCCGGCCCCCTGAGGCTTAAGAGACTGGTCCCGCTTAAACCTATGTTTACTGGGGTTCTTATTGTAATTTAGTATAACTTGAGAGGCTTTTAAGTAAAATAATTTTGTATAATTTTCAAAATACACCTCAAGTATTTTATTACCGTCTTTAGAGTTTTCATGGATGTATATTTTATCAATATGACTTTTCTAGTGAATAAAACCAAATTTCATAATATATGGTATTTATTTGTAATATTGGAATTGCATGGTATTTTCTTGTAAATGAGATGCTTTTCTTGAATTTTGGAAATTGTGGAATATTATAAATATTAAAAATAGATATTTTGATATTAATTACATATATATATATATATTTATAAAAATATAAGTTTTATTTATAATAGAAATCACATTTTTCTAAAGAAAATTGTATTTTAAATCTTTCGAGATTGTATGCTCCTTGCGGAGGTCTGCATCTCACTCTACTAGGCCCGAGGATGTGCGATAATCCGCACTATCCCGAACGGGTTCCCCAAAATGGGTTGTAGAGGTGCATTTGCAAAGATTTGTTAAAATACACATCTTGTAGAAAAAGGTTTTTATAAGTCGGAGGTAGTTATGTGTAAAGTCGTATTTTTCCGAGATCTATGTTCCTAAATTCTATCATGCTATGTTACATATGAGTGTTGTGAGGAGCTAGGTCATTACCTCATGTGTTTTCTAAGGTAATACGGTTTTAAAAAGTTCAGGCGTGTCGAAAAGAAACATAGGGGTATTTTAATGTAAAAGTGGAATAAAACTTGCTACGGTTATTATTTTGATGCCAAACTTGTTCTATTATCTTCGTTAATGTTTAATGGTCATGACATAAGAGTTTGGTATTATTGTGTTTAAGAAAAATAAAACTTTTTAAGAAAAACCGAATCGGAAGTCGGATTAACTCCGCTTCCGTCGGGTTTTAGTTTTGAATATATTTAGAATAGAAAAAAGAAGAAGAATTAAGGACTTACAGGTTATTAGACTAGAAGACAGAAGGGGGAAGAGGTAGGAGGTGCCGGTGCGTCATTCCGTCCTTAGAATCTCCTTGGATTTCCGTCTGAAGTTCGTCAGAGCTTTGCACTTTGCTAACTCCACTTGCACACAAAAAGTCTTGGGAATTTTCTTGAGAGTTTGGGTAGGGATTTGTGAGTGAGGGGGGTGATTTGAGGGGTGGTATTTATAGGAAAAATTTAGGGTTTAGGGTAGTGAAAGGGTGTGATAAAAATTGTATTTAAATTTGCATTAAAACGGATTAAAAAGGGGTATTTTAATTCTCTGGTTAATTGCAGAGAATTTAAACAGTGCAGTGGGAGTGGGGTAGTCCAAAGGGTGCAGGGGGTTCAATAAAAAATGGGATCGGACCGAGTTGACCCGGCGGCGCCGGCCGAGTCGGTTGATGCGCCGACCCGAGTTAGGTGAGTTGGGGCGCGTCTTGATGCTACGTGTCCCTAACGCTTGGTCTGGCCTTATGGTCACGTTTGTGTATTCTGTAACTTACCCTATTCGTGTAGTGCACGTGTAGACTCTTGGGCTTCTAAAAAATTAAAAGAATTTAATTTAAAAAAAGTGTGGCTGATAGGATTTGAACTCTGGTGCTTTGGTTCAGCAGTGCAAGGTCTTACCAATAAGCTACAAGATTCTTCTTGCTGTTCAGAAGCAAAACAAACTTATAAGTTGTGATCAGGTTTAAGTACCCCTTTCTGTATATTTGAAAAAAAAATTGTACAGAAAGTTTAGGTTTGTTACAAGGATCAAGCTTGCTCCTTGATCTTCCACGCCGAATATGATCCATCCGAAGTTTCTCTAGGTCAAGCTAGCTCTTCACTAATCTAGTATTAGTGAAGTAAACAACCTATTCTTTAGTGCTAATTTAGAGTAGGTTGATGAAATAAGTTTATCAGCTCACTTAGAATTCTCTAACTCTTTATTTTCCAACTCATGGATAAGAGTAGAGCTTGGTGGAGGAAGAAGAAGAAGGGGAAAGAGCAATACAAAATGGGCTAGCATTAAAAAAATGAAGTGAAGAATGGCTTCTCTCTTTTCACACCTATTGAAGTATGAATTAAAAACAATACATATATTGCAACATGCTTCTATAGTGTAAATAAAAGAATAAACAAAAGAAAAAAAGCCATGCCTCATCATTCCATAAATATCTCCCATTTTCCACCTCTTATTTCTATTTTCTCAAAATAGAAAATCCAACCATTCTTCATAATACGCGCGTGCGCGCGCGCATACACACACATATATATATCATATATAGACACACATCATACACACACACACACATATATCATACATATATATGCACATAAACCATATATATACACACACATATATCATATATATATGCACACACACACACATTTATATATATATATGCACATATATATATATATTAAGAGAAGAAAAAAATTAGTGAGCTATAATATTAGTTAATATATAATTATATCAAATATAAATATATATCATATTATTAAATCAACACTTGATTCAATAATCCGGTTATATCACATATAACCGACTAATATCATTTATCTGTATATTACATTATTAAATCAACACACTAACTGAACACGAAAAAAAAATATTGAGTAATAATCCGGTTATATCACATATAACATAACCGATATCAAATGTCGCCAGATTAGAATACGGTATCACATACTCGTATTTAATCAGGCTCCCGCACATATCAGCATATGTGCCCTACTTCATTTTACTTGAGCCAGAAACCTCTGTGTGGGACTCTAAAGACTCGTCAATATGCCAGCAGTAAGTAATGATCACATCAGTTACCCACAAGCCGTCGGCGGTACTAGCTGGACGTAACGGCTACCCAGGTATTGAGCGATTAGAAAATCAACAAGTAAGCTTGTCCAAACTCCCATGAAGCCTATAAGTAATACTTATCGTACAGTCTGGTCTGTTTGTCTGATATGTCGCATATCGAGTCTAGGGGTGGAATCGTCAGACCCCAGTAACTTGATAAGTCATGCCGATGTATAGCTCATAACGGTTCGAGAAACTACTAACAACACTTACCAGTAAATCTCATCAGCCCTGGCCAGGAAATTACTGTTATAGCCAATTGAGTATAGCACAACATCAACTCCCAATACCGGGAGAGACGAAACCCCTCCTATCGCTCACTGCATCCATGTGACTCGGGACTGTACCAAAAATCCACCTGTTTGCATGACTCCTTTGAGCTGTGGTAGGGAGGAAATCAAAACACAGTGGGAACCACACAAGTCACTATGACGATCTCGGGTCTAAGACTAACCTGTACCAGTGTCACCAGAAAACTGCTATCTGACGATTTGTATAGTACCATCTAGGAGTTCTCGGCGAGTCCTGTTCGGTGTACCTATTCTCTAATGAGCACCTGTGTACAATCTTTGATGTCAAACACCAATGGTTATGGGATCAACCATCGCTTCCTACAGGGTCAAGAAACATACACATTAGTCTATTCTGGAATATTTATGCTCTGTCTCGATACTCCCTCTACTAGGAACAGTTAAAGGATGTGCTTGTGGACTACACAAGTCCCGGTAGTATGATCCGCACCATATTTCTGGTAGTCAAGCAAACATCCTAAGAGCTTTATCAACATGTATCAGAGAGATAGTATAATAATACAAGTGCACATATTAAGATAAAGAGCAACTGGATAGCATACTATCATGTCGAGCAAGAAAGTCCTCTATATATATATGTCCAAGCATCAACTATATCATACAATAATGGCCTCTAGGGCATACATATTCCTAACACCATCCTGATTAGATAAGATAATAACCAATCTAATCTTGCAAGAGTGCACGCTAAAGTGTTTTTTCTCTTTCTCTCCAAGTAGCGACCATGATACGCCTTAATCAAGATAATAATATGGATGTATTGACCAAACCCACTTATCATACTGAGCTGGGGAACGTTGGTTCCACTATATCTTATGACTGTCATAAGTCTGAGCAAGAGATAGGGAAATGCACGGATTCCCATGCAGCCCGAACGAAGATAGAGCATGCTGATGCATCTTCTTCGCGTGTGTTTGTTATTGAGAACTGTTTCTCAGTCTGCTCTACCTCCTAGGTATTAGATACCGGATTAGGATCCCATATTTGTAATCAGTTACAAGGGTTAAGCAGAAGTAGAGAACTGGGAAAGAGTGATATGTTCCTTAGAGTGTGGAACGGAGCAATTGTTGTTGCCGAAGCTGTCGGCGAATATCATATAGTATTGCCAAATGGTAATACATTGATTTTGAATGACTGTTATTACGTACCGTCGATGATGTGCAACATAATATCCGTTTCATTATTAGAGAAAGAAGGATATAACTTTGCACTAGAGAAAAATATTATAAACATTTTCCTAAATCAAGTGTTGATTGGATTTGGTATGTTGTGTAATGGTATATACGTTCTAAATCAAAATACAGTTCTAAATATACAGAACATACACAAAAGGAAAAGTTCAGAAATGAACGAAACCTTCTTGTGGAATTGTAGATTTGGTCATATCAATGCGACAAGACTAGTGAAGTTGCATAAAGATAGATATTTGAATCCTTTCGAATTTACATCTTATGAAACTTGATAGTCATGTCTCAAAAGAAAGATGACCAAAACTCCGTTTACTGGACACGGATTGAACTCTTGGGACTGATACATAGTGATGTATGCGGTCCTATGTCTACACATGCCAGGAATGGTTTCTCGTACTTCATTACATTCACCGATGATCTCTCAAGATTCGGACATGTGTTCTTGTTGAAACACAAATCTGAAGCTTTTGAGAAATTCAAGGAGTATAAGTGCGAAGTAGAGAACTAGACGGGTAAAAGTATTAAAATCTTTCGATCTGATCGAGGAGGAGAATACTTAAGCACAGAATTCCGGGATTATCTAAAAGATAATGGGACTTTCTCTCAGCTTACTCCTCCGTATACACTACAACACAATGGAGTATCAGAACGGAGGAATCGCACCCTATTAGATATGGTGCGCTCTACGATGAGTATTGTTGAGTTACCTATTTCCTTTTGGGGTTATACACTTGAGACAGCTACATACCTATTGAATCAAGTTCCATCAAAATCTATGCCTAAAACACCATATGAGATATGGAGTGGAAAGAGACCATATCTTAAACGAGTTAAGATATGGGTTTATCCGACCTATGTTAAAAAACAGAATCTGGACAAACTCAAGGCACGATCAGTTCTTTGCAAGTTTGTGGGATATCTAAAGAATTCACATGGATATATCTTCTACCATACTGAAGAACAAAATGTGTTTGTTTCTCAATATGCCACCTTTTTAGAAAAGGAATTTCTTGTAAAAGAAATTAGTGGTAATGGGGTAGAGCTGGAAGAAGTTCCAACAACACAAACTACAACTGATGATTTGGTAGAATCAGAGGATTCAATAGTCTCCGACGAACCTCAGCCACTCCGCAGATCTAGTAGGGTTCCTCATCCACCTGAGAGATACTACGGTTTTCTCATAGACGGCGGGAGCGAGGATTGCATCATGGAAGATGATGACCCAACTAGTTTCGAGCAGGCCATCACAAGTGGGGACTCTGTGAAATGGCTGGATGCTATGCGATCTGAGATGGAATCCATGTACCCCAACAAAGTATGGACTTTGGAAGTTGCTCCTGAAGGGGTAAAACCCATTGGGAGAAAATGGATCTTTAAGAAGAAACTTGGTGTAGATGGAAAGGTTGAGACCTTCAAAGCTAGACTTGTAGCAAAAGGTTTTCGTCAATGACCAGGTGTCGAATATGATGAAACATTTTCTCCAGTAGCTATGCTTAAGTCCATCAGGATCCTACTTGCCATTGCTGCATACCATGACTATGAAATATGGCAGATGGACGTCAAGACTGTTTTTCTAAATGGTGATTTAGAAGAGAGTGTGTATATGACACAGGCAGAGGGCCTCGTAGACAGTGGGAGCAGCGGAAAGATGTGCAAGCAGCTTAAATCAATCTATGGATTAAAGCAGGCATCGCGGAGTTAGAACATCTATTTTGATGTAGCAGTCAAAGAGTTTGACTTCATCAAAAACATAGATTAACCTTATATATATATAAAGGTTGTAGAGAGTAAGGTTGTCTTCCTCGTATTGTACGTGGATGATATACTCTTGATAGAAAATGATGTTCCTATGCTGCACTCGGTCAAACTCTTTCTATCACAGAAGTTTTCCATGAAAGATCTGGGTGATGCCTCCTACATCCTGGGGATAAATATCTATAGGGATAGATCTAAAAGGATGTTGGGATTGTCCTAATCAAGTTACATAGACACCATACTAAAGAGGTTTAGTATGGAAGATTCTAAGCATGGTAATTTACCCGCTTGTTCAAGAACCACTCTCTCTAAAGAGATGTCTCCCAAGACTAATTTGGAGAGGGCTCGCATGTAAGAGATACCCTATGCTTCTGCAGTTATGTCTATCATATACGCGATGTTATGTACCAGACCGGATGTAGCTTACGCACTAGGTGTTGTAAGTAGGTATCAATCAGAACCAGGGGAGAAGCACTGAACAGCTGTGAAGAACATTCTTAAGTACTTGAGAAGGACTAAAGAAATGTTCTTGGTGTATGGTAACTGTTAGTTGTATGTATTCCCTAGAGGCCAGTATTGTACAGATGATGTATATTATATTGGATGCTTGGACATATATAGAGATGACTTTCTTGCTCGATATGATAGTATGCTATCTGGTTGCTCTTTATCTTAACATGTATACTAGTCTCTTTAAACTGTTTTATAGTTACATGTTGGTAAAGCCCTTAGGATGTGTACTTGACTACCTGGACTATGATGCAGATCATACTAGTGGGGACAAGGTAGTACATAAGTACATCCTTCAAGGTCCCTAGTCGTGGGCGTATCGAGACGGGGCATCGATATACCAGTGTAGACTAGCGTATACGTTTCTCGACCCATGAGATGGGCGATGGATGATCCCATATCCATTGGTGTTTGACATCAGAGATGGTACATGGGTGCTCAGTGGAGACTGGGTACACTGGACGGACTCGCCGAGAACTCCCAGATGGTATTATACCTCACGTCACATGGCAGTTCTCAGGTGACACTTGTACAGGTTAGTCTGTAGACCCGAGATCGTCATAGAGTCTTGTGTGATTCCCACTGTACTTTGATCTCCACCTTACCACGTCCATGAGGGCGTGCAAAACGGTGGTTTTTGGGTACAGTCCCGAGTCACATGGAGGCAATGAGCGATAGGAGGGGTTTCGTCTCTCCCGGTATTGGGGGTTGATGTTGTACTGTGCTCGATTGGCCGTAACAGGAAAGTCCCTGGCCAGGGCTGATTCAGAGATTTGCTGGTAAGTGTTACCAGTAGTTTCTCGACCCGTTATGAGCCTCACATCGGCATGACTTATCGGTTATTGGGGTCTGACGTTTACCACCCCTAGACTTGATATGCGACATATCAGACGAGGAGACCGGACTGTACGGGAAGTGTTGCCGATCGGCTCGACGGGAGTTGTAGCAGGTTCGCTTGTTCTCTTCTGATCGCTCAATTCCCGGGTGGCCGTTACGTTTAGCTGATCGCTTGCGGCTTAGGGGTGCTTGATATGATCATCACCTACTGCCGGCGTATTGACGAGTCTCAGAGTCCCACAATGGAGTTTCCTAGTCCAGGCGAAACGTTGTGGTGCGCGTATGCGATATGCGCATGGACCCGATTAAAATGCGCATATAGGATACCGTATATTGGTCGGGCGGCTTGCTTTTGGTAGGGGTCATATGTGATATGGCCGGATTGATAAATCAAGTGTTGATTTATCATTTAACCATTAGTTTCTCACTTGAAAACCTTTCTTGAGTATGTTGGATGTATGCATGCATGTATAGTTTCTTTATTGATTCATGCACATATGGATGTACATATACACATACATACATACATACATCCTTCATGGTTGTACTTACATGAAAATGGTGGCAATATAAGACTCACACCATGGTTTTATTTATGGATTAAATTGCATTTGATTTAAAAACAAAAAGGAAAAAGGCAAATGGTCATTATTGATTTGTTTCTACACTCTTCTCTTGACCTAACCATTCTCACCCACCATTTGACCATGGGTTACTTTTCCTTTTGTGTTTTTAACTCAAGTTCAATAATATCCTAACCATGGTTTGATATGAGAAGAGGAAAATATATATTGATATATTTTCTATTTTCTTTTTAGAGTTGAACTTATCATCTTCTCATATTGCCATCATCTTCTTCTTCCTCTCTCATTTTGCTCTCTAGTTCTTTGTAGTGAGCAATATACTCATCAAGATTGGATTTTGAAGTGAGAAAGAGAACCACAACACCATTCTACACAAGTCTATCCCACTTGTTTAGAGTGTTAGCTTGATTTCGTTCACTTGATCGGATAAAGTTGCAAGCTTGGACAAAGCGGACTCCGGATGGATCATCGGTGACCTCGAGGAGTTCAAACGGAGCTTTTTCAAACCCCAAGTAGCCGAGGAGTCTAGCGTAGGGAGCTACAAAGGTTGTACTCTCTAAACCCTAGCATTTCTTTCATATGATGATGTGAAAAATTTGAAACCCTAATTGATTCTAGGAACGATCCGATGTTTGTTAACTTAGCACCCTATAGACTCCACCTTTGGTTCATGTGATGCTTCCAAACCCTTCATGAGGTGCTAGGCTAACCCAACAGTGGTATCAGAGCCGACCTAGAACATTAGGCGATGATTTTACGAAGTTAAAACTCCGATCGAACCGAAAATACGGATTTTTGAGCGCTCTCTGGACATTTTTTAAAAATTGCTGTTTTTCAGAATTAAAAATATGTAAAAAATTCGGCAGGAAAATATAAGAATTACGATGTAAAAATGATGCGATGAACAGTTAATTTTGCCGCGGAAACGCGGCCTAAGCTTGCTTAGGCCGCTGTTCCGCGGCCGTACAAATCGATCACTGCATCAATTTTATACTGTAATGTTGTGTTCTGCTTGTATATTTTTTAGGGTATTTTTAATCCGAATTTAGTGCTGAAAATTCTGGAGATGGTTTTGGACTCGACAGTTCGATCGGAATTTTGATTTCGTGACTTTTCCGGGTAAATTAGAAAGTAGTGAAGTGTTTGAACGAGTATCATTTGCTCACTTTTCACGGGGTTTAAATATTTTGGAGATACGTGTAAGTTTTGTGGTGGTCCCTCTAAAAGACAACAAACCTTAACTCGATTATGTGACCGTCTTGAACTGCCCTTTGAACCTTAGGGTTTGGGGCAGTACGGCGTGCCACATGTGAGGCGTTGGCTTGACCCTTCTACGGCTGGACCGCTACTACTGTGTCACACTCCATGTTTTTGAACTTCGCTCAAGTGTTGAGCTTTAGGGAATCTTGGGTATTTGATCGTTCGTTCGAAAACTTTAATACTGTCTAATTATCTGGAATGTGATGCAATGTTTGGAATTCATATTATAAGACATGAAATACGAGGTATGTGATATTTCGCATTTACGATGTCTAAAGAGAATGTGGATTCCATATATTGCAGTTTTACACTTTCTTTTCTGTGACCGAAAGTGTAGTATGTAGTGGTATTGCTGATTGTCGTTGCTATACGTCGATGACAATCGGTGTATGTATACTTACTTACGTTGATGATATGGGATATTATGTGTTGCTGAGATATGATGTGCAGGATTGTCGCGATTGAATAGCCGGGGTTTTTTTTTATGTGAGATGAGAGTTTTATATTTTCATTCATGTAAATTCAAATGTAATGTAATATTCTTTTATTTGGGGCACTTCCGGGTTGAGGTCGATGCCACCTGTGTTGTATATTATTTACTTTTCCGCATTAGGATGGACCCAAGGAGGGGAGCACGGGTGACCGGGTTCTGGGGTTCAGTGGGAGGCCATCTCGAGGAGTCGAGACCGGGTCTCCTAAACTCCAGAATTGGTAGGGTCGCTTGCCGCTCTCGTAGGGGTCCAGGGTGTGGGCTTGGCTATTCATCGCGACTGTGGAATCCGTATTTTCTATTTTGGCTAAATACTAAATACGGACGTCCTAGTATATCCCACATTATATCTATGTTTCTGCTGCGATATCTGTGATGTGATCATTTGATATGTTCTGATGGATACAGTATATAGTATATATGATATATTATATAGGCGTTACTTATGTTTTACATCCGCACTAGCCCTGCCCTGCTCTGTCGTTAGTTACCTAACCTGACGGTGCACGAGGGGACATCGAGGCGAATGCGGATGGCATAAGTGTACGTCGTATTTATCTGTGATGTTTAGGTGACTTAAATGATGGGACTTCATTAATGTGATTAATGAAAGAAAAGAAACCTAAAAGATGTTGTAGAATCAAATTTTCAAATAAAAAGGGTAGCTACAGTTTTGCTTTGCATAGCAGTATATATGATATACCCTGCACCTTATTCGATGAGGAAAGGGCCGAGATCCCTTCACCGGGAGTGACCCCTTTAGCAATAACTGGCAGATGCTACAAACTCGGTTTGTCTTTTGAAAGCTTCTATAGTTTCTGCTTTGCACAGTGATATATATGATATATCCCGCATCTCATTCGACGAGGAAAGGGCCGACGATCCCTTCACCGGGAGTGACCCCTTTAGCAAAACTAGAAAAGCCTCAAAATCACTCCATTTCAAAACTTCATTTGATTCTACAACGATATCAAGTTCATTACCCAATAGGTTTTCAGAAAAACCTGTCGTAGCCCTCCGTCATTTCAGATAAGTCCTGTTTAGTATTCGTGCTGCGTTTGTTCACCTTGTCAAGGCGCAGTGTGTGGTGGCTGACCAGTATTTATCTGCTTATGCATATGATGCAGATTGGGTTAGGGTACTGGTACGGCCTTGTTGACCTTGTCAAGGGTCGTGCGTGTAGGTTTAATTCAATCAAGAAATGACGGGTTGAACTTGACTTACGGTCTATGGTTTGTTGACCTTGTCAAGGTCATAGATCGTTTGGGGCAAAATATTATCGGGAATTTCAAGTGTTGAAATTTGTAATGAGATTGCATACCTTCTATGAGATAGTTGGATCCGGATACCCACTGCGAGTAATTGTTACTCCTGGGAGAGTTTTACACAGGACAATTAGCCGATCAAGTAGGTGTCTAGAAAGGTGTCAACGGGATTACGCCTCTGGGAAAACGAGGTTTATTTTAATTAGGTCCGTGCGAAAGCACGGGGAACCTCCCTCAAAGTACCGACACTGGACTGGCTGAAAGATCGGCGAAGTTGTAAGGTGTAATTAATCCCGGCTAGTCTTTCCTTTTAGGGTTTGAAGGAAGATTTGATAAAAACCAGTGGGAGACATCCTGATTAGATAAGATAATAACCAATCTGATCTTGCAAGAGCATACGCTAAAGTGTTTTCTTCTATCTCTCTCTAGGTAGCGACCATGTCATGCCCTAATAAAGATAATAATAAGGATGTATTGACTGAACCCGCATATTATACTGTGCTGGGGAACGTTGGTTCCGTTCTTTCTTATAAGAGTTATAGGAATGAACAGGACATAGGGGAATACCAGGATTCCCAAGCCACCCGAATGAAGAAAGTACATAATGATGCATTTTCTTCCGGTGTGTTCGTTATAGAAAACTGTTTCTCCATTTGCCCTACGTCCTGGGTATTAGATACCGGGTCAGGATCCCATATATGTAATCAGTTACATGGGCTTAGAAAAGGTAGAGAACTTGGAGAAGGTGATAAAGACATAAGAGTTGGAAATGGTGCAATTGTTGCAGCCAAGACTGTCGGGGAATATCACCTTGCATTACCTACTGGTAATACTTTGGTTCTGAACGAATGCTATTACATGCCGAACCTGATATGCAACATTATATCGGTTTTTTTGTTGAGTAAAGAGGGATATAATTTTGTATTATAGGATAATGTTATGAACATTTTCCATAACCAAAAGTTGGTTGGATCAGGCACGTTATGTAATGGCATTTATGTTCTAAATCAATCAACAGTTCTGAGCATAACAAACACACACAAGAGGAAGAGTTCAGAACTGAACGAATCCTTTTTATGGCATTGTAGACTCGGTCATATAAATGCTACATGACTGGCTAAGTTGCATAAGGATGGATATTTGAAACCATTCGAATTTTCATCTTATGATACTTGCCAGTCATGTCTCAAAGGCAAGATGACCAAAACACCGTTTACGGGACACGGAGAAAGAGTTACCGAACTCTTGGGACTGATACATAGTGATGTATGCGGTCCCATGTCTACACATGCCAGGGATGGTTCTTCGTACTTCATTACATTCACTGACGATCTCTCTAGATTCGGATATGTGTTCCTGATGAAACACAAATTAGAAGCTTTTGAGAAATTTAGAGAATATAAACAAGAAGTCGAGAACCAAACCGGAAAAAGTATTAAAATCCTTCGATCTGATCGAGGAGGTGAATACATGAGCAATGAATTCCTGGACTTCCTAAAAGAGAATGGGATTCTCTCTCAGCTGACTCCTCCATATACACCACAGCACAACGGTGTATCGGAACAGAGGAACCGCACCCTATTAGATATGGTGCGCTCTATGATGAGCACAGCTGAGTTACCTATTTCCTTCTGGGGATATGCGCTGGAGACAGCAGCATACTTATTGAATCAAGTTCCATCTAAATCTGTACCTACCACACCATATGAGATATGGAGTGGGAAGAGGCCATATCTTAAACGAGTTAAGATATGAGGTTGTCCAGCCTATGTCAAAAGACAAAATCCGGACAAGCTCGAGGCACGGTCAGTTCTTTGCAAGTTTATGGGATATCCAAAGAACTCATATGGGTATTTTTTTCTACCACAGTGAGGAACAAAAAGTGTTTGTTGCTCAACATGCCACCTTTTTAGAAAAGGAATTCCTTGAAAAAGAAATTAGTGGCAAAGTGGTAGAGCTGGAAGAGGTTCCAGATACACAAACCGTAACTGAAGATTTAGTGGAACCAGAAGATTCAGTAGCTCCCAATGAACCTCAGCCTCTCCGCCGATCTTGTAGGGTTCCTTGCCAACCTGAGAGATACTACGGTTTTCTCATGGATGGTGGGAGCGAGGATTGCATCATGGAGGATGATGACCCAACTAGCTTCGAGCAGGCCATCACGAGTAGGGACTCAGTAAAATGGCTGGATGCAATGCGGTCCGAGATGGAATCCATGTACACCAACAAAGTATGGACTTTGGAAGTTGCTCCTGAAGGGGTAAAACCCATTCGGAGTAAGTGGATCTTCAAGAAAAAACTTGGTGTAGATGGGAAAGTGGAGACTTTCAAAGCTAGACTTGTTGCAAAGGGTTTTCGTCAAAGACCAGGTGTGGACTATGATGAAACCTTTTCTCCAGTGGCTATGCTTAAATCCATCCGGATCATGCTTGCCATCGCCGCATATCATGATTACGAAATCTGGCAAATGGATGTTAAGACCGTTTTTCTAAACGGTGATTTAGAAGAGTTCGTGTACATGACTCAGCCAGAGGGCTTCATAGATAGTGGGAGCAGCGGGAAGGTGTGCAAGCTGCTTAAATCCATTTATGGATTAAAGCAAGCATCGCGGAGTTGGAACATCTGCGTTGACGTCGTTATCAAAGAGTTTGATTTCGTCAAAAACCCAGATGAACCTTGTATCTACAAGAAGGTGGAAGAGAGTAAGGTTGTCTTCCTCGTATTGTACGTGGACGATATACTTTTGATAGGAAATGACATTCCTATGCTGCAATCGGTCAAGCTCTTCTTATCACAAAGATTCTCAATGAAAGATCTTGGTGATGCCTCCTGCATATTGGGAATTAGGATCTATAGAGATAGATCCAAATGGATATTGGGATTGTCCCAGTCCAGGTACATTGACACCATACTAAAGAGGTTTAGTATGGAAAAATCCAAGCGTGGGAACTTACCCACGATCTCTGGAGTCACTCTCTCCAAAGAGATGTCTCCCAAGACTGATTTGGAGAGAGCTCGCATGAAAGGGATACCCTATGCTTCGGCTGTAGGCTCTATCATGTACGCGATGCTATGTACCAGACCCGATGTAGCATACTCACTAAGTGTAGTGAGTAGGTATCAAGCTGATCCTGGAGAGAGTCACTGGACAGCTGTGAAGAGCATTCTCAAGTACTTACGAAGGACTAAAGAGATGCTCTTGGTGTATGGTAACGGAGAACTCTAAGTGGAGTCCTTTACCGATTCGAGCTTCCAGAGTGATAAGGACGACTCTAAGTCGCCGTCGGGATTTGTCTTTACCCTTTACGGAGGGGCGGTTAGCTGGAAGAGTTCCAAGCAGGAAACCGTAGCAGACTCGACGATGGAGGCTGAATACATCGCTGCCAACGATGCTGCCAAAGAAGCTGTCTGGATCAAGAAGTTCATTACTGAACTTGGAGTGGTTCCATCCACTGAGCATCCAATACCTTTGTATTACGATAACAATGGAGCGGTGGCTTTGGCCAAGGAACCCAGGTCCCATCAGCGATCCAGGCATATTCTGAGGCGGTATCACCTGATCCGGGAGATAGTTGATCACCGGGAGATCGAGGTCAGGAGGGTTGACACGAAGAACAACACGGCGGATCCACTCACGAAGGCCATTCCCCAGATACAATTTGAGAGACTCTTCGGGATGCTCGGTATGCGATACTACAGCAGCTGGCCCTAGTGCAAGTGGGAGATTGTTAGTTGTATGTATGCCCTAGAGGCCAGTATTGTACAGATGATGTATATTATATTGGATGCTTGGACATATATAGAGATGAATTTCTTGCTCGATATGATAGTATGCTATCTGGTTGCTCTTTATCTTAACATGTATACTAGTCTCTTTAAACTGTCTTATAGTTACATGTTGGTAAAGCCCTTAGGATGTGTACTTGACTACCTGGACTATGATGCAAATCATACTAGTGGGGACATGGTAGTCCATAAGTACATCTTTCAAGGTCTCTAGTCATGGGTGTATCGAGACGGGGCATCGATATACCAGTGTAGACTAGCGTGTATGCTTCTCGACCCATGAGATGGGCGATGGATGATCCCATATCCATTGGTGTTTGACATCAGAGATGGTATACGGGTGCTTAGTGGAGACTGGGTACACTGGACGGACTCGCCGAGAACTCCCAGATGGTATTATACCTCACGTCACATGGCAGTTCTCAGGTGACACTTGTACAGGTTAGTCTGTAGACCCGAGATCGTCATAAAGTCTTGTGTGATTCCCACTGTGCTTTGATCTCCACCTTACGACGTCCATGAGGGCGTGCAAAACGGTGGTTTTTGGGTACAGTCCCGAGTCACATGGAGGCAATGAGCGATAGGAGGGGTTTCGTCTCTCCCGGTATTGGGGGTTAATGTTGTACTGTGCTCGATTGGCCGTAACAGGGAAGTCCCTGGCCAGGGCTGATTCAGAGATTTTTTGGTAAGTGTTACCAGTAGTTTCTCGACCCGTTATGAGCCTCACATCGGCACGACTTATCGGTTATTGGGGTCTGACGTTTACCACCCCTAGACTTGATATGCGACATATCAGACGAGGAGACCGGACTGTACGGGAAGTGTTGCCGATCGGCTCGACAGGAGTTGTAGCAGGTTCTCTTGTTCTCTTCTGATCGCTCAATACCCGGGTGGCCGTTATGTTTAGCTGACCGCTTGCGGCTTGGGGGTGCTTGATATGATCATCACCCACTGCCGGCGTATTGACGAGTCTCAGAGTCCCACACTGGAGTTTCCTAGTCCAGGCGAAACGTTGTGGTGCGCGTATGCGATATGCGCATGGACCCGATTAAAATGCGCATATAGGATACCGTATATTGGTCGGGCGGCTTGCTTTTGGTAGGGGTCATATGTGATATGGCCGGATTGATAAATCAAGTGTTGATTTATCATTTAACCATTAGTTTCTCACTTGAAATCCTTTCTCGAGTATGTTGGATGTATGCATGCATGTATAGTTTCTTTATTGATTCATGCACATATGAATGTACATATACACATACATACATACATACATCCTTCATGGTTGTACATACATGAAAATGGTGGCAATATAAGTCTCACACCATGGTTTTATTTATGGATTAAATTGCATTTGATTTAAAAACAAAAAGGAAAAAGGCAAATGGTCATTATTGATTTGTTTCTACACTCTTCTCTTGACCTAACCATTCTCACCCACCATTTGACCATGGGTTACTTTTCCTTTTGTGTTTTTAACTCAAGTTCAATAATATCCTAACCATGGTTTGATATGAGAAGAGGAAAATATATATTGATATATTTTCTATTTTCTTTTTAGAGTTGAACTTATCATCTTCTCATATTGCCATCATCTTCTTCTTCCTCTCTCATTTTGCTCTCTAGTTCTTTGTAGTGAGCAATATACTCATCAAGATTGGATTTTAAAGTGTGAAAGAGAATCACAACACCATTCTACACAAGTCTAGCCCACTTGTTTAGAGTGTTAGCTTGATTTCGTTCACTTGATAGGATAAAGTTGCAAGCTTGGACAAAGCGGACTCCGGGTGGATCATCGGTGATCTCGAGGAGTTCAAGTGGAGTTTTTTCAAACCCCAAGTAGCCGAGGAGTCTAGCGTAAGGAGCAACAAAGGTTGTACTCTCTAAACCCTAGCATTTCTTTCATATGATGATGTGAAAAATTTGAAACCCTAATTGATTCTAGGAACGATCCGATGTTTGTTAACTTAGCACCCTATAGACTCCACCTTTGGTTCATGTGATGCTTCCAAACCCTTCATGAGGTGCTAGGCTAACCCAACAGTAACGGTGAACTCCAGGTGGAATCCTTTACCAATTCGAGCTTCTAGAGTGATAAGGACGACAGCAAGTCTGTCTCGGGTTTTGTTTTCATCCTCAATGGAGGGGCGGTATGTTGGAAGAGTTCCAAGCAAGATACTGTAGCAGACTCGACGATGGAGGCTGAATACATCGCTGCCAACGATGCTGCCAAAGAGGCTGTCTGGATGAAGAAGTTCATTGTTGAACTTGATGCGATTCCATCCATTGAGGATCCAATACCCTTGTATTATGATAACAATAGAGCTGTGGCTTTAGCCAAGGAACCATGTCTCATCAGCGATCTAGACATATTCTGAGGCAGTATCACCTGATCCGGGAGATAGTTGATCGTCGCGAGATCGAGGTCAGAAGAGTTGACACGAAGGACACCACAGCGGATCCACTCATGAAGGCCCTTCCCCAGACACAGTTTGAGAGACTTTTTGGGATGTTGGGTATGAGATACTACAACAACTGGCCTTAGTGCAAGTGGGAGATTGTTAGGAAAGTTAGCAACATTTTTTGTAGCTGTCTATGATATAGTAGATGCTTGGACATATATATAGAGGACTTTCTTGCTCGACATGATAGTATGCTATCTGGTTGCTCTTGATCTTAATATGTACACTTGTATTATTATACTGTCTCTCTGATACATGTTGATAAAGCTCTTAGGATGTTGGCTTGACTATCAAGACTATGATGTAGATCATAGTAGTGGGGCTTATGTAATCCATAAGCACATCCTTTAACAGTTCCTAGTCGAGGGTGTATTGAGACAGTGCATCGATATTCCAGAGTAGACTAGTGTGTACATTTCATGACCCTTTATGGGGTGTTGGTTGATCCCACAACCATTGGTGTTTGACATCAAAGATTGTACATATGTGCTCATTAGAGAATGAATACACTGAACATGACTCGTCGAGAACTCGTAGATGGTACTATACTAATTGTCAGATAGCAGTTCTCTGGTGACACTTGTACAGGTTAGTCTGTTGACCAGAAATTGCCATAATGTCTTGTGTGGTTCTCACAGTGTTTTGATTTCCTCCTTACTACGGCTCAAAGGAGTCGTGCAAACATGTGGATTTTGGGTACAGTCCCGGGTCATATGGAGGCAATGAGCAATAGGAGGGGTTTCGTCTCTCCTGATATTGGGAGTTGATGTTGCACTATACTCGATTGGCTATAACAGCAAGTCCCTGGCCAGAACTGATGAGATTTACTGGTAAGTGTTATCAATAGTTTATCGAACAGTTATAGGACACACATTAGCATGCCTTATCAAGTTATTAGGGTCTGACGATTCCAAATCCCAGACTCGATATACGACATATCAGACAAAGAGACCGGACTGTACTGTAAGTGTTGCTTATAGGGTCTACGGGAGTTTGGACAAGTTTGCTTGTTGATCTTCTATTCGTTCAATACTTGGGTAGCCGTTACATCCAGCTAGTATCACTGACGTCTTGCGGGTATCTGATGTGATCATTACCTACTGCTGGCGTATTGACGAGTCTTTAAAGACACACATAGAGGTTTTCTAGCTCAAGTGAAACGAAGTAGGGCACATATGGAGATATGTGCGGGTGCTTGATTGGATACGAGTATTGTAATCTCGCGATATTTGATATCAGTCAGGTTATATGTGATATAACCGGATTATTGAATTAAGTGTTGATTCAATGGTATATGTATATGTTGTTAATATATATTTGATATATATTTGTATATTTGATATTAACCGGATTATATTTGATATAGCCAGATTATTGAATCAAGTGTTGATTTAATAATTTGATATATATATATATATATGTTATATATATATTAACTAGTATTGAATATTAGGCAGCGTGTGCGATTTAAAATTGGTCTGCTTTGAAAAAAGTGGGACTCAAGACAAATCACTCTACAATGCACAAACAACCATAGAACTAAGGTTACCTAGTTCCAGTCTTTAGACCGCTCCTAGACTTCCAAAGGACAAGCCGTAAGATCAATTCTCTACCACCTCTTTACTACTCTTGTGGCCAGGTAAGTGCCAGGTAAGTGGGAGGTATCCGCTATACGAATCACCAAAAATAGCGGGCCTAATTAAGTAAACCACTTGCCTTAGACACACTTGCCTAGGCACCACAAAAGTAATGCGGATAAGAGATAGATTACCCACGACCTTCCTCTGTCCTTAATGAGCGCGACAGTCCTTAGAGTCTGGTCTAGATATTTTTTAAATTAATGTAGGGTTGATGCAGATGCTCTGTTTGTGATTTGTGGGGCTTAGCAAGGGTGATGAAATCCCCACCTAATCTGGATTTTGGTCTTGCCCCTTAAAAATCCGTATTAAAAAATGCAAAAACAAATCGCAAAACAAAACTTTGCAAAAAGATTTTTGAGCGGTGATATTTTGCAAAGAATTCTGCAGAAAAGATATTTTATTGGATTTCAGAGGAGAGAGAAAGATATAGAAAATATACCAGAGAAGTTTGCTGCCCTAAATGTCCTCTCCCGCCGATAAATGAGCTCTTTTGCCGCGATTCCGCCGCTGGGTGGAAGGATCAGGTGGTGAAAGTTTGCTCTGTGGCCTCCTGTACTCCTCTGGATCTTGATGAATGTCTCTGTCTTCTGTTTTCTCAAGTCTGTGACTCCAGATTTCGTCGCAAAATACACACAATAATCATTAAATATACAATTTGCAGTTTTGTTTTAATTATGATATAGATCGTATAAGAATTCAACACAAATAGTAAGAATAAAAAAATTACGCACGTTTCCTCGGCAACGACGCCATTTGATTGAATCGAAAGAGTGTATTTGTAGAATAACCGCAATCAATAACGGTGTCGCGTGTAGCTAGACCGAGATGAGTACGGATCGTCCTCAGGGAAACGTTGAATCTTTTACTCTTATTTTAGATGTGTTGAAAAAGAGAGGAGGAAGGATAAAGAATGTTGTAGAATGGTTGTAGGATCTAGATCTACGTTAAACAAGAATGCAAAATATAGATCTAGATTAACTACGGATGTAAGTTTATATAAGAAGAGGGCTTGTAGGGTTCTTTAGGATTTAGTAGTTATGGATGATTAATTAAAAATTACTCTTTCTATTTTTTAATAGATTTAAAACTAGAATGACAGTGATGCGTGTAGATTAGGGTTTCTGGAGGGAAATGAAATCCCACTATTAACCCCTATCTCGACACGGAACTCCGTTCATATCTAACCTTTACCAAAACAATCATTAATCTAATCTCTAATCACGGTCGAGACTAACAAAGAATTGGTATCGCGCCCGATTAGGATGTTAATGATTCTTTTGATAAAGTTTATAAACTTTATAGGACGTAAAAGGAGTTTAAGGATTTTCATCATCAATTAACCTACCCTAATCCTACGAACCCTAACAAGCGGAGAATTACTCGCGCATGTTGGGAGAAAAAGAGATGAAGAGAAAATGCATAATTAAACTACAAAGAAATAGAATAGGAAAAAGAGCTTCCTTTATTATTCAACAATATTCATTACACTTTGATTCCTTAGAAAATGATTACAAATACTAGTTTGCTTCTCGATCTCTTATAAGGAGGTAGATGAACCGTTGATGATCATCCTGAATGCGTGAGCCGTCTTGGACTTGGTGATCTCGTCGACTTGATGATTTTTCCAAGTGGCTCTCGGTCTTTATTTATAGTCCCAAAGACAGAACTCTCGCTTCCTAATTTGGAAGAAAGCAGTTAGGATGCACCCACAAAATTCTCAGCTTCTAACTCCCCTTCCCTGCTGCGGATCCACGGCCAACAGGGGGGTTTGGCCGCGGAACCGCGGCCAATGGTTGGGATCACTTGTTGAGTTTTCTGGGCTTTCATCTGTGTGACACGTGTCAGTCTCAGGAATCTTTGGACTTTGGAAATCTTTTCGTAGTTGCTGCCAGACTTGATTTCTTAATTTTGATTTCTTAATTAGGCAGGTTTGCTTTAACAACTTGATTTCCTTTATTTTAGACCTGAAAATTCTGCACAACAACTCAAATAATATTTAATAGAGTTAAGATTTGGTCAATGATATTCTTTGCATACATTTTCCTACCAAATGCTAATTATAATATATCAACACATGGAAAACAGTATTTTTACAAATAAACCTTCATATGTATGATATATTATAATAAAGACCTTTTTAAATATGAAAATAGTAGGAAAAATATATTAACAAATGTGCAGTTTTATCAACTGAACAGGCGCAGATCGAGGAGCTGAGGCGGTCGAATGCGGAGGCCATCAGGAATGCCATTTGAGACGAGTTTGGGAGTTTGTTCAGGTCATGGGACGATGGAGCTGGATCGTCCCAACGACCATAAATTATTGATTTTTTGATACAACACATTTGATTTATTGATACAAACATTTGTTTTATTGGTTTATTGAATATACAGTTTGGTGTATATATTTTGTTTATAATTGCGTTTGATTCTAATCATATTACTTCTTGATTGTTATAATTGTGTGAGATTTGATCATATTATTATTATATATTGCTGGTTGTAATTGAAAATAGTGCACATGGGCCACGTAGATTTCTGTTTAAAAAAATTGATAATATATTTGGTCACTGTTTTAACCGTGACCAAATATTATATGGTCACGGTTTTAATCATGACCATAGGATATAGTCACGGTTACTTGCTAGTTGCAGGTAACCTTCCCTATAGTTTCCCCTTATGATAACAATTTAAACCGTGACTATAGGATCTATATAGTCACAGTTACCTGCTATAGCAGGTATCCTATATTATGGTTTAACCTTTTGGTCACGGTTTAAACCATGACCATAGGAGATATATGGTCACGGTTAAACCGTGACCATATATATAGACCGCATACAGATTTTATTTAGTTGTTTGAACCGTTTTTGGTAACGCTACGTATATGGTCACGGTCTTAACCATGATGAAAAAGAGATATGGTCATGGTTAAAGGAGTGTCTATGTTTCTCATGACGAGATTTTAGGCGACGGATGTGTCACGGTTTTAACCGTGACCAAAGCCATACTCTGTAGTAGTGCCTAAAACTTTATATTTTTAAATACACCTTCTAAAATCTCTACGTTAACTAAAAACATCCTTTTCTTTAAGTTAATTTGGATTAATAATTGGATTATAGCTAATAAGATGAATTGTGAGATAAAAAGTCTTATGTAACATTAAAACTCTAATTTCTTTTCATTTTTATGCAAAACTCATTGGTCTTATTTTTCCAAACTCTTATATTCAAGTTACCATTTTAGCTTTTAAACCGAGATTTCTAAAGTCATTAGGGAAGGTAATTAAGTATATGGGCCAATTTAGTTTAATTAAGAGTTTTAGAAGGTGTTTTTAAAAAAAATGATGTTTTAGGTGGTATTTTTCAAAATAGCAATGTTTTAGGAGATATGTATCAAAAAACCCCAATTTGATAATAAGGGAAGGAAAGAACTAATTTTCCTTGATGAGTTTTTGTAAGACTAAATGGCAGGAAATACGTTTCACAATTACCCTAATAGTAGGAAATACCCCTAATTTTCTATAACCAGAAGTTTGTTCCATTCAACTTTAAATGATTCCCAAAATTCCCTTTATAAATGTTTAACTAAAAATATTTATTTCTCTCTCTTACTTATACACCATCCATTATTTTTCGATATTTATCACACCCCAATTTTTTTAAATTTTTTCCAAATTCTTCCAAGTCATGTAACTTTAAGTTTATTTTTTAAATTTAAATTAAATGTATTAAATTCCAAAGTTACGCTTCCATCATCATCATCATCATCTTCTTCTTCTTCTCCATCATCATCATCATCATAACCATACAAAACTCCACTTTCATCTTCTTTCTTCTTATATATTTTCTTCTTCTACTTATATTTTCGTCTCTTTAATTCTAATTCTCTTATCTTTCTTTTTGTTCTCATAATGTAACGTTTTAAAAATAAATAAATAAATAATTAAATAAATAAAATTGTTTAAGTGAATTTTATGATTTTCGGCAAAGTAAAATGTATTTTTCGTAAAACCTAGCCGTGATTGTTTTTCATTATAATTTAAAAAATACCTATTTTAATTATGTAATTACTAGTAAATGGTGTTTATTTAGCCACTTATAAATTTTTAGTTTAATTAAATATTTTTCCTAAATTAATTATTTTAAATACTAACATAAGCTTTATTTTTACACTAAATTAGTGTAAATTACAAATTTAAATGGTTTTAATTTGTAAAAATGAACCATGGCATGTTATAATTTAGTGTGTATCATGCAAAATTTATTTGCAAATTTTTCCTATTTTCTAGAGCTTTCTTGAGTTGCTATAGTAAAGAAATAAAAGAAAAATAAAGAAATGCATGAAAAGACATAATGAAGTGATATTTTGGTGGAGACTTCTACACAACTTTTGTCACTCTCTTCCTTCTCTCCCTCACCTCCAAAAATGGCCGGCCTCACCCCCCATGGTATCCCCCATTTTCCTTATTTTATTTTGCTCCAAAATTCATCAAAAATACATCAAAAATTCAATTAAAATTCCACAAAATCCTAATAAATTCCTACCCTTTGTTCCTTGCACTTCTTTACATGGATTTTGGAGTGGGAAAGCATGCATTTTGGAGGCTCATTTTCATGTTTGGATTTCATATTTTGAAGGTATAAATTTCCTTCTTTTGTTTTATTTCTATTAGATGTTTCTTTTAAAGCATAATTAGATTTATTAAATTAATTCTAGTTGCAAATTTTAAAATTCAAGTTAGGATTTGTAAATTCAAGTTGTGGTTTTTATTAATTAAATAAGGTTATAATAGCTAGTTTAACATCTTTTAGAGTGGAAAAATCTTGCATGGTTGTTGTATAATAAATTGTTTATTCAAATTGTTTTAATCAAGCTATTTAGCTAACTAGATTTTTCTAAAATGTGTTTGTGGGTAAAATAAAATTCTTATTAAGGTTGTTATCATTAGATGGTAGTTTTAATGAGAATATTAGCATGTTAATGGAAAGAAAAACTTAGTTTGATCACTAGTTTCCTTTGATAATTGGAAAATAGTAATAAAATGCTAGTATTTTGTAAACTAGATTTTGGAAATTCCTATATAAATGAAATTAAAAATATAATCATGGTTTCATTATATCATTATCATCATGAATTGTAGTTTAATACATTAATTCATGCAAAATCACGTTTTGTGGTGGAATTGTGGTATTTTGCTTGAAAAATGTTGAAAATTGTTAAAGGTTGCAAACTAGAAATTTCAAATTAATACAAATTTGTGTAATAAAAATATAGTAATGGTTTGTGAAGTCTAGTTATGCTATTTAATGAGTTTTATGACCATTGGTTTCATTTAAATGTCAAGTTTTGATGAAAAACGGTAAATTGGTTTTTCGGGTTTTACGAAATTGGACGGTTTGATGGATTTTAGGGTTTCGATGGATTTAATCATGTTTTATAATATAATTAATGTATTTTAAAACTACGAGTTATTTGTTGATGTTATTTCGATCCATCAGAGTTTGTACGCCGATATCGAGCGATATTTGGTTCTTTTGCGTGGACGGGATATAGGTTTTAACCTATGCTTGTTCCTTGCATCGTTTTGACTTTTGTATGTGATTCAGTTTACGATGCTATTTGTATGTTTGCATTTAGGTACCCCTCACGTGGACCGCAGACGATGAAGAGGAGGATGGCGACACCGTCTTCGGCAGACATGGACCAGGTGAGTAGATGCATATTTACGGGGGGAAGTCGGGTGGATGGCGTTTAGCACCCCCGCAACGTAGAATAGGAATAGTACTTATTGACATTAGGAAACCAGATGTGACCCTAGATTCTTAATGAGTAGGACCCTAGTAATGACCCTAGGCTGGACTAGACTGATTTAGGAAAACCATATCAGAGGATGAGTACCTTGGAAGAGGTTCGTAGGTTTCAGGTAGAAACACACACACGCACACACTGAAACTCGACATGGTGTATACGTGCATGTGTGTATATACATATATAGGACGAGGTATAGGTATATATATATACAACACGTATATGGGATACATTGATGTGATATGATATCCGAGGTATGATGAAACAATGTAACTGGGCTTGATGCCGTGATTCTTGGCTATACAGTCGTATTAAGTGTTAGCGGATCATTAGAGAATGAGATAATGAACATGTATACTTAAATTATAATGGGTGGTGATGATATTGAGGTACATGGGACTCTAAAATAGTACCCGGACTGTAACTTATGACTGATCACGATATGATATATGTATGACTTGATTACGACATCATATAGGTGTATACTGATGTCGATATCATAAAGGTGTGACTTGAGAACGATATGATATCAGTATGACTTAATCACAATATGATACATTTGACATGATATTTCTGAGGATAAACTAATGATGCATATTATGATGGCAATGATATATGATTGATGTATGTGATTACAGTTTAGCACCTTGATCATGAGAGGTGTTGATGATGACATTATACGAATGATAAGACACCTAGGAGACACTAGACCCGTATCCCGATATTGGTATGACGTACGATGGATTTTACCGTACGAGGCATAGATATGATGATTGATCCACACTCTTGTTTTGAGGATGTCGTACTATGTACGTGACGCTATTGAGGCTGGATCGCCGACTATTAGAGATATTGATTCAAACCTAGGTAGACTCTTGTTTCTTAATGACTAGTTTCTTAGGTTTAGTTCCTTAGGAGGTTAGATGGACACTAGGTTAGGTTCGAATCATATAGTGGTAGTGATAATTGTATATCAAATGAGTGGATAACACACATCCGTCTTTATTTTCACACTGTAATCATAATGTTGCATGTTCATACATATGTTGCTATAATCAGTATAAACTATACCTGTTAGGATACCAGCACCATTACCGATGATGCGCATATTCCACGTACACTTTAGATCTTATTATCTTTTATTTATAGAATCAGCTAGCAACTAGATCGATATATAATATGGTGATTACTCTCAGATGCTAGTATAGACATGGCATTTATTACTTAGACATTCATGCATTCATATTCTCATGTTATCATGCAGTTTTATGGGGCATATGCCGACACTTATCATTTACTTACTCATGATTTTGATATTTTGATTTCTATAAGATTTCTGGATTTTGGGGAAAACCGCAAAGAATATATAAAAACTTCTCTCTCTCCTCCTCCTCTCTTTTTAAAAACATAAGATGCGGTTTTCTCGTGATGTATGTGTCGTCCACCATGAGATTTCATGTTTTCTGATGGATTTCAAGACCCGATTCGAGGAGTGGATGAACCGTCTCGGGTACATGGTGGGCCCGGTATGGTACCCCGGGGCAAGAAGATCGAGTTGTAGACGATGAGCCTGGCAGGGGAAGGCTACCTACCGGTGATGTCTGGCACGGCGGATATCCGGAGGATACCGACCGTTGTCGTGAGATTTGATGATATGGGCCGATCCGGACTGACGGAGCCCGTGGTATTGAGACTATGAGACTTGAGATTTACATGTTTGTGTCGATGCTTGACACGGATTTCCATGGATTTTATTGTTGAGATTTCAGATTCCTATACACATTTTACTATAATAACAGTTAAAGATTTCTTATACAGATATATCTGGATTTCAGGATTGATTATTTTATATTCATGGTGCATGCATATCCATTCATATGGCATAGTATTATATGAGGCACTGACACGAGCACGGAGTATCTGCATTTACACGTAGTTTTACCCTGCTATTACTAGATGATTGGGATATTAAAGTGTATTATTATGATCTAGGATAGCGTCGTGCATTCGATTTCTTTTCGTAGATGTCTTCTACTCACGAGTTGGCAACTCACCCCCGTTGTGCCAAATTTTATTACAGGTTCGGTGTACAGGTTTCCCTGGCAGCTTGCTGGCACATCTATTCTTTCAGGGTGATTTGCACGGTAGGTTGGTTCACTTGTATCCGAACCACCATTGTACTTTTATTCATTCATTTGTATCTAGTAAGCTCCATCACCCATACTTGTATTACTTGATAAGTTTATTGGACCAGTCTTTTATTTCGACTTTAGAGTCGCGCATGTATTATTCTGATCTGGTGGTTTTGTTTTCTTTTGAGTTTTGAGCCTCGCCCTTTGGCGTTGTATATTATTGTGCTTGTTGTGGTTGTTTCCGCCTGTTGGCATTGAGCTAGCTCCCGTTTGGGGATGCTTTTTACTGTTTATGTATATTATACTTGTTGTACCCATTTGAGGGCCAGTTTTTATAGAGGAGACTCTGCCGAAATTTTTAAGAAAATTTGCTGATACTTTTAAACTTGTTTTCTTCTTCTTCTTCTTTTATGGTTTAGATTTCTGGGCTTCGGCTTACTTAGGTTACGTGGCGCCTCTAGACGCTTCGTAATCTAAGTGCCGGTCACGTTCCGTACTCTCGGGTCGTGACAAAGTTGGTATCAGAGCGCTAGGTTTAACCTTGTATAAGTCTAGGTGACCCTTGGTTGATGGAGTAGGCGATTTAGGTAGAGTAACGTACCGTGGGTATGGTCCGCGGCATACTTACGATACGCTACTCTGCTTAAGGAGCCTTAGGATGTACAATTGTTTGCACCGTATTCCATTCGTTCTTTTGATCTATCTTCGTCAATGTTGGAGGGTGGTTTCTGTTACCACGGGCACACTGGCAGAGGGAGCTGCGGCTCGAATGCGATAACCATTAGGGTATAGTTCATTCTTGAGGATTGGAGCATTGTTTAGCGTGCGGACGAAGGGTATTCACATGGTGTCTAGGCGAAGTTAAAAGGTTCGAACGATTATCAGAAAAACCATTTTCCTAAGTTTAAAGTATTCGGAAGAACATGCAGGTATTTCGATGGACCCTCTACAAGAATGAAACCCTAACTCGACATAATGACCATGAGAACGCCCTTGAACCTTAGGGTTTACGGCAGTTCCGCGGTGTCATTAGTGAGGCTTGGGTTTGCCCTTCTACGGCTGGATCATCGATGCTGGGGTATGTACCGGATATTTTTAAGCTGTACTTGAGTGTTGAGCTCTCGGGAAATTATGGGATTTTGATGGATCGATCGAAAAGTTAATGTAGTCCGGATATCAGGTGAAGGGATCGATTACGTGGGAGACTCTAGATATGAGTATTGCCGTGGGTAGCACAGTCAGCACAGCTACGAAGAGACGAGTTCGAAGCAATCGACATCAGAGGAAAGAGGCGGATATTGACGATAGTGTTTACGATTGTGATTTAGTGATTTGAATTTCATATTTTCGTTGATTGGATTTTGGTATTTTGAGGACTTTGTTCTACGATTGGTATTTCTTATGTATACCTTCATTACATTCTATTTGTGTTTCATATATCAGTTGTATGGATGTTGTTTGGTACACACCCAGTACACTCGATTTGGTTTTATACATTTTGAGATTTTTGATTCGATTTCGTGCATATGGGTTACAAATGATTTTGACATATGCTTCGACCTAGTTTTCATGCATTTCGTACTGTGATTCCGATTTTGATATTCGGCGTATGTTTTCGTGCACCATGTGCACCTGATTGAGATTCTTGCGCACACTTGGCGCACTTGATGCGATTTTGTGCACACCGGATGCACTAAATCGGGGTTTTGTGCAGATTAGATGCACCTGATATTGAGTCGTGCATGCCCGTTGCACTTGACAGATGTTTTTGGTGCACACCTGTTGCACTGAGTTTTGTTTTTTGTGTATTTATGGCATCTGTATTTGGTTTCGATTTCAGTGCGCACCGGACGCACATGATATTTTTATGATATTATTGGGATTGATTTCAGTTTGAGCAGTATGTTTCATAATCATTATTATTTGATTTAGTAACCAGGCGGGACGTGTATGTTAAATAAAAGATATATATATATATATATATATATATATAGCTATTTTTTTTAAAAAAAATAAACGTCCGCTACTTATGCCGTGACACGTGCATTGCACGGCGATTTTCAAGAGGGGTTTTTGTATGCTTTTTTATTATGATGTTTAGGCGATTTTACTAGGATGCGAACTATATATAAGTTATAGACTGATGTATATTATGATGGTTTTCATACTGGGTTTTGATATTTTATTCTCGCTATAACTCCGATGATTGCGTTATGCTTGACGGAGTTGATTTTAGTTATGTATTGATGATTTCGGAGCCCCGACGATTTGAGTGTTTGCTAAATATTTTAATATTTGGAGGGGGAGTTTTAATTTAAATTCGGGGACCGAATTTCTTAAAGGGGGGAAGATTGTAACGTTTTAAAAATAATTAAATAAATAATTAAATGAATAAAATTGTTTAAGTGAATTTTATCATTTTCGGCAAAGTAAAATGTATTTTTCGTAAAACCTAGCCGTGATTGTTTTTCATTATAATTTCAAAAATACCTATTTTAATTATGTAATTACTAGTAAATGGTGTTTATTTAGCCACTTATAAATTTTTAGTTTAATTAAATATTTTTCCTAAATTAATTATTTTAAATACTAACATAAGCTTTATTTTTACACTAAATTAGTGTAAATTACAAATTTAAATGGTTTTAATTTGTAAAAATGAACAATGGCATGTTAGAATTTAGTGTGTATCATGCAAAATTTATTTGTAAATTTTTTCTATTTTCTAGAGCTTTCTTGAGTTGCTATAGTAAAGAAATAAAAGAAAAATAAAGAAATGCATGAAAAGACATAATGAAGTGATATTTTGGTGGAGACTTCTACACAACTTTTGTCACTCTCTTCCTTCTCTCCCTCACCTCCAAAAATGGCCGGCCTCACCCTCCATGGTAGCCCCCATTTTCCTCATTTTATTTTGCTCCAAAATTCATCAAAAATACATCAAAAATTCAATTAAAATTCCACAAAATCCTAATAAATTCCTACCCTTTGTTCCTTGCTCTTCTTTACATGGATTTTGGAGTGGGAAAGCATGCATTTTGGAGGCTCATTTTCATGTTTGGATTTCATATTTTGAAGGTATAAATTTCCTTCTTTTGTTTTATTTCTATTAGATGTTTCTTTTAAAGCATAATTAGATTTATTAAATTAATTCTAGTTGCAAATTTTAAAATTCAAGTAAGGGTTTGTAAATTCAAGTTGTGGTTTTTATTAATTAAATAAGGTTATAATAGCTAGTTTAACAACTTTTAGAGTGGAAAAATCTTGCATGGTTGTTGTATAATAAATTGTTTATTCAAATTGTTTTAATCAAGCTATTTAGCTAACTAGATTTTTCTAAAATGTGTTTGTGGGTAAAATAAAATTCTTATTAAGGTTGTTATCATTAGATGGTAGTTTTAATGAGAATATTAGCATATTAATGGAAAGAAAAACTTAGTTTGATCACTAGTTTCCTTTGATAATTGGAAAATAGTAATAAAATGCTAGTATTTTGTAAACTAGATTTTGGAAATTCCTATATAAATGAAATTAAAAATATAATCATGGTTTCATTATATCATTATCATCGTGAATTGTAGTTTAATACGTTAATTCATGCAAAATCACGTTTTGTGGTGGAATTGTGGTATTTTGCTTGAAAAATGTTGAACATTGTTAAAGGTTGCAAACTAGAAATTTTAAATTAATACAAATTTGTGTAATAAAAATATAGTAATGGTTTGTATAGTCTAGTTATGCTATTTAATGAGTTTTATGACCATTGGTTTCATTTAAGTGTCAAGTTTTGATGAAAAACGGTAAATTGGTATTTCGGGTTTTACGAAATTGGACGGTTTGATGGATTTTAGGGTTTCGATGGATTTAATCATGTTTTATAATATAATTAATGCGTTTTAAAACTACGAGTTATTTGTTGATGTTATTTCGATCCATCAGAGTTTGTACGCCGATATCGAGCGATATTTGGTTCTTTTGCGTGGACGGGACATAGGTTTTAACCTATGCTTGTTCCTTGCATCGTTTTGACTTTTGTATGTGATTCAGTTTACGATGCTATTTGTATGTTTGCATTTAGGTATCCCTCACGTGGACCGCGGGCAATGAAGAGGAGGATGGCGACACCGTCTTCGGCAGACATGGACCAGGTGAGTAGATGCATATCTACGGGGGGAAGTCGGGTGGATGGCGTTTAGCACCCCCGCAACGTAGAATAGGAATAGTACTTATTGACATTAGGAAACCAGATGTGACCCTAGATTCTAAATGAGTAGGACCCTAGTAATGACCCTAGGCTGGACTAGACTGATTTAGGAAAACCATATCAGAGGATGAGTACCTTGGAAGAGGTTCGTAGGTTTCAGGTAGAAACACACACACGCACACACTGAAACTCGACATGGTGTATACGTGCATGTGTATATATATATAGGACGAGGTATAGGTATATATATATACAACACGTATATGGGATACATTGATGTGATATGATATCCGAGGTATGATGAAATAGTGTAACTGGGCTTGATGCCGTGATTCTTGGCTATACAGTCGTATTAAGTGTTAGCGGATCATTAGAGAAAGAGATAATGAACATGTATACTTAAATTATAATGGGTGGTGATGATATTGAGGTACATGGGACTCTAAAATAGTACCCGGACTGTAAATTATGACTGATCACGATATGATATATGTATGACTTGATTACGACATCATATAGGTGTAACCTGATGTCGATATCATAGAGGTGTGACTTGAGGACGATATGATATCAGTATGACTTAATCACAATATGATACATTTGACATGATATTTCTGAGGATAAACTAATGATGCATATTATGATGGCAATGATATATGATTGATGTATGCGATTACAGTTTAGCATCTTGATCATGAGAGGTGTTGATGATGACATTATACGAATGATGAGACATCTAGGAGACACTAGACCCGTACCCCGATAATGGGATGACGTACGATGGATTTTACCGTACGAGGCATAGATATGATGATTGATCCGCACTCTTGTTTTGAGGATTTCGTACTATGTACGTGACGCTATTGAGGCTGGATCGCCGACTATTAGAGATATTGATTCAAACCTAGGTAGACTCTTGTTTCTTAATGACTAGTTTCTTAGGTTTAGTTCCTTAGGAGGTTAGATGGACACTAGGTTAGGTTCGAGTCATATAGTGGTAGTGATAATTGTATATCAAATGAGTGGATAACACACATCCGTCTTTATTTTCAAACTGTAATCGTAATGTTGCATGTTCATACATATGTTGCTATAATCAGTATAAACTATACCTGTTAGGACACCAGCACCATTACCGATGATGCGCATATTCCACGTACACTTTAGATCTTATTATCTTTTATTGATAGAATCAGCTAGCAACTAGATCGATATATAATATGGTGATTACTCTCAGATGCTAGTATAGACATGGCATTTATTACTTAGACATTCATGCATTCATATTCTCATGTTATCATGCAGTTTTATGGGGCATATGCGGACACTTATCATTTACTTACTCATGATTTTGATATTTTGATTTCTATAAGATTTCTGGATTTTGGGGAAAACCGCAAAGAATATATAAAAACTTCTCTCTCTCCTCCTCCTCTCTTTTTAAAAACATAAGATGCGGTTTTCTCGTGATGTATGTGTCGTCCACCATGAGATTTCATGTTTTCTGATGGATTTCGAGACCCGATTCGAGGAGTGGATGAACCGTCTCGGGTACATGGTGGGCCCGGTATGGTACCCCGGTGCAAGAAGATCGAGTTGTAGACGATGAGCCTGGCAGGGGAAGGCTACCTACCGGTGATGTCTGGAGCGGCGGATATCCGGAGGATACCGACCGTTGTCGTGAGATTTGATGATATGGGCCGATCCGGACTGACGGAGCCCGTGGTATTGAGACTATGAGACTTGAGATTTACATGTTTGTGTCGATGCTTGACACGGATTTCCATGGATTTTATTGTTGAGATTTCAGATTCCTATACACATTTTACTATAATAACAGTTAAAGATTTCTTATACAGATATATCTGGATTTCAGGATTGATTATTTTATATTCATGGTGCATGCATATCCATTCATATGGCATAGTATTATATGAGGCACTGACACGAGCACGGAGTATCTGCATTTACACGTAGTTTTACCCTGCTATTACTAGATGATTGGGATATTATAGTGTATTATTATGATCTAGGATAGCGTCGTGCATTCGATTTCTTTTCGTAGATGTTTTCTACTCACGAGTTGGCAACTCACCCCCGTTGTGCCAAATTTTATTACAGGTTCGGTGTACAGGTTTCCCTGGCAGCTTGCTGGCACATCTATTCTTTCAGGGTGATTTGCACGGTAGGTTGGTTCACTTGTATCCGAACCACCATTGTACTTTTATTCATTCATTTGTATCTAGTAAGCTCCATCAACCATACTTGTATTACTTGATAAGTTTATTGGACCAGTCTTTTATTTTGACTTTAGAGTCGCGCATGTATTATTCTGATCTGGTGGTTTTGTTTTCTTTTGAGTTTTGACCCTCGCCCTTTGGCGTTGTATATTATTGTGCTTGTTGTAGTTGTTTCAGCCTGTTGGCGTTGAGCTAGCTCCCGTTTGGGGATGCTTTTTACTGTTTATGTATATTATACTTGTTGTACCCATTTGGGGGCCAGTTTTTATAGAGGAGACTCTGCCGAAATATTTGAGAAAATTTGCTGATGCTTTTAAACTTGTTTTCTTCTTCTTCTTCTTTTATGGTTTAGATTTCTGGGCTTCGGCTTACTTAGGTTACGTGGCGTCTCTAGACGCTTCGTAATCTAAGTGCCGGTCACGTTCCGTACTCTCGGGTCGTGACACATAAACTCTTTGTTTTTTTTATCATCTGCTCTTCTTTTTTATTTATTCCCAAATGAAGAAATCCTAATATAAAATAACCTAAATTTTAGTAAATTCTAACCTAAATGTGTTAGTTATATGTATGCCCTAGAGGTCATTACTGTACATACGATGTATATTGTAGTGGATGCTTGGACATATATAGGGAGGACTTTCTTGCTCGACATGATAGTATGCTATCTGGTTACACTTTATCTTAACATGTACTCTGATTGTCTCTATGTTACATGTTGATAAATCCCTTAGGATGAGTACTTGACTACCAGGACTATGATGCAGATCATACTAGTGGGGACAATGTAGTCGCTAAGTACATCCTTCAAATGTTCCTAGTCGTAGGTGTATCGAGACAGAGCATCGATATACCAGAGTAGACTAGTGTATGCGCTTCTTGACCCATATGATGGGCGATGGATGATCCCATATCCATCGGTGCTTGACATCAGAGATAGTATACGGGTGCTCAGTAGAGACTGGGTACACTGGACGGACTCGCCGAGAACTCCCAGATGGTATTATACCTCACGTCAGATGGCAGTTCTTTGGTGACACCGGTACAGTTTAGTTTGTAGACCCGAGATCGTCATAGAGTCTTGTATGATTCCCACTGTGCTTTGATTCCCATCATACCACGTCCAAGAGGGCGTGCAAAACGGTGGCTTTTGGGTACTGTCCCGAATCATATGGAGGCAATGAGAGATAGGAGGGGTTTCGTCTCTCCCGGTATAGGGAGTTGATGTTGCGCTGTGTTCGATTGGCTATAACTAGAAATCTCTGGTCAGGGTTGCTGAGATTTACTGGTAAGTGTTATCAGTAGTTTCTCGAACTGTTATGGATCTCATATCGACACGACTTATCAAGCTACTGGGGTCTGACGTTTACCACCCCTAGGCGAGATATTCGACATATCGGACGAAGAGACCGGACTGTATGGGAGTGTTACTGATTGGATTCGCAGGAGAATGTACAGGCTTGCTTGTTGATCTTCTGATCGCTCAATACCTGGGTGGCTGGTACGTTTAGCTGACCGCTTGTAGCTTGTGGTTGTTTGATATGATCATCACCTACTGCCGGCGTATTGACGATTCTTTAGAGTCCTACACAGAGGTTTCCTGGCTCAGGAAAAACGGAGTAGGAGCACATATGTGATATGTGCGGGACCAAGAACAATACGTGTATGTGATACCGTATTAGATTCTCGCGATATGTGATATCGGCCGGGTATATGTGATATAGCCGGGTCATCGGATCAAGTGTTGATTCGATGAACTGATACAAATTGTATTAGTCGGTTATTTGTGAAATAGCCGGATTATCGGATCAAGTGTTAATTCGATAAGTTAATATATAATTATATACTTGATATATGATATTACATTAACTAATATTAGCTCACTTAAAGTTTCTTTTTCTCACTTAGATAATACATTGATATATAAGTGATATATGTTAATTGTATAATTTTATTTTGTTATAATAAATATTGTATATGTGATATATAATATTGTAACATGTTATGGTTACAAATGCAACATGTTTTGTGGAGTTTAAATATGGTTAGGGTTTGGATTAGGGTTAAGCTTGCATGAAGCTTCTTGAAGCTTTGACTTTGACTATGATATTTTGTGTAGATATTTCTTAACCCAACCCAAACCCTTTACCATAGTTAGTTCTCTACAAAGGTTAAGTCTTCATTCTTAACTCATGGTTGCAATTCTAACCACACACAAGTTTTCATTATTCATCACAAATAGATTTCTTCTTCTTCTTCTTCCTCTTGAAAAAGCTTTCTAGCTTTTTGACATGTGATGATAATGAGTGAGAAATTGAAAACAAAAGAGAGCTAAATTCCTACTTCATCATCCTCATCTATTCATGCCACTTAGATTAGGGTGTTTGCTTTGCTAATACTAGATTAGAAAAACAAGAGCTTGGGTTTGAGTTTCTTCAAGGTATATCATCTTAGTTATTGAAGATCGGAAGCAAGCTTGCATCTTTCTCTTCAGGAGCCTCTCAAGAGTCCAGGTACTTGATGATCACGGCAAAGGGACCTGAACACGGAGCTTATGAAGTGAAGGAACGGACTACAAAGCTTGTAATCCCTAACTCTTAGAAGTAAAGATGTTTACTTGCTATGTTTACCCTAAGTCTCTAGCAAAGATCCTTACTTTAGGTTGTTCGGCACTTGAAAAATTTGATTTTGGCATGGTTGATGTCTTGTAGAGCCTTGTTTTAGTCCCTAGTAACCTTACAGTGGTATAAGAGCCTAGCTAGAGCTTTAGGCATCGTCTAGACGAAGTTATAAGTCCGATCGAACCCCGAAACGTCGATTTTGACCCCCTCTCTGGAAATTTTCTAAAAAGTTTGTTTTTTCAGTATTAAAAATACTCAGAAAATTAAGCAAGGAATTCTAAGGATTACTGTGAAATATGAACTCCTAATTCCCTCAAGTCGCCGTGGAACCGCGGCAATACCATGCTTTGCGCGGCTGTTCCGCGGCCGTACTTGGGTATTAGGAATAGATGTTTCTAGGTTATATCCGCAGGTATTACTACATGCTTCTGGGAATTTTTAATATTACTCAAGTATTGAGTGTTCTGAAGATCTTTTGTATTCGTTGATTCGGTTGGAAATTTTAACATCGTTTTGTTTTTCGGGTAATTTAGAACGTGTTAAAAAGTTCAAACGGATATCAATAACTCATTTTTTCCCCTGACGGAAAATTTTCAAGTGTTGGATTTTTTCATGAGTTTGAAACTTTAAGGAAATCATGCAAGCGTATCTATGGACCCTCTAGAAGAACGTAACCTTAACTCGATTATGTGACCGTCAAAACTGCCACTGAACCCCAGGGTTTGTGGTAGTTTAGCGTTGCCACTTGTGAGGCATTGGTTTAACCCTTCTACGGCTGGTTCATTGGGGCTATGATATGTTCTGGGATTTTTGAACTCCGCTCAAGTGTTGAGCTATTTGGGAAATCTTGGGTGTTTGATCATTCGATTGGAATGTTTAACATTGTCTATTTATCTGGAATGTGATACAATATTTGGAATCCACAAGTAGTTATGAGATAACTAATTTGAATGTTATAAATCTAGCAGTTTAGTCTTAGATGATCGGTTGCCACGGGATTTTGATGTGATCAAAAGTCCGTTGCAATCACGTAGCGTACGCGGATACTCGCTGGGTAAACTTAATAGATAGCCATGCCCTATAGCCCCGACCAAGTGACTGTAGGAGAACCCCGTCGCCAAAAGCATCCGTTCGGGTGCTCGCGGCAGCGGTGTTCCGCCTTAGTGCACTTCGTCGACGGCATCGGGGGTGCGGCCGTCTACTAAAGTTTTCGACGAGCATTCGATCAGGATGTTGGGAATCTTGTTGAATTTCCCGACCAGATATTGAAAAGTGTTTTCGATATTGAGACTAAAATACGGGGTTTATAATTGTTAGGCATGCGATGTCTAAGGAATTTATTTGGTTAGGCATGCGATGTCTAAAGTGGTTGCGGATTCCAACTGTTGTAGTTTTACACTTTCTTTTCTGCGACCGTAAGTGTAATGTGTGGTATATCGCCGTTTTCATTGCTATACATCAACGACAACTGGGATACGCATATTTACTTACGTTGATGACATGTGATGTTATGTGTTGCTGTGATATGTTATATTGGATCGTCGTGTTTTGAATAGCCGGGGGTTTTATGTGAGATGAGAGTTTTTCATTTTCATTCATGTAAAATTCATTGTATGTAATATTCTTTTATTGGGGCACTTCCGGGATGAGGATGATGTCACCATTGTATATTATTTAATTTTCCGCATTAGAATAGACCCAAGGCGGGGAGCGCAAGTAACCGGGTTCTAGGGTCCAGTGGGAGACCATCTTGAGGAGTCGAGGCCGGGTCTCCTAACTCTAGAACTGGCAGGGTTACTTGCCTCTCTCGTAGGGGTCTAGGGATGTGGGTTTGGCTATTCATCGCGACCGTGGAATCCGTGTTTTATACAAGCTCGCAATAAAACACGGACAACCTAGTATATCCAATATTTCATATATGTTCTTCTGCTGCAATGTTCTGTGATGAGATCATATTACTGCCTATGACGAATGTCTATATTATATATATGAGATATATATTATATATTGTTGATTTCGTTTCAAATGTGATGCTTATGAAGCATAATAAAATGGGGCTTCGTTAATGAGATTAATGAAATGAAAAAAAAACCTAAAGATGTTGTAGAAACTTGTTTAAAAACTGGTAGCTCAAGTTCTTGCTTTGCATAGCGGTATTCCTTGTAGAATATCCTGCACCTTATTCGATAAGGAAAGAGCCGAGATCCCTTTGCCGGGAGTGACCTCTTTAGCGAAACTAGCAGATTCTACACACTCGGTTTGTCTTTTGATTGCTTCTATAGTTTTTTCTTTGCATAGTGGTATTTGCGAAATATCCTGCACCTTATTCGATAAGGAAAGAGCCGAGATCCCTTCACCGGGAGTGACCTCTTAAGCAAAACTAGTAAAAGCCTAAAAAACACTCCTTTTCAAAAAACACTCGATTCTACAACGATATCAAGTTCATTATGCAAAGGGTTTTCTTATAAAAAAAACCTGTCGTAGCCCTCCGTCATTTCAGATAAGTACTGGTTAGCATTCGTGCTGCGTTTGTTGACCTTAGCCAAGGTGTAGTGTGCGGTAGCTGATTAGTGCTTATCTGTGTAAGCATATGATGCGATTGAGTTAGGGTAGTCGTGCGACTTTGTTGACCTTAGCCAAGGGTTGTGCGGGTGGGTTTAATTCAATCGGGAAATGACGGGTTGAACTTGGCTAGCGCTTATGATTTGTTGACCTTAGCCAAGGTCATAAGTTGCTAGGGGCAAAATATTATTGGGAATTTCAAGTGTTGAAATTTGCAATGAGATTGCATACCTTCTATGAGATAGTTGGATCCCGATACCCGCTGCGTGTAAGAGTTACTCCTGGGAGAGTTTTACACATTACAATTAGCCGATCAAGTAGGTGTCTAGAAAGGTGTTAATGGGGTTACGCCCCTGGAAAAATGAGCTTTATTTTAATTAGGTCCGTACGAAAGCACGGGGAACCTCCCTCAAAGTACCGACACTAGCCTGGCTGAAAGATTGGCGAACTTATTGCGTATAATCAATCCCGGCGAGTCTTTCCTTTTAGGGCTTGAAGGAAGATTTGACAAAAACAGTGGGAGACATCCTGATTAGATATATTAATAACCAATCTAATCTTGCAAGAGCATACGCTGAGTGTTTTCTTCTCTCTCTCTTCAGGTAGCGACCATGTCACGCCTTAATCAAAATAAAAATATGGATGTATTGACCAAACCCGCTTGTTATACTGCGCTAGGTGTTAGTTATATGTATGCCCTAGAGGCCATTACTGTACATTGGATGTATATTGTAGTGGATGCTGGGACATATATAGGTAGGACTTTCTTGCTCGACATGATAGTACGCTATCTGGTTGCTCTTTATCTTAACATGTATACTTTCTGTCTCTCTGTTACATGTTGATAAAGCCCTTAGGATGTATACTCGACTTCCAGGACTGTGATGCAGATCATACTAGTAGGGGCCTGGGTAGTCTATGAGTACATCCTTCAATGTTCCTAGTCGTGGGAATATCGAGACGGGGCATCGATATTCCAGAGTAGACTAGCGTATATCTTCTCGACCTATGTGATGGGCGATGGATGATCCCATATCCATTGGTGTTTGACATCGGAGATGGTATGCGGGTGCTCAGTAGAGACTGGGTACACTGAACGGACTCGCCGAGAACTCCCAGATGGTATTATACCTCACGTCAGATAGCAGTTCTCTGGTGACACTGGTACAGCTTTGTCTATTGACCCGAGATCATCATAGAGTCTTGTGTGTCTCCCACTGTGCTTTGATTTCCACCCTACCACGGCTCTACTGAGCCGTGCAAACAGGTGGTTTTTGGGTACAGTCCCGATTCACATGGAGACAATGAGCGATAGGAGGCGATTCGTCTCTCCCGGTATTGGGGGTTGATGTTGCGCTATGCACGACTGGCCATAACTGGAAATCCCTGGCCAGGGTTGCTGTGATTTACTGGTAAGAGTTATCAGTAGTTTCATGATTGTATGGAACTTACGTCGGCATGACTTATCAAGCTATTGGGGTCTGACGTTTACCACCCCTAGGCAAGATATGCGACATATCAGACGAACAGACCGGACTGTACGGTAAGTGTTACTGGTTGGATTCACAGGAGTGTGAGCGGGCTTGCTCGTCGATCTTCTGATCGCTCAATACCCGGGTGGCCGTTACGTTTAGCAGACCGCTTGCGGCTTGTGGGTGCTTGATATGATCATCATCTGCTGCCGGCGTATTGACGAGTCTTTAGAGTCCTACACAGAGGTTTCCTGGCTCAAGCAAAACGAAATAGGAGCGCATATGAGATATGTGCGGGACCGAGAATAATGCATGTATGTGATACCGTATTCTATTCTCGTGATGAATGTATCGATTGGTTGTATGCGATATAACCTAGTTATCGAATCGAGGATTGATTCGATAAGTCGATACATTGGATATTAGTCGGTTATATGCGATATGACCGGATCGTTAAATCAAGTGTTGATTTAATAATTTAATGTATAATTATATATTAGATATATTACTTTACATTAACTAGTATTTGTTCACTTAAAATGGATTTTCTCACTTGATGTGCACATTGTATATGTGATATATTTTTGTGCACTTGATTGTATCATATTTGATGATACTTGCAAGTTTGGGTGTATGCTTTTAACAATGATTAGGTTAATGGTTAGGGTTTGATTTATTTACTTATTCATTTATTTATTTATTCATTTTTGGCAAAATGAAATGGTGGCTAATTTTGTTTTTTTGCTTTAGCTACATGAAGTTTCTTTAGATTATCTACCATTTTGTCTTTTGCCTAAACCTAACCATTCACCTAACCCTAGTTTATTCTCTGCACTAAACCATGGTTGCTAAAATGATAAGAATGACTTTATTTTCTTTTTCCATAATTCTTATCATATTCTTTTTCTTCTTCTTCTTCTTCAAGAAGAAAGAAGCTTGCTAGCTTCAATGGTGACTTGAGATAAAGAGTGAGAAATCCAATTCTAAAGTGAACCCACTTCCCATTTCTTCATCCTCTACCACTTGCCATGTAGTATAGGGTGTTTTCTTCACATGTTTCATGACTTGGTGAAGTTGGAGCTTGATCTTGAGTTGCCTCGACGTAGATCATGTTCGGCATCGAAGTCGACGACCTAGCCCGATCATTTCTCCGACGAAACCATCGCCAGAGTCCGGGATCTGATGATAGCAGTGGAGGGACGTCATCGTGGAGCTAAGGAGGTGGAGGACCAGATCTACAAAGGTTGTAGTCACTTTCCTTTTTAGTTAAAGTTGTTAACTTGCTTGCATCGCCTTACCTCTAGTTAACGATCTAGCGTTAGGGTTTCTTTGGCACATGAAAATTTTGAATTGGCCATGTTTGATCACTTGTAGAACCTCATGGGTGTGCCTAAGAACCCTACAGTGGTATCAGAGCCTAGCTAGAGCCTTAGGCGATGCGTAGACGAAGTTAGAAACCCGATCGAACCCCGAAATCCTAGCTTTAACCCTTCTCTGTACATTTTTTGAAATCGGGGATTTTTGAGAATTAAAAATATGCTGAAAAATCAGCAGGTTTTTGTAAGAATTACTGTGAAGCACGTGAGCATAACTCGACCAAATGGCCGCGGAACCGCGGCAAAAGCATGGCATTTGCGGCGGTTCCGCGGCCGTATAGGAGCTTCTTGTAATTTTCTTTGCACATTAATTCCTATATTATAGTGCTGTATTTTCTGGGAATTTTTAATTTGCACTCAAGAGTTGAGTTTTCTGGGTTGCATTGGGAGTTCGTAGATTCGATCGGATTGTCTAATTTTGTCAGTGTGTTTTTCCAGGTAATTTTAGAATATGTTAAAAAGTTCGACCGGATATAAATACCCACTTTTTCCCCAGCCGGGAAATTTCCAATTGTTGGATTTTTCCGTAGTTTAATGACGTTCTAAGCAGTGCAAGTAACGCGATGGTCCCTCTAGAAGACAACAAACCTTAACTCGATTATGTGACCATCTTGAACTGCCCTTTGAACCTTAGGGTTTGGGGCAGTACGGCGTGCCACATGTGAGGCGTTGGCTTGACCCTTCTACGGCTGGACCGTTGGTACTGAGGCATGAAGTGAATGTTTTGAAACTAATTTCATGAGTTGAGCTGTTTCGGGAAAACTTGGGTGTTCGATTGTTCGATCGAAAAGTTTAACATTTTCTATTTATCCGGAATGTGATACAATAATTGGAATTCACAAGTAGTTATGAGATAACTGAATGAATGTTATAAATCTAGCGGTTTAGTCTCACTTGATCGGTTGCCACGGAATTTTGATGTGATCAAAAGTCCGTCGCAATCACGTAGAGTACGCGGATACTCGCCGGGTAAACTTAATAGACAGCCTTACCCCATAGCCCCGACCAAGTGACTGTAGGAGAACCCCGTCGCCGAAAGCATCTGTTCGGGTGCTCGCGGCAGCGGTGTTCCGCCTTGGTGCACTTCGTCGACGGCGTCGGTGGTGCGGCCGCCTACTAAAGTTTGCGACGAGCATTCGATCAGGATGTCGGGAATCTTGTTGAATTGCCCGACTTGATATTGAAAAGAGTTTTCGATAATAAGACTAAAATGCGGGGTTTATAATTATTAGGCAGGCGATGTCTAAGTATTTTATTTGATTAGGCATGTGATGTCTAAAGAGTTTGCGGATTCCAACTGTTGTAGTTTTACACTTTCTTTTCTGTGACCGTAAGTGTAATATGTGATATCGCCGGTTTCGTTGCTATATGTCAACGACAATTGGGATGCGCATATTTACTTACGTTGATGACATGTGATGTTATGTGTTGCTGGATATGTTATATTGGATCGTCGTATTTGAATAGCCGGGGTTTTTTATTTGAGATGAGTGTTTTTCATTTTCATTCATGTAAAAACTTGAATGTAATATTCTTTTATTGGGGCACTTCCAGGTTGCGGATGATGTCACCATTTGTATATTATTTACTTTTCCATATTAGGATAGACCCAAGGAGGGGAGCATAAGTAACCGGGTTCTAGGGTCCAGTGGGAGACCATCTCGAGGAGTCGAGTTCGGGTCTCCTAACCCTAGAATTGGTAGGGTTGCTTGCCACTCTCGTAGGGGTCTAGGGGTGTGGGATTGGCTATTCATCATGACCGTGGAATCCGTGTTTTATACTGGCTCGTATTAAAAACACGGACGTCCTAGTATATCCAATATTTCATGTGATATTTTCTGCTGCGATATCTGTGATGTGATCATGTGATTTGTTCAGATAGATATTATATATAGTATATATGATATATTATATAGACGTTGCTTATGTTTTACACCCGCGCTAGCCCTGCCTCGCTCTGCCGTTAGTTACCTAACCTAATGGTGCAGACGGAACATCGAGGCGAATGCGGATGGCATAAGCGTACGTTATATTTATCTGTGATGTTTAGGTGGACTTAAATGATGGGACATTCATTAATGAGATTAATGAAAGAAAATAAACCTAATTGATGTTGTGGAATCGAATTTCAAAATAAAACAGGTAGCTACAGTTCTTGCTTTGCATCGCGATGTTCCTTGAAGAACATCCTGCACCTTATTCAACGAGGAAAGGACCGAGATCCCTTCACCGGGAGTGACTCCTTTAGCAATAACTGGCAGATGCTACACAATCGGTTTGTCTTTTGATTGCTTCTATAGTTTCTGCTTTGCACAGTGATATATATGATATATCCCGCACCTCATTCGACGAGGAAAGGGCCGACGATCCCTTCACCGGGGGTGACCCCTTTAGCAAAACTAGAAAAGCTTCAAAAACACTCCATTTAAAAACCATTTGATTCCGCAACGAGATCAAGTTCAAAGCGTTAAAGGTTTTCTTAAAAACCAGCCGCAACCCTTCGTCATTTTAGGAAGTAGAGTACTTAGTATTCATGCTACGTTTGTCGACCATAGCCGAAGCGTAGTGTACGGTAGCTAAGTGATGTCTTCCTACACCGCATATGATGCGATTAATTAGGACAGTCATATGGCTTTGTTGACCTTAGCCAAGGGTCATGTGGGTGGGTCTAATTAATCACGAAATGACGGGTAGAACTTGACTAGTGCTTATGATTTGTTGACCTTAGCCAAGGTAATAGGTGCTAGGGGTAAAAACCACTATCGGGAGTTTCAAGTGTTGAAATTTGCAATGAGATTGCATACCTTCTATGTGATAGTTGGATCCCGATACCCACTGCGAGTAATTGTTACTCCTGGGAGAGTTTTGCACTTTACAATTAGCCGATCAAGTAGGTGTCTAGAAAGGTGTCAACGGGGTTACGCCCCTGGGAAAACGAGGTTTACAGTAATTAGGTCCGTACGAAAGCACGAGGAACCTCCCTCAAAGTACCAACACTGGCCTGGATGAAAGATTGGCGAACTTGTAGAGTGTAATTAATACCGGCTAGTCTTTCCTTTTAGTGTTTGAAGGAAGATTTGATAAAAACAGTGGGAGCCATCCTGCTTAGATAAAATAAATAACCAATCTAATCTTGCAAGAGCGCACGCAGAGTGTTTTCTTCTCTCTATCTCCAGGTAGCGACCATATCACGCCTTAATCAAGATAATAATATGGATGTATTGACCGAACCCGCTTGTTATACTGAGCTGGGGAACGTTGGTCCCGCTCCAACTTATAATTGTTATAAGGCAGAGCAGGAAATAGGGGAATATCAGAATGCTTATGCCGCCGAAACGAAGAAAGTGCATATGATGCATCTCCTTCGGGTGTGTTCATTACAAAGAACTATTTCTCAGTATCCTCTGCATCCTGGATATTTGATACCGGATCAGGATCCCAGATATGTAATCTGTTACATAGGGCTACAGAAAGATAGAAAACTGAGAACGGGTGATAAGTTTCATGAGACAGAAAACGGGGCATGTGTTGCTGCCAAGTCTGTTGGTCACTGTCACCCTGTATTACCAATACATTGATTCTGAACAAATGCTATTAGATACCGAACCTGATATACAAAATCATATCAATCTCTCTATTTATTAAAGAAAGGATAAAATTTTGTATTGTTGGATAATGTTTTGAACATTTCCTATATCAAAAGTTGATCGGTTCAGGCACGTTATCTAAAAGCATTGATGTTCTAAATCAAACTACAGTTCCTAGTATACAGAACACACACAAGAGGAAGAGTTCATAAATGAACGAATCCTTCTTGAAGCATTGTAGACTAGGTCATATCAATGCGACCCGACTGGCTGAAGTTACATTTAGATGCATATTTAAATCAGTTTGAATTTACATCTTGTGAAACTTGCCATTCATGTCACAAAGATTAGATGACCATAGCTCTGTTTACTGGAAACAGAGAAAGAGTTAGTAAACTCTTGGGACTGATACATGATGATATATGTAAGGTCTCCTGTCTACACATGCCAGGACCGGTTCTTTATACTTCATTACGTTCTCTGATAATCTCTCAAGATTCAGACATATGTTCCTGTTGAAACACAAGTCTGAACCTTTTGAGATATTCACAGAATATAAGTTAGAAGTAGAGAACTAAAATACGGGTATAAGTATTATGTCCTGTGATAAGATCAGGGAGGAGAATACTTGTGCATGGCATTCCTGGACTATTCTAAAGGAGAATGAGATTCTTTCTCAGTATTACTCCTCTGAATACACCACAACACAACGGTGTATCAGGGAGGAGCAATTGCACCGTATTAGATATGGTGTGCTCTATGATGAGTACTACTGAGTTACCTATTTCCTTTTGGGGGTTGTGCACTTGAGAAGTTGCATACCTTTTGAATTGGATTCGAATCAAATCTGTGCCTACCACTCCATATGAGATATGGTATGGGAAGAGCCTATCTCTTAAGTAAGTTAAGATTTGGGATTGTTCGGCCTATGTCAAAAGCAAAATCAAGACAAGATCGAGGCAAGGTCGGTTCTGTAGAACTGGAAAGGTTCCAGCTATACAAAACTGCAGCTGATGATTTGACAGAACCAAAGGATTCAATAGTTCCCGACGAACCTCAGCCTCTCCGCCGATCTGGTAGGGTTCCTCATCCGCCTGAGAGATACCTCGGTTTCTCGATGACAGTGGGAGCGAGGAATGCATCATAAGATGATGACCCAACTAGTTTCGAGCAGGCCATCGAGAGTAGAGACTCTGTAAGAATGGATGGATGCTTAGCGATCTGAGATGGAATCCATGTACACCAGCAAAGTATGGACTTTAGCTGCTATATCTGAAGAGTTAAATCCCCATCAGGAGCAAGTATATCTTGAGAAGATTACTTGGTGTAGATGGAAAGGTTGAGACTTTCAAAAAGCTAGACTTGTTAAAGGTTTTCGTCATCGACCAGGCGTGGATAATGATGAAACCTTTTCCAGGGACTATGCTTAAGTCCATCCAGATCCTACTTGCCATTGCTACATACCATGACTACGATATCTGGTGGTTGGGTGTCATGAGTGCTTTTCTAAATACTAATTTAGAAGAGAACGTCTATAAATACACAGTCAGAGGGCCTCGTAGACAGTGGGAGCAGCAGAAACGTGTGCAAGTTGCTTTACAGAATAAAGCAGGTATCGCGGAGTTGGAACATCTGTTTTGATGTGGTAGTCAAAAAGTTTGACTTCATCAAAATGATAGATGAACCTTGTATGTACAAAGAGGTAGTATAGAGTATGGTGATGATCCTCGTAGAGTACGTAGATGACATACTCTTGATAGGAAAGGGGTTTCCTATGCTACGAACGGTCAATCTCTTCTTATCACAAGGATTCTCCAAATAGGATAAAGGTGAATCACTGGAAAGGTTCCAGGGTGATAAGGACGACTGAGTGTCAGTCGCAGGCATTGTCTTTACCCTCAGTAAAGGGACAGTATGTTGGAAGAGTTCCAAGCTAGATACCGTGGCAAACTAGACGATAAAGGATGGTAACATCGCTATTAAAGATACTACCAAAGAGGCGGTTTGGGTGTATAGTGGTTCATGAGATGAACTAGGTTCCTACCATTGTGTGACAATGGAAGTGTGGCTTTGGCCCTGGAACCCTGGTCCCATCAGTGACCCAGACATATTCTGAGGCAGCATCACCTGATCATGGAGATAGTTGATCTCCAGGGTGATCGAGGTTAGGAGAGTAGACTCAGAGGACAACACGGCGGATCCACTCACAAAGGCTTTTTCCTAGAAAGAGACTTATATGGGATGGTTGAGTATTAGATACTACAACCACTGCTACAGATGGCCCTAGTGCAAGTGGGAGATTGTTAGTTATATGCATGCCCTAGAGGCCATTATTGTACATTGGATGTATATTGTAGTGGATGCTGGGACATATATAGGTAGGACTTTCTTGCTCGACATGATAGTACGCTATCTGGTTGCTTTTTATCTTAACATGTATACTTTCTGTCTCTCTGTTACATGTTGATAAATCCCTTAGGATGTATACTCAACTTCCAGGACTGTGATGCAGATCATACTAGTGGGGGCCTGGGTAGTCCATGAGTACATCCTTCAATGTTCCTAGTCGTGGGAATATCGAGACGGGGCATCGATATTCCAGAGTAGACTAGCGTATATCTTCTCGACCCATGTGATGGGCGATGGATGATTCCATATCCATTGGTGTTTGACATCGGAGATGGTATGCGGGTGCTCAGTGGAGACTGGGTACACTGAACGGACTCGCCGAGAACTCCTACATGGTATTATACCTCACGTCAGATGGCAGTTCTCTGGTGACACTGGTACGCTTAGTCTGTTGACCCGAGATCGTCATAGAGTCTTGTGTGTCTCCCACTGTGCTTTGATTTCCACCCTACCACAGCTCTACTGAGTCATGCAAACAGGTGGTTTTTGGGTATAGTCCCGATTCACATGGAGACAATGAGCGAGAGGAGGGGATTCGTCTCTCCCGGTATTGGGGGTTGATGTTGCGCTATGCACGACTGGCCATAACTGGAAATCCCTGGCCAGGGTTGCTGTGATTTACTTGTAAGAGTTATCAGTAGTTTCACGATTGTTATGGACCTTACGTCGGCATGACTTATCAAGCTATTGGGGGTAAACGTTTACCACCCCTAGGCGAGATATGCGACATATCAGACGAACAGACCGGACTGTACGGTAAGTGTTACTGGTTGGATTCACAGGAGTGTGAGCGGGCTTGCTCGTCGATCTTCTGATCACTCAATACCCGGGTGGCCGTTACGTTTAGCAGGCCGTTTGCGGCTTGTGGGTACTTGATATGATCATACACAGAGGTTTCCTGGCTCAAGAAAAACGAAATAGGAGCGCATATGAGATATGTGCGGGACCGAGAATAATGCGTGTATGTGATACCGTATTCTATTCTCGCGATGAATGTATTGATTGGTTGTATGCGATATAACCTAGTTATCGAATCGAGGATTGATTCGATAAGTCGATATATTGGATATTAGTCGGTTATATGCGATATGACCGGATCGTTAAATCAAGTGTTGATTTAATGATTTAATGTATAATTATATATTAGATATATTGCTTTACATTATTTGTTCACTTAAAATGGATTTTCTCACTTGATGTGCACATTGTATATGTGATATATTTTTGTGCACTTGATTGTATCATGTTTGATGATACTTGCAAGTTTGGGTGTATGCTTTTAACTATGATTTGGTTAATGGTTAGGGTTTGATTTATTTACTTATTCATTTATTTATTTATTCATTTTTGGCAAAATGAAATGGTGGCTAATTTTGATTCTTTGCTTTAGCTTCATGAAGCTTCTTTAGATTATCTACCATTTTGTCTTTTGCCTAAACCTAACCATTCACCTAACCCTAGTTTATTCTCTACACTAAACCATGGTTGCTAAAATGATAAGAATGACTTTATTTTCTTTTTCCATAATTCTTATCATATTCTTTTTCTTCTTCTTCTTCTTCTTCAAGTAGAAAGAAGCTTGCTTGCTTCAATGGTGACTTGAGATAAAGAGTGAGAAATCCAATTCTAAAGTGAACCCACTTTCTATTTCTTCATCCTCTACTACTTGCCATGTAGTATAGGGTGTTTTCTTCACAAGTTTCATGACTTGGTGAAGTTGGAGCTTGATCTTGAGTTGCCTCGACGTAGATCATGTTCGACATCGAAGTCGACGACCTAGCCCGATCATTTCTCCGACGAAACCATCGCCAGAGTCCGGGATCCGATGATTGCAGCGGAGGGACGTCATCGCGGAGCTAAGGAGGTGGAGGACCGGATCTACAAAGGTTGTAGTCACTTTCCTTTTTAGTTAAAGTTGTTAACTTGCTTGCATCGCCTTACCTCTAGTTAACGATCTAGCGTTAGGGTTTCTTTGGCACATGAAAATTTTGAATTGGCCATGTTTTATCACTTGTAGAACCTCATGGGTGTGCCTAGGAACCCTACAGTAGGGAACGTTGGTCCCGCTCCAACTTATAAATGTTATAAAACCGTGCAGAAAATAGGGGATTACCAGAATTCCTATGCCGCCCAAACGAAGAAAGTGCATGCTGATGCATCTTCTTCGGGTGTGTTCATTACAAAGAACTGTTTCTCAGTATCCTTTGCGTCCTGGGTATTAGATACCGGATCAGGATCCCACATATGTAATATGTTACATGGGATACAGATAGGTAGAGAACTGAGAACGAGTGATAAGTTTCAAGAGTTAGAAATGATGCAAGTGTTGCAGCCAAGTCTATTGGCAGTTATCACCCTGTATTACTAGAATACATTGATTCTGAACGAATGTTATTAGATACCGAACCTGATATACAACATCATATCAGTCTCTTTATTAGTATAGAAGGATATAATTTTGTATTGTTGGATAATGTTTTGAACATTTCTTATATCGAGAGTTGATCGGTTCAGGCACGTTATCTAAAAGTATAGAAGTTCTAAATCAAACCACAGTTCTTAACGTACAGAACACACACAAGGGGAAGAGTTCAGAAATGAACGAATCCTTCTTGAGGCATTGTAGACTAGGTCATATCAATGCGACCCGACTAGCCAAGTTACATTTAGATGCATATTTAAATTTGTTTGAATTTACTTCTTATGAAACTTTCCGGTCATGTCAAAAAGATAAGATGACCACAGCTCTATTTATTGGAAACAGAGAAAGAGTTAGTGAACTCTTGGGATTGGTACATGATGATGTATGTAAGGTCCCCTGTCTACATATGCCAGGACCGGTTCTTTATACTTCATTACATTCACTGATTATCTCTCAAGGTTCGGACATATGTTCCTGTTGAAATACAAGTCTGAACTTTTTGAGAAATTCAATGAATATGAGTTAGAAGTAGAGAACCAAAACGGGTATAAGTATTATGTCCATTGATGTGATCAGGGTGGAGAATACTTGAGCACGGGATTCCTGGACTATTCTAAAGCAGAATGAGATTCTCTCTCAGCATTACTCCTCCGTATACACCACAGCACGTCGGTGTATCAGGGCGGAGCAATCATACCCTATTTGATATGGTGCGCTCTATGATGAGTACTACTGAGTTTCCTATTTTCTTCAGGGAGTTATGCACTTGAGAAGTTGCATACCTAATGAATAGGGTTCCAATCAAATCAGATGTCTACCACTTCATATGTGATATGGAATGGGAAGAGCCCATATCTTAAGTATGTTAAGATTTGGGGTTGTCCAGCCTATGCATTAAAGCAAAATCCGGACAAGCTCGAGGCAAGGTCAGTTCTGTGGAAGTTTGTTGGATATCCCAAGCATTCGCAAAGGGATATCTTCTACCACATCGAGAAACAAAAGATGTTTTGTTTCTCAGCATGCCACCTTTGTGAAAGGGAATTTCTTATGAAGAAATTAGTGGTCATGAGGTAGAACTGGAAAGAGTTCCAGTTATACAAACTGTAGCTGATGATTTGGTAGAATCAAAGGATTCAATAGTTTTCAACGAACCTCAGTCTCTCCGCCGATCTAAAAGGATTCCTCACCCACCTGAGAGATACTTCGGTTTTCTCTATGACAGTAGGAGCAAGGAATGCATCATGAGATGATGACCTAACTAGTTTCGAGCAGGCCATCAAGAGTGGGGACTCTGTAAGAATGGCTGGATGCTAATGCGATCCGAGATGAAATCCTTATACACCAACAAAGTATAGACTTTGGTTGCTTTATCTGAAGGGTTAAATCCCCATCAGGAGAAAGTATATCTTGAGAAGATTACTTGGTGTACATAAAAAAGTTAAGACTTTCAAAGCTATGCTTAAGTCCAACCAGATCCAACTTGCCATTGCTACATACCATGACTATGATTTCTGGCGGTTGGGTGTCATGACAGCTTTTCTAAATGATGATTTAGAAGAGAGCGTCTATAAGTACACAGCCAGAGGGCTTCGTGGACAGTGGGAGCAGCGGAAACATGTGCAAGTTGCTTTATGGGATAAAGCAGGCATCACGGAGATGGAACATCTGTTTTGATGTGGTAGTCAAAGAGTTTGACTTCATCAAAATGGTAGATGAACCTTGTATATACAAAAAGGTAGTAGAGAGTATGGTGGCGATCCTCTTATTGTACGTGGATGACATACTCTTGATAGGAAAGGAGTTTCCTATACTACGCTCGGTCAATCTCCTCTTATCACAAGGATTCTCCATAAGGATCAAAGTGATACCTCATAAATCTTGGGCTTTGGATATATGAGATAGATGTAATTGGATGTTAGGATTCTCACTAGTTGTAGTGAGATGGTATCAATCGATCCTAGGGAGAATCACTGGAATGGTTCCAGGGTGTTAAGGTCGACTGAATGTCAGTCACAGGCATTGTCTTTACCCTCAGTAGAGGGACGGTATGTTGGAAGAGTTCCAAGCTAGATACCGTGACATACTAGACGATAAAGGCAGGATAAATCACTACCAAGGATGCTACCAAAGAGGCAGTCTAGATATATATATAATAGTTCATGAGATGAACTTAGTTCCTACCATTGTGTGTCAATGGAGTTGTGGCTTATGCCTAGGAACCCCCGTCCCATCAGAGATCCAGACATATTCTTAGGCAGTATCGCCTGATCATGGAGATGGTTGATCTTCAGGGAGATCGAGGTTAGGAGAGTAGACACAGAGGACAACAGCGCGGATCCACTCACAAAGGCCTATTTCCCAGTAAAGACTTTTATGGGATGGTTGAGTATGAGATGCTTCAACCATAGCTGATTGTTGGGTATGCAATACCACGACAGATGGCCCTAGTGCAATTAGGAGATTGCTAGTTATATGTATGACCTAGAGGCCATTACTGTACATACGATGTATATTGTAGTGGATGCTTGGACATATATAGGGAGGACTTTCTTGCTCGACATGATAGTATGCTATCTGGTTACACTTTATCTTAACATGTACTCTGATTGTCTCTATGTTACATGTTGATAAAGCCCTTAGGATGAGTACTTGACTACTAGGACTATGATGCAGATCATACTAGTGGGGACAGTGTAGTCGCTAAGTACATCCTTCAAATGTTCCTAGTCGTAGGTGTATCGAGACAGGGCATCGATATACCAGAGTAGACTAGCGTATGCGCTTCTTGACCCATATGATGGGCGATGGATGATCCCATATCCATTGGTGTTTGACATCAAAGATAGTATACGGGTTCTCAGTAGAGACTGGGTACACTGGACGGACTCGCCGAGAACACCCAGATGGTATTATACCTCACGTCAGATGGCAGTTCTCTGGTGACAGTTGTACAGGTTAGTCTGTAGACCCGAGATCGTCATAGAGTCTTGTGTGATTCCCACTGTGCTTTGATTCCCATCATACCACGTCCAAGAGGGCATGCAAAACGGTGGCTTTTGGGTACAGTCCCAAATCACATAGAGGCAATGAGCGATAGGAGGGGTTTCGTCTCTCCCGGTATAGGGAGTTGATGTTGCACTGTGTTCGATTGGCTATAACAGGAAATCCCTGGCCAAGGTTGTTGAGATTTACTGGTAAGTGTTATCAGTAGTTTCTCGAACTGTTATGGACCTTATATAGACACGACTTATCAAGCTACCGGGGTCTGACGTTTACCACCCCTAGGCGAGATATGCGACATATCAGACGAAGAGACTGGACTGTACGGGAGTGTTACTGTTGGATTCGCAGGAGAATGTACAGGCTTGCTTGTTGATCTTCTTATTGCTCAATACCTGGATGGCTGTTACGTTTAGCTGACCGCTTGCAGCTTGTGGGTGTTTGATATGGTCATCACCTACTGCCGGCGTATTAACGATTCTTTAGAGTCCTACACAGAGGTTTCCGGGCTCAGGCAAAACAGAGTAGGAGCACATATGTGATATGTGCGAGACCGAGAACAATACGTGTATGTGATACCGTATTAGATTCTCGCGATATGTGATATCGGCCGGGTATATGTGATATAGCCGGGTCATCGGATCAAGTGTTGATTCGATGAACTGATACAGATTGTATAAGTCGGTTATTTATAAAATATCCGGATTATCGGATCAAGTGTTGATTCGATAATTTAATGTATAATTATATATTTGATATATTATATTACATTAACTAATATTAGCTCACTTAAAGATTCTTTTTCTCACTTGGATAATACATTGATATATATGTGATATATGTTAATTGTATTATTTTATTTTGTTACAATAAATATTGTATATGTGATATATAATATTGTAACATGTTATGGTTATAAATGCAACATGTTTTGTGGAGTTTAAATGTGGTTAGGGTTTGGATTAGGGTTAAACTTGCATGAAGCTTCTTGAAGCTTTGACTTTGACTATGATATTTTGTGTAGATATTTCTTAACCCAACCCAAACCCTTTACCATAGTTAGTTCTCTACAAGGGTTAAGTCTTCATTCTTAACCCATGGTTGCAATTCTAACCACACACAAGTTTTCATTATTCATCACAAATACATTTCTTCTTCTTCTTCCTCCTGAAAAAGCTTTCTAGCTTTTTGACATGTGATGATAATGAGTGAGAAATTGAAAACAAAAGAGAGATAAATTCCTACTTCATCATCCTCATCTATTCTTGCCACTTAGATTAGGGTGTTTGCTTTGCTAATACTAGATTAGCAAAGCAAGAGCTTGGGTTTGAGTTTCTTCAAGGTAGATCATCTTAGTTATTGAAGATCGGAAGCAAGCTTGCATCTTTCTCTTCATGGAGCCTCTCAAGAGTCCGGGTACTTGATGATCGCGGCGAAGGGACCTCAACACGGAGCTTATGAAGTGAAGGAAAGGACTACAAAGGTTGTAATCCCTAACTCTTAGAAGTAAAGATGTTTACTTGCTATGTTTACCCCAAGTCTCTAGCAAAGATCCTTACTTTAGATTGTTCGGCACTTGAAAATTTTGATTTTGGCATGGTTGATGCCTTGTAGAACCTTATTCTAGTGCCTAGTAACCTCACAAAAAAAACCGTAATATTCTGCAATTCTTAACCTAAAGAAATCCAAATCAATCGAATCTTACAAAATATAAAACATAAAACAATTAATTGTTACAAGAAAACCCAACTCGATCAAGCAATCTTTTTTATAGGAATTTGAGAGCATGTGAGAAATAAGAAGAGATCGTGAGAATATTTATGTTTTTAAACGATTTTTGTCAAAATTAACTACCATTTAATGTTGTTGGGGGATATTTTTAAAAAATAATTTAAACAATTTTAGAGGGTGTAAGTACCATCGAAGAATAATTAGTATACATTAAATTATCATAAAATCTTAAGGTATACAAAAAAGACCCTTCATTTACATATTTTAATTAAATATTTAAATAAAGGACATTTTGGAAATCAGTTGAAGTTGAGGGGGACAAAGTGCTGGTTTCAAAAAGTAATGGGTATTTCCTAATTGTGAAGGCTATTTCCTGTCATTTAGCCTTTTTAACTAACGTTCAATATAGAGAAAGCATAAGGAATTATTGAGGCACAAATAATTGAGGAATGGAGGTTGATTCAATCGATTAATATTATGGATCTAGCACTGGAGATATCTTATTTTGGAAACCATATCAATTGGGCACATTCACCAAAAATTGGCGGAGTATCACTTCTACCACTACTATAAATGTGCCTAATAGTAATGGGAAATTGGTAGCGGTTCAAACCGTTACGAAAATCTCATAACGGTTTCAATGGTTTTGGTAGTGGTTTAAACCGTTACCATTTCCAATACCTGGTAGGGCACACTTCCCTCTCCAGATAAAAATCCCAATCTCTCCAAAATTAACCTTGAGCCTATTATTTCCCCCCAATATTTCCCCCCAAAACTCCATTCGCTCCCCTGCCGTTGTCATCGCCTCTTCTCATCGATCACCTCCCTCTCATCGCCGATCCTCTCGATTATGGCCTCCTCACGTCGCCTCTCGTCACCTCCACTCTCGTCGCCTCTACTGCTAGATCGAGTTCCCGCCGCTCGAAGCCCCTGCCGCCACCGCCATCCCTACCGCTTCCCGCTACTCAGAGTCCTTCTTGGACGTCGGTGGTCGTGGAGTTCATTAAAAGGTTAGTGTTTAATTTGTAAATTTTGTTTTTAATTTTTATAAATTTAATTTGCCAATTAGTGATTAATTTGGTAAATTTTTTGAATTAAGCTGTTAATTTTGTTGTTGTTGTTGCTGCTGCTGCTGCTGCTGGATAGGGTTAGGGTTAGGGTTGGGCCGGTTAGGGTTAGGTGTTTGGGTTTATGGTTAGGGTTAGGGTTAGGAATAGCTAGTTTAGTGAAATGCAACAATAATTAAGGGTATTTTAGTGACAAGGCTACAAATGCTAAGAGTATTTTAGTGTAAAAGAATAAAATCGAGCAAGGGTTTTTTTACTAAATAATTTAATGATAGTTTAGTGAAAAACAACAATAGTTAAAGATATTTTAGTGAAATTTATAGTAATTTAATTAATTTAAGAAGATGGATTGTTTATTTAAATTTGTTAAGGTAGTTTAGTGAAAAACCAATAATAGTTAATGGTATTTTAGTAAAATTGAAGAAATAGGCTGCTTAGGAAAAATTTTAAGGTACTTTAGTGAAAAAACAATAATAGCTAAGGGTAGTTTAGTGAAAAATTTTAAGGTATTTTGTAGTAATTTAGTAAATGTGTGTGTGTATATGTGTGTGTGTGATAATGATGATGATCTCACAGATCAAACAAGGCCAAACCTTAATTCATCATCATTCTCCTCTACATTAAACTCTTGTCAAATCCCGTTCTAACCCCAACCCTAAATCTTCATCTCCTGTTTCATTCCTTTATTTTTTCGGGTTTATAGGTGAGGGGTGTTGTTATTTGCAAATTTATTGAAAAACCCTATGAATTGTTTAAAATAAACATTTATATATATAACATTACCTTAAATTTCAGACTCGGTGACATTACAGGTTCATCAGTGACATTATAGGTTCATCGGCGTTCTCGGCGAGGTTGGCGTGCATGTGCCGTTCGACGCACATTGCGCCCTTTCCTGGTTCATAGACGAGCTGCAGAATATCAAGAGAAGACGCCGATGTTACACGTAAACTTTATATTCTTCCTTACTACGTTGGTTATTGAGTTTGTTCTCTTTTCCCTGTTTATATATTCTTTTCTATGGGTTTGTGTATAAATTGCAGTTATGCTCGATATACCTGCTCCGTCTCTGTTAGTATTTTCTATTCTTTTAGATTATTTCCTTTCATTAACTCATTGCTTAGTAATTGTTCTGCTTCTCATATATATCGAACAAATTATCTGAAATGTGTTTGCACATGCACTTGCATATTCAACAATACCTCAAGATGAGAGATGTATTGTTCGAACGATTTTTTAATCCTAACTTCTTTTAGATAAATGTTGCATGAGCTTTGTTACTCAAATGACCTATATCCTTAAAATTGCATCTTATATGCATTTTCGTTATTATACCCGAGATTAAAATAAAGTTTTATCGATTTGTTCCTCATTTGCAGTGCCCCCGGCTTATTATGTACATCTTGCTGCGTTTAGAGAAAGATAATATGTTAAAGGGGACTCAGATGCATAGGGGTCGGTGGGAGCTGGTAGTGGTATAAGGACCAGGAATGCAGTGGTTAAATCTCTGCCAAAAATCAAAGACAACGTCAAGGATGTGATGTTCTACTGTTGATTGCAGGTTTCTTTCAACATTTTTTGGCTTTTGACTTACTGATGACAGGTAAACTAATTGTTAGGGTTAAGTGTTAGGATTAGGTTAATTTAGTTCATTTAAATAATCTTTTTAGGCCCTACAACCGCTACCAATTTTATAGCTAAATCATCAATTGAAATTAAACTTAACCAAATTGTCTATTAAACCAATCCCTAAGAGCAAATGTCATATATTAACATACAATTAAAAATATGTAGGAAAAAAATAAGGAAAAACAAACTAGCTAGTAGATATCTTGCTACAAATAAACTAAGCAACCATCCCAGTCTCTCTCCATCCATATCCACTCATTTTTCACATTCAAAAGATGGATAGAGAGTGAGACACATAGCATGGCACTCGCCGACACTCGATGACATACTTTCCAAATTGAAATTGAGGTGAAAGTATGCCATCGAGTGTCGGTCAGTGATGTGCCTTGTGTCTCACTCTCTATCCATCTTTTAGATGTGAAAAATGAGTGGATATGGATGGAGAGAGACTGGGGTGGTTACTTCATTTTTTTGTGGCAAGAGATCAACTAGCTAGTTTGTTTTGTGCCTTGTGTCTCACTCTCTATCCATCCCGTGGGTTCTCGAGCATGCGTATTCTCTTCTCCTCCTACACCTGGACCCTCATCGAGGGAGGATGTCGGAAGAAGAAGTCGCTAGCGCTCTTGAGGTGTAGATACAGATCATCCAGAGCTTGAGGTCTCAAGGGAAGAAAGTACTGGATGTAAATTTGATAATCCTTGGTTTTAATACAATTTCATATAATTATCGAGAAAAAGGAACTTGTGTTTGAAGGGTAATATTTGCTTGATGTAGACCATCTTTTGTTAGTCTCATTGATATCATAACCTGATTCGTACGACCTAATTTGATTTATAGGATTGTTGGTGACTCTAAAGATACTTTTATAAAGTTAACTGATTATATTTTAGGATCCTATTCCAGCATGAAGTATGCAAAAGGTATACAAAACAACAGTTGTCATTCTAACTTGGTACTATGCTATGTGGCCGGTTGCTCTTTAATTACTCACTCATGTAAACATGAAAATCACTTATTTTGGTACTTTTGTCAGAATCTGATGAGGATGAAGTCTACGCCGATCTTGGGGGTGAGGAGAGAGATCATTATGAGTTATGTATATGCCCTAGAGGACATTGTTGTTCATATGATGTATATTATAATGGATGCTTGGATATATATAGAGAGGACTTTCTTGCTCGTCATGATAGTATGCTATTTGGTTTCACTTTATCTTAACATGTTGACTTATATTAGTTTACTGTATTGTTCTCACATGTTGATAAAGCCCTTAGGATATGTACTCGACTACTGGGACTATGATGATATCATACTGGTGGGGCCACGGTAGTCGACGAGTACATCCTATAACTGTTCCTAGTCGAGGGTGTATCGAGACAGGGCATCAATACACCAGAGTAGACTAGCATATACGCATCTTAACCCATATGATGGGCGATGGATGATCCCATATCCATCGGTGTTTGACATCAAGGATGGTGTACGGGTGCTCAGTGGAGACTGGGTACACTGGATGGACTCGCCGAGAACTCCCAGATGGTATTATACCTCACGTCAGATGGCAGTTCTTTGGTGACACTAGTACAGGGTAGTCTGTAGACCCGAGATCGTCACAGAGTCTTGTGTGATTCCCACTGTGCTTTGATTTCCACCTTACCACGTCCAAGAGGGCATGCAAAACGGTGGCTTTTGGGTGCAGTCCCGAATCACAAGGAGGCAATGAGCGATAGGAGGGGATTCGTCTCTCCTGGTATAGGGAGTTGATGTTATGCTGTGTTCGATTGGCTATAACTGGAACTCCCTGGCCAGGGCGGATATTGAGTACTACTGGTAAGTGTTATCAGTAGGTTCTCGACCTGTTATGAGCCTCACATCGACACGACTTATCGGTTACTAGGGTCTGGCGTATACCACCCCTAGACTGGATATGCAGCATATCAGACGAAGAGACCGGACTGTACGGGAGTGTTACTGATTGGATTCATAGGAGAATGTACAAGCTTGCTTGTTGATCTTCTGATCGCTCAATACCTGGGTTGCTGTTACGTTTAGCTGACCGCTTGCAGCTTGTGGGTGTTTGATATGATCATCACCTGCTACCGGCGTATTGACGATTCTTTAGAGTCCTGCACAGAGGTTTCTTGACTCAGGCAAAACTGAGTAGGGGCACATATGTGATATGTGCGGGACCAAGGATAATACGATATGAGATACCGTATTATATTCTCGCGATCTTTTGATATGGGCCGGGTCATCGGATCAAGTGTTGATTCGATGAATCGGTACATGATATATTAGTCGGTTATATTCGATATAGCCGGATTGTCGGATAAAGTGTTGATTTGATAATTTAATGTATAATTATATATGTGATATATTACATTACATTATCTAATATTGGCTCGCTTTATTATTTCATTTTCTCACCAGATAATACATTGATATATATGCGATATATGTTAATTGTATTATTTTCTTTTGTTACAAAATATATTATATATGTGATATATAATATTGTAACATGATATGATTACTAATACAACATGTTTAGTGGAGATTAAACAAAGTTAGGGTTTGATTTCGGTTAGTTCTTTCTTGATGCTTCTAGAAGGATTTACTTTGTTTCTAGCAAAAGATATTATGCTTGATATTTTGCTAGATATTTCTAACCCAACCCAAACCCTTCACCCTAGCTTAAATCTCTACATGGGTTAGCCTTGTCATCCTTGACCATGGTTACATTTGTAATCATATTAACATTTCATTATTCATCAAAAAAGGATAATTCATTCATATTCTTCTTCTTCTTCCTTGAGCTTTGAAAAAGCTTTCTAGGTTTTCTTTATGTGATGATTTAGTGTAAGAATTTGATAATAAAAGAGATCATAAATCCTACATCATCATCCTCATCTAATCTAGCCAATTAGATTAGGGTGTTCACCTCATTAGTGAGAAAGAGCTTGAGTTAAAGGAACTTCAAGGTATATTATCGGAGAAAAGGAAGACTACAAGCAAGCATGGATCATTCGGGTTGTGGAGCCTCTCTTGAGTCCGGGAGATCGTGGATCGCGGCGAAGGGACTTCTATTCGGAACTTATGAAGCGAAGGAGCGGACTACAAAGGTTGTAATCTCTCACTCTTAGTTGTAAAGATATTTACTTGCATGTTTAACCCTAATAATCTAGCAAAGATCCCGGTTTTGGGTTGTTCGACACGTCTAAATTTTAAATCGGGCATGGTTCATGCCTTATAGACCCTTGTATGAGTGCCTAGGAACCCTACAGTGGTATCAGAGTCTAGTTAGAGCATTAGGCGACGTGTATACGAAGTTAAAACTCCGATCAAACCCCGAAACATCGAACTTGACCCCCTCTCTGGAAATTTTGTAAAAATGTGATTTTTTCTGCATTAAAAATACTCAAAAAAATCAGCAGGGAATTCTAAGAGTTATTGTGAAAAACGACACCAAAATTCCACTAAAGCGCCGCGGAACCGCGGCAATACCATGCCTTGCGCGGCGGTTCCGCGGCAGCACGGTAGAATTAAGGTTAGCTTTTTGGCACTGTACATCCGTAGGTACTTGTACATGATTCTGGGTATTTTTAATCTTGCTCAAGTGTTGAGTTTTCTGGGGATATTTTGTAATTGTTGATTCGATCGGAAAGTTTAATTTCGTTTTGTTTTCCGAATATTTTAGAAACTGTTAAAATGTTCGAACGGATATCATTAACTCACTTTTTCCCGGCATGAAAAACATTCAAGTGTTGAATTTTTCTTGAGTTTAAATCTTTCGGAAAAATGTGCAAGTAACGCGGTGGACCCTCTAGAAGAACACAAACCTTAACTCGATTACGTGACCGTCAGAACCGCCTCTAAAGCTTATGGTTTGGGGCAGTACAGCGTTTCTACATGTGAGGCGTTGGTTTGACCCTTCTACGGCTGGACCATTGGTACTGTGACATATTCAGGGATTTTTTGTACCCCGCTCAAGTGTTGAGCTATTTAGGAAATCTTGGGTATTTGATTATTCGATCGGAAAGTTTAATATTTTCTATTTATCTGGAATGTGATACAATATGTGGAATTCATATAGTTAGGTATGAAATGCGAAGTATGTGATATTTCGGATTTATGATGTCTAAAGTAATTGTGGATTCCAAATGTTGTAGTTTTATAGTTTCTTTTCTGTGACCGTAAGCGTAGTATGTGGGGTATCGCCGGCTTCGTTGCTATACATCAACGACAATCGAGATACGCATACTTGCTTACGTTGATGATATGAGATGTTATGTGTTGCTGTGATATGTTGTATTGGATCGTCGTGTTCTGAATAGCCGGGGTTTTATGTGAGATAAGGGTTTTTATTTTCATTCATGTAATATTCTTTTATTAGGGCACTTCCGGGATGAGGATGATGTCACCATTGTATATTATTTACTTATCCGCATTAGGTAGACCCAAGGAGGGGAGCATAAGTAACCGGCTTCTAGGGTCCAGTGGGAGGCCATCTCGAGGAGTCGAGACCGAGTCTCCTAACCCTAGAATTGGCAGTGTTGCTTGCCGCTCTCGTAGGGGTCTAGGGATGTGGGTTTGGCTATTCATCGGGACCGTGGAATCCGTGTTTTATACAGGCTCGAAATAAAACACAGACGTCCTAGAATATCCAATATTTCATATGTTATCTTCTGCTGCAATGTTCTGTGATGAGATCATATTACTGCCTAAGACGAATGCTTATACATATATATATGTTGATATATAAATATTATTGCTTTCGTTTCTTCTGTGATGCTTAGGAAGCATTAATTGATGGGATTTTTATTAATGAGATTAATAAAAGAAAAGAAACCTAAAAGATGTTGTAGAATCAAAACTTTATAAAAAGGATAGCTACAGTTTTGCTTTGCATAGTGGTATATGTGATATACCTTGCACCTTATTCGATGAGGAAAGAGCCGAGATCCCTTCACCGGGAGTGACCTCTTTAGCTAAACTGGCAGATGCTACAAACTCGCGGTTTAGTTTTTGACAGCTTATATAGTTCTTGCTTTGCACAGCGGTATGTATGATATATCCTGCACGTTATTCGATGGGAAAGAGCCGAGATCCCTTCACCGGGAGTGACCTCTTTAGCGAAACTAGAAAAGCCTAAAAAACACTCCTTTTCAAAATCACTCAATTCTACGACGATATCAAGTTCATTACTACTTATCTGTAGCATGAGATGCGATTGGATTAGGGTATTCGTACGGCGTTGTTTGGAATGCATCAAGGGTCTTACGGATGGGTTTAATTCAATCACGAAATGTACGGGTTGAACATGACTAGCGGACTATGGGTTATTTGGTATGCGTCAAGGTCATAGTACGCTAGGGGTAAAAGCATTATCAGGAATTTCAAGTGTTGAAATTTGCAATGAGATTGCATACCTTCTATGAGATAGATGGATCCTGATACCCACTACGAGTAAGAGTTACTCCTGGGAGAATTTTACACAGGATAATTAGCCGATCAAGTAGGTGTCTAGAAAGGTATTTACGGGTTTATGCCTCTGGGAGGACGAGGTTTATTTTAATTAGGTCCGTGCGAAAGCACAGGGAACCTCCCTCAAGTACCAACACTGATCTGGCTGAAAGATTGACGAAATTGTAGGGTGTAATTAACCCCGGCTAATCTTACCTTTTATGGTTTGAAGGAAGATTTGATAAAACCAGTGGGAGACATCCTGATTAGATAAGATAATAACCAATCTAATCTTCCAAGAGCATACGCTAAAGTGTTTCCTTCTCTCTCTCTCTCTAGGTAGCGACCATGTCAGGACTTAATCAAGATAATAATATGGATGTATTGACTGAACCCGCTTATTATACTGAGCAGGGGATCGTTGGTCCCGTTCTTTCTTATAAGAGTTATAAGACTGAGCAGGAAAGAATATCTGGATTCTCATGCTGCCCAAACGAAGAACAAGCATGCCGATTCATTTTCTTCAGGTATGTTAGTTATTGAGAACTGTTTCTCAGTTCACCCTATGTCCTGGGTATTGATACCGGATCGAAATTCCACATATGTAAATTGTTACGTGTGCTACGTAAAGGTAGAGAACTGGGAAAGGGTGATCATTCCGTATAAGTAGGGAATGGTGCAAATATCGCAGCCAAAGCAATTGGCGAATATCACCTTGTATTACCAAGTAGTAATACATTGATTCTGAACGAGTGCTATTATATACCGAACATAATGTGCAACATTATATCAGTTTCTTTATTAAGTAAAGAAGGATATAATTTTGTAGTACAGGATAATGTTATGAACATATTCCTGAATCAAAAGTTGATTGGATTAGGATCTTTACATAATGGCATATACGTTCTCAATCAAAATACAGTCCTTAATATACAAAACACAAATAAAAGGAAGAGTTCAGAAATGAACGAATCCTTCTTATGGCATTGTAGACTTGGTCATATCAATGCGACACGGCTAGCTAAGTTACATAGGATGGATATTTGAATCCGTTCGAATTATCATCTTATGATACTTTTCATTCATGTCTCAAAGGCAAAATGAACAAAACTCCATTTAGTGGACACGGAGAAAGAGTTACGGAACTCTTAGGACTGGTACATAGTGATATATGCGGTCCCATGTCTACATATGCCAGGAACGGTTCTTCCTACTTCATTAGATTCACTGACGATCTCTCAAGATAGGGACATGTGTTCCTGATAAAACACAAGTCTGAAGCTTTTGAGAAATTCAGAGAATATAAGCATGAAGTAGAGAACCAAATGGGCAAAAGTATTAAGATCCTTCGATCTGATTGAGGAGGAGAATACTTGAGCAATGAGTTCCTAGATTATCTAAAAGAGAATGGGATTCTCTCTCAGTTTACTCCTCCTTATACACTACAGCACAACGGTGTATCGGAGCGGAGGAATAACACCTTATTAGATATAATACGCTCTATGATGAGCACTGCTGAGTTACTTATTTCCTTCTGGGGTTATGCGCTTGAGACAGCCATAGACCTATTGAATAGGGTTCCCACCAAATCTTTACCAACCACTCCATATGAGATATGGAAAGGAAAGAGACCACATCTTAATTACATTAAGATATGGGGTTGTCCGGCATATGTGAAAACACAAAATCCGGACAAGCTGGAGGCAAGTTCAGTTCTATGCAAGTTTATTGGATATCCCAAGCATTCGCAAGGGTATATCTTCTACCACTCCGAGGAACAAAAAGTGGTTGTTTCTCGACATGCCACCTTCTTAGAAAAGGGTTTTCTTATGAAACAAGATAGCGGCAATGAGGTAGAACTGGAAGAAGTTCCAGCAACACAAACTGCAACTGAAGATTTAGTGGAACCAGAGGATTCAGTAGTTCCCGACGAACCCCAGCCTCTCTACCGATCTAGCAGGGTTTCTCATCCACTTGAGAGATACTACGGTTTTCTCGTTGATGGTGGGAGCGAGGATTGCATCATGGTTGATGATGACCCGACTAGTTTCGAGCAGGCCATCACGAGTGGTGACTCTGTGAAGTGGCTGGATGCAATGCGATCTGAGATGGATTCCATGTACACCAACAAAGTATGGACTTTGGAAGTTGCTCCTGAAGGGGTAAATCCCATTGGGAGCAAATGGATCTTTAAGAAGAAAATTGGTGTAGATGGAAAAGTTGAGACTTTCAAAGCTAGACTTGTTGCAAAGGGTTTTCGTCAATGACCGGGTGTGGATTACGAAGAAACCTTTTCTCCAGTGGCTATGCTTAAGTCCATCCGGATCTTACTTGCCATTGCTGCATACCATGACTACGAAATCTGGCAAATGGATGTTAAGACTGCCTTTCTAAACGGTGATTTAGAAGAGTGCGTGTACATGACTCAGCCAGAGGGCTTCGTAGATAGTGGAAGCAGCGGAAAGGTGTGCAAGCTGTTTAAATCCATTTATGGGCTAAAACAAGCATCGCGGAGTTGGAACATCTGCTTTGATGTTGTAGTCAAAGAGTTTGACTTCATCAAAAACGTAGATGAACCTTGTATCTATAAGAAGGTTGCAGAGAGTAAGGTTGTCTTTCTCGTATTGTACATTGATGACATACTCTTGATAGGAAATGATGTTCCTATGCTGCAATCAGTCAAGCTCTTCTTATCACAAAGATTCTAAATGAAAGATCTAGGTGATGCCTCCTGCATACTGGGAATTATGATCTATAGAGATAGATCTAAACGGATATTGGGATTGTCCCAATCCAGGTACATTGACACCATACTAAAGAGGTTTAGTATGGAAGAATCCAAGCATGGGAACCTGTTAGTTATATGTATGCCCTAGAGGCCATTACTATACATGAGATGTATATCGTAGTGGATGCTTGGACATATATATGAAAGACTTTCTTGCTCGACATGATAGTATGCTATCTGGTTACTCTTTACCTTAACGTGTACACTGATTGTCTCTCTGTTACATGTTGGTAAAGCCCTTAGGATATGTACTTGACTACCTGGACTATGGTGCGGATCATACTATTAGGGACATGGTAGTCCATAAGTACATCCTTCAAGGTCCCTAGTCGTGGGTGTATCGAGACGGGGCATCGATATACCAGAGTAGACTAGCGTATACCTTCTCGACCCATCTAGATGGGCGATGGATGATCCCATATCCATTGGTCTTTGACATCAGAGATGATATACGGGTGCTCAGTGGAGACTGGGTACACTGGACGGACTCGCCGAGAACTTCCAGATGGTATTATACCTTACGTCAGATGGCAGTTCTCTGGTGACACTGGTGTAGGTTAGTCTGTAGACCCGAGATCGTCATAGTGTCTTGTGTGATTCCCACTGTGCTTTGATTTCCACCTTACCACATCCAAGAGGGCGTGCAAAACGGTGGTTTTTGGGTACAGTCCCGAGTCACATGGAGGCAATGAGCGATAGGAGGGGTTTTGTCTCTCCCGGTATTGGGGGTTGATGTTGCGATATGCTCGATTGGCCATAACAAGGAAGTCCCTGGCCAGGGTTGGTTTAGAGATTTACTAGTAAGTGTTACCAGTAGTTTCTCGACCCGTTATGAGCCTCATATCGGCATGACTTATCGGTTATTGGGGTCTGACGTTTACCACCCCTAGACATGATATGCGACATATCAGACGAGAAGACCGGACTGTACGGTAGTGTCACTGTTAGGCTTTTTGCAGGAGTTAGAGCGGGCTTGCTTGCTGATCTTCTGATAGCTCAATACCCGGGTAGCCGTTACGTCCAACTAGTACCGCTGACGGCTTGTGGGTGCTTGATATGATCATCACCTACTGCCGGCGTATTGACGAGTCTTTAGAGTCCTACATAGAGGTTTTACTGGCTCAGGCAAAAGGAAATAGGAGCGCATATGTGATATGTGCGGAACCGAGAATAATGAGAGTATGTGATACCGTATTCTATTCTCGCGATGTTTGTATCGATCGGTTATATGCGATATAACCAGGTTATCGAATCAAGGGTTGATTCGATAAGTCTGATTCGATAAGTCGATACATTGGATGTTAGTCGGTTATATGCGATATAACCGGATTATTAAGTCAAGTGTTGATTTAATAATTTAGTGTATAATTGTATATGTGATATACTAATTTACATTAACTAACATTGGTTCACTTAAGCATTTGTTTTTCTCACTTGTGCACAACTTAATATATATGTGATATATATTTATTTGTGTTCATTTTGTATCATGGTTGTTGATACACTCTACATGGGTGTATGAGACATACACCATTATAATTATATTGGTGGGGTTTTAATATACAAAGTAAATACAAAATTAGTGGATAATTGTTCAAGTGCATCAAGCTTCATGAAGCTTGTGAGTGCATTGACCAAAGTCCACTAGTTTTGTTTTACTTAGGATATTTATAAACCTAACCACTATAATTAGCCATGGTTATGTCTCTACATGAGTTAGTATATGATACCCACTCCCATGGTTAGCTCTCTTTCTCTTGATTAGTTTTTCATTCTCATTTTTGAGCACATCTTCTTCCTCCTTCAAATGCTTGCTAGGGTTTGATAAAGAGAGAGAAATATAGTGAGAAAAGAAATTCTAAAGTGTACCCATTTTCTATTTCATCATCCTCTACTAGACTAGCACTTTAGTTTAGGGTGTTTTCTTCACTAATTCTCTAGTTAGTGAAGTAGAAACTTGAGTTCGTATTCCCTCGACGTAGATCATCTTCGGCCTCGAAGACTTCAAGCAATACCGTTGCTATCTTCTCATGGAGCCGTCCGAGAGTCCGGGAGCACCATGATCGCAGTGAAGGGACTCCAACAAGGAGCTTTAGAAGTGAAGGACCGATCTACAAAGGTTGTATTTCGTATTCACTTAGTCGTAATTGATATTTACTTGCATGTGATACCCTAATAGTCTAGCAAAGATCTTGTTTAGGGTTGTTCGGCACGGCTAAAATTTTAATTGGACATGCTTGATGCCTTGTAGAACCTTGTTAGAGTGCCTAGTAACCCTACAGTGGTATCAGAGCCTAGCTAGAACATTAAGCAACGTGTATATGAATTAAAACTCCGATCGAACCCCGATATATCGAACTAGACCCCCTCTCTGGAAATTTTGTAAAAATGTGATTTTTTCTGTATTAAAAATACCTAAAAAAACCAGCAGGGAATTTTAAGCATCACTGTGAAAAACGAGGAGCTAAACCGTACGGACCGCCGCGGAACCGCGGCAATACCTTGCTTGCGCCGCGGATCCACGGCCGTACAGTCGGGTTTGACTTTTCTTTTTGCACAGTTATGACCGTATCTGCTAGTGTATCTTTCTGGGTATTTTTAATCTGACTCAAGTGTTGAGTGTTCTGGTGATTATTTTGTATTCGTTGATTCGATCGGAAAATTTAATTTCGTACTTTTTCCGGATAATTTAGAAAGTATTAAAAAGTTCGAACGGATATCAATAACTCACTTTTTCCCGACCCGGAAAATTTCCAAGTGTTGGATTTTTCCGTTGTTTAAGAACGTTCTAAATCGTGCAAGTTACATGATGGACCCTCTAGAAGACAACAAAGCTTAACTCGATTATGTGACCGTCTTGAACTGCCTCTAAACCTTAGGGTTTGGGGCAGTACGGCGTTGCCACATGTGAGGCGTTGGCTTGACCCTTCTACGGCTGGACCATTGGTACGGTGGCATGTGATGGATGTTTTTAAACTCCCCTCAAGTGTTGAGAACTATTTGGGAAAATTTGGGTGTTTGATCATTCGATCGGAAAGTTTAACATTGTCTATTTATCTTGGAATGTGATACAATATTTGGAATGCACAAGTAGTTATAAGATAAGTAATTTGAATGTTATAAACATAGCAGTTTAGTCTCAAATGATCGGTTGCCACGGAATTTTGATGCGATCAAAAGTCAGTCGCAATCACGTAGCGTACGCGGATACTCGTCGGATAAACTTAATAGACAACCATGCCCCATAACCCCGACCAAATGACTGTAGGAGAACCCCATCGCCAAAAGCATCCATTCGGGTGCTCGCGGCAGCGGTGTTCCGCCTTAGTGCACTTCGTCGACAGCATCCGGGGGTGCGGCCGTCTACTAAAGTTTGCGACGAGCATTCGATCAGGATGTCAGGAATCTTGTTGAATTGCCCAACTTGGTATTGAAAAGAGTTTTCAATAAAGAGACTGAAATGCGGGGTTTATAATTGTTAGGCATGCGATGTCTAAGGAGGTTGTGGATTCCAACTGTTGTAGTTTTACAGTTTCTTTTCTGCGACCGTTAGTGTAATATGTGATATCGCCGGTTTCGTTGCTATATGTCAACGACAATTGGGATGCGTATATTTACTTACGTTGATGACATGTGATGTTATGTGTTGCTGGATATGTTATATTGGATCGTCGTGTTTTTGAATAGCCGAGGGTTTTATGTGAGATGGGGGTTTTTATTTTCATTCATGTAAAATTCATTGTATGTAATATTCTTTTATTGGGGCACTTCCGGGATGAGGATGATGCCACCATTGTATATTATTTACTTTTCCGCATTAGGTAGACCCAAGGTGGAGAGCACAAGTAACCGGGTTCTAGAGTCCAGTGGGAGACCAACTCGAGGAGTCGAGTCCGGGTCTTCTAACTCTAGAATTGGAAGGGTTGCTTGCCGCTCTTGTAGGGGTCTAGGGGTGTGGGTTTGGCTATTCATCGCGATCGTGGAATCCGTATTTTATAGAGGCTCAAAATAAAACACGGACCTCCTTGTATATCCATTATTTCATATGTTTCTTCTGCTGCGATATCTGTGATGTGATCATTTGATATGTTGTGATAGATATTGTATATAGTATATATGATATATTATATAGATGTTACTTATGTTTTACACCCGCGCTAGCCCTGCCCCGTTCTGCCGTTAGTAACCTAACCTATCGGTGCACGAGGGGATATTGAGGCGAATGCGGATGGCAAAAGTATGCGTCGTATTTATCTGTGATGTTTAGGTGACTTAAATGATGGGACTTCATTAATATGATTAATGAAAGGAAAGAAACCTAAAAGATGTTGTAGAATCAAATTTTCAAAAAGGGTAGCTATAGTTTTTGCTTTGCATAGCGATATATATGATATATCCTGCACCTTATTCGATGAAGAAAGAGCCGAGATCCCTTTACCGGGAGTGACCTCTTTAGCAAAACTGGCAGATGCTACAACACTCAGTTTGTCTTTTGATTGCTTTTGGAGTTTTTACTTTGCATAGCGATATATATGATATATCCTGCACCTTATTCCATAAGGAAAGAGCCAAGATCCCTTCACCAGGAGTGACCTCTTTAGCAAAACTAGAAAAGGCCTCAAAAGCACTCCATTTAAAATCACTCGATTTTACAACGATATCAAGTTCATTACGCAGTAGGTTTTCAGAAAAACCTGTCGTAGCCCTCCGTCATTTCAGATAAGTTGTATATAGTATTCGTGCTGCATTTGTTGGCTTTCGTCAAGGTGTAGTGTGCGGTAGCTATATGCTGCTTATTTGCTGCATTTGATGCGATTGGATTAGGGTAGTCGTACAACTTTGTTGGCTTTCGTCAAGGGTCGTGCGGGTGGGTTTAATTCAGTCAAGAAATGTACGGGTTGAACTTGACTAGCGGGCTATGGTTTGTTGGCTTTCGTCAAGGTCATAGCACGTTAGGGGAAAAATATTATCGGGAATTTCAAGTGTTGAAATTTGCAATGAGATTGCATACCTTCTATGAGATAGTTGGATCCCGATACCCACTGTGAGTAATTGTTACTCCTGGGAGAGTTTTACACAGGACAATTAGCCGATCAAGTAGGTGTCTAGAAAGGTGTCAACAGGGTTACGCCTCTGGGAAAATGAGGTTTACTTTAATTAGGTCCGTGCGAAAGCACGGGGAACCCCCCTCAAAGTACCGACACTGGCCTGGCTGAAAGATTGGCGAAATTGTAGGGTGTAATTAATCCCGGCTAGTCTTTCCTTTTAGGGTTTGAAGGAAGATTTGATAAAAACAGTGGGAGCCATCCTGATTAGATAAAATAATAACCAATCTGATCTTGCAAGAGCATACGCTAAAGTGTGTTTCTTCTCTCTCTCTCCAGGTAGCGACCATATCATGCCTTAATCAAGATAATAATATGGATGTATTGACCGAACCCGCATGTTATACTGAGCTGGGGAACGTTGGTCCCGCTCTAACTTATAATTGTTATAAGACAGAGCAGGAAATAGGGGATTACCAGAATTCCCGTGCCTACCAAACGAAGAAAGTGCATGCTGATGCATCTTCTTCGGGTGTGTTCATTACAGAGAACTATTTCACAGTATCCTTTACGTCCTGGGTATGAGATACCGGATCAGGATCCCACATATGTAATTTGTTACATGGGCTACAGATAGGTAGAGAACTGAGAACGGGTGATAAGTTTCATGAGATAGAAACGTTGCAAGTGTTGCAGCCAAGTCTGTTGGCAGTTATCACCCTGTATTACCAGAATACATTGATTCTGAACAAATGTTGTTAGATACCGAACCTGATATACAACATCATATCAGTCTCTTTAATAGTAAAGAAGGATATAATTTTGTATTGTTGGATAATGTTTTGAACATTTCCTATATCAAGAGTTGATCGGTTCAGGCACGTTATCTAAAAGCATTGACGTTCTAAATCAAACTACAGTTCTTATTATACAGAACACACATAAGAGGAAGAGTTCAGAAATGAACCAACCTTCTTGAGGTATTGTAGACTAGGTCTTATCAATGCGACCCGACTAACTGAAGTTACATATAGATGCATATTTAAATTAGTTTGAATTTACGTCTTGTGAAACTTGTCGGTCATGTCACAGAGATAAGATGACCATAGCTTTGTTTATAGGAAACAGAGAAAGAGTTAGTGAACTTTTGGAATGATACATGTTGATGTATGAAGGTCCCCTGTCTACACATGCCAAGACCGGTTCTTTGTACTTCATTACATTCTCTGATGATCTCTCAAGATTCAGACATATATTCCTGTTGAAACACACGTCCGAAGCTTTTGAGATATTCACAGAATATATGTTAGAAAGTAGAGAACCAAAACGGGTATAAGTATTATGTCCTTTAATGTGATCAGGGAGGAGAATACTTGAGCATTGGATTCCTGAACTATTCTAAAGGAGAATGAGATTCTCTCTCAGCATTACTCCTCTGTATACACCACAGCACGTCGGTGTATCGGGAAGGAGGAATCACACCCTATGTGATAAGGTGCTCTATGATGAGTACTACTGAGTTTCCTATTTCCTTTTGGGGGTTATGCACTTGTGAAGCTGTATACCTATTGAATGGCGTTCCAACCAAATCAGGTGCCTACCACTCCATATGCGATATGGTAAGGGAAGATCCCATCTCTTAAGTCAGTTAAGATTTGGGGTTGTCCGGCCTATGTCTAAAAGCAAAATCCGGACAAACTCGAGGCAAGGTCAGTTCTGTGGAAGTTTGTTGGATATCCCAAGCATTCGAAAAGGAATATCTTCTACCACACTAAGGAACAAAAGATGTTTTGTTTCTCGGCATGCCACCTTTTCAGGAAAAGGAATTTATTTTGGAAACAAATTAATGGTCATAAGGTAGAACTGGAAAGAGTTCTAGCTATACAAACTGCAGCTGATGATTTGGTAGAACCGGAGGATTCAATAGCTCCTAATGAACCTCAACCTATCCGCCGATCTGATAGGGGTCCTCACCCACCTGAGAGATACTTTGGTTTCCCTATGATGGTGGGAGCGAGGATTGCATCATGAGATGATGACCCAACTAGTTTCGAGCAGACCATCAGGAGTGGGGACTCTGTAAGAATGGCTGGATGCTAAGCGATCTGAGATGGAATCCTTATACACCAACAAAGTATGGACTTTGGTTGCTTTATCTGAAGGGCTAAATCCCCATCAGGAGCAAGTATATCTTGAGAAGATTACTTGGTGTACATGGAAAAGCTGGGACTTTCAAAGCTATACTTAAGTCCATCCAGATCCTACTTGCCATGGCTACATACCATGACTACGATATCTGGTGGTTGGGTGTCATGACTGCTTTTCTAAATGATGATTTGGAAGAGAGCGTCTATAAGTACACAGCCAGAGGGCTTCGTAGACAGTGGGAGCAGCAGAAACATGTGCAAGATGTTTTATGTGATAGATCAGGCATCGCGGAGATGGAACGTCTATTTTGATGCGGTAGTCAAAGAGTTTGACTTCATCAAAATGGTAGATGAACCTTGTATATACAAAAAGGTAGTAGAGAGTATGGTGGAGATCCTCATAGAGTACGTGGATACCATACTCTTGATTGGAAAGGAGTTTCCTAAGCTACGCTTGGTCAATCTCCGTTTATCACAATGATTCTCCATATAGGATCAAAGTGATACCTACTAAATCTTGGGTTTTGGATCTATGAAATAGATCTAATTGGATGTTAGGATACTCACTAGTTGTAGTGAGATGGTATCAATTGATCCTGGGGAGGTGATAAGGTCGACTGAATGTCAGTCACAGGCATTGTCATTCACAGGGATACCATACCCTTAGTAAAGGGACGGTATGATGGAAGAGTTCCAAGCTAGATACCGTGGCATACTAGACGATTAAAGGCAAGACACATCGTTACCAAAGATGCTACCAAAGAGGCAGTCTGGGTGTATATTAGTTCATGAGATGAACTTCGTTCCTACCATTGTGTGACAATGGAGTTGTGGCTTATGCCTAGGAACGCCCGTCCCATCAGTAATCCAGACATATTCTGAGGCAGTGTCACCTGATCATGGAGATGGTTGATCTCTAGGGGATCGAGGTCAGGAGAGTAAACTCAGAGGGAAACACAGCGTATCCACTCACGAAGGCCTTTTCCCAGAGAGAGACTATAATGAGATGGTTGAGTATGAGATACTACAACCACTGTTATCAGATGGCCCTAGTGCAAGTGGGAGATTGTTGGTTATATGTATGCCCTAGAGGCCATTACTATATATGAGATGTATATTGTAGTGGATGCTTGGACATATATAGGGAGGACTTTCTTGCTAGATATGATAGTATGCTATCTGGTTACTCTTTCCTTAACGTGTACACTCATTGTCTCTCTGTTACATGTTGTTAAAGCCCTTAGGATGTGTACTTGACTACCTGGACTATGATGCGGATCATACTAGTAGGGACACGGTAGTCCAGAAGTACATCCATCAAGGTCCCTAGTCGTGGGTGTGTTGGATATAGTGCCCTCAAAGTCAATTATTGGATCGCAGGTACGTGATTGTGATGATTGAGGAAGGGCCTATACCGATAAAACAGTCTTACTCGAGATTATAGTATGCTATCTGGTTTGTCTTTATCACTGTTACACTTTGATAGAGCCCTTAGGATCTTGCTTGACTACCAGCAGTATGATGGCGATCATATATGTGGGAGCTGGGGTCTATAAACACATCCTTAAAGTGTCCCTAGTCGTGGGAGTTTCGAGACAGGGCATCGATAATCCAAAGTAGACTATTGTATACAGTCAAGACCCCGACGAGGGGCGGTGGCCGGTCTCACAAGCCATTGGTGTTAGTTGGATCACCTAAAACGTATACAGGTGCTCATTGGGTTATGAGTACACCGGACAGGACTCGCCGAGAACATGCTAGTTGGTATTATACATATCGTCGGATAGCAGTTCCCTGGTGACATGTGTACAGGTTAGTCTGTCGACCTGGGATCATCATTTGTCTCGTGTAAGTTTCCACTGTGCTTTGATTACTACCCTACCATGGCTCAAAGGAGTCGTGCAAACAGGTTTTAGTTGGGTACAGTCCCGAGCCACGTGGAGGCAGTGAGCGGATCGTCAGGGATTCGTCTCTCCCGGTATTGGGGGTGAGATTGCGCTGTGTTTAGGAGAGCCATTACAAGAAATCCCTGGCCAGGGTAATCGAGATTTACTGGAAGGTATTCCAGTAGTATCTCAGGGTGTTCTGGGCTTCACTCCGACACGACTTATACAGCTATTGGGGGTCTGACGTTTACCTGCCCCCTAGGCCCTATATGCGATACTCATAGACGAACAGACCGGACTGTACGGATATTGTCACTGTCAGACTCAGTAGGGTTTCTTGATGAGTTCGCTCATCAGCATCCCTTCCGATCAATACATAGGCAACCGTTACGTGTAGCTAGTACCTCTGACGTGCTAGAGGTTATACCCAGTGCCAGTGTGTTGATGAGTCATTAGAGCCCCCCACAGACAGTTTCCCAAGATCGGGCGAAATGTTGTAGAGGCCGTATGGTTTTATGGCAGGGTTCGGAAAATGCACGTGCGTTTACGCACGTGTCATATTTCGGGCAAATAATACTGGTAGGCTTTGGATTAAGCCGGATCCGAGTATTATACTGTGTAGATATAATATCTTTGTCTCAGATGCATTTGTATTCGGTCGTAATACAAATGCGAATATGTTTATACTATTACGGGGTTATCCTGAAATTCGTTTCGGGATCGCTTTTGGAAGTTGCCAGTCTTCAGTTTTCTATCACCCGTCTTTAACATTCGGTAAATGCAGATTTATCTTTTCATCGTGAGGGTGAGTCGTAGTTCTAGAAGGTTCTAGATTTGGTGACAAGGCTTAGTGACTCATTAGTGCTTTTAATGATGTGATGATGTGTTATGGTGACTAGGTTTATGATCATTTGTTTGCATTTAATGGTTTTTAGTGAGTCATGTTTCTTTAAAATGAGTTATGATAAGTTTCCTTGTTATGGTCACCACTTGTTGTTCCTACACTCACCCCTCCCCCCCTTTGCTTCATATATTGGCCGGCCACATTTTGTGGAGGTGATGGATTGATTTTTGGGAAAAGATTATGATAGTTTAGTTCATGGAAATTTCATATAGATTAATTTCCATTTACCCGATTCCAAATGGCAACTTCATTAACCGTTTGTCCATAGCTTTGGACGTAACGAGACAAAGTGTTCTACTCATTCTCTACATCAATCTTGGTCATCTCTTTTAGCAAACTTGATGATCGAGTTGCCTCGGTTCAAAGGCGAGAGCCCGTTTAAAGATCCGTCGACGTGGTGCCACCTGGACGAGAAGACTGGAGATCGAGGAGATCGGAGCAGCTGCAACAAAGCGTGGGATGATGGTTGAAGACCGAAGGACCCGGATCGTTCGGTATAACATTTCTACCCACTTTACAATTTGTTAGTTTAGCGTTAATGGCAGATCCTGGGATATAGTAAACGATAGAGCCAGTTGTATAAAAGTTTTTGTTCCGCATTTGGCGTCTGTTAGACGGCCGGGGCGATACCGCACACTTACATTGGTATCAGAGCCTCGCCATTAAGCTTTACTAACTTCTGCTAACGCGTTTAAAACATCGATCGAGCGGAATTTTCAAAATCGCAATTTCATGTGTTAAAGTTTCTGTTAATTTTAAATCTGTTCTTAAAATTTTTCTAACCATACCAGAAAAACGTGCAGGCTTTTATTAGAAAACAGAAGAAATTCGATCCACTGATCCGACCGTACGGCCGTGGATCCGCCGCCAAAGCCATGCTTTGGCCGCGGAAACGCGGCCGTCTTGGTGAATCAGTGGGCCATATTTCTTCTATAACTTCTACATGGGAAATTATGGTTTCTGGAAATGTTCTTTTGGGCCCAGTTTTTGTTACTGTACAGCAGATGTACGTGGGGCCCACTTCGGGAAATTTTGTAGATCGAAATTTTAAACTTTTAGTTTACAGTACTTACTTTATATCTCCAACCGTGAATGTCATTCGAGCGGTAAACCGCGTCTAATTGCTATAGTTCTTTAGGACGGGTTTGCGAACGTGACATTCGCGTTAATGTTCTGTGTTGTGCTGTGATGTTGCGGATTTGTCGTGGTGGATAGCAAAGTGCAATGGTAGTGTAGTTTGGATTTATTTATACATTTGATATTGCGGGGCGAGCGTCTAACATGTGGACTGCCGTCACTGCCTGTTTGTATAATATTCTTTTTGGGGCACGACCGGGCTGAGGTCGATGTACCCGTTGTATATATTTTTATTTCTGTACTAGGTTTACCCCGCGACGGAGTGCACGGATAGCCGGGTTCTGGAAGGCAACAGGTCCGTATCTCATGGCTTTGAGAGGCAAAGGGACATCACTATAGAATTGGCAGACTATTCGCCGCACTCGTAGGGGGTACAGGTTGGCCTACCCCAAGGAAGGGTGCTCAAGTTACCGGATTCCGTGAAGTGCTGGGTGGTCCATTCACTTTGCTGTAGGGGGCTGCCTCACTTCAGGTTTTGGCGGGTAACTTGCCGCATCCGTAGGAGTCTAGGTTTCATTGCACAGGCTATCCACACGACTGGGGGAACGTCGGGTTTCAGTAGCGGCTCTGTGAAACCCGAGGATCCCAGATTATCTGTATTGTTCTGTGATGCTTATTACTTTTCTATAATGTTGCATATTATCACGCATGGAGCGATTATTGTATATTAGTATATATACTATTAGATGTTGTATATATTTTACACCCACGCTAGTTCAGTCCCCGCTCTGTCGTTAGTTAAGTAACCTAACTGGTGATGACGGGACCCAGTGGCGAATGCGGATGGCATATACGTACATTATATTTTCGTTCTTTTCTGGTGTGTTTAATTGATGGGACTGCATTGATTCTTATCAATGCAAGGATAAAACAAACCAATATTTGATGTTGTTGGAACAAATTTTAAAAAAGGAGTTATTACAAAGACGTTTTCTTTTGTTTTGCATAGCGGTATTCAGTTAGAATATCCTGCACCTCATTCGACGAGGCAAGGGCCGAGATCCCTTCACCGGGAGTGACCCCTTGGGCAGAAGTTTGCGTCAAGGTAATAACTTCAATATAGTCGATTACAAGTTGCTTTGCATCGCGGTATTCAGTTGGAATATCCTGCACCTCATTCCATGAGGAAAGAGCCGAGATCCCTTTACCGGGAGTGACTTCTTTAGCAAAAGATTTTCGCCACTATATTTTTATAAAAAGCTATCAGGTTCCTTCAACGAGATCAAGTTCATTACATTAAAGATTTTTCGTCAAAAACCAGCCGTAATCCTCTGTCATTTCTTATGGATGGTCAGTAGTATTCAAGCTATGTTTGTTGGCCTACGTCAAGGCATAGTGTTTGGTAGCTGCTGGGTATTCATTTGTTGCATAGATAGATGCATTAGTTTAGGACATACGTACAGCCTTGTTGGCCTACGTCAAGGGCATGTACGATGACCTAAATTAATCAGGACAACGACGGGTAGAACTTGACATGTGGCTTATGATTTGTTGGCCTACATCAAGGTCATAAGAGCATGGGATGAAAATTACATCGGGAGTTTCAAACATACAAGAAACTTGCCATACTTGCGCATACCTTCTGGAGTGTGATAACTTGAGTGGCTTCCATCAAGTTATCATGCGATGATAGTTGGATCCCGATTCTCACTGATGAGTTGGTTTACTCTTCGGGTGATCCCGACTAATTCTTCTTTCAGGTTTGGAGGAGAATTTGATACTACAGTGGGAGGTTTCCTGATTAGATAAAGTGATAACTATTCTGATCTAGGTTAGAGTGCACGAAGAGTATTTCTTTTCTCTCTCTCTTTGGCAGCGATCTTTGACCAACCCTAGACTATAACTCAGTGACCAAGTTGACCGAACCTTCTTAGAATACTGGCTTTTGGATTGTCTAAAGTTGCATAAGTCATTGCCGCTCCTTCTTTTACCCTTTGTATTTATCAGAACACCCCGTATTACTACGGACATCCACTTCCATTGGATAGATCCATCGTATGGTTATATACGAATTCGAAGGGACTTCTTTGAGGATGGATCCAGGTTCAGGAGAAATAGAATAGGTTTATTCAGTTGTCTTTTATCATCACCTTCTCTCAAGTTGCGAGTACTCCTAGGTTTAGGAGGGTACACCTATTATGCTTACTGGACATTCTTCTTCCAAACCATAGGCTGGTGCCGAACGGTAGGGAAGGAAGAAAACCATTTAAGTCTAACGAAGGTGTACAGAAAGTAATAACTAAAGACAAAATAAAGGGATTAGAAAGAGGACAAAGTAAATTGCGACTGTTATCTTTCATGACCAAACCGCGTACTTCATCGCCACTCCTATTTCACCTTTAATAGAATAAGGTATTATTCAGTTGACTTTTATCATCACCTTCTCTCAAGTTGCGAGTACTCCTAGGTTTAGGAGGGTACACCTATTATGCTTACTGGACATTCTTCTTCCAAACTATAGGCTGGTGTCGAACGGTAGGAAAGGAAGAAAACCATTTTAGCCTAACGATGGTGTACAGAAGGTAACGACTAAAGACAAATAAAGGGAATTGGAGAGATGACAAGGAAATATACGGTTACAGTCATGAATCTGAATAATGGAAAAGGCATTACTATGAATACCCGGATACCCTTTCAAAACATATTCGTGTTTCATTTTCACTGTGTATTGTTAATAGAAAACTGATTTCCCAATTTACCCTTGCTCCAAGGTATGTATTTACCAGGTATAATTCTCACATATGCATGGTTTTACAGATGATGAGTGGGAGTAAGTCATTGGGAATTAGGTGATCATCCTCATTATATCGGAATTCGTTGTAATTGGTGATATTTGAGGAAATCGCCTGGGTACAGTTTCAACCTACGACGCACAGGTTTTGAGTTATTAAACTCAGTGGACTTATACAAAATAATGTATGTTGTCCAGTGTCCATCAGGACAAAGGGGTTGGTCCTCGTACTATGTTCTATTTACTTGTGACTTCTCTAGTTTTTAGACAAGTGTTTCGTAGAAATACAATGTCTAAGTTTTAAGAAGTTGTGGGTATAGGAATAAAGTAGAGAACCAGGTGTCGCAAGTATCGGGATTCTTCAAAGAAATCGAAGATGTAGATTCTTGTGATTGGTATTCAGTTGATCGTAATGGTTTTGAGAAACATGTTTCTCTTTTAGGTTACTCGTAATTGGATGGATTCCTAAGTTGAGTAATGCCGATTAGCCTTTCTCCATTGAGATGATATGCACTGGAGACAGCTGCATGATTTGAATCTGGTTCCAATTAAATAAGTGCCAAAGTTTCTATATTGGATATAGAATGGTTCATATCTTAACGATGTTAAGGTACGATGAGTTGTCCAGCTTATGCTTAAAACCAGACTCTGGATAACTCAAGGCACGTTTCTGTAATGGCAGTTTGTGGGTTAACCCTGGCTCCGACGAGGGTTGACCTTCTACCATCTGGAAGATCAAAAGTGATATTGTTCTAGACTCGCCACAGTTTTAGTAAAATGGAATTTTTTTTCAGAAAACAGTAGTGGGAGTATGGTAGAACTGGAAGTGATTCCAGAACCGCAAACGATTACAGAAAATTTAATAGGACCTATATATTCAATCAGGTTTGACATTCCAATAGCCACTCCGCAGATATGGTGGGTAACCTCAGACACCCGAGAGGTACTCCGGTAGCCTCAAGGACGGTGATAGGGAGGTTCTTGTGTACCCAGACTTGACACTACTGTTGTTCCAGGCTATGAGACCCGGCAGGAGATTAAGTATAGCGTCGTTCTAAACTAGCTTTAGAAGTGCACGTATATATCATTCTGCCAGAGGGTTGTCGTAGTCAGTGGGAGCAGCGGAAGCATAGTGGGCAAGTAGCTTATGTCTATTTATAGGCTTGAGCACATATAGCGGAGATAAGATCATCTATTTTTTGATGTGACAGTCATTGGTTTGACTTCATCAGAATAGGGGATGGATCTGTTAAGAAGGTAGTGTGGTGTGATGTCCTGGTATTTGGATGACATACACAGAGTAGGAAGTAAAATTCCTATACTACGATCGGTTATACTGTGGTTGTCACACAGTTGTTTCTCCACAAAGGACATGGATATAATATCTAACATTCTGGTAACTAGATCTATGGTTTTAGATCTAGATTTGGATAGTTTCCCAATGTGGGTATTTTGACAGTATTCTAATAGTATTTTAGAATAGATGACTCCTGGCATGGTGGTGTACCTGCAGGTGATGGAGTCACCCTCTCTAAAGGTGTCTTACAGAATAAAGGGGAGAGGGACATGCATGATTGGCAGATCACTTGCTTAGGCAATTGAGTCAATCGTGAGATATCAAGTACCACACCAGATGTTGTTTTTGCACTAGATGCATAAGTTTATATTAATCTAATCCTGAAGAAACATAAGGAAGCAGTTTTAGAACATAATTGCATCTTCTACGGATTTGATGACGGCAGCCTCCTTCGGGAGATGGTTATCATTCCAGGCTTCAAAGGTGACATAGATGACAGAGTAATTGTCAGAGTTATAGTTTTCCATCTGACGAGGGACGGGATTATGGACAGGTGGTCCAAAAGGATACTGTGGGAAGCATTGTGCTGGTTATTGATTAGGTTCAGTGATCAAAACAGTCTAAGAAGTTTGGATTTGGAGTTCATTAATGAACCAAGTCCCATCAGATATCCAGACATATTCTAAGACAGGTATTACTCGATTCGGGAGATGGTTTTCTCCGCGAACTTGAAATTAAGAGAGACATAGAAAGAAACATCAGGGCGGATCCACTCACTGGGGCTATTTCTCGAACATAATAGTTTTGCAAATGAGCTTTGTGAAACTGATTAGTGGAGGAGTTGGATGTTCGGTATCACACGGGCTGTGAGTATGCGACATCGCAATAATTAGCCTTAAGTGCAAGTGGGAGATTGTTGGATATAGTGCCCTCAAAGTCAATTATTGGATCGCAGGTACATGATTGTGATGATTGAGGAAGGGCTTATACTGATAAAACAGTCTTACTCGAGATGATAGTATGCTATCTGGTTTATCTTTATCACTGTTACACTTTGATAGAGCCCTTAGGATCTTGCTTGACTACCAGTAGTATGATGGCGATCATATATGTGGGAGCTGGGGTCCATAAGCACATCCTTAAAGTGTCCCTAGTCGTGGGAGTTTCGAGACAGGGCATCGATACTCCGAAGTAGACTAGTGTATACAGTCGAGATCCCGACGAGGGGCGGTAGCCGGTCTCACGAGCTTTTGGTGTTAGTTGGATCACCTAAAATGTATACAGGTGTTCATTGGGTTATGAGTACACCGGACAGGACTCGCCGGGAACATGCTAGTTGGTATTATATATATCGTCGGATAGCAGTTCCCTGGTGACATGTGTACAGGTTAGTCTGTCGACCTGGGATCGTCATTTGTCTCGTGTGAGTTCCCACTGTGCTTTGATTACTACCCTACCACGGCTCAAAGGAGTCGTGCAAACAGGTTTTAGTTGGGTACAGTCCCGAGCCATATGGAGGCAGTGAGCGGATCATCAGGGATTCGTCTCTCCCGGTATTGGGGGTGAGTCGTGCTGTGTTTAGGAGAGCCATTACACGAAATCCCTGGCCAGGGTAATCGAGATTTACTGGAAGGTATTCCAGTAGTATCTCAGGGTGTTCTGGGCTTCACTCCGACACGACTTATACAATTATTGGGGGTTTGACGTTTACCAGCCCCCTAGGCCCTATATGCGATACTCATAGACGAACGGACCGGACTGTACATATATTGTCACTGTCAGACTCAGTAGGGTTTCTGGATGAGTTCGCTCGTCAGCTTCCCTTCCGATCAATACATAGGCAACCGTTACGTGCAGCTAGTACCTCTGACGTGCTAGAGGTTATACCCAGTGCCAGTGTGTTGATGAGTTATTAGAGTCCCCCACAGACGGTTTCCCAATATCGGGCCATATGTTGTAGAGGCCGTATGGTTTTATGGCAGGGTTCGAAAAATGCACGTGCGTTTACGCACGTGTCATATTTCGGGCAGATAATACTGGTAGGCTTTGGATTAAGCCGGATCCGAGTATTATACTGTGTAGATATAATATCTTTGTCTCAGATGCATTTGTATTCGGTCGTAATACAAATGCGGGTATGTTTATACTATTACGGGGTTATCCTGAAATTCGTTTCGGGATCGCTTTTGGAAGTTTCGAGTTTCCAGTTTTCTATCACCCGTTTTTAACATTCGGTTAAATGCGGATTTATCTTTTCGTCTTGAGGGTGAGTCGTAGTTATAGAAGGTTCTAGATTTGGTGACAAGGCTTAGTGACTCATTAGTGCTTTTAATGATGTGATGATGTGTTATGGTGACTAGGTTTATGATCATTGGTTTGCATTTAATGGTTTTTAGTGAGTCATGTTTCTTTAAAATGAGTTATGATAAGTTTCCTTGTTATGGTCACCACTTGTTGTTCCTACACTCACCCCCCTTTGCTTCATATATTGGCCGGCCACATTTTGTGGAGGTGATGGATTGATTTTTGGGAAAAGATTATGATAGTTTAGTTCATGGAAATTTCATATAGCTTAATTTCCATTTACCCGATTCCAAATGGCAATTTCATTAACCGTTCGTCCATAGCTTTGGACGTAACGAGACAAAGTGTTCTACTCATTCTCTACATCAATCTTGGTCATCTCTTTTAGCAAACTTGATGATCGAGTTGCCTCGGTTCAGAGGCGGGAGCCCGTTTAATGATCCGTCGACATGGTGCCGCCTGGAAGAGAAGACGGAGATCGAGGAGATCGGAGCAGTTGCAACAAAGCGTGGGATGATGGTTGAAGACCGAAGGACCCGGATTGTTCGGTATAACATTTCTACCCACTTTACAGTTTGTTAGTTTAGCGTTAATGGCAGATCCTGGGATATAGTATACGATAGCGCCAGTTGTATAAAAGTTTTTGTTCCGCATTTGGCGTCTGAAAGATGACCGGGGCGCTACCGTGTACTTACAGGGTGTATCGAGACAGGGCATCGATATACCAGAGTAGACTAGCGTATACCTTCTCGACCCATGTAGATAGGCGATGGATGATCCCATATCCATTGGTGTTTGACATCAGAAATGATATATGGGTGCTCGGTGGAGACTGGGTGTACTGGACGGACTCGCCGAGAACTCGCAGATGGTATTATACCTTACGTCAGATGGCAGTTCTATGGTGACACTGGTACAAGTTAGTCTGTAGACCCGAGATCGTCATAGAGTCTTATGTGATTCCCACTGTGCTTTGATTTCCACCTTACCACGTCCAAGAGGGCGTGCAAAACGTTGGTTTTTGGGTACAGTCCCGAGTCACATGGAGGCAATGAGCGATAGGAGCGGTTTCGTCTCTTCCGGTATTGGGGGTTGATATTGCGCTATACTCGATTGGCCATAACAGGGAGTCCCTGGCCAGGGCTGGTTTAGAGATTTACTGGTAAGTGTTACCGGTAGCTTCTCGACCCGTTATGAGCCTCATATCGGCATGACTTATCGGCTATTGGGGTATGAAGTTTACCACCCCTAGACATGATATGCGACATATCAGACGAGGAGACCGGACTATACGGCAGTGTCACTGTCTGGCTTTTTGCAGGAGTTAGAGCGGGCTTGCTTGCTGATCTTCTGATCGCTCAATACCCGGGTAGCCGTTACGTCCAGCTAGTACCGCTGACGGCTTGTGGGTGCTTGATATGATCATTACCTACTGCCGGTGTATTGACGAGTCTTTAGAGTCCTACATAGAGGTTTTACTGGCTCAGGCAAAACGAAATAGGAGCGCATATGTGATATGTGCGGGACCGAGAATAATGCGAGTATGTGATACCGTATTCTATTCTCATGATGTTTGTATCGATCGGTTATATGCGATATAACCAGGTTATCGAATCAAGGGTTGATTCGATAAGTCGATATATTGGATGTTAGTCAGTTATATGTGATATAACCGGATTATTAAGTCAAGTGTTGATTTAATAATTTAGTGTATAATTATATATGTGATATACTAATTTACATTAACTAACATTGGTTCACTTAAGCATTTGTTTTTCTCACTTGTGCACAACTTAATATATATGTGATATATATTTATTTGTGTTCATTTTGTATCATGGTTGTTGATACACTCTACATGGGTGTATGAGACATACACCATTATAATTATATTGGTGGGGTTTTAATATACAAAGTAAATACAAAATTAGTGGATAATTGTTCAAGTGCATCAAGCTTCATGAAGCTTGTGAGTGCATTGACCAAAGTCCACTAGTTTTGTTTTACTTAGGATATTTATAAACCTAACCACTATAATTAGCCATGCTTATGTCTTTACATGAGTTAGTATATGATACCCACTCATCCATGGTTAGTTCTCTTTCTCTTGATTAGTTTTTCAATCTCATTTTTGAGCTCATCTTCTTCCTCCTTCAAATGCTTGCTAGGGTTTGATAAAGAGAAAGAAATATAGTGAGAAAAGAAATTCTAAAGTGTACCCATTTCCTATTTCATCATCCTCTACTAGACTAGCACTTTAGTTTAGGGTGTTTGCTTCACTAATTCTCTAGTTAGTGAAGTAGAAGCTTGAGTTCGTATTCCCTCGACATAAATCATCTTCGGCCTCGAATACTTCAAGCAATACAGTTGCTATCTTCTCATGGAGCCGTCCGAGAGTCCGGGAGCACCATGATCACAGCGAAGGGACTACAACAAGGAGCTTTAGAAGTGAAGGACCGATCTACAAAGGTTGTATTTCATATTCACTTAGTCGTAATTGATATTTACTTGCATGTGATACCCTAATAGTCTAGCAAAGATCTTGTTTAGGGTTGTTCGGCACGGCTAAAATTTTAATCGGGCATGGTTGATTCCTTATATAACCTTGTTAGAGTGCCTAGTAACCCTACAGAACCTACCCACGATCTCTGGACTCATTCTATCCAAAGAGATGTCTCCCAAGACTGATTTGGAGAGAGCTCGCATGCAAGAGATACCCTATGCTTCGGCAGTAGGCTCTATCATGTATGCGATGCTATGTACCAGACCTGATGTAGCATACTAACTAAGTGTAGTGAGTAAGTATCAAGCAGATCCTAGAGAGAGTCACTGGATAGCTGTGAAGAACATTCTCAAGTACTTGAGAAGGACTAAAGAGATGTTCTTGGTGTATGGTAACGGAGAACTCCAGGTGGAGTCCTTTACCGATTCGAGCTTCCAAAGTGATAAGGACGACTCTAAGTCGCACTCGGGATTTGTCTTTTCCCTCAATGGAGGGGCGGTGTGTTGGAAGAGTTCCAAACAGGACACCGTTGCAGACTCGACGATGGAGGCTGAATACATCACTGCCAATGATGCTGCCAAAGAGGCTGTCTGGATAAAGAAGTTCATTACTGAACTTGGTGTGGTTCCATCCATTGAGCATCCAATACCTTTGTACTGCGATAACAATGGAGCTGTGGTTTTGGCCAAGGAACCCAGGTCCCATCAGAAGTCCAGACATATTCTGAGGCGGTATCACCTAATCAGGGAGATAGTTGATCGCCGGGAGATCGAGGTCAGGAGAGTTGATACGAAAGACAACACTGCGGATCCACTCAAAAAGGCCATTCCCTAGATACAGTTTGAGAGATTATTCGGGATGCTAGGTATGCGATACTGCAGCAGCTGGCCTTAGTGCAAGTGGGAGATTGTTAGTTATGTATATGCCCTAGAGGCCATTGTTATACATATGATGTATATTATAATGGATGCTTGGATATATATAGAGAGGACTTTCTTGCTCGTCATGATAGTATGCTATTTGGTTTCACTTTATCTTAACATGTTGACTTATATTAGTTTACTGTCTTGTTCTCACATGTTGATAAAGCCCTTAGGATATGTACTCGACTACTGGGACTATGATGAGATCATACTAGTGGGGCCACGGTAGTCGACGAGTACATCCTATAACTGTTCCTAGTCGAGGGTGTATCGAGACAGGGCATCAATACACCAGAGTAGACTAGCGTATATGCATCTTGACCCATATGATGGGCGATGGATGATACCATATCCATCGGTGTTTGACATCAATGATGGTGTACGGGTGCTCAGTGGAGACTGGGTACACTGGACGGACTCGCCGAGATCTCCCAGATGGTATTATACCTCACGTCAGATGGTAGTTCTCCGGTGACACTGGTACAGGGTAGTCTGTAGACCCGAGATCGTCATAGAGTCTTGTGTGATTCCCACTGTGCTTTGACTTCCACCTTACCACGTCCAAGAGGGCATGCAAAACGGTGGCTTTTGGGTGCAGTCCCGAATCACATGGAGGCAATGAGCGATAGGAGGGGATTCGTCTCTCCCGGTATAGGGAGTTCATGTTGTGCTGTGTTCGATTGGCTATAACTGGAAGTCCCTGGCCAGGGCGGATATTGATTACTACTGGTAAGTGTTATCAGTAGGTTCTCGACCTGTTATGAGCCTCACATCGACACGACTTATCGGTTACTGGGGTCTGACGTATACCACCCCTAGACTGGATATGCAGCATATCAGACGAAGAGACCGGACTGTACGGGAGTGTTACTGATTGGATTCACAGGAGAATGTACAGGCTTGCTTGTTGATCTTCTGATCGCTCAATACTTGGATGGCTGTTACGTTTAGCTGACCGCTTGCAGCTTGTGGGTGTTTGATATGATCATCACCTGCTACCGGCGTACTGATGATTCTTTAGAGTCCTGCACAGAGGTTTCTTGACTCAGGCAAAACGGAATAGGGGCACATATGTGATATGTGCAGGACCGAGGATAATACAATATGAGATACCGTATTATATTCTCACGATATTTTGATATGGGCCGGGTCATCGGATCAAGTGTTGATTCGATGAATCGGTACATGATATATTAGTCGGTTATATTCGATATAGCCGGATTGTCGGATCAAGTGTTGATTCGATAATTTAATGTATAATTATATATGTAATATATTACTTTACATTATATAATATTGGCTCGCTTTATTATTTCATTTTCTCACCAGATAATATATTGATATATATGCGATATATGTTAATTGTATTATTTTCTTTTGTTACAAAATATATTATATATGTGATATATAATATTGTAACATGATATGATTACTAATGTAACATGTTTAGTGGAGATTAAACAAGGTTAGGGTTTGATTTGGGTTAGTTCTTTCTTGATGCTTCTAGAAGGATTTACTTTGTTTCTTGCAAAAGATACTATGCTTGATATTTTGCTAGATATTTCTAACCCAACCCAAACCCTTCACCCTAGGTTAAATCTCTACATGGGTTAGCCTTGTCATCCTTGACCATGGTTACATTTGTAATCATATTAACATTTCATTATTCATCACAAAAGGATAATTCATTCATATTCTTCTTCTTCTTCCTTGAACTTTGAGAAAGCTTTCTAGGTTTTCTTTATGTGATGATTTAGTGTGAGAATTTGATAATAAAAGAGAGCATAAATCCTACTTCATCATCCCCATCTAATCTAGCCAATTAGATTAGGGTGTTCACCTCATTAGTGAGAAAGAGCTTGAGTTAAAGGAACTTCAAGGTAGATCATCGGAGAAAAGGAAGACTACAAGCAAGCATGGATCATTCGGGTTGTGGAGCATCTCTTGAGTCCGGGAGATCATGGATCGCGGCGAAGGGACTTTTTCTCGGAGCTTATGAAGCGAAGGAGCGGACTACAAAGGTTGTAATCCCTCACTCTTAGTTGTAAAGATGTTTACTTGCATGTTTAACCCTAATAATCTAGCAAAGATCCCGGCTTTGGGTTGTTCGGCACGTCTAAATTTTAAATCGGGCATGGTTCATGACTTATAGACCCTTGTATGAGTGCCTAGGAACCCTACAATCATCCAGAGCTTAATCTCCCAGTGGAAGAAAGTAACAGATGTAAGTTTGATCATCTTTTCCTTATATACAATTTTCATATAATTATCGAGAATATATATTGTACGAAATACTTGCAGTAGCTTGGTCTTCTCAAATTCTTTACTTCTCTCATACACCAAGCCCCCAAGTTCCCCCACACACAACAAAACCCTCAACCCCCCAAAAAATTAAGAATTAAGGAGATAATTAAATCTAATAAAGCGAAGACTCGAATGCAATTCACTATTTAACATCAAGGCACAATGCTATTCAGTAAATCAAACATCATCATAGAAAAAAGAAATCGTCAAAGGTTCTAAGGATTTCAACGGAGAAAATTAAAATCAATTTTTCATAAATATTAAAAAAGTTTTATGCATGAATCACCAAACAATTAAAAAACAACAAGTCTTTGTATGACCGGAAATTGAACAATGGCGGCGGCAACACCGCCGATGAGATCGATGGGTATAGCATGAGAAAGTGAGCAAGAGAGAGTGTTTCGTTTTAAATTTTTGAGTAAACGGTTTGGGTGTTTTAGCATACATGCACTTGTTTTTTTAGGCTTTAACATATCAAACACTTTGCAGGCTCTTTGCTCGATTTCACTGAGTTTCCATAGGATGATGATGCCGAGTAAGCTAGAGATAGAGTGGAAAAGCACAAAACACGCTCGCATCAGTGGAAATATCCATTTCGTAAGTTTTTTCGTTTTAACAAGTTGTAAAATACGATTATAATGAATGAATTGAGTTTGTAATTGAAATGAAATTGTTTTATTTTTTTATAATTGCGTGCGATTTATTGATTATATTATTTGTTGATTATTATAATTGCATGCAATTGAATTATATTATTTGTTGATTCTTATAATTGCGTGAGATTTGGTGATATGATTATTTTCTATTGCTGTTTGTAAATGAAAATAGCGCGCATAGGGCGCAGGGATTTAGATTTTTTAAAAATTACATGATCAAATTCGTAACGGTTCTGTTTATCACGTAAAACTGCATTTAATACTGCTCATTCGACATCATTTTGTTAATAAACATGTGCTTTTAATAAACGTGTGGGTATAATCCGTTGAAACTAGCTAGACGGGATTTTGTGGGTGTAATTCGTTGAAAAGTCTAAGGAGACAAAACTTTATCTACTAGGGTAACCTAGAGGTTGAATGGCTTGTTACACAGGCTCAGTGCAATCGTGTTCCCTGGGAATGTGAGATTATAATTTTTGAAAATAAAACGGTTTTTCTTGGGATGAGCAAAAGATAAGTTTGGGGGTATTTGTTCATCATGTAAAACTGCATTTAATACCGCTCATTCGATATCATTTTGTTAATAAACGTGTACTTTTAATCCATGTCTGCTCATTAGTACAGGATACAGGTATTCGTGACAAAAACACTGGAAACACGCACAACATGCACATATACGATAGTTTTGAGCCGATACTACAACCGGAATGGATAACCGATCAAAATTAAATAGTCTTGCAACAAAACAAGTGTATGCAACAAAGAAAATTAAATTGGTCCAACATGATACGATCTTTTCTAAGTGTGAACACACAAATGTGGCTATGGACTAGCAATGATACAAGTAGGATACAAGTTGGCACAACAAGTGGACTATAGGTGATTATGAGCTTGTAAAGTATTGATGTGATGTACAAAAGTCTTGCTCATTTCCCTCTAAAACACCCAGAGTTCAACCCCAAGATATTTAGCTTAATCAAACAATGCCCGAGAGAAGCTTGAGACGTCAGAAGACCACAGAAGTGTAAGTCGGTGTCGTGCACCCCGCGTGTCCGCGGGGAGGCGGAATATTCAAAAAACGATTTTTCAAAGCTCGCAATACTGACTTGAACTCCAGGATCGAAACCAAACCCTAACTAGCTAACAAGTAATGAGGTTTAACTACTTAGATAGAAGTTATACCTCATGATACCAAGTCTTTCGGGTCTTCATCGCTGTCCTCCACCTCGTCGTCAGCTCCAAGGATCGGAACGGATCGGGCAACCTCAACGGCATCCTCGAGTCAAAGGAGATCCACCCGAGAGTCTATAGTCCGAGCTCCTACCTCAAATCCGAGATAACTACGGCTTCTAGTTCGCTAAAATAGAAGCCATAGAGGATATAGAGTGAGAAGATAGAGTGCTTTGTTTCTTGGAACCCTAAGATTCTCAACACATGAAAGCTTTAGGGTTTAGAGGAAGAAGAAGGAGCACTTTAGGAAATTGGGAATTTTGAAGCAACTCAAGAAAATGAGCTTGGCTGCTCTTGTGATAAATAAATACACTTAGATAAATATCAAGCATGCTAGATAAATATCTAGCATGGCTTGATAAAATATCTTTGGTGTGTAATGATCACAACATGAGTCATGGCATGAGTCATGCCATGAGTCACCAAGAGCCATGCTCATCTTTTGTCAAGATAACACCTCATTTCCTCCACCCAATTAGTTTAATCCAAAAAGAATCAAACCCTAATTAGGTGTCCCCTTTCTAGACGCTTTCCCGACAAATTACGAGAATGCCCCTCATCCGTATATATATACCCGCATCCGCATTCCGAATAACACGAATACAAAGAAACGAAACAATCCATCAATATAATACTAGGATCCGTCTTAAACCAAAGCCCACTAGTATTATCCGCCCGATTATCATACGTGCACGAGTGCACATACGTGATCGAAGCCCTGTCGTAAAACCATACGGCCTCTACACCTTTTGCTCGGTGCAGGAAAACTCTCTATGTGGGACTCTAGAGACTCAACAGTACGCTGGCAGTGGGTTTAACCACAAACCACAAGCAGTACTAGCTGCACGTAACGGCTACCCGGGTATCTGTCGATAAGAAAGTCGATGAGAAATCCCATCTGATCTCCTACTGAGCCTGAATGTGACAATCTCCATGCAGTCCAGTCTGTTCGTCTAAGAGTATCGCATATCGGGCTTAGGGGGCGGTAATCGTCAGACCCCTAATAGTGCAATAAGTCATGTTGGAGAGTAGCCCAAAACACCCTACCTTCCAGTAAATCTCGCTTGCCTTAGTCAAGGACTTTGTGTAATGGCCTTCCGAACACAGCGTGATATCAACCCCTGATACCGGGAGAGACGAATCCTATCTAATCGCCATTGCCTCCAAGTGCTTCGGGACTGCACCCAACTACTACCTGTTTGCACGACTCCTTTGAGCCATGGTAGAGTAGTAATCAAAGTACAATGGGAACACACTCGAGGCGAAGTAGCAGTGTCAAATCGACAGACTAAGCTGTACTCATATCACATAGGAACTGCTACCCGATGATAGGTATAATACCCACCAACAGTTCCTGACGAGTCCTGTCCAGTGTACTTATGACCTAATGGGCACCTGCATACTATTTCCAGTATGACATACTAATGGCTGTGGGACGGACCATCTCCCCTGCTGAGATGAAAAGCATATACACTAGTCTACTGTGGAGTATCGATGCCCCGTCTCGATAATCCTTCGACTAGAGACCCATATAGGATGTGCTTATAGACTATCCATCCCCCATAGTGTGACTGCCATCACAACGCTGGTAATCAAGCAAAGATCTTGAGGGCTCTACCAATATGTATAAGAGATATGCTAAGAAAACACATGTACATATTGAGGTAGAAACAAACCAGGTAACATACCGCCATTTCGAGCAAGACTGTTACTATATCCGTGTATATCCCAAGCTCCCATTAAGTAATATACAGTCTAGTATGATACAATAATGGCCTCTATGGCATATATCACTAATAATCTCCCACTTGCATTAAGGCTATACACTGGCATATCATAGACCGAAGATCTTGAATAGCCTCTCGAACATTGTCTGAGGGATGGCCTCTGTGAGTGGATCTGTAGTGTTGTTCTCTGTATCTACTCTCCTCACCTCGATCTCCTAGGGATCAACGATCTCCATGATCAGGTGGTACCGCCTCAAGATATGTCTGGATCTCTGATGGGACCTGGGTTCCTTCCTTAAAGCTATAGCGCCGTATGTTGTCACAATACTAAAGTATTGGACCAACAATGGAAGGAACCACCTGAAGCTCAGTTAAGAACTTCCTCATCCAGACTGCCTCTTTTTTCGGCGTCTCATGCAGCGATCTACTCCACCTCCATCATCGAGTCTGCAATGGTGTCCTGCTTGGAGCTCTTCCAACAGACTGCCCCTCCATTGAGGGTAAAGACATAACCCGACATGGACTTGGAGTCCTCCTTATTACTCTGGAAGCTGGAGTCAGCAAAGGCCTCGATCTGAAGGTCTTTTCCTCCATACACCAAGAACATCTCCTTAGTCCTTCTCATATACTTAGAGAACGTTCTTTACTGCTATCCAGTGCTTCTCCCATGGGTTTGACTGATATCGGCTTACCACCTTCAGTGCGTAAGCTACATCTGGTCTGGTACACAACATCGCATACATTATAGAGCCTACCGCAGAAGCGTAGGGTATAGATGTGATGCGAGCCCTTTCCAAATCAGTTTTAGGAGACATCTCTTTGGAGATGGTGATTCCGTGACAAGCCAGTAGACTACCGCGCTTTGAATCTTCCATATTAAATATTTTTAGTATGGTGTTGATGTACCTTGACTGTGAAAGTCCCACCATCCTCTTTGATCTATCACGATAGATCTGGATCCCTAGAATGTAGTTGGCATCACCCGGGTCTTTCATGGAGAACCTTAGCGACAAGAATCCTTTGACTGATTGTAGCATAAGAATGTCATTTCCTATCAGGAGAATGTCATCTATGTACTAGATGAGGAATCCCACAGTTCTCGCTACAATCTTACTGTAAATGTATGGTTTATTTGGATTTTTGATAAAGTCGAATTCTTTGACCGTCTCATTAAAACTGATGTTCCAACTCTACGATGCCTGCTTTAGTCCATAAATGGACTTAAGCAACTTGCACACTTTCCCGCTGCTCCCACTCTGATTGAAACTTTCTGGCTGATCCATATAGACGCACTCTTCTAAATGTCCATTTAGAAGAGCCGTCTTTACGTCCATCTGCCGGATCTCATAATCTTGGAAGGCAGCAATGGTAAGAAGGATCCGAATGGATTTGAGCATAGCCACGGGAGAAAAGGTTTCATCATAGTCCAAACCAGGTCTTTGACGAAAACCTTTTGCAACAAGTCTAGCCTTATAGATATCAACCTGTCCATCTATACCAATCTTCTTTTTGAAGATCCATTTGCAGCCTACGGGTTTTACCCCTTCTGGAGTAATGTTCAAAGTGATTACTTTGTTGGTGTATATGGACTCCATCTCGGTCCGCATTGCATCTAGCCATTTTACCGAGTCGCCGCTCTAAATGGCCTGCTGGAAGCTAGTTGGCTCATCATTGTAAATGATGCAATCATCTCTATCCCCGTCTATGAGAAAACCATAGTATCTCTCTGTCGGATGAGACTGCCTACTAGTCCTGCGGATTGGCGCATGGATGTCCTGTTGTTTTGAAACCTCTGGTTCTACCATACTTTCAATAATAGTTTGTGGTTCTGGAATTTCTTCCAGTTCTATTGCGCTCCCACTAGTTCCTTTTTCAAAAATTGATTTTCTAAAAAGTGGGCATGACGAGAAACAAAAACCTTTTGTTCCTCTGCGTAATAGAAAAGATACCCCCTGGAGTTCTTTGGGTATCCTACAAACTTATACAGTACTGAGCGTTCCTTGAGCTTGTCCGCATACTGCTTTTTGACAAAAGTTGGACATCCCTATATCTTCAGATACTGAAGATAGGGTTTCTTCCCACTCCACATCTGATATGGTATGGTAGGCACAATTTTGGTAGGAACCTTATTCAAAAGATATGCAGCTGATTCTAGTGCATAACTTCAGAAGGATCACGGCAACTCAACGTTACTCATCATGGAATGAACCATATCCAATAGGGTTCTGTTCCGCCTTTCCGATACAACGTTGTGTTGTGGTGTGTATGGAGGAGTAAGCTGAGAGAGAATTCCATTCTCGTTTGAGTAACCCAGGAACTCGGTAATTAAGTAGTCACCACATCGATCAGATCTCAGTGTCTTAATGCTTTTTCCTGTTTGTTTTTCCACTTCATTCTTATATTCCCGGAATTTCTCAAAGGCCTCGGATTTATGCTTCATCAAGAAGACATGTCTTGATATAGAGAAATCCTCCGTAAAAGTAATGAAATAGGAATAACCACTTCATGCATCTGTAGATATTGGACCACACACGTCGCTGTGTATGAGTCTTAAGAGCTCGCTCGCTCTTACTCCGTGTCCAGTGAATGGAGTCTTTGTCATCTTTCCTATGATACAAGATTGACAAGTTGCATAAGACTGATATTCGAACGGATCCAAATATCCCTCTCTATGTAACTTCGACAACCATGTTTCATTGATATGACCCTGTCTACAATGCCATAAGAAAGCCTTAATTAATTCTGGAGACTTTCCTTTTAAGTGTGTTCTGGACGATGAAAACGTAAGCTTGATTTAACACGTGTATACTGTCCTCTAGTGTACCTGACCCAATCAAAATTTGATTTAGGTGGATGTGGACCATATCACATACATACTAGACTAGGTACATACAAATAGTTACGTAGAATCAATATCTGCCCACTTGTCAATCCTAGGTGATATACCCTATGGATACAGCGTCCACGCTCATTTTGTTATCAACCTTGAGAGTCATATCACCTGCCCTAATAACTCTACGGTTTCTTAAAGTTTGTAATGAATTACAGATATGAGATCCTGATCCGGTATCTAGTACCCAGGAAGTAGAGTTAATTGATAGACTGTTTTCAATCACAAACACACCCGTAGACGAAGCCACAACGTGCTTCGGATCCTGGATTCTGGCTTTCCAAGCCCTGCATCTCTTCTGCCAATGCCTTTTTCCGTGACAATAGGATATCCTTCCTTCCCTACTGTTAACCCCAAAACTTTTGCCCTGCCCTTTCCTTCTACCTTACTGATACCGCCTATCATCTTTGTAGAGGTCTTCTTTTATTCACCCTTGGCTTTCACCTTGGATCCAGAAGAGAAAGATTCCATAATAAGAAGAGCGGGTGTCTTCCCGGTTTCCTTCAGGGTTCCCTCAACTTGAAGTATAACTTTCTTCCCCTGGGCGTAAGTAGAAGGTAGGGATTGTAGAATTAAGTCAGCATTTGACTCGTTCTCCAACGTGGTATCCAGGTCCGTGAGCTATTTAATATAGCTAATCATTGTAGGGACGTGGTCCCCTGCAGATGACCCAACAGCTAACCTTGCTTGAAGTAATTCCTTCGAGGTCTCATATCTTACGATACGAGATTGCCCTCCATATAAATCTTTGTTATGGAGGAAGATAGAAACTAAGTCCATCTTCTCGTGCTGCCTCTGGTATACACCATCAACTGAGGCCAACACGAGGCACATGGCATTCGCACTGTCTTTTTCCCTTGTCTTGCGGATATCCATATCTACGATGGTGGAAACTGGACCTGGGACTGCAGGGGCTTGAGTAGTAATGAGGTGGTCCAGCTTGTCATAGGTAATGGAGATCTGGACAAACCTTTGCCAGTCAATATAGTATAACTCAGTCATTTTATTATCTAGCTGTAACCTAATCTGGTCACCTGGTCGCTGCAATTAGGAGAGAGAGAAGAAACCACTTAGCATGATGCTCTTACAAGTTTAGATTAGTTTTTAATTTGTCTAAAAAGGATGGCTCCCACTGTTTCTTGAATCCTTCCTCAAACCATAAAAGAAGAATTAGTCAGGATTAATTTCACCGTACAATACTTGCTTAACCTTTCAGCCAAGCTAGAGTCGGTACTTCGATGGAGGTTTTACAACGCTTTCATGAAGTTCCTTAATTAAATAACCTCTTTTCCCTGGAGGCGTAGCCCCTCTAACACTGTTCTAGACAACTACTTTGTTTATAGCATTGATCGTTAAGTGAAAAATCTTCCGAGGAGTAGCGGATACTCACAGTAGGATCGGGATCCAAATATCATTGTGTGATAATCCTGAAGGAATCCTACCAACATTATCACACTCCAAATGGTATGCAGCACCAGCAAATTTCAGTTTCTTTAGAAACTCACGATGTGGATTTTTGCCCCATGCTCTTATGACCTTGACGAAGGCCAACATATCATAAGTCACATGTCAAGTTCTACCCGTCATTGTCCAGGTTAATTTGAACCCGCCCGTACATACCCTTGACGAAGGCCAAAATGGTAGTACGACTGTCCTAAACCAACACATCTATCTATGCTATTGATGAATATCCAGCAGCTACCAAACACTATGCCTTGGCGAAGGTCAAAATACATAACTTGAATACTACTGAATATTCAAGTGAAATGACGGAGGGCTACGAATGGTTTTGGCGAAACCGTGAACGTAGTGAACTTGATATAATCGAAGGAACCTGATGGCTTTTAAAAGGAGTAATTTAAGCTCCGCATTTAAAAGTCTCCTGTTTTAAAATAACCGAGTGGTTTTTAAAATTTATTCCAACGATTCAGCTTTGGTTTGTTTTCTTTGCATTAATAATGCAGTCCCATCATTTACACCTATCATCACAGAAAGAAACGAAAATATGACGTGCGCTTATGCCATCCGCAATCCTCACTGAGCCCCGTCTAACACCGTTAGGTTACTTAACTAACGCCAGAGCGGGGGCTGGACTAGCGCAGATGCAAAACATAAGCAACGTCTATTATATAGCATATATATAATAAACATTTGTCTGACGCAATAATAGGCATTTTAGATCATAGATGAACATATTGGATTTACTAGGAATTCCGTGTTTCGTTTAAGCATGTAACGAAAGACGGATTCTACGGTAGTGATGAATAGCCAAACCCCACCCCAGACACCTATGGGTGCGGCAAACTACCTGCCAAATACCCGAAGTGAAGCAACCACCCTCATCAAAGTGAGTAGGCCACTCGGCACTTCAAAGTACCCGGTAGTTTGTGCGCGCCAACTTAGGTCTATCCTAGGAGCAGAAAACAGTAAAAGAAAATAATACAACAGTGGCTACAACCTCAACCCGGATGTGCCCCACAAAAGAATATTACATCACTTTACAAATTTACACCGAATGAAAGAATGAAAAACCTCATCTTACATCCCCGGCTATTCATCCATGACGATCCAATAAAGTTCATATACACAAACCAACAAGAACAACAACACAGATTATGCAACCCCGACTAATCGACGTTAGCAATTAGTCGACGTTTCCAAACACATATATCACAACTTAAAACTTTAAACGATGTTAAAACTACGACTTCGAAACACTCTGTATTGCCACAGTAAAAATATAACAGTATATCCAAAATTGGCAAAAACAAACAACACCTGAGACTTTAGATCCAAGCAACTAGAACACAGACCAAAATTCAAAGAATTTTACCACAACTAAAAGGGTGAGGCCGATTTTTTTTGAGCTTGTGGCCAGTCCAAAATAGGTGAAAAAGCCTCGTTTTTGTATGTGTTCATCTCACAAGAATTAGATCACTCTGCAATTGTCTAAAAAAATTTTAGAGGCTCGGAAAAATTTGATAGAAACTTGGATTTAGATTTCGATGTTTCAGAGTTATTTCGGTTTCATAGTTTTACACTTCGTCTAAAATATTATCTATGGTTTAGTAGGCTCTGATACCACTGTAAGTCGATGTCGCACATCCCGCGTGTCCTCGGGGAGGCGGAATATTAAAAAAATGATTTTTTAAAGCTCGTAACACCGACTTGAACTCCAGGATCGAAACTAAACCCTAACTAGCTAACAAGCAATGAGGTTTAACTACTCGGATAGAAGTTATACCTCACGATACCAAGTCCTTTGGGTCTTCATCACTGTCCTCCACCTCGTCGTCAGCTCCAAGGATCGGAATGGATCGGGCAACCTCAACGGCCTCCTCGAGTCAAAGACGATCCACTCGAGAGTCTATAGTCCAAGCTCCTACCTAAAATCCGAGGTAACTACAGCTTCTAGTTCGCTAAACTAGAAGTCCTAAAGGGTGTAGAGTGAGAAGATGGAGTGATTTGTCTCTTGGAACCCTAGGATTCTCAACACATGAAAGCTTTAGGGTTTAGAGGAAGAAGAAGGAGCACTTGAGGAAATTGAGAATGGTGAAGCAACTCAAGAAAATGAGCTTGGCTGCTCTTGTGATAAATAAACACACTTAGATAAATATCAAGCATGCTAGATAAATATCTAACATGGCTTGATAAAGTATCTTTGGTGTGTAATGATCACAACATGAGTCATTGCATGAGTCATGCCATGAATCACCAAGAGCCATGCTCATCTTTTGTCAAGATAACACCACATTTCCTCGACCCAATTAGTTTAATCCAGAAAGAATCAAACCTTAATTAGGTGTCCCCATTCTAGACGCTTTCCCGACAAATTACGAGAATGCCCCTCATCCGTATATACATACCCGCATCTACATTCCGAAGAACACGAATACAAAGAAACAAAACAATTCATCAATATAATACTAGGATCCTGCTTAAACCAAAGCCCACTAGTATTATCCGCCCGATTATCATACATGCATGAGTGCACGTACGTGATCGAAGCCCTGCCGTAAAACCATACGGCCTCTACACCTTTTGCCCGGTGTAGGGAAACACTATATGTGGGACTCTAAAGACTCAACAGTATGCTGGCAGTGGGTTTAACCATAAGCCACAAGTGGTACTAGCTGCATGTAATGGCTACCCGGGTATCTGTCGATAAAAAGGCTGATGAGAAAACCCTTCCGAACTCCTACCGAGCCTGAATGTGACAATCTCCGTACAGTCCGGTCTGTTCATCTAAGAGTATCGCATATCGGGCCTAGGGGGCGGTAATCGTCAGACCCCTAATAGCGCAATAAGTCGTGTCGGAGAGTAGCCCAAACACCCTGAGAAACTACTGGAGTACCTACCAGTAAATCTCGCTTGCCTTGGCCAAGGACTTTGTGTAATGGCCTTCCGAACACAATGCGTTATCAACCCCCAATACCGGGAGAGACGAATCCTATCTAATCGCCACTGCCTCCAAGTGCTTCAGGACTGCACCCAACTACTACCTATTTGCACGACTCCATTGAGCCATGGTAGGGTAGTAATCAAAGTACAGTAGGAACACACTCGAGGAGAAGTAGCGGTGTCAAGTCGACGGACTAAGCTATACTCATGTCACCTGGGAACTGCTACCTGACGATATGTATAATACCCACCAACAGTTCCCGACGAGTCCTGTCCAGTGTACTCATAACCTAATGAGCATCTGCATACTGTCTCCAGTACGACATCCTAATAGCTGTGGGAAAGATGATCTCCCTGCTGGGATGAGAAGCGTATACACTAGTCTACTATGGAGTATCGATGCCCCGTCTCGATAATCTTTCGAGTAGGGACCTGTATAGTTTGTGCTCATAGAACATCCAGCCTCCACTAGTGTGACTGCCATCACAACGCTGGTAATCAAGCAAAGATCCTAAGGGCTCTACCAATATGTATAAGCGATATGCTAAGTAAACACATGCACATATTGAGGTAGAAACAAACCAGGTAGCATACTACCATTTCGAGCAAGACTGTTACAATATCCGTGTATATCCCAAGATCTCATTAGTAATATACAATCCAGTATGATACAATAATGGCCTCTAGGGCATATATCACTAACAAGAAGGAAGCTGAGCCCCACTGGCCGCTATCAAGCCGCCAGTTCTCCAAAAGTAGCGGCCCCACTTCTTCCTCTTGGCTTCGTCTTCCTCTGTGGACCCCATGTTGTCACCTCAGTCCATTTTTAATGTTTTATTTTTCTATAAACATGCCTATAAATACCAGATGAGATGAAGATGCAAGGGTCCAAGTTTTTCAATAGTTTTGATGTACATTTTAGTTTAGTTTCCATTTCATGTTAAGTTTCATTTTGGGTAATATTGAGTTCTTGCCCTTTCTCTTGATCTTGTAACTTCTTCATTGAACTTATAAGTTTAAGTTTTAGGTACTTGAACTCATTAGTTTGTATCTCAAGTTCATGATTCAATACAAAGTTTCATTTTGCCATTTTTCTTGTCATATTTGCACTAGCTTGGGATAGATTGAGTTCTTTGCATTTCTTTTATCTTGCAACCTCTAGATTGAGCTTGCAAGGTAAGATTAAGGGCTATTGAATTCATTAGAGTGTAATTTGGACTTCAACATACAACAAAGGCTTCACTTGGATACTTGTGTTTTTAATCTTTTATTTCATGCAATGTGTTTTATGAACTCTTCTATCTTTTTTTCCTTTTTATTTTTGAAATGATGTATGAGTAATTCATACTTATTAGGGCTATAGAAAGGGTAGTTAGAAGGATGGAAAACCCTTTTGTTCTTTCCTTTGTACTAGCTTGAAGATTGAACTTCGATTAAAGATTCATAATCCGCTCTTTTCAACACCTTATCCTTTATAATAGCGATGATTCCAATTTGAGACCAGTTATGTTTGTTTGGCTGAAGGTTTGGGATAAGAGCGAAGAACGAAAGGACAATGGTTAATTAGAACGGATTTAGCACTTGGAACGCATTGCTTAAACTCGCAATAATCGTTTTAAAATACCTTAATCCACGTTGTTCCCAATTACCCTAGCATCAATATCAAGTGCGGCACAAAGGATAGAATACAGATTTTCCTAACTCAACTAACATAATCCTAACAAGCCTTTAATTTGACATAAATTCAATACATAGAATAGCATCGAACACTCTCAAACATTTGGGCTTAACTCGTTAAAATAAGAATGAAAAACATACCTTCCATAGACGACCCGTACTCATTGCGGCTTGTTTCAACCGACACCATCTTGATTGCCGTAAATAGAATTTCATAGAATACGCGAAAAACACACCAATCAAATGGCGTCTTTGCTGGAGAGACGGTAACGTATTTCTTCTTGTAATTTCGGGTTAATTTGTGTATATTGTAAAAAAAACCAAAAAAATATAATAAAATCCATGTTGTTATTTTGATAATTTTTGTGCAAGTGTGCAGGAAATTCTGGAACAAGTACAGTGATCAAATAGAGAACCAGAAGGCTGGAACCAGAAGCATAGAGGAATTGGATTATAGTGCCAAAGTCGTGGGAAGTTTGGCCCACATCTCGCGGCTACACCGCGGTGGATCAAGAAGGACTCACGGCTGAAATCGTATTATTTTGTGAGTATTGTCCTTCTCCCGAAACCCTTTTCTCCACACAAATAAAATGTTCTTTCCTACATGATTCTTTGCAAAAATTTGCGCCGCCAAAAAGGAATTTTTTTGTTTTAGATTTCTTGATTGTTTATTGTTTTGCATCCAATAATACGGACGTTAAGGGGCACAAACCTAAAGTCAGATTACGTGGGGAGTTCATCACCCTTCCTAAGCCCAAAAATCATTAAAAGCATAAGCAATATCTTGAATTAATTAAAAAAGATCTAGACCAAGCCTTTAAGGATTTTTCGCACTCAATTAGGAAAAGTGAAGATTGCAGGGAATTTACTGTTTATCTAAACTTGATCGTGTGGTGTCTAAGAAAAGTGTTAGGGATGGACGTCCTGCAAAGTGAGGAGGTTATTAAATTATGGTACTTGGCGAAAGTCTTGGACAGCCTCCCTTACCGCACTTGCATTTACTTGGCCACGCTTGATCAGTGAAGAGGCAGTTAGAGGGTTTATCCTACAACTTATCGCTTGGAAGTTTAGGAATGGTCTAGTTTGGACTTTGAAGACTTTAGCTCTAGGTTTTGATTGTGCATTTTTTATAGTGACTGATTTTTTCAAGTCCGTTATTTCTATATTTTTTCCAAAACAAAAAAAATCCAAAAAAAATCCAAAATTTATAAAAACTTGCCATTTTCACACAATTTTCACCTTCACCTGCATTTTCTTCATCGACGTTTTCTTACCCTTACCTTCTACAATTATGCTTTGACAACACTAAACTTGTTTAGTGTATGTCCTCTTGGGCTCAGGACCCTAGTGCCCGTTTAGTCCATGTTTCGTTAGTCACTACCGACTACGAGATCGACTGCGAATTCAATACTTCTTCCACGCACCCTTTGCCTTTGACAGTCAACTCCGATGTTGACCATGATTCTGTTCACACATCTTCACCTTCTCTTTCATGTACCTCTTCTTTCGAAATGTCGGGACTTCCACCGAACATCACTTTACCACCTCTTGGTATTGTTCTACCACCTCCATGAGCGCTACTGCGAATAGAACTTCAAGACCATTTTTATCCAACCCGCACAGCGCTTTCTACTTGTTTTTCTCTTCCACCGGCCAATGGAGACAATTTTGAAATTAAGCCCTACTTCAACAACATGTTGCCCAAATTTCATGGGCTTGAATCCAAAGATGCATATATCTTCATCAACAAATTCTAAAGCGTTTGTATGATGATGAAAACAACCCAATTTTCCGACGATGCTATTCGGCTGCGTGCTATTCCTTTCACTCTTTGTGATCTTGCGGAAAAATGGCTATATAGCACCGCATCTCATTTCATATCCAGTTGGGATGAATTCGTAAAATCATTTTAAAATAAATTCTATCCAAATCATAAAACTGCGAGAATCCGAAATGAAATAAATCAATTTACCCAGATTCCAATGCACCTTTTTGGAAGTGCTTTGACCGGTACAAAGATCTCCTTGTTCAGTTTTCTCACCATGGTATTGAGAAATTACAACTTTGCCAAACTTTATATGACGGCCTGAATTCAGCAACTAGACAGTTGATGGAAACCATATGTCAAAACCACTTTCTATCCAAATCCGACGAGAAGGCCTGGCAATTTTTTGAGAATCTCGCGGAACAAACGCTACAGTGGGAGAGCACCCGGCCGAACGCTTACATCTTCTTCTGGTCAATCTAGAGAAGGAGTTCATAAACTTGATATCTCAATTGCAATGAAAGCCGAGATGGCGGCAATAACGCGGAAGCTCGAAGTAATTGAGAGAAAATTTTCATCTCCTTCCCCTAGCCCTGATGCACCCCTTCAGACCGTGTGTGCTTGTTGTTTCGATCCGTCACATTTGACGGAAGAGTGTTCTTTGAATCCACCATTTTAGGGTCAGGATCAAGCCAATGCTGCTTTTCAGCAACGACCCAGAAATGATCCTTACTCTTCCACATATAATCCTGGATGGAGGAATCACCCCAATTTCGCCTGGAACCAAAATCAAAACCAAAACCAAACCCAGTTCCGAGGCCAAAACAACTTTCAAAGGACCACTCCTCCTTAACAACAACAAACTCAGCCATAATTTCAGCAACACTTCCAACTGTAACAATACCAAAATCCAACGAACAACTTTGCTCCGTATAACAATTCGTTCCCTCAAAACAATTTTGTTCCGTCCTATAACTATAAGGTCTCCTCGCTGGAACGTATTCTTGAGGATTTTATAAAGCAATCTATGCAATCCACTGCCAACATCTAATCTTCGATTCAGTCTCTTGTGCAACATACCGCTTCATACGGCCAAAGCACAAAACCATCGAAACCCAGATTGCACAGTTGAACGCGGCAATAAGCGAGAGAGAGTACGGAAAGCTTCTATCTTAACCACTACCAAATCCTGGTCATCCACATAATGTGCTTGTTGCTCTCGAACAACAGAACAATGTGAGTGCAGTTACTATGTTGAGACCGGGAAGATTGCTGAACAACAACGTTGGCTCACCAAACGACGATGATAATGACACCCCGGCAGCCACTTCTTCTTCCAACTTCTCCTAAACATATTCTCCATTCTCCACCGGGTTTCCTTCCAATTCTGTTGTTTCAAACAGACCCATATCTCACTCTACTAAAACACCAGTTTTGGGATCCGTTCCGTCTCCACAACCTACTCCACAAGTTTTGGACCCAACCATTTTAAACAAAGCTCCATTTCCAAACCGATTGAGACCCAATAAACCAAGTCCACAAATGGAGAAGGTTATGGAGTTATTTAAGAAAGTTAATATCAACATTCCCCTCTTAGATGCAATCCAACAAGTTCCCTCTTATGCTAAGATCCTTAAAGACTTGTCCACTAAGAAGAGAAAATCTCAAGTACCAAAGAAATTTTTCTTAGAAAGTAACGTGAGTGATGCTCGTACCCAAGATTTACCTAAAAAATGGAAGGACCTTGGTGTCCTACGATTTCAATTACCATTGGGGATAAGAACATAAACCGTGCTCTTCAAGATCTCGGTGCTAGTGTTAACCTATTTTCGTATTCAGTCTATGAGCAACTCAGTATAGAAAAACTGAAACCTACACATTGTACCTTTCAAATACCCGACCGATCTATCACCCATCCTAGGGGCGAGTTAGAGGACGTGTTAATTAAAGTCGGGGACTTCATATTCCCTATAGAGTTCATAGTCTTGGATACACAGCCTGTAGCTAACCACCAGAATCAAATTCCGATGATTCTCGGTCTCTCATTTTTAGCAACCTCAAACGCGGTGATCAATTGTCGAAATGGTTCCATGAACCTGTCTTTCAGTAAAATGACAATTGAACTCAACATTTCCAGGTTAAGGAATCAACAATATGAACCAAGTACTCATATACTGGATATTTGTTCTATCTAGGAAATCACCCCTGAAGACTGCGAATTTGAGGACTTTCTTTTTTATCACGATGATCTTGACGCTACTAGTGCGTTTCTTTTTGATCTAATTGCTTCCGACACTGATAAAGAGTATGACTGGTTCACCTTTATGGATATTCCTGATGATGTTAGGAATATGTATGTCCTAGAGGCCATTATTGTATATTATAGTGGATACTTGGACATATATATAGAGGACTTTCTTGCTCGACATGATAGTATGCTATCTGGTTGCTCTTTATATTAACATGTACATCGTGTTTTAGTTTACTGTCTTTATGATACATATTGATAAATCCCTTAGGTTGTTGGTTTGACTACTAGGACTATGATGGAGATCATACTAGTGGGGCTTGTGTAGTCTATAAGCACATCCTTAACAGTTCCTAATCGAGGGAATACCGAGACATGGCATCGATATTCCAGAGTAGACTAGTTTGTACGTTTCTTGACCCTGTATAAGGGCGATGGTTGATCCCACAACCATTGGTGTTTGACATCAAAGATTGTACACAGGTGCTCATTAGAGAATGGGCACACTGAACAAGACTCGCCGAGAACTCCTAGATGGTACCATACCTATCGTTAGATAGCATTTCTCTGGTGACACTTGTACAGGTTAGTCTATAGACCCGAGATCGCCATAGAGTCTTGTGTGGTTCCCACCATGCTTTGATTTCCTCCCTACCACGGCTCAAAGGAGTCGTGCAAACAGGTGGATTTTGGGTACAGTCCCAACTCACATTGAGGCAATGAGCGATAGGAAAGGTTTCGTCTCTCCCGGTATTGCGACTTGATGTTGCACTATGCTTGATTGGCTATAACAGCAAATCCCTGGCCAAGACTGATAAGATTTGCTGATAAGTGCTATCAGTAGTTTCTCGAAAAGTTATAGGCCACACATCGGCATGACTTATCTAGTTAGTGGCGTCTGATGATTCTACCCCCAGACTCGATATGCAACATATCAGATAAAGAGACCGGACTGTACAATAAGTGTTGGTTATAGGCTCTATGAGAGTTTGGACAAGTTGCTTGTTGATCTTCTATTCTTTCAATACCTGGGTAGCCGTTACGTCCAGCTAGTACCGTTGACGGCTTATGGGTATCTGATGTGATCATTACCTACTGCTGGCGTATTGATGAGTTTTTAGAGTCCCATATAGAGGTTTCCTAGCTCAAACGAAACGAAGTAGGGCACGTATTGAGATATGTGCGGGAGCTTGATTAAATACGAGTATATGATACCGTATTCTAATCTAGCGATATTTGATATCAGCCGGGTTATATATGATATAACCGGATTATTGAATCAAGTGTTGATTCAATGATTAAATTTATATATATGTTAATATAATTCATATTAGCCAAGTTATATATGATATAACCGGATTATTGAATCAAGTGTTGATTTAATAATTTGATATATATATATATATATGATATGTATATATATATATATATATATATATATATATATTAACTAATATTGAATATTAGCCGATAATATGTGATATAACCAGATTATTGAATCAAGTGTTGATTTAATAATTTGATATACATATATATATATATTTGATATTAGCCGGTTATATATGATATAACCGGATTATTGAATAAAGTGTTGATTTAATAATTTGATATATATTTATATATATTATATATATATATTAACTAATATTAAGCTCACTTAAGATTTTCTTCTCTTTATATATATATATATATATATATATATATATATATATATATGAATTTATATTGTATCTTAGATGATGATACAAGGAACTAGGATGCGTAAGAATCACATTGAGAATGAGATAAAGATAAACATTTTGAATTAAAAGAATTGAAGAATGAGTCATGGCTTGAGATGCTTTGATAAGCCATGAATCATCTTCTATTCTTGGATTATTCACTAGATATTTATCTCTCTCATTCTTATCTCATGCCATCACTTGAGTTCATAGTTGATTCTCACTCTCATTCTATTTTCATCATCTTCTTCCTCTCTTCACTAATTTTCTTGAGTTGAGAAAAAGAAAAAGAGAAAAATATTTTTAGTGAGAAAATCTCCTGCTTCATCAACCTACATTAATCTAGTCCACTATTTTAGGTTGTTAACTTCACTAATACCTTGATTAGTAAAGTGTGAGCTTGAGTGAGAGAGACTTCAAGGTGAATCATCTTCGGCGACGAAGACAACAAGCAAGCTTGATCCTTTATTCAAGTAGAGCCTTAAGAAGAGTTCTAGGGACTACAAGTTAGAGCTTTAGAAGTGAAGGACTGGACTACAAAGGTTGTAGACTCTTTACACTTAGTTTAGAACATTACTTGCTTACTACAAAACCATAATTCTCTAGTTCAATTCTTGTTTAGTGTACTTAGCATTATAAAATTTTTAAAATTGCATACTTGATGTTTGTAGAAACCTAGTAGAGGTGCTAAGACATACTTTCAGATGAGTCGCATGAGTTCGAATCCTTCAAGTTTGTAGATGAGTTTATTGAACTGTCTGATTCCGTTGCTTACACTCATTTCGAACACCTTATGGAGTCCTTCAAGTTCGAGACTTGGTTCCCGATCTTACACTCAATTGTTTCTCCACTAACGCTCGAACTTAAGCCTTTGTTATCTTACCTTATGTGTGCTTACTTAGGTGAGAACGGGACACTTCCCGTGATCATATTGGCTTCTCTAGCTTTAGAGCAAGAAAAAACCCTTCTTTCTGTCTTGCAATTTAATCGGTAAGCATTTGGCTAGATTATGGCGGATATCAAAGGGATCAGTCCTTTGATTGTTAAACATCATATTTATCTGATGGATGATACCAAGCCATCCAAGGAATCACAGAGACAGTTAAATCCCGTCATGAAAAAGGCTGTGAAAAAAGAAATTGTCAAATGTTTGGATAGCGGTATCTACACGTCATGCTTAAGAAGTCAGGAATACCGGTCATCACTAATGAGGCGAACGAGTTAATTCCGACACACACCCAAACTGGGTGGCAAATGTGTATCGATTACCGAAAACTTAATGCCGCGACGCGGATGGATCACTTCCCGCTTCCCTTCATTGACCAAATGCTTGAACGATTACCTGGGCATGAGTATTACTGTTTTTTGGATGGATACTCAGGTTACAAATAGGTTCCCATTGCCAAAAAGAGCAGACCACTTTCACTTGTCCCTTGATTTGAAGAATTTTAAGCTATGCGTTCTACTTGCTCTGTACTTACCGCAATCAAGACGGTGTCGGTTTGCAGCTAGCCGGTTGAGCACGGGTCGTCCGCAGGGAGATGGTTGTATGTCCGTTCTTGTCTTAGATGAGTCAATTAAAGAATGTATATGTATATGTTCAAATCTATCCTAAGTGTTCATATTTTATGTTCAAGTAAACTTGTTAGGGTTAAGATCGGTTAGTAGAGTTAGAATCAGTCTTGTGATTGTCTTTTGCCATTCTAGAAATGATGTTGGTATAATCGAAGGTAGCGGAGATTACGAGGATATAGGAATGGGATTTGCGAGTTTATGCAAACATTCCAATGCTAAATCCATTCCTAGTGTCTCTTGTCCTTCCTCTACGTGCGCTTATTTCCAACCCTAGGCCAAATACCCGTAACCATCTATCCAATTGGGTCACAACTACATGTCATGTTGTAATGTGCCCAAAGGACTTCTCGACTTAGGTCGCGATTATATATAACGTATAGCGCGCCTAAAGGGGGGGTTGTGTTTGTTTGGTCTAGATTCATTTTAAGGTGTTTGGCGAAGAGAAACACAAGGGAGTTTTTCGTCACTCATTCTAACCTTCCTTAGCCCTAAAAAGTGTGGAAATTATTCACACATATTAAAGAAAAACAAAACAAGAAAGAAGAAAAGAAAGAATGAAAAAAATACGGTTTTACAAATGGTAGCAAGCTAACTACTTGGGCCCTCACCTAAGTAAGGGACTCCATAGAGTATCATGGCTTGAAATACGGTTTAGAAAAGAAGGAAAATAAAACAAGAAATAATAACAACTACTTAACAACAACAAATAAAGTTACACTAGAAATTAAAATTATAATACAAGAAAATTAAAGATAAACGATAATAAAAATAACCCTCATCTTCATTGATCTTCCACTCAAAATCTCTCAATACAATTTCATGGAGGAAAGATGATGAAGAAGAAGAAACAATAAACTAAACTACACTAAATCTAATGAAGAAAAGGCATCCCTCCTTGGCTCAAAACTGGAATATTTATAGGCAGAGAACTGAAATCCTAGGGCCATATTCTGAGCCCCAATACAATTACCAAACTACCCCCAAAATATCTTCTGTAGAGGACTTGACATCGCCACGGAACCGCCGCCCAAAGGCCATATTGGCCGCGGTTCCACAATCATTTGGAGGCTTTGGTGTGTCATTTTTTCTGGGCTTCCTTGTGTTGCATATTTCTTTTGTTTTACAGGTCCAAAATTGCAAATTAGTTCCAAGATATTTTCAGATTTTCAACAGTCCAAAATGTCTTCACTTTAAATCCCTTTGACCTTTATCTCTCTCGAGCTCCGCGCATCTCTTGAATTTTGTGCTGTCCCTCTCATGCTCTGTGCTTGACCGAGACATGAATGACCACTGCTATTTGTCTTGTCTCTTGAACTGGTAAGCGGCACTTGACAGGTGTAGATGACCGAAACCCGGATTTTATCTGTTTGTGGCAGATGTTCTGGATTTTGGCATAACTGTAGAGATTTTGTATGATTTGCATTATTTTGGATTAGGAATCTATAACCTGTAAATATGTATCAAACACGGATCAAAAGCACCTACCTATAAATAAACGAGCAGAAGAATGGGCAGTATTAAATTCAGTATTCTGGTTTGAACAAATACCCCCAAACTTATCTTTTGCTCGTCCAGAGCAAAACCATTTATTCTCAAAAAGTAATAAACTCACTTTCGTAGGTATCACGGTTGCACTTAGCGTGTACAAGAAGCCATTAAATCTTTAGGTGTCCCTAGTAGGAGGAGTGTTGTCTCCTGAGGGTTTTCAGCGGATACTACCTACAAAATCCCGTCAAGCCAGTTTCATAAGTTAACCTTAATTCTATTCCTACGGTTTAGTATCAAAGTTAGAAATTCTATCATCCTAGAAATATCCATCCCTAATTTTTCACACCTCCTATTTATTCAACCCAAGATCCTATAGATTTTGACAGTTTAGAAAGATCTCGGTATCTATTATGTTTTCTTTCTAAAGCGCAGTCTCCAATCCTAGAAATATCCATCCCTAATTTTTATCGTCTTTACGGAAAACATAAGTATTATTCTTTATCCTTATCTTTCCTCCAAACATCGATCGTATACTCCTACGTATATGTAAATTTTCACCTCTACACTTAAGAATTCATTTCAAAGCTATAGTACTCTTGCCCTAATACCTAATACTACTTCTTTTCATTAATGATGGACGGATTTGCTCACACACCTTTCTTGCGACTATTATTGCTTCTTGAGGCACTAATCTGTCGATTACTGAATGTGCGAGCTTAAAGCGTAAATAGTAGTTTCTAGGTCTTGTAATTATTATTTTTTTCTTTTTCTTTTCTTTTTCTTTTCAAGACCAGAAATATTTTTCAATGATACTCTTTTGGTGGTTAGCTTTTATTGGGTACGGCAGCGCCCCGGCCGTCAAACCGACGCCAAATGCGGAACAAAAACTTTTTACGAAACCGGCGCTACCGCAATCCAAATACCCGGATCGTTTCGTTAACCGTAAACTAGAAAACTGTAAAAGAGTTTGGAGAAATTATACCGATCGATCCGTGTCCTTCGGTCTTCAATCTCTGTGCCTAACTCCCCTTTGTTGCGCCGACGAAGTTCGCTCCCGGTCTCGCTCGTCAAAGTGGCACCACATCAATGAATCTTTATACGAGCTCCCGCATCGAACCGAGACAACTCAGACATGAAGTTTGCTAGCCGACATGTCCAAGATTGAAGTGGAGAGAGTGTAGGATATTTTGTCTCAAGGCAAATTGACTGGAGGTAAATTGGAGTTGCCAAGATAGAGAATGTGAGCACATGAGATTATGCAAGTGAGGTGAGAAAACAATGGGCTCTCACAAAGCTATAAGTGTTCTCTGGGAATTTCATGGGGAGGGTGAACCCAGTGAAAGGAGTGGTGGGCATGTCAAGAAAATGATGTATTTCCTTCTCTTTTTGCCACCACAAAAAAACCCCTCAAAATAAAGAACTGGCAGAATCGCAGAAACACCCCCATCACAAAAGATAGGCACCTCACACAAGAACCATGCTGCCCATGTTGGCCCAGTACACTCGAAATAGGCAGCCTCCCCCCCCAGCTGCATGAATTTCAGTGCAAGGAAAGACAAGAAGAAAAAAATCAAGATCAAATTGCTCACAAGAATTAAACATGGATCAAGAGGTTTAAGACAGGAAAAGAAACTGGCAACTCCGAAAGTAATCCCGTAACGAATTACGAGATTACCGCTCAACAGTAAATACATACCCGCATTTGTATTCTGACCGAATACAAATGCATTGAGACAAAAATATTCCTACAATATAATACTAGGATCCGGTTTAAACCAAAGCCCACTAGTATTATCCGTCCGAACCATGACACGTGCACAAGTGCACGTGTATGTTCGGACCCTGCCATATAACCATACGGCCTCTACAACATTTCGCTTGAACTTGGGAAACTGTCTGTGGGGGACTCTAATGACTCATCAATATACTGGCACTGGGTATAACCACTAGCACGTCAGAGGTACTAGCTGTACGTAACGGTTTCTTATGTATTGAAAGAAGGGGAAGCTGATGAGCGAACTCATCCTGAAACCCTACTGAGCCTGACAGTGACAATATCCGTACAGTCTGGTCCGTTCGTTTATGAGTATCGCATATAGGGCCTAGGGGGCTGGTAAACGTCAGACCCCCAATAGCAGTATAAGTCATGTCGGAGAGTAGCCCAGAACACCCTGAGATACTACTAGAATACCTACCAGTAAATCTTGATTACCCTGGCTAGGGATTTCTTGTAATGGCTCTCCTAAACACAGCGCGATCTCCCCCCAATACCGGGGGAAATGAATCCCCGACGATCCGCTCACTACCTCCATATGGCTCGGGACTGTACCCAACTAAAAACTGTTTGCACGACTCCTTTGAGCCGTGGTAGGGTAGTAATCAAAGCACAGTGGGAACTTACACGAGGCAAATGACGATCTCAGGTCGACAGACTAACCTGTACACATGTCACCTGAGAACTGCTATCTGACGATATGTATAATACCAACTAGCAGGTTCCCGGCGAGTCCTGTCCGGTGAACTCATAACCCAATGAGCACCTGTATACATCTTAGGTGAACCAACTGACACCAATGGCTTGTGAGACCGGCCACCGCCCCTCGTCGGGGTCTCGACTGTATACACTAGTCTACTCTGGAGTATCGATGCCCTGTCTCGAAACTCCCTCGACTAGGGACCATTTAAGGATGTGCTTATAGACCCCAGCTCCCACGTATATGATCGCCATCATACTGCTGGCAGTCAAGCAAGAATCCTATGGGCTCTATCAACATGCGATAGTGAACTAAAGCATGTACACGATGATAAAGACAAACCAGATAGCATACTATCATCTCGAGCAAGACTGTCCTACCGGTATAGGTCCTACATTAATCATTCCATTATCAAATTCATGACTGTAACCGTATATTTCCTTGCCATCTTTCCAATTCCATTTATTTATCTTTAGTCGTTACCTTCTGTACACCATCGTTAGGCTTAATGGTTTTCTTCCTTCCCTACCGTTCGGCACCAGCCTATGGTTTGGAAGAAGACTATCCAATAAGCATAATAGGTATACTCTCCTAATCTTAGGATCACTCACAACCTGAGTGAGGGTAATGATAAAAGACAACCGAATAAACCTTATTCTTATTTCTCCTGAACTAGAATCCATCCTCGAAAAAGTTCCTTCGAGTTCGTATATAACCATACGATGGATTTATCCAATAGAATTGGATGTTCGTAGTGATACGGGGTGTTCTGGAGAAATACAAAGATGAAGTAGGAGTGGCGATGAAATACGTGGTTTGGTCGTGAATGATAACAGTCGCAATTTACTTTGCCCTCTTTCTGATCCCTTTATTTTTCTTTGCTTATTACCTTCTGTATACCCAACTTAGGCTAATTGGTTTTCTTCATTCCCTACCTTTCGGCAACTGCCTATGGTTTGGAAGAAGACTATCCAATAAGCGTAATAGGTGTACCCTCTCCTAATCCTATGAGCCCTCATAACCTGAGAGAAGGTAAAAGGAAAAGAAAACTGAATAGTCCTATTCAATCTCTCCAGAACCAGAATCCATCTTCGAAGAAGTTTCTCCGAGTTCTTTTATAACCATACGATGGATTTATCCAATGGAAGTGGATGTTCGTAATAATACGGGGTGTTCTGGAGAAACTCAAAGGGTAAAAGAAGGAGTGGCAATGATGTATGCGACTCAGACAATCCAAAAGCCAGTGCTTTAAGAAAGTTCGATTAACTTGGTCACTGAGTTATAATCTAGGGCCGGGCCATCGTCGCAGTCAAAGAGAGAGAGAAAAGAAACACTCTGCGTGCACTCTAACCTGAATGTCTCCCACTGTATCCTCAAATTTTCCTCCAAACCTGAAAGAAGAATTAGTCGGAATTACCCGAGGAGTAAACTATCTCATCAGTGGGAATCGGGATCCAACTATCATCGCATGATAACTTGATGGAAGCCACTTAAGTTACCACACTCCAGAAGGTATGCGTAAGCCTGGCAAGTTTCCTGTATGTTTGAAACTCCCGATATGATTTCTACCCCTAACGACTTCATGGCCTTGATAGAGACCAACGTGCCATAAGTCGTTAATCAAGTTCAACCCGTCATTATCCAAGAATGATCTAAACCCACCCGCACAAGCCTTTGATAGAGACCAACGTGACTGTGCGGCTGTCCTAGATAATCGCATATCCATGCTACAGACAAGTATCACGCAGCTACCGTACACTATGCCTTGATAGAGACCAACGTACATAGCACGAATACTACGAGATACCTATCTGAAATGACGGAGGGCTATGGCTGGTTTTTGGCGAAAAACCTTTAGCGTAATGAACTTGATATCGTTGAAGGAACCGGATAGCTTTTTATAAAAATATAGTGGCGAAAACCTTTGCTAAAGAGGTCACTCCCGGTGAAGGGATCTCGGCTCTTTCCTCGTCGAATGAGGTGCAGGATATTCCAAACTGAATACCATGATACAAAGCAAAGAGTAATCGACTATAGTGAAGTTATTACCCTGACGCAAACCTCTGTCCAAGGGGTCACTCCCGATGAAGGGATCTTGGCCCTTGCTTCGTCGAATGAGGTGCTGGATATTCAAAACCGAATACCACTGTGCAAAACAAAAGAGAACGCCCTTGTAATAACAGCTTTTGAAAAATTGGTTCCAACAACATCAAATATAGGTTTGTTTTATCCTTGCATTGATCAGAAGCAACGCAGTCCAATCAATTAATCACACCAAAAAAGAACAAAAATAAAATGTACGTATATGCCATCCGCATTCGCCATTGGGTCCCGTCATCACCCGTTAGGTTACTTAACTAACGACAGAGCGGGGACTGGACTAGCGTGGGTGTAAAACATATACAGCATCTACTAGTGTGTGTGTGTATATATATATATATATATAATAATCGCTCCAGGCGTAATAAATGCAACATCACAGAAAAGTAATAAGCATCACAGAACAATACAGATAATCTGGGATCCCCTGGTTTCAATGAGCTACAAGTGAAACTCGACGTTCCCCTGGTCATGTGGATAGCCTGTGCAATGAAATCCTAGACCCCTACGAGCGTGGCAAGTTACCCGCCAAAACCAGAAGCGAGGCGGCCCTCTTCAGCAAAGTGAATGGACCACCCAGCACTTCACGGAATCCGGTAACTTGAGCACCCCTCCTTAGGTCAACCTGTACCCCTACGAGTGCGGCAAATAGCCACTAATTCTAGAGTGAAGCCCCCTCCGTCTTAATGCCATGAGATGCGGGCCCGTTGCCCTCTAGAACCCGGCTATCCATACACCCTACCGCGAGGTAATCCTAGTACAGAAAAGAAAATATATACAACAGCGACATCGACCTCAACCCGGTCGTTTCCCAAAAGAATAATATACAAACAGACAGTGACGGCAATCCACATGTCGGACACTCGCCCCGCAATATCAAATGTACAAATAAATCCAAACTGCTCTACCATTGCACACAAGCCATCCACGACGACAAATCCGCAACATCGCAGCACAATACAGAACATCAACGTGAATGTCACGTTCACAAAACCCGTCTAAAAGGACTATAGCAATTAGACAAGTTTTACCGATCGAATGACATTCACGGTCACAGATAGTAATGTAAAGCACCGTGAAACTTAAACAATGTTAGAAAATATCGACTCCGAAATAACCCCCGAATAGCCCAAATAAACTGATAAAACCATATCCAAATTGGGCCAAATAAACAACACCACAGGATCAACTTCCCAGAGACCAGAGCACACCCCAAACACCAACACAAATGGCCATACCAGGGCCGGCGACGCCGGAATTTAGGCTCAGGGGAACGACTAAAATCCGGTGGCATGGGTCCGTCTTTGGGGTGTGTTCATATGTCGACCTGAGTAGTCCTCTGCACATGTTTAAAAGATTTTTCTGGAACTTTGAAAAACAACAGAGAACAAAATTTCCAGTGGCATCGTTTGGGTTTTGTTTCAGATTCGATATTTTAACATTGTCTAAAGCAACTAGATTATGGTTAATAGTTTGGCTCTGAAACCATGTTGGAGTACGACAGTGCCCCGGCCGTCAAACCGACGCCAAATGCGAAACAAAAACTTTTTACGAAACCGGCGTTACCGCAATCCAAATACCCGGATAGTTCCATTAACCGTAAACTAGAAAACTGTAAAAGAGTTTGGAGAAATTATACCGATCGATCCGTGTCCTTCGGTCTTCAATCTCTGCGCCAAACTCCCCGTTGTTGCGCCGACGAAGTTCGCTCCCGATCTCGCTCGTCAAAGTGGCACCACATCAATGAATCTTTATACGGGCTCCCGCCTCGAACCGAGAAAACTCGTATATGAAGTTTGCTAGCCGACATGTCCAAGATTGAAGTAGAGAGAGTGTAGGACCTTTTTTCTCAAGGCACCCAAACGATTGGCTGGAGGTAAATTGGAGTTGCCAAGATAGAGAATATGAGCACATGAGATTATGCAAGTGAGGTGAAAAAACAATGGGCTCTCACAAAGCTAGAAATGTTCTCTGGGAATTTCATGGGGAGGGTGAACCTAGTGAAAGGAGTGGTGGGCATGTCAAGAAAATGATGTGTTTCCCTCTCTTTTTGCCACCACAAAAAAACCCCTCAAAATAAAGAACTGGCTGAATTGCAGAAACACCCCCATTACAAAAGACGGCCACCTCACACAAGAACCATGCTGCCTATACTGGCACAGTACACTTGAAATGGGCAGCCCCCCAGCTGCATGAATTCCAGTGCAAGGAAAGCCAAGAAGAAAAAAATCAAGATCAAATTGCTCACAAGAATTAAACATGGATCAAGAGGTTTAAGACGGGAAAAGAAACTGGCAACTCCGAAAGTAATCCCGTAATGAATTACGAGATTACCCCTCAACAGTAAATACATACCCGTATTTGTATTCCGACCGAATACAAATGCAATGAGACAAAAATATTCCTACAATATAATACTGGGATCCGGCTTAAACAAAAGCCTACTAGTATTATCCGTCCGAACCATGACACGTGCACAAGTGCACTTGTATGTTCGAACCCTGCCATATAACCATACGGCCTCTACAACGTTTCGCCCGAACTTGGGAAACTGTCTGTGGGGGACTCTAATGACTCATCAATACACTGGCACTGGGTATAACCACTAGCACGTTAGAGGTACTAGCTGTACGTAACGGTTGCCTATGTATTGAAAGAAGGGGAAGCTGATGAGCGAACTCATCCTGAAACCCTACTGAGCTTGACAGCGACAATATCCGTACAGTCCGGACCATTGGTCTATGAGTATCGCATATAAGGCCTAGGGGGATGGTAAACGTCAGACCCTGAATAGCGGTATAAGTCATGTCGGAGAGTAGCCCAGAACACCCTGAGATACTGCTGGAATACCTACCAGTAAATCTCGATTATCCTGGCCAGGGATTTCGTGTAATGGCTCTCCTAAACACAGCGCGATCTCACCCCCAATACCGGGAGAGACGAATCCCTAACGATCCGCTCACTGCCTCCATGTGGCTCGGGACTGTACCCAACTATAACCTATTTGCACGACTCCTTTGAGCCGTGGTAGGGTAGTAATCAAAGCACAGTGGGAGCTCACACGAGGCAAATGACGATCTCAGGTCGACAGACTAACCTGTACACATGTCACCTGAGAAATGCTCTCTGACGATATGTATAATACCAACTAGCAGGTTCCCGGCGAGTCTTGTCCGGTGTACTCATAACCCAATGAGCACCTATATACATCTTTGGTGAACCAACTGACACCAATGTCTTGTGAGACCGGCCACCGCCCCTCGTCGGGACCTCGACTGTATACACTAGTCTACTCTGGAGTATCGATGCCCTGTCTCGAAACTCCATTGACTAGGGACCATTTAAGGATGTGCTTATAGACCCTAGCTCCCACGTATATGATCGCCATCATACTGCTGGCAGTCAAGCAAGAATCCTATAGGCTCTATCAACATGCAATAGTGAACTAAAGCATCTACACGATGATAAAGACAAACCAGATAGCATACTATCATCTCGAGCAAGACTATCCTACCGGTATAGGTCCTCCCTTAATCATTGCAATCACGTACCTGCGATCCAATAATTGACTTTGAGGGCACTATATCCAACTGCTTTAAATACCGTTTTTTTCTTTCATACTAGAATTTCAGGCAAGAGTATTTCTAGGTATCCTCTACTATCCCAAGTTTCAAGGTGCGTGTATGTGCAGTTTGTAGGGTATATACTTTCTGAATTTGGACTTAAGAATATGAACTATTTTTCAGACTTATCTTTCAATAAAGCTTTCAATACTTTCCCTTCATCTCGACTTAACTTAAGAACCGAACTCAAGATTATCTACTTCTAAAAAACTGCAAGGACGTATATTTACCAATGTTAAACAGAAGGATGGTTATTTTTAGGGTTTTCAATTGCTAAGCCTAGGATTTAGTTATTTCTAACGTATCAAACTAAATTTTCGAAATAAAAATTTAAGTTACCCTACTAGCTAATTTGACGACAAAATTTTTCAATTTCTGTGGAAATTTTTTCAATTTCTGTAGGCTTTTAAATAAGTATGCAAATATAAAATATACACATGAAATGGAAAGATAGAAAGCTTACCGACCACACCCCCAAACTTAAACTTGACAGTGTCCTCACTGTCGTGCTACACTAAGAAGGTCAAAATTGTTGAGAGGTCAAAATCTGTCGGTGCTCTCCTATATTTTAATGTTTTTCATAAAAGAAAAGGCAAACCAAAAAATATATGTACACAAAAAGGTTTTCCCCAAACTTAAGTGAAACAGTGTTTCCACTGTTTAAGCGTTAAAGTTCAGAGTCAGGGGGGAGAGAACAGTTTCAATCTATACAAGGACTTACACAGGCCAAAAGTTAACACCAACCATTTAAAAATTTTATCGCGATAAAGCCCGGGTTGGTGAAAGAACGCGTAGAGGAAAGAAATGAAGAATACACAAGACCATTTGCGGATGGAAGCGGGATACGGTCTCGGTAGAGGAGAAGAATAGAGAAGCGGAGAAAGAAATGGAATACGAACTTGAGGATGGAAGAGGATTTAATAAATTAGTACAATTTGTAATGATTGGATTGTAAAATGGATTGTACTAATCTATCAACACGTCGAGAAATAGGGTCAAACCTCTCAAGATTCGTAAGAAAACATGGGTCGACCGAACTTGGTGAATCAGACGTAGGAAATGAAGGTGATACGGTTTCTTGCAAAGTGGGGATGATGGAAAGGATGGAGGGAAGTGGTTGAGGAATGGTATCGGTTAACCGTTCAGGAGGGTGTGCACAGTCAATGAAAGGGACATGATGAATTGGAAAATCCGACTCATCTAGTAAAACTGGTTCATCCTCAATGATATCCTCATAATTCTCCTCAAAAGTTAGCTCATCCATGCATTCATCATCAATTTCCAGACGTATATGGGGTTCGGGAAAAATAGATAATGGTTCGGGATGATGTCCACAAGGAAGTGAAAGGACATGATGAATTGGTGAGAAAAACTCATCTAAAATTGTGGGTTCATCATCCAAATTATTCCCAGCGTTGATATCCTCAATCAAGTGAAAGTCAGATTTCTTAGACACCTCATCAAAAGCATGGATTTTAATCAATTGTGGTTCTAGAGTGGAGGTGTAAAGATCAAAGAGATTAGCATTGGTTTCACTTGAAATGGACCCTTCACAATCGGGTAAATCAAACACTACATAGTCGCACAACTCATCAAACATTCTACCTTCAATTGGTGAATCATTTGGGGCACTCGATAGACTTTTGAAACTGGAGTTGTAGAATTCAATTTGAAACGGGTAGGTTTAATTTAGAAGGGTGTACTGCTCACTCTCACGACTCAAATTCTCAAATTGTCCTATCGCTTCATCATACATTGGAAAATTCGGAGCTAGTTGGAAACTAGATGCCGGTTCGTTAGGTTGTATGAAGGCGGCCATGGATGCATTCAAATCCACCATCTGTTGGCACGACGCTACCCGAAATTCTTCTAATAACTGTTCAAGACTAGACATGGTTTGTGAAGGGGTTTCAGTAAAAGATTCAAATTCGTATGGATATGTGAAACTCCCAAATGGCTGTTAAGAAGCAATGTCTAGGGAAGGTGTAAAAGTCGGGTAGGATTGGTAGAAATCAAGGATGTGAAAAATAGACAGGATTAGGATCAACATTTTGATAAGAAGGTGATTGGAATTGTTGTCCTAACAAATTTGGAGTGGTGAAAGGAGTAAAAGACCGGCTACGAGATTGTTCAATTCTGTCCGCAATGGACATGGGTTTCGGAGTCACAACCTGACTCTCAGAAGGGGTATCAACATAAGAAGGGGTGAAAGTTTGATATGGTTGATACAAAGTGGAGTTCAGTGTCCAATTATTGGTCCTAGACGCGTCTATTCGATCTCTTAAAGAAATTTTCGGCATGGATGGATCGTTCAAAGTTTGACCAAAACAAGAACCGTAAGAAGAAATGTCTGATTGTGGGTACCAAAGTTCAGCAAGAGTTGGCCGTTTTGGAGTACCCATTTTATGAAAAGTAGGAAGGGTGGAAATGGGTGAATTTTTATAATTTTTTGGATTTTTTGTATTGTTTTTGAAATTGTTTGTTTGGTTTTAGAAAAAATACGGAATTATGGGACTAAACTTTAAAAAAGCACAATCACAATCACAATATACACAAACAACACCTAGAGCTAGAGTCTTCAAAGTCCAACTAGACCGCTCTTTGACTTCCAAGTAAAAAAAGTTGCAAGATAACCCTCGAATCGCCTCTTCACTGCCAATTGTGGCCAGGTAGACACAAGTGAGGTAAGGTGGGTTCCGCTCACGAATCACCATGTGACGGGCCTTTTAAAATTACCTCCTCACTTGTCTAGCCCAGACACCATAAAGTTAAGTTTAGATAAACGACTGATTCCCCGCAACCTTCACTTGTCCTAAATGAGTGCGATATGTAAGTCTACGGTAGCGCCCCGGCCGTCTACAGACGCCAAACACGGAACAAAAACTTTTTAACTGGCGCTAACGTATACTTTAACCCGGATCTGCCATTATTGCTAAACTAACAAAATGTAAAGAGTGTAGAAAGGTTATACCGAATGATCCGAGTCCTTCGTTCTTTAACCATCATCCCACGCTCCGTTGCGGCTGCTCCGATCTCGTCGATCTCCGATCTGCTCGTCCAGGTGGCACCACGTCAACGATTCTTTAAACGGGCTCCCGCCTCTGACTCGAGGCAACTCGGTCGTCAAGTTTGCTAAAAAAGACGACCAAGAATGATGTAGAGAATGAGTGGAAGACTTTGTCTCGTTCCGTCCAAAGCTATGGACGAACGGTTAATGAAGTTGCCGTGGGAATCGGGTGATGGAATGAAATGAGCTGTGAAATTCCATACACCGAAAACTATCATAATCTTTTTCTACCAAGTGAAAAACTCAAGTGAGAGAGAGAGAGGAGAGGGGAGGGGGCCGGCCATATATAGGAGGAGGAGGGTGAGAGTAGGAGAGAGGGGGGGTGACCTTATGAAAATATCATGTGTGAACACAAAACAAATATCTCAAGTGTGAACACAAAGTGTGAACACACCAAAAGCAACCAATGAAAATCCAACACCATTTAACCTAGTCACCTCTTCTAGAAACTTCTAGAAGCATGACTCACCCTCATCCAAGAAAAGATAAATCCGTCTTTAACCGAATGTTAAAAGACGGCTGATAGAAAACTGAAAACTGGCAACTTCCAAAAGTGATCCCGAAACGAATTTCAGGATAACCCCGTAACAGTATAAATATACCCGCATTTGTATTACGACTGAATACAAATGCAACTGAGACAAAGATATTATATCTACTCAATATAATACTCGGATCCGGCTTAAACCAAAGCCGACCAGTATTATCTGCCCGAAAACTGACACGTGCGTAAACGCACGTACATTTTCCGAACCCTGCCATAAAACCATACGGCCTCTACAACGTTTCGCCCGAACTTGAGAAACTGTCTGTGGGGGACTCTAATGACTCGTCAGTACCCTGGCAGTGGGTTTAACCATAAACCGTCAGCGGCACTAGCTATGCATGACGGCTGCCCATGGACTGACCTCAAGGGAGGCCGATGAGCGAACTCACCCGGAAACCCTACTGAGCCTAACAGTGACTATGTATATACAGTCCGGTCCGTTCCTCTATGAGTATCGCATATCTGCCTAGGGGGCTAGTAACGTCAGACCCCCAATAGCAGTATAAGTCGTGTCGGAGTGTAGCCCAATAACACCCTGAGATACTACTGGAGTACCTACCAGTAAATCTCCTGCCACGGCCGTGGGCTTTGTGTAATGGCTCTCCTAGACACAGCACGATCTCACCCCCAATACCGGGAGAGACGAATCCCCTGCCGATCCGCTCACGTGCCTCCATGTGGCTCAGGACTGTACCCAAAAACTACCTGTTTGCACGACTCCTTTGAGCCGTGGTAGGGTAGAAATCAAAGCACAGTAGGAACTCACACGAGACAAATGACGACCTCAGGTCGATGAACTAACCTGTACACATGTCACCAGGGAACTGCTATCTGACGATATGTATAATACCAACTAGCAGATTCCCGGCGAGTCCTGTCCGGTATACTCATAACCCAATGAGCACCTGTATACATCTTAGGTGATCCAACTGACACCAGTGGCTTGTGAGACCGGCCACCGCCCCTCGTCGGGGTCTCGACTGTATACACTAGTCTACTACGGAGTATCGATGCCCTGTCTCGAAACTCCCACGACTAGGGACCACAATTAAGGATATGCATATAAACTACCCAACTCTCACTTATATGATCGCCATCATACTGTTGGTAGTAAAGCAAGATCCTAAGGGCTCTATCAAAGTGTAACATGTAATCAGTCACCTGAACATGTACACGACTGATAAAGGCAAACCAGATAGCATACTATCATCTCGAGTAAGACTGTCCCACCGGTATAGGTCCTCCGCAATCATTGCAATCACTTACCTGCGATCCAATAATTGACTATGAGGGCACTATCTCCAACAATCTCCCACTTGCACTCAAGGCTAATTATTGCGATGTCGACTACTCACAGCCCGTGTGAAACCGAACATCCAACTCCTCTACTAATCAGTTTCACAAAGCTCGTTTGTAAAACTATTGTGTTCGAGAAATAGCCTCAGTGAGTGGATCCGCCTAGATGTTTCTTTCTATATCTCTCTAAATCTCAAGTTCGCGGAGAAAACCATCTCCCGAATCGAGTAATACCTGTCTTAGAATATGTCTGGATATCTGATGGGACCTAGTTCATAAATGAACTCCAAATCCAAACTTCTTAGACTGTATCGATCACTGAACCTAATCAGTATCCGCCACCATGCCACCCACAGTATCCTCTTAGACCACCTGTCCATAATACTGTCCCTCGTCAGAGGGAAAACTAAAACTCTGACAATCACTCTGTCATCCACGTCACCTTTGAAGCCTGGAATGATAATCGTCTCCCGAAGGAGGCTGCTGTCATCAAATCCGTAGAACATCCACTTATGTTCTAAAACTGCTTCCTTATGTCTCTCCAGGATTGGATTAATACAAACTTATCGCATCTAGTGCAAAAACAACATCTGGTGTGGTACTTGACACCTCACGATTGACTCAATTGCCTAAGCAAGTGATCTGCCAATCATGCACAGCCCTCTCCCCTTTAGTCTGTAAGACACCTTTAGAGAGGGTGACTCCATCACCTGCAGGTACACCACCATGCTAGGAGTCATCTATTCTAAAAACCATTAGAATACTGTCAAAGTACCCACATTGGGAAACTACCCAAATCTAGATCTAAAACCATAGATCCAGAAACCAGAATGTCAAATATTATATCCATATCCTGTCTGGAGAAACAACTGTGTGATGACCACAGTACAACCGATCGTAGTATAGGAATTTTACTTCCTACTCTGTGTATGTCATCCAGATACCATGACATCACACCCTACTACCTTCTTAACAGATCCATCCCCTATTCTGATGAAGTCAAACCCATGACTGTCACATCAAAATTAGATGATCTATCTCCGCTATAACTGCTCTAGTCTATAAATAGACATAAGCTACTTGCCCACTATGCTTCCGCTGCTCCCACTGACTACGACAACCCTCTGGCAGAATAATATACACGTGCACTCTAAAGCTAGTTTAGAACGACGCTATACTTATCTTCCTGCCTGATCTCATAGTCTGGAACAACAGTAGTGTCAAGTCTGGGTAGATAAGAACCTCCCTGTCACCGTCCTTGAGGCTACCGAAGTACCACTCGGGTGTCTGAGGTTACCCACCATATCTGCAGAGTGGCTAATGGAATGTCAAACCTGATTGAATATATAGGTCCTATTAAATTTTCCGTAATCGTTCGCGGTTCTGGAATAACTTCCAGTTCTACCATACTCCCACTACTGTTTTCTGAAAAAAAAAATCCATTTTACTAAAACTGTGGCGAGTCAAGAACAATATCACTATTGATCTTCCAAATGGTAGAATATCAACCCTCGTCATAGCCAGGGTCAACCCACAAACAGCCATTACAGAAACGTGCCCTGAGTTATCCAGTGTCTGGTTTTAAGCATAAGCTGGACAACTCCCCGTACCTTAACATCTTTTAAGGTACGAACTATTCTATATCCAATATAGAAACTTTGGCACTTATTTAATTGGAACCATATTCAATCTTGCAGCTGTCTCCAGTGCATATCAACTTAATGGAGAGAGGCTGATCAGCATTACTCAACTTAGGAATCCTTCCAATTATGAGTAACCTAAAAGAGAAACAAGTTTCTCAAAATCATTACTGTCATCTGAATACCAAACACAAGAATCTACATCTTCGATCTCTTTGAAGAATCCCGATACTTGTGACACCTGGTTCTCTACTTTATTCTTATACCCACAACTTCTCAAAACTTAGACCTTGTATTTCTACGAAACACTTGTCTAAAAACTAGAGAAGTTATAAGTAAACAGAACATAGTACGAGGACCTACCCCTTTATCCTGATGGACACTGGACAGCATACAATACTCTGTATAAGTCCGCTGAGTTGAATAACTCAAAACCTGTGCTTCGTAGGTTGAAAACTGTACCCTGGCGATTTCCTCAAATATCACCAATTACAACGAATTCCGATATAATGAGGATAATCACCTTATTCCCAATAACTTACTCCCTCTCATCATCTGTAAAACCATACAGATATGAGAATGAAACCTGGTAAATACATACCCTTGGAGTAAGTATCTAATCGGGAAAACAGTTTTTCTTTAACAATGCACTGAAACATGAAAATGTTTCGTAGGGGTATTTTGGTATTCCTAATAATGCCTCTTCCATAAACCAATTCATGACTTTAACCGTATATTTCTTTGCCTTCTCTCCAAATCCCTTTATTTGTCTTTAGTTGTTACCTTCTGTACACTTTCGTTAGGCTAAATGGTTTTCTTCCTTCCCTACCGTTCGGCACCAGCCTATGGTTTGGAAGAAGACTATCCAGTAAGCATAATAAGTGTATCCTCCTAATCCTAGGAGTACTCGTATCTTGAGAGAAGGTGATGATAAAAGACAACTGAATAATACCTTATTCTTTTAAAGGTGAAATAGGAGTGGCGATGAAGCACGCGGTTTGGTCGTGAATGATATCAGTCGCAATTTACTTTGCCCTCTTTCTAATCCCTTTATTTTGTCTTTACATATTACCTTCTGTACACCCTACTTAGGCTAATTGGTTTTCTTCATTCCCTACCTTTCGGCACCAGCCTATGGTTTGGAATAAGACTATCCAATAAGCGTAATAGGTGTACTCTCCTAAACCAAGGAGCCCTCGCAACCTGAGAGAAGGTGTTAATAAAAGATAACTGAATAAACCAATTCTATTTCTCCTGAGCCTGGATCCATCCTCGAAGAAGTCCCTTCGAGTTCGTATATTACCATACGATGGATCTATCCAATGGAAGTGGATATCCGTAGTAATACGGGTGTTCTGAGAAATGCAAAGGGTAAAAGAAGGAGTGGCAATGATTTATGCAACTCGGACAATCCAAAAGCCAGTATTTTAAGAAGGTTCGGTCAACTTGGTCACTGAGTCATAGTCTAGGGTCGGTCAAAGGTCGCTGCCAAAGAGAGAGAGAAAAGAAACACTCTGCGTGCACTCTAACCTAGATCAGAATGGTTATCACTTTATCTAATCCGGAAACCTCCCACTGTCCTGTCAAATTCTTCTCCAGACCTGAAAGAAGAATCAATCGGGATCACCCGAAGAGTAAACCAACTCATCAGTGGGATTCGGGATCCAACTCTCATCGCATGATAACGTGATGGAATGCATCCACGTTACTCATACTCCAGAAGGTATGCGCATACTTGGCAAGTTTCAGTTTCTTTAGAAACTCCCGATAAGATTTTTGCCCCATGCTCTTATAACCTTGGCGTTAGGTCAAAATGTCATAAGTCACATGCCAAGTTCTACCCGTCACTACCTTGTTAATTTGAACCCATCCGCACATGCCCTTGGCGTTAGGTCAAAATGGCAGAACGGCTGTCCCAAACCAACTCATCTATCTATGCAACAATTGAATACCCAGCAGCTACCAAACACTATGCCTTGGCGTTAGGTCAAAATACATAGCTTGAATACTACTGAATACCCAAAAGAAATGACGGAGGGTTACGGCTGGTTTTTGGCGAAAAAACCTTTAACGTAGTGAACTTGATATCGCTGAAGGAACCTGATAGCTTTTTATAAAAAATATAGTTGCAAAAACCTTTTGCTAAAGAGGTCATTCCCGGTGAAGGGATATCGGCTCTTTCCTCGTGGAATGAGGTGCAGGATATTCCACTGAATACCGTGATGCAAAGCAACTTGTAATCGACTATAGTGAAGTTATTACCCTGACGCAAACTTCTGCCCAAGGGGTCAGTCCCGGTGAAGGGATATCGGCCCTTGCCCCGTTGAATGAGGTGCAGGATATTCCACTGAATACCGCTATGCAAAACAAAAGGAAACATCTTTGTAATAACACTTTTTAAATTGTTCCAACAACTGCCAAATAGGTTTGTTTTACTTTGCATTGATCAGAATCAACGCAGTCCCATCAATCAATCACACCAGAAAAGAACGAAAATAAAATGTACTTATATGCCATCCGCATTCGTCACTGGGTCCCGTCATCACCCGTTAGGTTACTTAACTAACGACAGAGCGGGGACTGGACTAGCGCGGGTGTAAAACATATACAACATCTAATAGTATATAAACCAATATACAATAATTGCTCCAGGCGTGATAATATGCAATATTACAAAAAAGTAATAAGCATCACAGAACAATACAGATAATCTGGGATCCCAGAGTTTCACAGAGCCGCTGCTGAAATCCGACGTTCCCCTGTCGTGTGGATAGCCTGTGCAATGAAACCTAGACCCCTACGGGTGCGGCAAGTTACCCGCCAAAACCTGAAGCGAGGCAGCCCCCTACAGCATAGTGAATGGACCACCCAGCACTTCACGGAATCCGGTAACTTGAGCACCCCTCCTTGGGTCAACCTGTACCCCCTACGAGTGCGGCGAATAGTCTGCCAATTTTAGAGTGGGGCCCCTCTGCCTCTCAAAGCCATGAGATGCGGACCCGTTGCCCTCCAGAACCCGGCTATCTGTGCACTCCGTCGCGGGGCAAAACCTAGTACAGTAATGAAAAATAGTACTACAGGTACATCGACCGTAACCTGGTCGTGCCCCAAAAGAATATTACACAACAGGCAGTGACGGCAGTCCACATGTTGGACGCTCGCCCCGCAATATCAAATGTACAAATAAATCCAAACTGCACTATCATTGCACACTGTTATCCACCACGACAAATCCGCAACATCACAGCACAACACAGAACATCAACGCGAATGTCACGTTCGCAAACCCGTCTAAAAGAACTATAGCAATCAGACGCGGTTTACTGATCAAATGACATTCCCGGTCGGAAATATAATGTAAGCACTGTAAACTAATATGTTTAAATTTCGATCGACTAAATATCACGAAGTGAGCCCCACGAACATCTGTTGAACAGTAACAAAATCTGGGCCCAAAAGATATATACCAAAAACCCCAAATTCCAACAGAGAAGACACTGTGCAAGTTTGGGGGCATGATCACACAGAATGGCCGCGGATGCGCGGCCAAACCATGGGTTTGGCCGCGATTCCGTGGCAGTCTTGTCGATTCATGAGCCCAAATTTGTACGGTGTTCTTATAAAACCCTGCACAACTTTCTGTGATATGTAGAATAATTTTAGGACATCATTTAAAATCGACAGAAACTGTGAACTTGAAATTTGCAGTTTTTGATTTCCGGTTCGATCGATATTTTAAACGCGTTAGCACAAGTTAGTAAAGCAAAATGGTGAGGCTCTGATACCACTGTAAGTCTACGGTAGCGCCCCGGCCGTCTACAGACGCCAAACGCGGAACAAAAACTTTTTAACTGGCGCCATCGTATACTTTAACCCGGATCCGCTATTATTGCTAAACTAACAAAATGTAAAGAGTGTAGAAAGGTTATACCGAACGATCCGAGTCCTTCGTTCTTTAACCATCATCCCACGCTCCGTTGCGGCTGCTCCGATCTCGTCGATCTCCGATCTGCTCGTCCAGGTGGCACCACGTCAACGATTCTTTAAACGGGCTTCCGCCTCTGACTCGAGGCAACTCGGTCGTCAAGTTTGCTAAAAAAGACGATCAAGAATGATGTAGAGAATGAGTGGAAGACTTCGTCTCGTTCCGTCCAAAGCTATGGACGAACGGTTAATGAAGTTGCCGTGGGAATCGGGTGATGGAATGAAATGAGCTGTGAAATTCCATACACCGAAAACTATCATAATCTTTTTCTACCAAGTGAAAAACTCAAGTGAGAGAGAGAAAGGGGAGGGGAGGGGGCCGTCCATATATAGGAGGAGGAGGGTGAGTGTAGGAGAGAGGGGGGTGACCTTATGAAAATATCATGTGTGAACACAAAACAAATATCTCAAGTGTGAACACAAAGTGTGAACACACCAAAAGCAACCAATGAAAATCCAACACCATTTAACCTAGTCACCTCTTCTAGAAACTTCTAGAAGCATGACTCACCCTCATCCAAGAAAAGATAAATCCGTCTTTAACCGAATGTTAAAAGACGGCTGATAGAAAACTGGAAACTGGCAACTTCCAAAAGTGATCCCGAAACGAATTTCAGGATAACCCCGTAACAGTATAAATATACCCGCATTTGTATTACGACCGAATACAAATGTAACTGAGACAAAGATATTATATCTACTCAATATAATACTCGGATCCGGCTTAAACCAAAGCCGACCAGTATTATCTGCCCGAAAACTGACACGTGCGTAAACGCACGTGCATTTTCCAAACCCTGCCATAAAACCATACGGCCTCTACAACGTTTCGCCCGAACTTGGGAAACTGTCTATGGGGGACTCTAATGACTTGTCGGTACCCTGGTAGTGGGTTTAACCACAAACCGTCAGCGGCACTAGCTATGCATAACGGCTGCCCATAGACTGACCTCAAGGTAGGCCTATGAGCGAACTCACCCGGAAACCCTACTGAGCCTAACAGTGACTATGTATATACAGTCCGGTCCGTTCGTCTATGAGTATCGTATATCTGCCTAGGGGGCTAGTAACGTCAGACCCCCAATAGCAGTATAAGTCGTGTCGGAGTGTAGCCCAATAACACCCTGAGATACTACTGGAGTACCTACCAGTAAATCTCCTGCCACGGCCGTGGGCTTTGTGTAATGGCTCTCCTAGACACAGCACGATCTCACCCCCAATACCGGGAGAGACGAATCCCCTGCCGATCCGCTCATGTGCCTCCATGTGGCTCGGGACTGTAGCCAAAAACTACCTGTTTGCACGACTCCTTTGAGCCGTGGTAGGGTAGAAATCAAAGCACAGTGGGAACTCACACGAGACAAATGACGACCTCAGGTCGATGAACTAACCTGTACACATGTCACCAGGGAACTGCTATCTGACGATATGTATAATACCAACTAGCAGATTCCCGGCGAGTCCTGTCCGGTATACTCATAACCCAATGAGCACCTGTATACATCTTAGGTGATCCAACTGACACCAGTGGCTTATGAGACCGGCCACCGCCCCTCGTCGGGGTCTCGACTGTATACACTAGTCTACTACGGAGTATCGATGCCCTGTCTCGAAACTCCCACGACTAGAGACCACAATTAAGGATATGCATATAAACTACCCAACTCTCACTTATATGATCGCCATCATACTGTTGGTAGTAAAGCAAGATCCTAAGGGCTCTATCAAAGTGTAACATGTAATCAGTCACCTGAACATGTACACGACTGATAAAGGCAAACCAGATAGCATACTATCATCTCGAGTAAGACTGTCCCACCGGTATAGGTCCTCCGCAATCATTGCAATCACTTACCTGCGATCCAATAATTGACTATGAGGGCACTATCTCCAACACGATAAGTCCTTAAACGTTTGGTCTAGCTACTTTTTATTAACTCAAGATAATGCGTATGTTTTTTTGTGATTTGTGGGGTCTTAAGAAGTGTGATGAAATCCCCACCCAATCTGAATTGGTGTTATAGCCCCTTAATGTCCGTATTATTATATGCAAAGCGATAAATAAACAAAATCTAAAACAACAAAAAAAAAATATTTGGCGGCGGCGCAATCTGTGCAAAGAAACCTGTAGAAAATACAGTTCAGTGAAGTTTACAGAGATGATTGGAGAAGGAGAAGGGTTAAAAAAATTTCAGGTCAGAAGCCACAAGAAGACAGCGGAACCGCCGCTATCCCCTGGGTTTGACCGCGGAACCGCGGTTGAAATGTTGGATTAGGGCTTCAAAGTGGTTCTATACACTCCACTCTTCATTATCTTCAGTATCCAAGCCTTTGTTTCTTGATTTGATCACTGTATTTGCTCCTGATTTGCCTGCACACTTGCACAAAAAATATCAAAAATAACAAAATGGGTTATTTTATATATTTTTTATTTATATATATAGATATATAATATTTACCTGAATAAAAAGAAAGAAATACGTTACCGTCGCCCCGGTAGCGGCGCCATTTGATTGGAAGAATTTTATGCTATAAGTTCTACTTGTTCTTTACTTACCGCAATCAAGACGGTGTCGCTTTGCAGCCGGTTGAGTACGGGTCGTCCGCAGGGAGATGGTTGTATGTCCATTCTTGTCTTAGACGAGTCAATTGTTGGGGTCACTTAGCACCACCGCTACATTTTTGCAAGCATCGAGTATGCAGTTTTAAAAATTCTAGAGTGCTAAAGAACACAAACCTAGAATCGAACTAGAAAATTAGGGTTTTATAAAGCATGTAAACAAACTTTACACTAAGTGAACAAGGAATACAACCTTTGTAGAACGGTCCTTCACTTCTAAAGCTCCGTATAGTAGTCCCTTAGCTTCAAGTAGTGGTCCCCCGAACTCTTCTTAGGCTCCACTAGGCGAAAGGAACAAGCTTGCTTAAGGATCTTCGAGGACAAAGATGATCTACGTCGAAAAATCTCTAACTCAAGCTAGCTCTTCACAAATTGAGGAATTAGTGAAGTAAACAACTTATACTAAATGTCTAGTTTGGTATAGATTGATGAAGTAGGTGTTTTGCTTACTTTAGAATTATTTTTCTCTCTTTCTTTTTCACCTCACTCAAAATCTAGAGAGCAAAAAAGGAGATAAAGATGATGATCAAGTGATCAACCATGGTGAAGAAAATATCACAAGTGATATTAGTAGAGACTTAACCATGGCTAAAGATAATGGCTGGGTTAATAAATATCTAGAGTAAAACAAAATTAGTAGACTTAAGTCAAGGCTTCTACATGTTTCCATAAGCATCTTTAGCCTTGCTAATTTCCACCTAATTTTGATTTTTCCCTTAATAATTAATCACCCAAATTATCTTTAGTTTGGTATGAGTCTCATACGCCTAACTCCAATGTATCATCTAGCATGACACAAAAATAAATACATTAATATATATCTCATATATATTTATATGTATTTGTAGAAAAGAAATTTTTAAGTGAGCTAACATTAGTTAATATATATTAATATATCAAATATATAATTATATATTGAATTATTAAATCAACACTTGATTTAATAATCCGGCCATATCACATACAACCGACTAATATCATTTACATGTATATCAACTATACATATAACAAATTATTGAATCAATACTTGATTCAATAATCTGGTTATATCACATATAACCTATATCGCGAGATTAGAATACTGTATCACATACACGTATTAATCTCGGTCTCGCACATATCACATATGTGCCCTACTTCGTTTCGCTTGAGCCAGGAAAGCTCTGTGTAGGACTCTAAAGACTCTTCAATACGCCAGCAGCAGGTAATGATCATATAAGTCACCCACAAGCCGTCAGTGGTACTAGCTGGACGTAACGGCTACCCAGGTATTGAGAGATCAGAAGATCAACAAACAAGCTTGTCTAAACTCCCGTGAATCCAGTAAGTAACACTATTGTACCGTCCGGTATCTTCGTCTGATATGTCACATATCGAGTCTGGGGTGGTAAACGTCAGACGCCAATAACTTGATATGCCATGCCGATGTGAGGCTCATAATGGGTCAAGAAACTACCGATAACACTTACCAGTAAATCTAATCATCAGCTCTGGCCAGGGACTTCCTGTTATAGCCAATCGACCATAGCACAACATCAACCCCCAATACTGGGAGACACGAAACCCCTTCTATCGCTCAATGCCTCCATGCGACTCGGAACTGTACTCAAAATCCACCTGTTTGCATGCTCTCTTGAGCATGGTAGGGAGGAAATCAAAGTACAATGGAAATCACACAAGACTCTTTGACGATCTCGGGTCTACAAACTAACCTATACCAGTGTCACCAGAGAACTGCTATCTGACAATAGGTATAATACTATCTAGGAGTTCTCGGCGAGTCCTGTTCGGTGTACCCATTCTCCAATGAGCACCTATGTAAATCTTTGATGTCAAACACCAATGGATGTGGGATCATCCATCGCCCCATACAGGGTCAAGAAACGTACACACTAGTCTACTCTGGAATATCGATGCCCTGTCTCGATACTCTCTCGACTATGAACAATTAAAGGATGTACTTGTGGACTACCCTGGCCCTACTGGTATGATCTGCAGCATAATCCTGGTAGTCAAGTCCACATCCTAAGGGCTTTATCAATATGTAACAGAGAGATAGTATAATGATACAAGTGTACATGTTCAGATAAAGAGCAAGAAGATAGCATACTATCATGTCGAGCAAGAAAGTCCTATGTATATATGTCCAAGCATCCACTATAATATACAATCATGTACAATAATGGCCTATAGGGCATATATATAACTAACAATCTCCTACTTGCACTAAGGCCAGTTGTTGTAGTATCTCAAAGCCAACATCCCAAAAAGTCTCTCAAATTGTATCTGGTGGATGGCCTTCGTGAGTGGATCCTCCGTGTTATTCTTCGTGTCAACTCTCCTGACCTCGATCTCCCGGCGATCAACTATCTCCCGGATTAGGTGATACCGCCTCAGAATATGTCTGGATCGCTGATGGGACCTGGGTTTCTAGGCCAAAACCACAGCTCCATTGTTATCACAATACACAAGTATTGGATGCTTAATGGTAGGAACCTCACCAAGTTCATCTCATGAACTTGTTCGTCCAGACATCCTCTTTGGCAGCATCGTTGGTAGCGATGTATTCAGCCTTTATCGTTGAGTCTGCTACGGTATCTAGTTTGGAACTCTTCCAACATACCATCCCTCCACTTAGGGTAAAGACAAAACCCGAGACTGTCTTACAATTGTCCTTATCACTCGGGAAGCTCGAATCGGCAAAGGAATCGATATGGAGTTCACCGTTACCATACACCAAGAGCATTTCTTTAGTCCTTCTCAAGTACTTAAGAATGTTCTTCACAGCTGTCCAGTGATTCTCCCCAGGATGTAAAAGGCAAAACCCAAATCCTTCATGGAGAACCTTTGTGATAAGAAGAGCTTGACCGAGTGTAGCATAGGAACATCGTTTCCTATCAAGAGTATGTCATCCATGTACAATACGAGGAAGAAAACCTTACTCTCTATAACCTTCTTGTATATACATGGTTCATCTACGTTTTTGATGAAGTCAAACTCTTTGACTGCCACATCAAAACAGATATTCCAACTCCGCGATGCCTTCTTTAATCCGTAGATTAATGTAAGCAGCTTGCACACCTTTCCGCTGCTCCCACTGTCCATGAAGCCCTCTGGCTGTGTTATGTACACGCTCTCTTATAAATCACCATTTAGAAAAGCGGTCTTGACGTCCATCTGTCAGATTTCGTAGTCATGGTATGCAGCGATGCCAAGTAAGATCCGGATGGACTTAAGTATAGCCACTGGAAAAAAGGTTTCATCATAATCCATACCTGGTCATTAACGAAAACCTTTTGCAACAAGTCTAGCTTTGAAAGTCTCAACTTTTCCATCTACTCCAATTATCTTCTCAAGATCCACTTGCTCGCAATGGGTTTTACCCCTTCAGGAGCAACTTTTAAAGTCCATACTTTGTTGGTGTACGTGGATTCCATCTCAGATCGCATTGCATCCAGCCATTTCACCGAGTCCCCACTTGTGATGGCCCACTCAAAACTAGTTGGGTCATCATCTTCCATGATGCAATCCTCACTCCTACCGTCAATGAGAAAACCGTAGTATCTTTCAGGTGGATGAGAAACCCTAATAGATCTGCGGAGTGGCTGAGGTTCGTCGGGGACTATTGAATCCTCCGGCTCCACCAAATCATCAGCTGTAGTTTGTGTAGCTGGAACTTCTTCCAGTTCTACATCATGACCATTAATTTCTTTTTCAAGAAATTCCTTTTCTAGAAAGGTGGCGTGCCGAGAAACAGACACCTTTTGTTCCTCGGTGTGGTAGAAGATATACCCTCGCGAATATTTTGGATATCCAACAAACTTACACAGAACTGACCTTGCCTCGAGCTTGTCCGGATTTTGTGTTTTAACATAGGCCGGACAACCCCACATCTTAATGAAATTAAGACATGGTCTCTTCCCCTCCCATATCTCATATGGAGTGGTAGGCACTGATTTGGTCGGAACTCTATTCAATAGTTATGCGGTCGTCTCAAGCGCATAACCCCAAAAGGAAATAGGTAACTCAGCGGTATTCATCATAGAGCGCACCGTATCTAATAGGGTGCGATTCCTCCGGTCCGATACACCGTTGTGCTATGGTGTATACGGAGGAGTAAGATGAGAGAGAATCCCATTCTCTTTTAAATAATCCAGGAACTCCGTGCTTAAGTATTCTCCTTCCCGATCAGATAGAAGGATTTTAATACTTTTTCCCGTTTAGTTCTCTACTCCGTACTTGTATTCCTTGAATTTCTCAAAAGCTTCAGACTTGTTTTTCAACAGGAACACATGTCCGAATCTTGAGAGATCATCGGTGAATGTGAGAAAGTACGAAGAACCATTCCTGGCATGTGTAGATATGGGACTGCATACATCATTATGTATCAATCGCAAGAGTTCAGTAGCTCTTTCTCCGTGTCCAGTAAACGGAATTTTGGTCATCTTGCCTTTGAGACATGATTGGCAAGTTCTATAAGATGTAAATTAAAACTCATTCAAATATCCATTTTTATGTAACTTAGCTAGTCGTGTCGCATTGATATGACCTAGTCTACAGTGCTACAATAAGGATTCGTTCATTTCTGAACTATTCTTCTTGTGTGTGTTATGTATATTAAGAACTGTATTTTGATTCAAAATATATAAACCGTTACATAACATACCAAACCCAATCAACACTTGATTTAGGAAAATGTTCATAACATTTTTCTTTACTACAAAATTATATCCTTCTTTATCTAATAAAGAAATTGATATTAAATTGCACATCATAGATGGTACGTAATAACAGTCGTTCAAGATCAATGTATTCTCGTTTAGTAATACAAGGTGATATTCACCAACTCCTTTGGCTGCAACATTTGCACCATTCCCTACTTTTAGAGAACGATCATCTTTTCCCAGTTCTCTACCTCTCTTAAGCCCCTGTAACATATTACAAATATGGGATCTGGATCCGGTATCTAATACTCAGGACGTAGAGTGTACTGAGAAACAGTTCTCGGTAATGAACACACCCGAAGAAGATGCATCAACATGCTCATTTCTCGTTCGGGTCGCATGGGAATCTGGGTTTTCCCCTATTTCCTGCTCAGACTTATAACAGTTATAAGATATGGTGGAACCAACGTTCCCCAGCTCAGTATAACAAGCGGGTTCGGTCAACACATCCATATTATTATCTTGATTAAGGCATGCCATGGTTGCTACCAGGAGAGAGAGAGAGAGAGAGAGAGAGAAGAAAACACTGTGTGCGCTCTTACAAGATTAGATTGGTTATTATTTTATCTAATCAGGATAGCTCCCACTGTTTTTATCAAATCTTCCTTTGAACCGTAAAAGGTAAGACTAGCCGAGATTAATCACAACCTACAAGTTCACCAATCGTTCAGCCGGGCAGGTATTGGTACTCCGAGGGAGTCTCCCCGTGCTTTCGTATGGAACTAATTAAATAACCTCATTTCCGCAGGGGCGTAACCCCGTTAATACCTTTCTTAGAAACCTACTAGATCGGCTAATTGTAAAGTGGAATACTCTCCCAGGAGTAACACTTACTCGCAGTGGGTATCAGGATCCAACTATCTCATAGAAGGTATGCAATCTCATTGCAAATTTCAACACTTGAAATTCCCAATAGTGTTTTGCCCCTAATGTCCTATGACCTTGACAAAGGCCAACAAACCATAAGGCACAAGTCAAGGTCTACCCGTTATTTCCTGATTGAATTAAACACACCCGTACGACCCTTGACAAAGGCCAACAAAGTCGTATGACTACCCTAATCCAATCGCATCATTTGATTGCAGATAAGCACTAATCAGCTACCGCACACCACGCCTTAACAAAGGCCAACAAACGCATCACAAATACTAAATAGTACTTATCTGAAATGACGGAGGGCTAGGACATGTTTTTAAGAAAATCTTTTGCGTAATGAACTTGATATCGTTGTAGAATCGAGTGAATTGAAAAGGAGTGGTTTAAGCTTCGCTTTTAAAATCAAGTGTTTTCAAAATAAAATGAGTGGGTGTAGCATCTTCTAGCTTCTGCTAAAAAGGTCACTCCCGGTGAAGGGAACTAGGCTTTTTTCTCATTGAATGAGGTGCTGGATATTCATAAAAGAATACCGCTATGCAAAAAAATAACTAGAGTCACCTTTTGAAAATTTGATTCTACAACATCTTTAGGTTTCTTTCCTTTTCATTAATATCTTTAATAAAGTCCCATCATTAATGCTTCTTAAGCATCACAGATAAAGAAACGAAAACACAACGTATGCTTATGCCATCCGCATTCGCCATGGGGTCTCGTCATTAGGTTAGTTAACTAACGACAGAGCGGGGGCAGGACTAGTGCGGAAGCGAAACATAAGCAACGTTTATTATATATCATATCACAGAACATTGCAGCAGAAGTCAAAATATGAAATATTGGATATACTAGGAGGTCCGTATTTTAAATTAAACCAGTAAAAAACATGGATTCCATGGTTGTGATGAATAGCTAAACCCACATCCTTAGACCCCTACGAGAGCGGCAAGCAACACTGCCAATTCTAGAGTTAGGAGACCCAGACTCAACTCCTCAAGATGGTCTCCCACTGGACTGTAGAACCCGGTTACTTGTGCTCCCTGCCTTGGGTCTATCCAAATGCAGAAAAGTAAATAATATACAACACTGGTGACATCATCCTCAACCCGGAAGTGTCCTGATAAAAGAATATTACATACAGATTTTTACATGAATGAAAATGGAAAAACTCTCATCTCACGCAAAAACCCCTGGCTATTCAAACACTACGATCTAATATAACATATCCCAGCAACGCATAACATTACATGTCATCAATATAAGTAAATATGTGTATCCTAATTGTCGTTGACGTATAGCAACGAAACCAGCGATACACCACATATTACACTTACGGTCGCAGAAAAGAAAATGAAAAGTACAATAATTAGAATCCGCAACATTCTTAGACATCATAAATCCAAAATATCACATACTTCGGATTTCATGCCTAACCATATAAATTCCTTAGACACCATAAACCCGGAATATCATATATTCCGAATTTCATGCCTAACGTTATAAACCCGGCATTTTAGTCTCAAATTGAAAACACTTTTCAATAACCAGTCGGGCAATTCAACAAGATTCCCGACAGTTGATCGAATGCTCGTCGGAAACATTAGTAGACGGCCGCACCCCCGATGGCGTTGACAAAGTACACTTAGGCGGAACACCGCGGCCGTGAGCACCCGAATGGATGCTTTTGGCAACGGGGTTCTCGTACAGTCACTTGGTCGGGGATATGGGGCGTGGCTATCTAGAAGTGTTACCCGGCGAGCGTTCGTGTACTATACGAGATTGCGACGGAGTTTTGATCCGAATCAAAACCCATGGCAACCGATCAAAAGAGACTAAATTGCTAGATTTACAAAATACTAACTAGATTTCACAAAACTAATTTTTGTGGATTCCAAATATTATATCACAAATCACAGATATCTGGACGATGTTAAACATTTCGATCGATTTATCAAACACCCAAAATTCACAGAGACCTCAACACTTGAGTCACACTTAAAAATACCCAGAATGTGCCACAAGTACCTACAGATTAGCATAAGAAGGCACGGTCTCTGCCTCACCAATACCGTCGCGGAACCGCGGCAAAACCCTTGGTTTGGCAGCGGTTGCGCGGCCATTTGGTCGAGTTGGGCCCTCATTTTTTTTGGGGATCCATACAAAACCCTACACAATTTTCTGCATATTTTTACTTTCAAAAATTCCAACTTTTGAAATTTTTTCCAGAAACTAGGGTTTTCCGGGTTTTCGAAGTTCGATCAAACACTTTAACGTCGTCTAGGCCACTCCTAATACTCTAACTTGGCTCTGATACCACTGTTGGGGTCACTTAGCACCACCGCTAGGTTTTAGCCAGCATCAAGTATGAAATTTTAAAAATTCTAGAGTGCTAAGGAACATAAACCTAGAATCGAACTAGAGAATTAGGGTTTTATAAAGCATATAAACAAACTTTACACTAAGTGAACAAGGAATACCACCTTTGTAGATCGTTCCTTCACTTCTAAAGCTCTGTGTAGTAGTGCCTTAGCTTTAAGTAGTGGTCCCCCAAACTCTTCTTAGACTCTACTAGACGAAAGGAACAAGCTGGCTTAAGGATCTTCGAGGCCGAAGATGTTCTACGTCGAAGAATCTCTAACTCAAGCTAGCTCTTCACTAATTAAGGAATTAATGAAGTAAACAACCTATACTAAATGGCTAGTTTGGTATAGATTGATGAAGTAGGTGTTTTGCTCACTTTAGAATTACTTTTCTCTCTTTCTTTCTCACCTCACTCAAAAGCTAGAGAGCAAAGAAGGAGATGAAGAAGATGATCAAGTAATCAACCATGGTGAAGAAAATATCACAAGTGATATTAGTAGAGACTTAACCATGGCTAAAGATAATGATTTGGTTAATAAATATCTAGAGTAAGACAAAATTAGTGGACTTAAGTCAAGGCTTCTACATGCTTCCACAAGCTTCCACAAGCATCTTTAGCCTTTCTAATTACCACCTAATTTTGATTTTTCCCTTAATAATTAATCACCCAAATTATCTTTAGTTTGGTATGAGTCACATACGCCCAAGTCCAATGTATCATCTAGCATGACACAAAAATAAATACATTAATATATATCTCATATATATTTATATGTATTTGTAGAAAAGAAATTCTTAAGTAAGCTAACATTAGATAATATATATTAATATATCAAATATATAATTATATATTAAATTATTAAATCAACACTTGATTTAATAATCCGGCTATATCACATACAACCGACTTATATCATTTATATGTATATCAAATATACATATAATAAATTATTGAATCAACACTTGATTCAATAATCCGGTTATATCACATATAACCTATATCGCGAGATTAGAATACTGTATCACATACACGTATTAATCTCGGTCTCGTACATATCACATATGTGCCCTACTTCGTTTCGCTTAAGCCAGGAAACCTCTGTGTAGGACTCTAAAGACTCTTCAATACGCCAGCAGCAGGTAATGATCATATAAGTCACCCACAAGCCGTTAGCGGTACTAGCTGGACGTAACGGCTATCCAGGTATTGAGCGATCAGAAGATCAACAAGCAAGCTTGTCCAAACTCCCGTGAATTCAGTAAGTAACACTACCGTACAGTCCGGTATCTTCGTCTGATATGTCCCATATCGAGTCTGGGGTGGTAAATGTCAGACCCCTATAACTTGATAAGTCATGCCGATGTGGGGTTCATAACGGGTCGAGAAACTACTGATAACACTTACCATTAAATCTCATCTTCAGCCCTAGCCAGGGACTTCCTGTTATAGCCAATCAAGCATAGCGCAACATCAACCCCTAATACCGGGAGACATGAAACCCCTCCTATCGCTCATTGCCTCTATGTGACTCAGGACTGTACCCAAAATCCACCTGTTTGCATGCTCTCTTGAGCGCGGTAAGGAGAAAATCAATGCACAGTGGGAATCACACAAGACTCTATTGCGATCTTGGGTCTACACACTAACCTGTACCAGTATCACCAGAGAACTGGTATCTAACGATAGGTATAATACCATATAGGAGTTCTCGGCGATTCGTGTTCGGTGTACCCATTCTCCAATGAGCACTTGTGTACAATTTTTGATGTCAAACGCCAATGGATGTCGGATCATCCATCGCCCCATACAAGGTCAAGAAACGTACACACTAGTCTACTCTAGAATATCGATGCCCTGTCTCGATACTCCCTCGACTAGAAATAATTAAAGGATGTACTTGTGGACTACCCTGGCCCCACTAGTATGATCTGCATCATAATCCCGGTAGTCAAGTCCACATCCTAAGGGCATTATCAACATGTAACGGAGATACAATATAATGATACAAGTGTACATGTTCAGATAAAGAGCAACCAGATAGCAAACTATCATGTCGAGCAAGAAATTCCTCTCTATATATGTCCAAGCATCCACTATAATATACAATCATGTACAATAATGGCCTCTAGGGCATACATATTATTAACATCAATTAAAGAATGTATATGTGTATTTTCAAATCTATCCTAAGTGTTCGTATTTTATGTTCAAGTAAACTTGTTAGGGTTAAGATTGGTTAGTAGTGTTAGAATTAGTCTTGTGCTTATATTTTTCCGTTCTAGAAATGATGTTTGGATAATCGAACGTAGCGGGGATTGGGAGGACATATGAATGGTATTTGCGAGTTTAAGCAAGTTTTCCAACGCTAAATCCATTCCTAGTGCCCCTTGTCCTTCCGCTACGTGTTCTTATTTCCAACCCTAGGCCAAACACCCGCAACCATGTATCCAATTGGGTCACAATTACATGTCACATTGTAGTGCGCCCAAAAGACTTCTCGACTTAGGTCGCGGCTATATGTCACGTATAGCGCGTTTAAAGGAGAGGGTTGTGTTTGTTTGGTCTAGGTTCATTTTAAGACGTTTGGCAAAAAGAAGCACAAGAGAGTTTTCTGTCCCTCATACTAACCTTTTTTAACCCTAATAAGTGTGGAAATTATTCACACATATGAAAGAAAAACAAAACAAGAAAGAAGAAAAGAAAGAATAGAAAAAATACGGTTTTACAAATGGTAGCAAGCTAACTACTTTGGCCGTCACATAAGCAAAGGACTCCATAGAGTATCATGGATTGAAAATACGGTTTAGAAAAGAAGGAAAATAAAACAAGAAATAACAACAACTACTTAACAACAAAAAATAAAGTTACACTAGAAATTAAAATTATAATACAAGAAAATTAAAGATACAAGATAATAAAAATAACCCTCATCTTCATTGATCTTCCACTCAAGAGCTCTCACAACAATTTCATGGAGGAAAGATAAAGAAGAAAAAGAAACAACAAACTAAATCTTGTGAAGAAAAAGCATCCCTTCTTGCCTCAAAACTGGACTATTTATAAATAGAGAACTGAAACCCTGGGGCCATATTCTGAGCTCCAATACAATTACCAAACTACCCCCAAAATATCTTCTGTTGAGGACTTGACATGGCCGCTTAACCGCCGCCCAAAGGCCATATTAGCCGCGGTTCCGCGGTCATTTGGAGGCTTTGGTGTGTCGTTTTTTCTAGGCTTCCTTGTGTTGCATATTTCTTCTGTTTTACAGATCCAAAATTGCAAAGTGGTTCTAAGATATTTTTAGATTTTCAACAGTCCAAAATGGCTTCACTTTTAATCCCTTTGACCTTTATCTCCCTCGAGCTCCATGCATCTCTTGAATTTTGTGCTGCCCCTTTCGAGCTCTGTGCTTGACCGAGACACGAGTGATCACTATTATTTGTCTTTTCTCTTAAACTGGTTAGTGGCACTGGACGGGTGTAGATGTCCGGAACCTGGATTTTATCTGTTTGTAGCATATGTTCTGGATTTTGGCATAACTGTGGAGATTTTGTATGATTTGCGTTATTTTGGATTAGGAATCTGTAACCTATAAATATGTAGCAAACACATATCAAAAGCACCTACTTATGAATAAACGAGCAGAAGAATGGGCAGTATTAAATGCAATATTTTGGTGTGAACATGCCTTTAGCACATTTTCATACAGACACATGCCTTTTGGGTTATGCAATGTTCCCGCTACATTTCAGTGGTGAGTGATGGGGATATTCTCCGACATGGTCGAGAATTTTTTAGAAATTTTCATGGACGATTTCTCCATTTTTGGAGACACTTTTGGTTAGTGCTTAGAACATCTTGACACTGTCCTTATCCGATGTAAGGAAAAGAATCTAACTCTGAACTAGGAGAAATGCTACTTTATGGTTCGTGAAGGAATTGCCTTAGGACACATCATCTCACAAAGTGGCATAGAGGTTGATGAGGCAAAAATCGACGTCATATCTAACCTGTCTTCTCCCAAATGTGTCAAAGATATCCACTCTTTTCTTGGCCATGTTGGTTTCTACAGACGGTTTAGTAAGGACTTTAGCAAAATTGCAAGGCCCTTGACTCTTCTCTTGGCTAAGGATGCCACATTTCATTTCAACTCGGAATGTTTGGCCGCTTTTGAATCTTTGAAACGCTCTCTCACAACCGCTCCCATTCTGTCGTCCCCCGACTGGAATCATCCGTTTGAAATTATATATGATGCTTCTTACTTTGCCATCGGTGCGGTCTTAGGACATTATATCGATAAGAAGCTACACGTAATTTACTATACGAGTCGAACCCTGAATGATGCTCAATTAAATTATACAACAACTGAGAAAGAGTTCTTAGCTGTTGTATTTACTCTAGAAAAATTCAGGCTATATCTCATTGGCTCCCCAGTCGTTTTTTACACTCACTCAGCTCTGTTGGATATAGTGCCCTCAAGGAAATTATTGTAATCGAAAGTAGGCGATTATGATAATTGAAGGAAGACCTATACAGATAAAACAGTCTTACTCGAGATGATAGTATGCTATCTGGTTTGTCTTTATCATTGATGTGTACACGTTGTACTTGATATTACGTGTTGCTAATACATAATGATAAAGTCCATAGGATCTTTGCTTGACTACCAAAGTTATGATGGCGGTCATACTTGTGAGAGTTTGGTAATCCATAAGCACATCCTTTAAATGTTCTTAGTCGTGGGAATATCGAGACTGGGCATCGATATTTTAGAGTAGACTATTGTATACGTTTCTAGACCCCGACGAGGGGTGGTGGCAGGTCTGATAGCTATTGGTGTGTTGCACCTAAGATTTTATGCAGGTGCTCACTGGAGGTGAGTACATAAGATGGACTCGTCGAGAACTTCTAGATGGTACTATACCTATCATCAGATAGCGGTTCTCAATTGACATGAGTACATGTAGTTTGTTGACCTGAGATCATCATTTGTCTCATGTGAGTTCCCACTGTACTTAGATTACTTCTCCACTATGGCTCTACTGAGTCGTGCAAACAGGTTTTAGTTGGGTACAGTTCCGAGCCGCATAGAGGCAGTGAGCGATCGTTAGGGATTCGTTTCTCCTGGTATAGGGAGTCAATGTCATGCTGTGTTCGGTTGGCTATCACCATAAATCCCTAGCCAGGGTGGATGGGATTTACTGATTGTAGATCAGTAGTTTCTCGGTTGGTGATGAGTTTGACACTGACATGACTTATTGGTTTATTAGGGGTCTGACGTTATCTACCCTCTAGACCTGGTATGCGGCATGTTAGGAATATGTATGCCCTAAAGGCCATTATTGTATGATATAGTGGTTGCTTGGATATATATATAGAGGACATTCTTGCTCGACATGATAGTATGCTATCTGGTTGCTCTTTATCTTAACATGTATGTTTGTATTATTATACTGTCTCTCTAATACATGCTGATAAAGCACTTAGGATGTTAGCTTGAACACCGGGACTATGATGCAGATCATACTAGTGGGGCTTGAGTAGTCCACAAGAACATCCTTTAACAGTTCCTAGTCGAGGGAGTATTGAGACAGGGCATCGATATTCCAGAGTAGACTAGTGTATACGTTTCTTGACCTTGTATAGGGCGATGGTTGATCCCACAGCCATTGGTGTTTGACATCAAAGATTGTACACAGGTGCTCATTAGAGAATGGGTACACCGAACAGGACTCGCTGAGAACTCCTAGATGGTACTATACCTATCGTCAGATAGCAGTTCTCTGGTGACACTTGTATAGGTTAGTCTGTAGACCCGAGATCGTCACAGTGTCATATGTGGTTCCCACTGTGCTTTAATTTCCTCCCTACCACGTCTTAAAGGAGTCGTGCAAACAGGTGGATTTTGGGTACAATCCAAAGTCACATGGAGGCAGTGAGCGATAGGAAGGGTTTCGTCTCTTCCGGTATTAGGAGTTGATGTTACGCTATGCTCGATTGGCTATAACAGCAAGTCCCTGACCAGGGCTGATGAGATTTTCTGGTAAGTGTTATCAGTAGTTTCTCGAACGGTTATAGGCCACAAATCGGCATGACTTATCAAGTTATCGGGGTCTGAAGATTCCACCCCTAGACTCGATATGCAACATATCAGACAAAGAGACTGGACTGTATGGTAAGTGTTGCTTATAGGTTTCACGGGAGTTAGGACAAATTTGCTTGTTGATCTTCTATTCGCTCAATACTTAAATAGCTGTTACGTCCAGTTAGTACCGCTGACGGCTTGTGGGTATCTGATATGATCAATACCTACTGCTGGCATATTGACGAGTCTTTAGAGTCCAATACAGAAGTTTCCTAGCTCAAGTGAAACGAAGTAGGGCACATATAGTGATATGTGCGGGAGCTTGATGAAATACGAGTATGTGATACCGTATTCTAATCTCGCGATATTTGATATCGGTTAGGTTATATGTGATATAACCGGATTATTGAATCAAGTGTTGATTCAATGATTAGTTATATGTATATATATGACTGGATTGTTGAATCAAGTGTTGATTTAATATCTAGTATTGAATATTGTCGGTTATATGTGATATTGTTGGAGATAGTGCCCTCAGAGTCAATTATTGGATCACAGGTACGTGATTGCAATGATTGAGGGAGGACCTATCCCGGTAGGACAGTCTTACTCGAGATGATAGTATGCTATCTGGTTTACCTTTATCATCGTGTACTGTTTTAAGTGACCTGACACGTCGCTATTACACATTGATAGAGCCCCTAGGATTCTTGCTTGACCACCAGCAGTATGAGGGCGATCATATAAGTGGGAGCTGGGGGTCTATAAGCATATCCTTAAAAAGGTCTCTAGTCGTGAGAGTTTCGAGACAGGGCATCGATTCTCCATAGTAGACTAGTGTATACAGTCGAGACCCTGACGAGGGGCGGTGGCCGGTCTCACAAGCCATTGGTGTCAGTTGGATCACCTAAGATGTATACAGGTGCTCATTGGGTTATGAGTACACCGGACAGGACTCGCCGGGAACATGCTAGTTGGTCATATACCACACGTCAGATGGCAGTTCCCTGGTGACATGTGTGCAGGTTAGTTCATCGACCTGGGGATCGTCATTTGTCTCGTGTGAGTTCCCACTGTACTTTGATTACTACCCTACCACGGCTCAAAGGAGTCGTGCAAACAGGTTTTAGTTGGGTACAGTCCCGAGCCACATGGAGGCAGTGAGCGTATCTTTAGGGGTTCGTCTCTCCCGGTATTGGGGGTGAGGTCGTGCTGTGTCTAGGAGAGCCATTACACGAAGCCCTCGGCCGAGGCAAGGAGATTTACTGGTAGGTATTCCAGTAGTATCTCAGGGTGTTCTGGGCTACACTCCGACACGACTTGTACCGCTTTTGGGGGTCTGAATTTTACCAACCCCCTAGGCCCGCCATGCGATGCTCATAGACGAACGGACCGGACTGTACGGATATTGTCACTGACAGGCTCAGTAGGGTTGTCAGGCTGAGTTCGCTCACAGACGTCCCTTTTAGTCAATACCTGGTAGCCCGTTACGTATTGGCTTATACCTCTGACGTGCTAGTGGTTAAATCCACAACCAAGGTGTTGACGAGTCTTTAGAGTCCCCCACATTCAGTTACTCAGCTTTCGGGCGAAAGGTTGTAGAGGCCGTATGGAGATATGGTAAGGTCCGATCAGATACGTGCGGTATTGCACGGATCAGGATCGGACAGTCTGTACTATAGGCCGTATGGATATATGGCAGGGTTCGATCAGATACGTGCGGTATTGCACGGATCAGGATCGAACGGATATTACTAGCCGGCTTTGGTTTAAGCCGGATCCTAGTATAGTACAGTGTAGATTTTGTCTCATTGCATTTGTATTTCGGTCGGAATACAAATGCGGGTGTGTATGCACAGTATCGGGGTTTTTCCTGTAATTTATTACGGGACCAGTTTTCTGGAGTTGCCAGTTTGCTTTCCGTTTCGGCCGATTTCCATTGTTCCGTTCATTGGCCGAAGATTGGTGGAGGAGGGTTTATTTGCATTGTTGCAAATAGGCATTAGTGGAGGGGGTTCTTTGCATCTTGTTGCATCATGATGGCTTTCATGATGTGCACCATCCTTTGACTTGATTTCTTTATGATGGCATGACTTTTTGAGTCATCATGGTTCATGATGGTTGGACTTTGTGAGGTGATGATGGTGGTGTTGAGTGTTGAGTTTTCCTTACTATCATTTCCTTTTGCATGATAGACTTCTCTCTCTCTCCCTTGGATTAGGGGATGGCCTCTCATTTTTCTCACTCTCCATTCATTTTCCTCCCCTCACCAAGATGGCCGGCCCAAGCATGAAAGGGGGCTGTCCAACATTTTTGAGTGTGGGATTTTGGTTCATTTCATGTTGCAAAATCCCACAAGATCAATCTCCAAAGCTCCAAGTACCATTCCTCCACCAAATGGCAATTCCACAACCCCAAAGTGAGACTTGAGGACTACATATTCTACAGCGAACCTTGGGCACGTCGAGTAGCCGGCTTCGTGCCCGAGTTGCCTCGGCATTGAGGTGGGAGCCCGTAAAAGAAGTAGGCGATGTGGTGCACTTCCGGCGACGAGGAGGAGACGGGACATTCCGCAGGAGATTGGGACGACGACGAGAAGACCGGAGGACTTGGATCGTCGGTATATCTCTATTCCCATTCTTGTAGATAGCTAGGACTAATTAATGGTTCGATCCGGGTATTAGTGCGCGGCGGTTTGCCAGTTCAAAGAAAAATTTAAGTTTATCACCGCTTCCGCATTTGGCCGTCGGATTGACGACCGGGGCGCCGCCGTGCACTTACATTGGTATCAGAGCCTCGCCATTAACTTAGTCTAGCTTCGTTTGATGTGTTTTTCAGTTCCGATCGATCGAAATGTCCAAAAACCCGTATTTGCTCACGACAGTTTTCTGTTGAAATTTTTTGGTGTCCAAAAATTTTTCAGGTTGTATAAAAGTACTGTGCAGGAAATTCTAAGACTACTGGAAAAATTCGACACAGTCAGTCGACCAATGTAGCGCGGATCCGCGGCCAAACCCCCCATTGGGCCGCGGATCCGCCGCACATTGGTGTCGTGACTGCATCAATTTTTCCAGTGGGCTTCTGGGCTTAAAATAGGGGTTTTGGAATATTAAAATTGGGCCAATTATTTCTGTGAGTGCTACAGTATTCCTTTGGGGCCCACTTGTTAATTTTTGATCGATCGGATATTTTAAACACATTATTTCACAGTATTTACATTATATCTGCGACCGTGAATGTCACTTGATCGGTAAATCCGGTCTAACTGCTATAGCCCGGTTAGACGAATTTGCGAACGTGACTTTCACGTTGATGTTCTGTTTTTGCTGTGATGTTGCGGATCGGTCGTGGGGGATAGCCTGGATGCAATGCTAGTACAATTGTGGTTGTATTATGTACATTTGATATTGCGGGGCGAGCGTCTGACATGTGGACTGCCGTCACTGCCTGTTTGTATTATTATTTTGGGGAACGACCTGGTTGCGGTCGATGTACCCGTTGTATGTATATTTTACTTTCTGTACTAGGATTGCCCCGCGGAGGGGTGCACGGATAGCCGGGTTCTGGAGGGCAACAAGCCCGCATCTCATGGCATTGGGACGGAGGGGGCTTCACTCTAGGATTGGCGGGCTATTCGCTGCACTCATAGGGGGTACTGGTTGACCCAGGAGGGGTGCCCAAGTTACCGGATTCCGTGAAGTGCTGGGTGGTCCATTCACGGCGCTGAAGGGGGCTGCCTCGCTTCAGGTTTTGGCGGGTAACTTGCCGCGCCCGTAGGGGTCTAGGATTTCATTGCACAGGCTATCCACACGACTAGGAGAACGTCGGGTTTCAGTAGTGGCTCTGTGAAACCCGGGGATCCCAGATATCTGTATTGTTTCTGTGATGCTGTACATATCTGTGATGTTGCATTTTATTCACGCCTTGAGCGAATACTATATATTGGTATATATATTAGTAGATGTTGTATATGTTTTGCATCCGCGCTAGTCCAGTCCCCGCTCTGTCGTTAGTTAGCTAACCTAACGGGTAATGACGGGACCCAGTGGCGAATGCGGATGGCATATACGTACATCAGTATATTTTCGTTCTTTGTGGTGTGATCATTTGATGGGACTGCGTTGATTCGGATCAATGCAAGTTAAAAACAAACCTAATCTGATGTTGTTGGAACACTTTTCAAAAAGCTGTTATTGCAAGGACGTTCACTTTTGTTTTGCATCGTGGTATTCAGTTGGAATATCCTGCTCCTCAGTCGACGAGGCAAGGGCCGAGATCCCTTCACCGGGAGTGACCCCTTGGACAGAAGTTTGCGTCAGGGCATTAACTTCACTATAGCCGATTACTTTTGCTTTGCATCGTGGTATTCAGTTGGAATATCCTGCACCTCATTCTACGGGGAAAGAGCCGAGATCCCTTCACCGGGAGTGACCTCTTTAGCAATGGTTTTCGTCACTATATTTTCAAAAAGCTATCCGTTCCTTCAACGATATCAAGTTCATTACGTTAAAGGTTTTCGCCAGAAACCATTCGTAGCCCTCCGTCGTTTCATATGGGTAGTCAATAGTATTCAAGCTGTGTTTGTTGGCCAAAGTCAAGGCACAGTGTTTGGTAGCTGTTGGTTATTCATATGCAGCATAGATAGATGCGTTGGTTTGGAACAGTCGTATAGCCTTGTTGGCCAAAGTCAAGGGCTTGTGCGGGTGGATTCGAATCAACCTGGAGAATGACGGGTAGAACTTGACATGTGACTTATGATTTGTTGGCCAAAGTCAAGGTCATAAGAGCATGGGGCAGAAATCACATCGGGAGTTTCAAAAGAACTGAAACTTGCCAGATATGCGCATACCTTCTGGAGTGTGGTAGTGTGAGCGGATTCCGTCACGTTATCATGCGATGATAGTTGGATCCCGATTCCCACTGATGAGTTGGTATACTCCTCGGGTGATCCCGACTAATTCTTCTTTCAGGTTTGGAGGAGAATTTGAGGTACAGTGGGAGGTTTCCAGATTAGATAAATTGGTAACCATTCTGATCTAGGTTAGAGTGCACGCTGAGTGTTTCTTTTCTCTCTCTCTTTGGTAGCGACCATTGACCCGACCCTAAGACTATGACTCAGTGACCAAGTTGACCGAACCTTCTTAAACACTGGCTTTTGGATTGTCAGAGTTGCGAACCTCATTGCCACTCCTACTTTTACCCTTTTCTTCAGGACACCCCGTATTACTACGAACGTCCACTTCCATTGGACAAAACCATCGTATGGTTAGATACGAACTCGAAGGGATTTATTCGAGGATGGTTTCAGGTTCTGGAGAAAACGGATAGGATTATTCAGTTGTCTTTTCCTTTTACCTTCTCTCAAGTTGTGAGTACTCCTTGGTTTAGGAGATAGTACACCTATTACGCAAATTGGATAGTCTTCTTCCAAACCTTAGGCTGGTGCCGACCGGTAGGGAATGAAGGAAACCAATTAGCATAATGATGGTGTGCAGAAGGTATTAAGTTCAGACAAAGCAAGGGATTAGTAAGAGGGCAAAGTAAATTGCAACAGATATTCACGACCAAACCAGGTATTTCATTACCACTCCGAATCACCTTTGTATTTCTCCAGAACACTCCGTGTCACTACGAAGATCCACAGTTTATTGGATACTCCATCGTATGGTTATATACGAACTCGAAAGGAACTTGCTCCAGTTCGGGGATGGATTCTGGTTCAGGAGAAATAGGAATAAGGTTTATTCAGGTGTCCTTTATCTTCACCTTCTCTCGCATTGCGAGTGTTCCTAGGATTGGAACAGTACACCCATTATGCTTATTGGATAGTCTTCTTCCAAACCATAGGCTTGTGCCGAACGGTAGGGAAGGAAGAAAACCATTTGGCCTAAAGGGGTGTACAGAAGGTAAAGACTAAAGACATATGAAGGGATTTGGAGAGGTGGCAAAGAACTATACGGTTACAGTCGTGAATCTGGAAGAGGCATTACTAGGAATACCAGAATACCCCATCGGAATATTTCAATGTTTCAGTTTCACTGTGTACTGTTAAAGGAAAACTGATTTCCCAATTAGATACTTACTCCAGGGTATGTATTTACCAGGTACGATTCTCACATCTGTATGGTTTTACAGATAATGAGTGGGAGTAAGTTATTGGGAATTGGGTGATTATCCTCATTATATCGGGATTCGTTGTAATCGGTGATATTTGAGGAAATCACCTGGGCTGTTTGCCGGTTGGCAAATATTTGGTTTTGAATATCCGCTGTTGTGCACCAATTTCAAATTGATATATCTGTACGTCTATTTTCATAGAGTGAGATATACCTTTCTGAAATTATGTCTACGACATTTACCTATATCAGTGGATGGTTAGGTAAGGAGCATTAAACAGCGGTGTAATTCTTCTTAACCATAAGTACAGTTTTCAACCTACGACACACAGTGAGTGAGTTATCAGACTCAAGGGACTTGTACAGAGTATTGTATGATGTCCAGGGTCCATCAGGACAGAGGGGTTGGTCCTCGTACTATATTCGGTTTACTTATGACTTCTCTAGTTTTTAGACAGGTGTTTCGTGGAAACACAGGGTCCGAATTTGGAGAAGTTATAGGTATTTGAATACAGTAGAGAACCAGGTGTAGCAAGTATTGGGATTCTTCAAAGTGATCGAAGATGTAGATACTTGTATATGGTATTCAGTTGATAGTAGTGATTAAGAGAAATTGCTTCTCTTTCAGGTTACTCATAAATGGAAGCATTCCTAAGTTGAGTAACGCTGATCGGCCTCCTTCCATTTAGTTGACATGCACTGGAGACAGTTGCATGATTTGAATATGGTTCAATTAAATCAGTGCCTCTGGTTCTATATATGATATAGAACAGTTCATATCTTAACGATGTTAAGGTACGGGGAGTTGTCCGGCTTATGCTTAAAACCAGACACTGGACAACTCAAGGCACGTTTCTGTAATGGCTGTTTGTGGGTTGACCCAGGCTAAGACGCGGGTTGATTTTCTACCATCTGGATGAACAATAGCAATATTGTTCTAGACTCGCCACAGTTTTAATAAAAATGGATTTTTTCAGAAAACAGTAGTGGGAGTATGGTAGAACTGGAAGTGATTCCAGAACCACAAACGATTACTGAAGATTTGATAAGGAACCTTAAGATTCAATCCGGTTTGACATTCCATTGGCCACTCCGCAGATAAGGTGGGTAACTTCAGGCACCCGAGAGGTACTACGGTAGCCTCAAGGACGGTGACAGGGAAGTTCTTGTTTACCCACAATTACCATTGCTGTTGTTCCAGGGTGCGAGACCCGGCGGGAGGATGAGTATAGCGTCGTTCTAAACTAGTTTTAGAAGTGTACGTGTATATGACTCTGCCAGAGGGTTGTCATAGTCAGTGGGAGCAGCGGAAGCATTGGTGGACAGGTAGCTTATGTCTATTTATAGACTGAAGCACCAGTAGCGGAGATAAATCATCTATTTCTGACGTGACAGTCATGGGATTGACTTCATCAGAATAAGGGATGGATCTGTTGAGAAGGTAGTAGGGTGTGATGTCATGGTATTTGGATGACATACACAAAGTAGGAAAGGAAACTCCTATACTACAATCGGTTATACTTTGGTCGTCACACAGTTGTTTCTCCATATGGGACTTGGACATTATATCAGACAAACTGGTTACTAGATCTATGGTTTTAGATCTAGATTTGGGTGGTTTCCCAATCTGGGTACTTAGACAGCATTCTAAGAGTATTTAGAATGGACGACTCCTGGCACGGTAGTGTACCTGCAGGTAATGGAGTCACCCTCTCTAAAGGTGTCTTACAGACTAAAGGGGAGAGGGATGTGCATGATTGGCAGATCACTTGCTCAGGCGATTGAGTCAATCATGAGATGTCAAGTACCACACCAGACATTGTTCTTGCACTAGATGCAATAAGTTGACATTAATCCAATCCTGGAGAAACAGTCGGAAGCAGTTTTAGAACATAAGTGGATGTTCTAGGGATATGATAACGACAGCCTCATTCGGGAAACAGTTATCATTCCAGGCTTCCAAGGTGACATGGACGACAAGGAGGTTGTCAGAGCTATAGTTTTCCTTCTGATGAGGGGCAGTATTTTGGACAGGTGGTCCAAGGCAATACTGAGGGTGGCATGGCACAGGATACTGATTAAGTTCAGTTGACGATACAGTCTAAGAAGTTTGGATTTGGAGCTCATTTATGAGCTATGTCCCATCAGACATCCAGACACATTCTAAGACAGGTATTGCTCATTTCGGGAGATGGGTTTCTCCGTGAACTTGAGATATAGAGAGATATGGAAAGAGACAACAAGGCGGATCCACTCACTGAGGCTATTCCTCGAACGCAATAGTTTCGCAAACGAGCTTTGTGAGACTGACTAGTAGAGGAGTTGGGTGTTCGGTATTACACGGGCTGTGAGTATGAGACATCGCAATAATTAGCCTTGAGTGCAAGTGGGAGATTGTTGGAGATAGTGCCCTCAGAGTCAATTATTGGATCACAGGTACGTGATTGCAATGATTTAGGGAGGACCTATCCCGGTAGGACAGTCTTACTCGAGATGATAGTATGCTATCTGGTTTACCTTTATCATCGTGTACTGTTTTAAGTGACCTGACACGTCGCTATTACACGTTGATAGAGCCCCTAAGATTCTTGCTTGACCACCAGCAGTATGAGGGCGATCATATAAGTGGGAGCTGGGGGTCTATAAGCATATCCTTAAAAAGGTCTCTAGTCATGAGAGTTTCGAGACAGGGCATCGATTCTCCATAGTAGACTAGTGTATACAGTCGAGACCCCGACGAGGGGCGGTGGCCGGTCTCACAAGCCACTGGTGTCAGTTGGATCACCTAAGATGTATACAGGTGCTCATTGGGTTATGAGTACACCGGACAGGACTCGCCGGGAACATGCTAGTTGGTCATATACCACACGTCAGATGGCAGTTCCCTGGTGACATGTGTGCAGGTTAGTTCATCGACCTGGGGATCGTCATTTGTCTCGTGTGAGTTCCCACTGTACTTTGATTACTACCCTACCACGGCTCAAAGGAGTCGTGCAAACAGGTTTTAGTTGGGTACAGTCCCGAGCCACATGGAGGCAGTGAGCGTATCTTTAGGGGTTCGTCTCTCCCGGTATTGGGGGTGAGGTCGTGCTGTGTCTAGGAGAGCCATTACACGAAGCCCTCGGCCGAGGCAAGGAGATTTACTGGTAGGTATTCCAGTAGTATCTCAGGGTGTTCTGGGCTACACTCCGACACGACTTGTACCGCTTTTGGGGGTCTGACTTTTACCAACCCCCTAGGCCCGCCATGCGATGCTCATAGACGAACGGACCGGACTGTACGGATATTGTCACTGACAGGCTCAGTAGGGTTGTCAGGCTGAGTTCGCTCACAGAGGTCCCTTTTAGTCAATACCTGGTAGCCCGTTACGTATTGGCTTATACCTCTGACGTGCTAGTGGTTAAATCCACAACCAAGGTGTTGACGAGTCTTTAGAGTCCCCCACATTCAGTTACTCAGCTTTCGGGCGAAAGGTTGTAGAGGCTGTATGGAGATATGGCAAGGTCCGATCAGATACGTGCGGTATTGCATGGATCTGGATCGGACAGTCTGTACTATAGGCCGTATGGATATATGGCAGGGTTCGATCAGATACGTGCGGTATTGCACGGATCAGGATCGAACGGATATTACTAGCCGGCTTTGGTTTAAGCCGGATCCTAGTATAGTGCAGTGTAGATTTTGTCTCATTGCATTTGTATTTCGGTCGGAATACAAATGCGGGTGTGTATGCACAGTATCGGGGTTTTTCCTGTAATTTATTACGGGACCAGTTTTCTGGAGTTGCCAGTTTGCTTTCCGTTTCGGCCGATTTCCATTGTTCCGTTCATTGGCCGAAGATTGGTGGAGGAGGGTTTATTTGCATTGTTGCAAATAGGCATTAGTGGAGGGGGTTCTTTGCATCTTGTTGCATCATGATGGCTTTCATGATGTGCACCATCCTTTGACTTGATTTCTTCATGATGGCATGACTTTTTGAGTCATCATGGTTCATGATGGTTGGACTTTATGAGGTGATGATGGTGGTGTTGAGTGTTGAGTTTTCCTTACTATCATTTCCTTTTGCATGATAGACTTCTCTCTCTCTCCCTTGGATTAGGGGATGGCCTCTCATTTTTCTCACTCTCCATTCATTTTCCTCCCCTCACCAAGATGGCCGGCCCAAGCATGAAAGGGGGCTGTCCAACATTTTTGAGTGTGGGATTTTGGTTCATTTCATATTGCAAAATCCCACAAGATCAATCTCCAAAGCTCCAAGTACCATTCCTCCACCAAATGGCAATTCCACAACCCCAAAGTGAGACTTGAGGACTACATATTCTATAGCGAACCTTGGGCACGTCGAGTAGCCGGCTTCGTGCCCGAGTTGCCTCGGCATTGAGGTGGGAGCCCGTAAAAGAAGTAGGCGATGTGGTGCACTTCCGGCGACGAGGAGGAGACGGGACATTCCGCAGGAGATTGGGACGACGACGAGAAGACCGGAGGACTTGGATCATCGGTATATCTCTATTCCCATTCTTGTAGATAGCTAGGACTAATTAATGGTTCGATCCGGGTATTAGTGCGCGGCGGTTTGCCAGTTTAAAGAAAAATTTAAGTTTATCACCGCTTCCGCATTTGGCCGTCGGATTGACGGCCGGGGCGCCGCCGTGCACTTACAGATATAACCAGATTATTGAATCAAGTGTTGATTTGATAATTTGATATACATATATGATATTAGTCGGTTATATATGATATAACCGGATTATTGAATCAAGTGTTGATTTAATAATTTGATATATATTTATATTTGATATATTTATATATTAACTAATATTAATGCTCACTAATGATTTTCTTCTCTTGATATATAATTGTATATATATATTTATTTATATATAAAATTGAATTGTATCATGATAGATGATACACAGAACATGGGTGTATGAGACTCACACTAATAATTGGGATAATTTAATTTAAAAGCAAAATGAAAAGGAGTAGAAAATGAGTCATGGATTGGATGCTTGGAGAAGCATTGAGAAGCCATGACTCATCTTATCCTTTTGTTTTATTCTTAGATATTTATTCATCCCAACCTTATCTTTAGCTCATACTTCATTCTCTCATACTCATTCACTCACACAGCAAAGTTCATGTTCTTCTTCCTCACGAGTCCTCTAGGGTTTTTTCTTGAGTTGGAAAAAGAAAGAGAAAAAGATTTCTAAAGTAAGAAAAATTCCTAATTCATCAACCTACACTATCCTAGCCCTTTAGTATAGGTTGTTTGCTTCACTAATACTTTGATTAGTGAAGAGTGAGCTTGAATTAGAGAGACTTCAAGGTGGTTCATCTTTGGCTTCGAAGAATACAAAGCAAGCTTGTTCCTTTCACCAAGTGGAGTCTAAGAAGAGTTCTAGAGACTACTACTTGGAGCTATAGAAGTGAAGGACCGGTCTACAAAGGTTGTAACTCTCTTCACTTAGTTTAGAACTCGTTTGCTTACAACAAACCCTAATTCTCTAGTTCGATTCTAGAATAGGATAGCTTAGCACTCTAAATTTTTTTAAAATTACATACTTGATACTCCTTGAAACCTAGTGGTTGTGCTAAGACATACTTTCATGGTATCAGAGCCAAGCTAGTGATTTAGGCGAAGTCTAAACGACATTAAAGTGTTCGATTGACGTTTTTAAACACGGATTATACTAGTTTCTTTCCATTTTTCCAAACGTTGGATTTTTCATAATTAAAAATTCTCAGAAAATATTGCGGGTAAAATTATGAAGGCTCAAGAAATACAAGAACGTAACTCCATAACTTGGAGGCGGAACCGCCGTAAATACCATGTATTTGCGGCCCTTCCCCTGTGCAATAGTGGATTTAGGGTCTTGATTTTTTGTGCTGCTTCTTTTTCATATTTTGGACTTTCTGGGTATTTTTGATGAGGCTCAAGTGGTTGAGCTCTCTATGAATTGTTATTTCTTGAAACATCAATCAAAATGTTTAACAACGTCTAGATTACTTTAGTTAGGCGATACAATTTTTGGAATCCACATTGATTAGTTTTGTGAAAACTAGTTAACGATTTGTAAATCTCGCGTTTTAGTCTCAAGTGATGGATTGCCACAGAATTTCGATTCGGATCAAAACTTCGTCGCAATCTCGTATTGTACGAGAAAAGTCGCCGAGAAACACTACTAGATAGACACGCCACATAGCCCCGACCAAGTGACTATAGGAGAACCCCATGGCAAAAAGCTGTTAGTTATATGTATGCCCTAGAGGCCATTACTATACATACGATGTATATTGTAGTGGATGCTTGGACATATATAGGGAGTACTTTCTTGCTCGACATGATAGTATGCTATCTGGTTGCTCTTTATCTTAACATGTACACTGATTGTCTCTATGTTATATGTTGGTAAAGCCCTTAGAATGAGTACTTGACCACCAAGATTATGATGCAGATCATAATAGTGGGAACAGTGTAGTCGCTAAGTACATCCTTTAAATGTTCCTAGTCTTAGGTGTATCGAGACAGGGTATCGATATACCAGAGTATACTAGCGTATAGCTTCTCGACCCATGTAGATGGGCGATGGATGGTCCCATATCCATTGGTGTTCGACATCAGAGATAGTATATGGGTGCTCAGTGGAGACTGGGTACACTCGACGGACTCGCCGAGAACACCCAGATGGTATTATACCAGACGTCAGATGGCAATTCTCTGGTGACATTAGTACAGGTTAGTCTGTAGACCCGAGATCGTCATAGAGTCTTGTGTTATTCCCACTGTGCTTTGATTTCCACCTTACCACGTTCAAGAGAACGTGCAAAACGATGGCTTTTGGGTACAGTCCCGAGTAGCATGGAGGCAATGAGCGATAGGAGGGGTTTCGTCACTCTCGATATTGGGAGTTGATGTTGCGCTGTGCTCGATTGGCTATAACAGGAAGTCCTTGGTCAAGGCTGTTTTCAGAGATATACTGGTAGGTGTTATCAATAGTTTCTTGACTCATTATGAGCCTCATATCGACACGACTTATCGAGTTTCTGGGGTCTGGCGTTTACCACCCCTAGACGAGATATACGACATATCAGACGAAGAGACCGGACTGTACGGTAGTGTTACTGATTGGATTCGCAGGAGTGTGAGCAGGCTTGCTTGTTGATCTTCTGATCGCTCGATACCCGGGTGGCCATTACGTTTAGCAGACCGCTAGCAGCTTGTGGGTGTTTGATAGGATCATCACCTACTGCCGGCATATTGACGAGTCTTTAGAGTCCTACACAGGGGTTTCCTAGCTCAAGCGAAACAAAGTAGGAGCACATATGTGATATGTGCGGGATCGAGATTAATACGATATGTGATACCACATTCTATTCTCGCGATGTGTAACATGGATGGTTATATGTGATATAGCCGGGTTATCGGATCAAGTGTTGATTCGATAAGTTGTTACACATGATATTAGTCGGTTATATGTAATATAGCCGGATTATTAAATCAAGAGTTGATTTGATAATCTAATGAATAATTATATATTTGATATATTACATTACATTAACTAGTATTAGCTCACTTATGATATCTTTTCTCACGTGATGTGCACATTGTACACATGTGATATGAATATTTGTGTACATGTATTGTGTCATGCTTGATGATACATTCAAGATGGGTGTATGAGACTTATACCATTTTAGGGTTAAATTAGGGTTTTATATATTGCTTAAAGAATAACAAAAGAGAGAAGACTTGGTCAATGTTGTCAAGCTTTCATGAAGCTTGTAGAAACATAGACAAAGTCCAATCTTTTGTCATTCCATAAGATATTACTTAACCCAACCCTTAATCTTATAGCTTGGTTAATTCTCTACATGAGTTAAGCATGAGGACTTAACTCACCCATTGTTATATAATTCATTTGAATGAATTATTGACTTGAGTTCATCTTCATCTTCTTCTTCCTCTTCAAAAGCTTTCTAGTTTCAATGGAGGTATGAGAAAATCAATTCTAAAGTGAGCCCACTTCCTACTTCATCATCCTCTACTACTTGCCATTTCGTATAGGGTGTTCTCTTCACAAAGTTCATGACCTAGTGAAGGAATAGCTTGGGTTAGTGTCTCCCCGACGTAGATCATCTTCGGGCTCGAAGTCATCGAAGCAAGCATGTTCATTTTTTCGTGGAGCCTCTCTAGAGTCCGTAGTTTATGATCGCAGTGAAGGGGACTTCTACACGGAGCTATTTGTCACGACCTGAAATATTAGCTCGTGACCAGCACTTGAATCACGCAACGTCTAAAGGCATAACGGAATTCAAGTAAGCCGAAAACCCAGAAATCAAAACCTTTTTAAGAAAATAAAGTTGGTGAAGTTGAAATAAAGGTATAATGAAATCAAGCTTTCGTAATGCATAGAAAAGGAAAATGAAAATACAAGTGGATTATGCAAGTTTAATAACATGTTTTGTCTTTTTGAAAATTTGGGCAGCACCTCCTTTGTATATTTTGATCCAAAACCACATATACAAGATAAGAATAATGGCATCCCCAAGCGGGAGCTAGCTCTTCGCCAAACGGCGGATCACAACAATGCAAGACAGAATATATAAGTAACGACGCCTAACGGTGAAGTTCACCACAAAATATAAATAAACAAACAAGACATCAATACCACAAGTAGCGGAAAAACCCCTCGCTCTAAGTCTCGCAACCACAATCTCAATAAGTCTCATTACTTATACAATTTACTAATTTTGATTGATGGAGTTAACTAGATACAATATGAAATATAGATACAAGATTGGGTACGATACAAATTCCCCACCTACCAATGCAAAACACCCAAATGAAGTTATGTGCCAGCGATGCCACTACGGATCCATACGGTCAACCTGCAAGAACTGTGGCACAACGGGGGTGAGTTGCCAACTCGAGAGTAGAAAAACATCTACAAGTAGAAAATCGAATAAACAACGACTCCTAGGTCAACTATATCATAAAGGTAATATTATGATATCTACGGTGACCGTGTCATCATATGTGCCAATAATATACTCAAGGTTTATAAATATGCTGATATCATCCAACAATATAATCAATGTCTATATGCACGTAAATATCATAAAAGAGTGTGCATGAAAGTATGAGAATATAAATCAACGGTGTCCCTCGCGACATATCAAAATCATGGAACCTGGGTGTCCAACATCGACACCCGAAAACATCATGAAACCCGTGTCCAGTATCGACACGTAAATCCTCATATCTCGAGCTCCGTCAGTCCGGATCGGCCCACGGGCTCCGTCAGTCCGGATCGGCCCATATCATCTCTCAACACCGGTCGGTATCCTCCGGATATCCGCCGAGCCCAAATACTATCACCGGTAGGTAGTAGTCCCTCTGCCAGGCTCACCGTCTGTATACACAGCATCCCTTTCTTGCACCGGGGTACCATACCAGGTCTACCATGTACCCGCAATCGGCCTCATCCAGCTCCTCGAATCGGATTTCACATGTCATACGCCTCATAACCGAGAAAACGCATGGTGGACGCACTGAAATATCATATCAAGAGAAACCGGGTTTTTAAAACAACACATAATCTCTTTTAAAATGTCCACGGTTCTCAAATCCAAAAATCTCATGAAAACAACATATCTCAATGCGTAAAATCATAGAGCATGGTGTATGCAGCATATAATAGAAATGTAAGCATATCCGTATATCATGCAGCATGGAACAATGATATAACATATTAAGGGAAAATCGCTCTTTTAAATGATTCCAGTTCTTAAAATATAACACGCGGTTCCTAATTTCCCAATAAAAACAGTTATCCATGTAGGTACAATGTGTATATGCGCAATTATAGAGGTACCAATGTACGTGCGCACCAATATAGATATGCAATGTGTATGTGCGCAAGTATGGATGTATCAAAGTATATGTGCACCAATATGGATATACATTGTGTATGTCCGCAAATATGAATGTATCAAAGTATATGTGCACCAATACGGATATACAATATGTATGTTCGCAAGTATGGATGTATCAAAGTATATGTGCACCAATATGGATATACAATGTGTATGTGCGCAAATATGCATGTATCAAAGTATATGTGCACCAATATGGATAAAAAATATGTATGTGCACAAGTATGGATGTATCAAAGTATATGTGCACCAGTGGTATATACGCAAGCATGTTATGCAAAGAGTCATATCATGATGCAGCAATCCTACTGTGTAGTGACATGGCAATTATCGATGATGAAGTGTGTGAGCCTACAATCTGTATACGTGTAACATACGCATCATCAATAATGGTGCAGGTGTACTATCACAGGTATAAGTAATACAATGCAAATAGCATGAATGCAGCATAAGGTCAATCGTCAGCTAAAAGCTATAAGGTATACATATCTAACATGATCGAGTCGGTGAACCTATCAATCGACATCTAGCCTCACAACATCCCGTACGCTATACTCCATCGTACGACATCCTCTTGTCAAGGGTGTGGATCAAATCTTAAGTCAAACTCATCACGTATGGAAAATCATCGTACGTCGGCATTAAGCTATCAGGGATCCTATCATCCTATAAGACGAGGAGGGTACGGACCTAACGTCTCGTACTGCTATCACCCACAATTCACAACATATATAAATATTTTTATATACCTATGTCCCAGGTCACATCCGCAATAATCTCATATCAGGGGACCGGCAGGGTATCAATCATCTCAATCGACTCGCATCCGTATACCAACATATCATCATATCACATGTCAAATCGTATTCTCTTTTCATCATAATTATATCTCACATAAAGTCAAGTTACCTAAACATTCTATCTTTACTAAGCATAAGTATCTAATCTAACATACACACCCAAACCATATAATCAGTTTTTAAAAGCTGCGAATCGTAGTTTTGAAAGTAAGGGTTACGGTGTTTTTAAGAAAAGATATCATTTGAGAATCTGTAACGTCCTTCAAGGTGTCTGTTTAAAAGATGCATACGATTCCTCGGTTTGAAAATAGGTATGGTTCGAATGACACATTACGTCGACTATCTAGTCTTATGGTACTCTAAACGGAAAAATCATCAATTATCATCCTCAAGTCCCGTCATCACATATTAGCCGTATCATAACTTCTAACAATCTTTTTGATTCTAATATGGGTTCTCTAACTATTCTTTTAACTCTATCTATAGTTTTCTAATAAAGGTTTCATTAACCATAATCTATCTATAAATCGGTTTCCAACAAAGTTTTGCGGGGGTGCTATACGCCATCCACCCGACTATCCCCCGTGGATATAGATCCACTCACCTTGATCTTCGCTTGCCGATGACGACGTCGCCATGAGCTTTCTTGTTGTCTTGAAGTCTTCGTGGGGTACCTAAGCATATAACACATTCGCAATGCGTATTAAAATCAAGTCGGAAAACCAAAACGGCACAGGTTTCGTTCATAGGTTAAAACCTATAGCTTACGCCTGCAAAACCACCAAACAACCCCCGTCGCTGACATACAAACATCAAACAATGGAACAAAAAATCAAATACCAAATCCTAAATTAAAAACGAAGTCGCAAAACAATGCAGCAACTCAAGAAAATGGTCCCAGATTTTACCCTAAGTGAAATTTGCCAATTTTGCACATATGGAGGGTCTAATTTACTGGAGATAAAGCCCTGGACCAAACATGGATCAATTCCACTCTGCCCAGGCCGAAATTTGAGGCCAAAATGAGTAAAATTGCATCCATAACATGGAGTGGGGGTCTCAGGTTTTGGGTATAGGTTCTATGTTGTCTGCACATCTCTCAGTCTTCGCTAAATATTTTTCAGGTGTCCCGGTGATGGCAGATGTCAATATATCCTCACAGAATCCAAAATTCTCCGATATCGGGGTTTCTATGTTTATGTTTTGGGGTTTAATTTTATGGTTTAGTCCAATATAATGTCACTAAAAGGGTTGTATAGCCTCTTCTAACCTCAATTACACAATCCCAATTCAAAATTCCTCAAACCCTAACTTGGAATTTCCAAAAGTCACTAAACATCGCCTAATCACTTCTAAACATGCATGGAAGCTAAAGTAAACCAAATACTACACTAATGGTTCAGAAATTAGCTCATTTGGCAACTCAAGAAAATTCTTGAGTTACCCCAAGTGCTCAAAATCAGGACTTGCTTGGTCCAAAGTGTTTGGGATGATCTTGTGCATGTTTTTTATGAAATGGAGATGGAGTTTTGATGTTGTTTTGGGGGTGTTTTGTGAGGGTGAAGAGGAAGGGGAGATGGGGCAGCAGCCATGAGAGAATGAGGGGAGGAAAATGATGAAGGAATGAAGAAGGAATGAAGAAGGAATGGGAGTTTGGTCCAAGGTTTGACCCTTCACCCTCTCACTCTCTCTCATGCCCATCCCTCCATTCTTTATTCCATTTTCTTTTGTTTTCTTATCTTTTCATCTCCTTTCTCACTTTAAAACAAGAATGCATGAAGACATAATGAGAAGACATGTGGAAAAATGGAACAAGTGCTAAAAATGTGACATGGTGCACAAATCCGGCTTAATGCACGATTAGCGATATTTAATCACGATTAGCACTAAATAGTGTACAATTAATCAAAAAAACTTATAATTTGTATAAATCACATAAAGCATCATCATTTCAGTAATTTCCATAATTTTCCAAATTTTTCCCAATTTGTCGGTATTTAATTATACTGCCTTATTAAAATATTCAATATAATATTATTTAATAATAAAAATCCCCAAAAATAATATTTTATTTTTCTGAAATGTTACAATCTTCCCCCCTTAAAGAAATTCGGTCACCGAATTTAAATTTAAACCCCCAAAATCTAAAACATTTCAATACTCAACTCAAATCAACAGGGCTTCGAAATTACGGAAGATGCAGAAATAACACAGCGCATCGCGTGCGCATGAAAACGAGTGTAAAACTCAAAATCGAACTCCGTCAAGCGTCACGCAAATCATCGGATTTGCATGCATATCCTCGGAGTTACAATGAAGATAATGATCTCGAATTCCACCACAGAAATCCAATGTTCACTAGGTAAACACTATAATATGTGTATAGTACGCATCCTTGAAAACTTCAAATCTGAATAAAATACATGCAAAATCTTTTCTGAATCGCCGTGTGATGCGTAACTCATGGCATAAGTGAGAGGCGTTCATTTGTAAAATACTAATATATGTTTTGCTAAATATGCATTCCATCGTTTCTAAAATATCCCAAAAGGTTTTCTTTTTGTAAACGTTCGTGTCGCTCACAGACACGTAAGAAATAGCGAGACTATAGCCCCTTTTGAAAACCTCTGGTTGAACCTTTAATGCATGCAACATACTCCGGTACTGTCCTCAGATCAGTCCTGTTCGGCTACTACATAATACAGTACCCATCATGAAAAAAAAGTGCTCAAAAGAAAAATCAGCCTCAAAAGGCGTATCTAATAATCATGTGCGGCTGGTGCGCACGGAAATCAAATCCAAATACATGTGCTACGAATGTGCACAAAACCAAAACTAAGTGAAGCGGGTGTGCACGACAACAATATCAAGTGCATCTAGAGTGCATCCTGTGCAACTAACATGCACGAATGAAAATCCCAATTGAGTGCATCCGATGTGCACAAAACCACATCTCATATCATGCGCCCAACATGAGCGAAAATCCAAATCAAGTGTATCCATCATGCACGAAAGAAATCTAAATCAAGAGCATCCAACATGCACGAGTAAAATCTCACTCAAGTGCATCCGATGCGCACAAAAATCCTCAAGCGCCTAATATGTGCAAAATCCAACCCAAGCGCGTCAAGTCAAATCAATGCCCAGTGCGGTAAAGCGCACGAAAAATGAACGTCAAGAGCAATGCGCACAAAAACATAAGTCTGGCGAAACAAATGCCCAAAGACATAAATCGAGTGCAACAAAGGTACGAAGTATAATTCTAGTGCAACTAATGCACGAATACCAAGATGGTGCAATAATGCACAAAATACGAATCTGGTGCAACAAATGCACAAACACAAATCGGGTGCATCCAGTGCACAAAATACAAATCCAGTGCATACAAATGCACAAAGTACAAATCTAGTGCAATAAATGCACGGAAACTCATCAATAACTCAAATGCGAATAAAAGCAACACCGAGTGTACCAAGGTGTATGAAATCAAAAACGTGTGCAACTGCGTGCACAAAACACGTATCAATGCACTGCAAGCATATATGAGCTATATCGAGTGCAAAAATCAAATCAACTGTATGAAGTCCATGAAATCATAAACACGGGCTACCAACGCACAAAATCGTCATCAAGTGCAACAGGTATGTACAAATCGCAAATCAACACAACGGTGTATAAAATATATATCAAGTGCAATAACTATGCACAAAATGTAAATACCTAGTAAGTGCAGCCATGGTGCACGAAAACGATATCATGAAACTCAATCCTCAAAACTCAAATCCAAGCGATATAAGCATGATACTAGGATCACAACGCAAATTGCAACAAATGACATTGAGGTACACCTCCTACAATATCGAAAAATAAATCGGTGCACCTAAAACCGGCAGAACAAGAACATCCGCTTGTCTCCTGCTCACGGTCTGGCGTCCTCAGTCTCTGGATCCTTATCTTCTCTGTGGATTTACCAAACTCGCAATCCATCGGGTCATCGGCCCAGTCATGTGTGCTAACGGGGACGATTCCGCTCTAGCACTTCTCTGGTCATCTCTCGGCCAATCATCACGACCACTCGTAAAGCAGCACGTTACCGGCGTTGGCCTCTGGCTCTCTGAATACTCATAACACATCTGATTCTCGGTGCGAATCTCATTGCAGCAGTGTCTTGGAAGGAATCCTGCTCAGGGTCTCTTCCGATCTTGCCTATGCTGAACTATATAGAGGCTGGTACTCTTGCATAATCCTTTCTCGCTCTCTGGGCATCTGCGTTTTTAGCACAACATTTCCTCAGGAATTGGCCATATCCCAACGCCTTTATAAGCATATCAGGTCTCTGATCTCGACGGGGAGTAATAACAGCTCGTCAGTGTCTCGCACGAACATTTGGTTCCGCTCGTCTTTATCATCGTCCACTATGACGTCACGCCATGCTATCTGTGTACTGCAACTGTTCTCGGCCACGGTCAATCCGAAGTCTCTCGCACGGACTCGAAATCACGCACTCTATAGCTTCATCACTCTGTAGAAGATATCTGGCCGAACACATCCTCGGGAACTCATCCCAACCATCGGAGGAATACTCAATACTCGTCCGTTCTCAATCAACTCATAACGCATCTGGGTGAGGTCCTCTATCCAAAGCTGGTCAGCTTGCTGATCTCTTATCACAAGATATCTGGACGATGTCAAACTTTTCGATCGAGTCATCGAGGCCCCAAAATTTCCCGAAAGCTCAACACCTGAGCACAGTCTAAAATATCCGGTACATACCACAGTACCTTTGGACCAGCCGTAGAAGGGCAAACCCAAGCCTCGGTGATGGCACCGCTAAACTGCTATAAACCCTAAGGTTCAAAAGCGGTTCCATGGTCATCCTGTCGAGTTAGGGTTTCATTCTTTTAGAAGGTCCACAGAATTACCTGCATGTTCCTTCGAACACTTTAAACTTAGGGAAAAAATGGGTTTCTGACACTCGTTCAAACTTTTTAGCTTCGCCTATACAACTTGTGAATATTCTTCGCCCGCATGCTAAACAATGCCTCAATCCTCCAGGAAAGACGATACATCAACGGTCATCTCTGGATTGGTCTGCTCTAGATCTAAGTAAGACTCTCCACACTGGAAATCTTCAACTCAACTGGGCCTACATCGGCGCATCAAATCTAACGAATCACCTTCCTCTCTCAACTCAAGATGGACTAGCTATCATCTATTGCATCTCTGCCTGGAACCTACAGCGATTTCGTCTTGTAAGCTCTAGAAGTGACATCCTATCAATCTAAGCAACAGCTGGGTCATCTGTATGCACGGCAGACGACATCACAACTCTGAGGTATGTTGTACATCAACAGTCCTCTCACAATAGGCAGCTTCTAACAGTGGCCCGATCATCCAGTGTAAAACCAAACACTCGCCTCTACAAGAGGTCACAGCACAAACGCTAACTCGAGACGTTCCCATGTCACCAGAAAACACAATGGTCAGCTCTCGTACCAGACGAGCTCGTCCTGACCGCAACACTAGCAGCAGCTCAAACTGCGCTCAAACCATGGTGACAGGAACCTCAATCGAGTATCGAAGAGAGCAGATCAACGGCAAGAAAGGAAATGACAGATCCAGAATGGATACATGATCATAAGAAGGAACAACATCAATGAGAGTATGATCATGAAAACGAATCGAACCAAGGATCTCAAATGGATGTATAATCATGGGTATGAAGAGAACCATAGATCTCAAAAATATATACATCATAAGGTTTCTTAAATGGAGTATCGTATCGTAAATATGCAGCGGAACATACATACGGTACGTCACTCTACTCAAGTTACCTACTCCATCAATCAGGGTCAGCCTATGAAACGAAATCTCGGGTCTAATACCCCCTTCCCCTTCAAGTCTAAGTTCCGTAAGGTCAAGCCTAGGTTCCGAGATACATACCCGCCATAGATTCCGCATAGTCAAATATAGACTCGAACCAAGGATAAACCTAGCACTCTGATACCAACTTTGTCACGACTCGAAATATTAGCTCGTGACTAGCACTTGAATCACGCATTGTCTAAAGGCGTAACGGAATTCAAGTAAGCTGAAAACCCAGAAATCTAAACCTTTTTAAGAAAATAAAGCAGGTGAAGTTGAAATAAATGTATAATGAAATCAAGTTTTCTTAATGCATAGAAAAGGAACATGAAAATGCAAGTAGATTATGCAAGTTTAAAAACATGTTTTGTCTTTTTGAAAATTTGGCCAGCACCTCCTTTGTACATTTTGATCCAAAACCATATATACAAGATAAGAATAATGGCATCCCCAAGCAGGAGCTAGCTCTTCGCGAAACGGCGGATCACAACTACGCAAGACAGTATATATAAGTATACGACGCCCAACAGCGAAGTTCACCACAGAAGATAAATAAATAAGCGAGACATCAATACCACAAGTAGCGGAAAAACCCCTCGCTCTAAGTCTTGCAACCACAATCTCACTAAGTCTCATTACTTATACAATTTACTAATTTTGATTGATGGAGTTAACTAGATACAATATGAAATATAGATACAAGAGTGGGTATGATACAAAAGCCTCACCTACCAATGCAAAACACCCAAATGAAGCTATATGCCAGTGATGCCGCTACGGATCCATGCGGTCAACCTGCAAGAACTGTGGCACAACGGGGGTGAGTTGCCAACTCGTGAGTAGAAAAACATCTACAAGTAGAAAATCGAATAAACAACGACTCCTAGGTCAACTATATCATAAAGGTAATATTATGATATCTAGGGTGACCAGGTCATCATATGTACCAACAATATACTCAAGGTCTATAAGTATGCAGATATCATCCAACAATATAACCAATGTCTGTATGCACGTAAATATCACAAAAGAGTGTGCATGAAAGTATGAGGATATAAATCAACGGTGTCCATCGCAACACATCAAAATCATGGAACCTGGGTGTCCAACATCGACACCCGAAAACATAATGAAACTCGTGTCCAGCATCGACATGTAAATCCTCATATCTTGGGCTCCGTCAGTCTGGATCGGCCCATGGGCTCCGTCAGTCCGGATCGGCCCATATCATCTCTCAACTTCGGTCGGTATCCTCCGGATATCCGCCGAGCCCAAATACTATCACCGGTAGGTAGTAGTCCCTCTGCCAGGCTCACCGTCTGTATACACAACATCCATTTCTTGCCCCGGGATACCATACCGGGTCCACCATGTACCCGCAATCGGCCTCATCTAGCTCCTCGAATCGGGTTTCACATATCATACGTCTCAGAACCGAGAAAACGCATGGTGGACGCACTGAAATATCATATCAAGAGAAACCGGGTTTTTAAAACAACACATAATCTCTATTAAAATGTCAACGGTTCTCAAATCCAGAAATCTCATGAAAACAGCATATCTCAATGCATAAAATCATAGAGCATGATGTATGCGGCGTATAACAGAAATGTAAGCATATCTGTATATCTTGCAGCATGGAACAGTGATATTACATATTAAGGGAAAACCGCTCTTTTAAATGATTTCAGTTTTTAAAATATAACACGCGGTTCCCAATTTCCCAATAAAACCAGTTATCCATGTAGATACAATGTGTATATGCGCAAGTATAGAGGTACCAATGTACGTGTGCACCAATATAGATATAAAATATGTATGTGCGCAAGTATGGATGTATCAAAGTATATGTGCACCAATATGGATATACAATATGTATGTGCGCAAGTATTGATGTATCAAAGTATATGTGCACCAATATGGATATACAATGTGTATGTGCGCAAATATGGATGTATCAAAGTATATGTGCACCAGTGGTATATACGCAAGCATGTTATGCGAAGAGTCATATCATGATGCAGCAATCCTACTGTGTAGTGACATGGCAATTATCGATGATGAAGTGTGTGAGCCTACAATCTGTGTACGTGTAACATACGCATCATTAATAATGGTGCAGGTGTACTATCGCAGGAATAAGTAATGCAATGCGAATAGCATGAAGGCAGCATAAAGTCAATCGTCAGTTAAAAGCTATAAGGTATACGTATCTAACATGATCGAGTCGGTGAACCTATCAATCGGCATCCAGCCTCACAACATCCCGTACGGTATACTCCATCGTACGCCATCCTCTAGTCAAGGGTATGGATCAAACCTCAAGTCAAACTCATCACATACGGAAAATTATCGTACGGCGGCATTAAGCTATCAGGGATCCTATAATCCTATAAGACGAAGAGGGTACGGACCTAACGTCTCGTACGGCTATCACTCATGATTCACAACATATATAAATATCTCTATGTACCTATGTCTCAAGTCACATCCACAATAATCTCATATCAGGGGACCGGCAGGGTATCAATCATCTCAATCGACTCGCATCCGTATACCAACATATCATCATATCACATGTCAAATCGTATTCTCTTTTCATCATAATTATATCTCACATAAAGTCAAGTTACCTAAACATTCTACCTTTACTAAGCATAAGTATCTAATCTAACATACACACCCGAACCATACAATCAGTTTTTAAAAGGTGCGAATCATAGTTTTGAAAGTAGGGGTTATGGTGTTTTTAAGAAAAGATATCGTTTGAGAATCCGTAATGTCCTTCAAGGTATCTGTTTAAAAGATGCATACGATTCCTCGGTTTGAAAATATGTATGGTTCGAATGACACATTACGTCGACTATCTAGTCTTATAGTACCCTAAATGGCAATATCATCAATTATCATCCTCAAGTCCCGTCATCATATATTAGTCCTATCATAACTTCTAACTATCTTTTAGTTTCTAATATGGGTTCTTTAACTAATCTTTTAACTCTATCTATAGTTTTCTAATAAAGGTTTCATTAACCATAATCTATCGATAAATCGGTTTCCAACAAAGTTTTGCGGGGGTGCTATACGCCATCCACCCGACTTTCCCCCGTGGATATAGATCCACTCACCATGGTCTTCGCTTGCCGATGCCGACGTCGCCATGCGCTTTCTTGTCGTCTTGAAGTCTTCGTGGGGTACCTAAGCATATAACACAATCGCAATGCGTATTAAAATCAAGTCGGAAAACCAAAACGGCACACGTTTCGTTCATAGGTTAAAACCTATAGCTTACGCCTGCAAAACCACCAAACAACCCCCGTCGCTGACGTACAAACATCAGACGATGGAACAGAAAATCAAATACCAAATCCCAAATTAAAAATGAAGCTGCAAAACAATGCAGCAACTCAAGAAAATGGTCCTAGATTTTACCCTAAGTGAAATTTGCCAATTTTGCACATATGGAGGGTTTAATTTACTGGAGATAATGCCCTGGACCAAACATAGATCAATTCCACTCTGCCCAGGCCGAAATTTGTGGCCAAAATGAGAAAAATTGTGGCCATAACACAGAGTGGGGGTCTCAGGTTTTGGGTATAGGTTCTAGGTTGCCTGCACATCTCTCGGTCTTCGATAAATATTTTTCAAGTGTCCCTGGTGATAGCAGATGTCAATATACCCTCACAGAATCCAAAATTCTTCGATATGGGGGTTTCTAAGTTTATGTTTTGGGGTTTAAGTTTATGGTTTAGTCCAATATACTGTCACTAAAAGGGTTGTATAGCCTCTTCTAACCTCAATTACACAATCCCAATTCAAAATTCCTCAAACCCTAACTTGGAATTTCCAAAACTCACTGAACATTGCCTAATCACTTCTAAACATGCATGGAAGCTAAAGTAAACCAAATAGTACACTAATGGTTCAGAAATTACCTTATTTGGTAACTCAAGAAAATTCTTGAGTTGCCCCAAGTGCTCAAAATCAGGACTTGCTTGGTCCAAAGTGCTTGGGATGATCTTGTGCATGTTTTTTGTGAAATGGAGATGGAGTTTTGATGTTGTTTTGGGGGTGTTTTGTGAGGGAGAAGAGGAGGGGGAGATGAGGCAGCACCCATGAGAGAATGAGGGGAGGAAAATGATGAAAGAATGAAGAAAGAATGGGAACCTTGTCCAAGGTTTGACCCCTCACCCTTTCACTCTCTCTCATGCCCATCCCTCCATTCTTTATTCCATTTTCTTTTGTTTTCATTTCTTTTCATCTCCTTCCTCACTTTAAAACAAGAATGCATAAAGAAATAATGAGAAGACATGTGGAAAAATGTAACGAGTGCTACAAATGTGACATGGTGCACAAATCCGGCTTAATGTACGATTAGCGATATTTAATCGCAATTAGCACTAAATAGTGCATAATTAATCATAAAAACTTATAATTTGCATAAATCACACAAAGCATCTTCATTTCAGAAATTTCCATAATTTTCCAAACTTTTCCCAATTTGTCGGTATTTAATTATACCGCTTTATTAAAATATTCAATATAATAAATTTTAATTATAAAAATCCCCAAAAATAATATTTTATTTTTCTGAAATGTTACACTATTGAAGTGAAGGACCGGTCTACAAAAGTTGTATTCCTTGCTCTCTTTACTTATTGCAAAGTGTTTGCATTTGTTTCCGTCGATTTCTAGTATACGATTCTTAGTTATGGTTAGATAAAACGACAAATTTTTTAATTTGGTATGGACGATACCTCCCAAAACCTTACTGCCGTCTTGGGTAACCCTTCAGTGGTATCAGAGCCATGCTAGAAATTAATACGGATTTTTTTAAGATTACGAAACCGAAATACTCCGAAACTTGAAATACTAAAATCATGTTTCTGTCGATTTTAAAATGAGCTCCAAAAATTTTTCAAACAAGTGCAGAATCATATTTGGGCATAGAGATGAACATGGGAGAAAATTGGGACCATGTGCTCGGATTTTGGCCGAGCACATGGCCACAAATGTAGGGTTCCTAGGCACTCTCAAGAGGTCTCACAAGGCATCAACCATGCCAATTTCAAAATTTTACGGTGCCGAGAAACCCGACTACGGATCGTTGGCTAGAAGTTTAGGCGATAAAGCAACTAGTTAACTACTTTAACTAAGAGTACGGAAATACAACCTTTGTAGATCCGGTCCTCTACCTCCACGGCTCCATGATGAAGTCCTCTCCGCTGTCCAAATGAAATCCCGGGCTCTAGCGTCGGCTTCATCGGAGAAATGGGCGGGCAAGGTCGTCGGCTTCGTGCCGAAGATGATCTACATCGAGGCATCACAAGATCAAGCTCCCACTTCACCAAGTCATGAAACTTGTGAAGAAAACACACTCTACTACTTGTCAAGAGGTAGAGGATGAAGAAATAGGAGGTGGGTTCACTTTAGAATTGGATTTCTCACTCATTTCATAAAGTTGCCATTGATGGAGGCATGCTTTCTTCAAGTGAAGAAGAAGAAGAAGATGAAAGAATATCATAAGTATGTTTCAAAATAGAAAATAATATCAATACTTATCATATCCTAACCCTAGTTAAGTATAGAGAGTAGACCATGGTTTGTTTAGATGGTTAGGGTTAAGCATGAGAAAAAATGGTCATGTAGTCAAAGCTTCATGAAGTTTCAACTACAAACAAAGAAAGCCACCATTTTCCTCTTTTATCTTTTCCAAAATGAAAAACAAATAAATAAATAAATAAGAAAATAAACAAAACCCTAATCTTAAACTTGACCATGGTTTAATCTTACACTTAACCAAGTTAGCATGTATCATCAAACATGATACAATCAAGTGCACAAAAGTATATCATATATACAACTTGTGAACTTCAAGTGAGAAAATCCATTTAAAGTGAACCAATAGTAGTTAATGCAAAGTAATATATCAAATATATAATTATACATTAAATCATTAAATCAACACTTGATTTAACGACCCGGTCATATCGCATATAACCGACTAATATCAATAGTAACAACTTAGCGAATCAACACTTGATTCGATAACCCGGCTATAACGCATATAACCGATCAATGTTACAAATCGCGAGAATCGAATACAGTATCACATACTGGTATCATTCTCGGTCCCGTACATATCTCATATGCGCTCCTATTTCGTTTCGCTTGAGCCAGGAAACCTCTGTGTAGGACTCTAAAGACTAGTCAATACGCCGGCAGCAGATGATGATCATATCAAGCACCCACAAGCCGCAAGCGGTCTGCTAAACGTAACGGCCACCCGGGTATTGAGCGATCAGAAGATCGACGAGCAAGCCCGCTCACACTCCAGTGAATCCAACCAGTAACACTTACCGTACAGTCCGGTCTGATCGTCTGATATGTCGCATATCTCGCCTAGGGGTGGTAAATGTCAGACCCCAATAGCTCGATAAGTCGTGTCGATATGAGGTCTATAACAATTCGAGAAACTACTGGTAACACTTACCAGTAAATCTCAGCAACCCTGGCCAGGGATTTCCTGTTATAGCCAATCGAACACAGCGCAACATCAACACCCTATACCGGGAGAGACGAATCCCCTCCTATCGCTCATTGCCTCCATGTGACTCGGGACTGTACCCAAAAACCACCGTTTTGCACGCCCTCTTGGACGTGGTAAGATGGAAATCAAAGCACAGTGGGAACCACACAAGACTCTATGACGATCTCGGGTCAACAGACTACTCTGTACCAGTGTCACCAGAGAACTGCCATCTGACGTAAGGTATAATACCATCTGGGAGTTCTCGGCGAGTCCGTCCAGTGTACCCAGTCTCTACTGAGCACCCGTATATCATCTCTGATGTCAAACACCAATGGATATGGGATCATCCATCGCCCATCTGTATGGGTCGAGAAGGTATACGCTAGTCTACTCTGGTATATCGATGCCCCGTCTCGATATACCCACGACTAGGGACCTTGAAGGATGTACTTATGGACTACCATGTCCCCACTAGTATGATCCGCATCATAGTCCAGATAGTCAAGTACATATCCTAAGGGCTTTACCAACATGTAACAGAGAGACAATCAGTGTACACGTTAAGGTAAAGTTCAACCAGATAGCATACTATCATGTCGAGCAAGAAAGTCCTCCCTATATATGTCCCAGCATCCACTACAGTATACATCCAATGTACAGTAATGGCCTCTAGGGCATACATATAACTAATAATCTCCCACTTGCACTAGGGCCATCTGATAGCAGTGGTTGTAGTAGCTCATACTCAACCATCCCATAAAAATCTCTCTCTGGGAACAGGCCTTTGTGAGTGAATCCACTGTGTTGTCCTCTGAGTCTACTCTCCTAACCTCGATCTCCTTGGAGATCAACCATCTCCATGATCAGGTGACACTGCCTTAGATTATTTCTGGATCACTGATGGGACCGGCGTTCCTTGGCATAAGCCACAACTCCATTGTCTCACAATGGTTGGAACGTAGTTCATCTCATGAACCAATATACACCCAAACATCCTCCTTGGTAGCATGTTAAGTAGCGATGTATCCTGCCTTTATCGTCTAGTATGTCACGGTATCTAGCTTGGAACTCTTCCAACATACCGTCCCTTTACTGAGGGTAAAGACAATGCCTGTGACTGACATTCAGTCGTCTTTATCACCCTGGAACCCTTCCAGTGATTCTCCCCCGGATCGGTTGATACCGTCTCACTACAACTAGTGAGAATCCTAACATCCATTTAGATCTATCTCATAGATCCAAAAACCCAGGATTTAGGAGGTATCACTTTGATCCTATATGAAGAATCATTGTGATAAGCGGAGATTGACCGAGCGTAGCATAGGAAACTCCTTCCCTATCAAGAGCATGTCATCCACGTACTCTACGAGGATCGTCACCATACTCCCTACTACCTTTCTGTTTATACAAGGTTCATCTACCATTTTGATGATGTCAAACTCTTTGACTAATTCATCAAAACAGATGTTCCAACTCCGCGATGCCTTCTTTATCCTATAAAGCATCTTGCACACGTTTCCGCTGCTCCCACTGTCTACGAAGCCCTCTGGCTGTGTACTTATAGACGCTCTCTTCCAAAACATCATTTTAGAAAAGCAGTCATGGCACCCAACCGCCAGATATCGTAGTCATGGTATGTAGCCGTGGCAAGTAGGATCTGGATGGACTTAAGCATAGCTACTTGAAAAGGTTTCATCATTATCCACGCCTGGTCGATGACGAAAGGCTTTAACAAGTCTAGCTTTGAAAGTCTCAACTCTTCCATCTACACCAAGTAATCTTCTCAAGATATACTTGCTCCTGATGGGGATTTAACCCTTCAGATATAGCAACCAAAGTCCATACTTTGTTGGTGTACATGGATTCCATCTCAGATCACTAAGCATCCAGTCATTCTTACAGAGTCCCACTCCTGATGGCCAGCTCGAAGCTAGTTGGGTCATCATCTCATGATGCAATCCTCGCTCCCACTGTCATCGAGAAACCGAAGTATCTCTCAGGTGGGTGAGGAACCGTACTAGATCGGCGGAGAGGCTGAGGTTCGTTGGTATCTACTGAATCCTTTGGTTGTACCAGATCATCTACTGTAGTTTGTATTGCTGGAACCTTTCCAGTTCTATATTACAGACCTTGCCTCGAGCTTGTCCGGATTTTGTTTTTAGACATAGGCCGGTCAACCCTAAATCTTAACTAGCTTAAGACATGGGTTCTTCCCTTTCCATATCATATATGAAGTGGTAGGCAACTGATTTGATTCGAACCCTATTCAATAGGTATGCAGCTTCTCAAGCGCATAACTCCCAAAAAGGAAATAGGTAACTCAGTAGTACTCATCATAAAGCACACCTTATCAAATAGGGTGTATCTGCTCCGTCCCGACATACCATCGTGCAATGGTGTATACGGAGGAGTAATGCTGAGAGAGAATCTCATTCTCCTTTAGAATAGTCCAGTATTTCCGTGCTCAAGTATTCTCCTCCTTGATCACATCAAAGGACATAATACTTATACCCGTATTTTGGTTCTCTACTTCTAACTTATATTCTGTGAATATCTCAAAAGGTTCGGACTTGTGTTTCAACAGGAACATAGGTCTGAATCTCGAAAGATCATCAGAGAATGTAATGAAGTATAAAGAACCAGTCTTGGCAAGTGTAGACTGGGGACCTACATACATCAACATGTATCATCCCAAGAGTTCACTAACTCTTTCTCTGTTTCCAGTAAACAGAGCTAGTGTCATTTTATCTTTGTGACATGACTAGCAAGTTTCACTAGATGTAAATTCAAACTGATTTAAATATGCATCTATATGTAACTTCAGCTAGTCGGGTCGCATTGATATGACCTAGTCTACAATACCTCAAGAAGGATCCGTTCATTTCTGAACTCTTCCTCTTGTGTGTGTTCCATATACTAAGAACTGTAGTTTGATTTAGAACAACAATGCTTTTAGATAACGTGCCTGAACCGATCAACTTTTGATATAGGAAATGTTCAAAACATTATCCAACAATACAAAATTTTATCATTTCTTTACTAATAAAGAGACTGATATGATTTTGTATATCAGGTTCGGTATCTAATAACATTTGTTCAGAATCAATGTATTGGTAATACAGGGTGACAGTGACCAACAGACTTGGCTGCAACTCTTGCCCCGTTTTCTGCCTCATGAAACTTATCACCCGTTCTCAGTTCTCTACCTTTCTGTAGCCCTATGTAACAGATTACATATCTGGGATCCTGATCTGGTATCACATACCCAGGACGTAAAGAATACTGAGAAACAGTTCTGTATAATGAACACACCCGAAGATGATGCATCAGCATGCACTCTCTTCGTTTGGGCGGTATGGGAATTCTGGTAATCCCCAATTTCCTGCTCTGTCTTATAACAATTATAAGTTGGAGCGGGACCAACGTTCCCCAGCTCAGTATAACAAGCGGGTTCGGTCAATAATCCGTATTATTATCTTGATTAAGGCGTGATATGGTCGCTACCTGGAGAGAGAGAGAAGAAAACACTCAGCGTGCGCTCTTGCAAGAATAGATTGGTTATTATTTTATCTAATCAGGATAGCTCCCACTGCTTTTTATCAAATCTTCCTTCAAACCCTAAAAGGAAAGACTAGCCGGGATTAATTACACACTACAAGTTCGCCAATCTTTCAGCCAGGCCAGTATCGGTACTTTGAGGGAGGTCCCCCGTGCTTTCGCACGAACCTAATTAATGTAAACCTCGTTTTCCCAGAGGCGTAACCCCGTTAACATCTTTCTAGACACCTACTTGATCGGCTAATTGTAATGTGTAAAACTCTTCCAGGAGTAACTCTTACTCGCAGCGGGTATCAGGATCCAACTATCTCATAGAAGGTATGCAATCTCATTGCAAATTTCAACACTTGAAATTCCCGATAATGTTTTTGCCCCTAACCTCCTATGACCTTGACAAAGGCCAACAAACCATAGGATGCTAGTCAAGTTCAACCCGTCATTTCCTGATTGAATTAAACCCACCCGCACGGCCCTTGACAAAGGCCAACAAGGTCGCACGACTATCCTAACTCAATCTGTATCATATGCATAAGCAGATAAGCACCAGTCAGCTACCGCACACTACGCCTTGACAAAGGCCAACAAACGCAGCACGAATACTAACTACTACTTATCTGAAATGACGGAGGGCTACGACAGGTTTTTCTGAAAACCTATTGCGTAATGAACTTGATATCGTTGTAGAATCAAATGATTTTAAAATGGAGTGCTTTTGAGGCTTTTCTAGTTCTACTAAAGGAGTCACTCTCGGTGAAGGGATCGTCGGTCCGTTCCTCGTCGAATGAGGTGCGGGATATATCACATATATCACTGTGCAAAGCAAAAACACTTAAAAGCAATCAAAAGACAAACCGAGTGTGTAGCATCTGCCAGTTATTGCTAAAGGAGTCACTCCCGGTGAAGGGATCTCGGTCCTTTCCTCATCGAATAAGGTGCAGGATATATCACATATACCTCTGTGCAAAGCAAGAACTGTAGCTACCTGTTTTATTTTGAAATTCGATTCTATAACATCTTAGGTTTCTTTTATTTCATTAATCACATTAATGAAGTCCCATCATTTAAATACCTAAACATCACAGATAAATACGACGTACACTTATGCCATCCGCATTCGCCTCGATGTCCCCTCGTGCACCGTTAGGTTAGGTAACTAACGGCAGAGCGGGACAGGGCTAGCGCGGGTGTAAAACATAAGTAACGTCTATATAATATATCATATATACTATATATTAAGTATCCATCACAGAACATCACATGATCACATCACAAATATCGCAGCAGAAGAAACATATGAAATATTGGATATACTAGGACGTCCGTGTTTTGAATACGAGCCAGTATAAAACACGGATTCCACGGTCGCGATGAATAGCCAAACCCACACCCCTAGACCCCTACGAGAGCGGCAAGCAACCCTACCAATTCTAGAGTTAGGAGACCCGGACTCGACTCCTCGAGTTGGTCTCCCACTGGAGTCCAGAACCCGGTTACTTGTGCCCTCCTCCTTGGGTCTATCCTAGTGCGGAAAAGTAAATAATATACAAACGGTGACATCTTCCGCAACCTGGAAGTGCCCCAATAAAAGAATATTACATACAAGTTTTTACATGAATGAAAATGAAAAACACTCATCTCACATAAAAAACCCCGGCTATTCAAGCACGACAATCCAATATAACATATCCAGCAACACATAACATCACATGCCATCAACGTAAGTAAATATGCCCATCCCAATTGTCGTTGACATATAGCAACGAAACCGGCGATATCACATATTACACTTACGGTCACAGAAAAGAAAGTGTAAAACTACAACAGTTGGAATCCGCAACCACCTCAGACATCGCATGCCTGACCAAATGAATTCCTTAGACATCACATGCCTAACAATTATAAACCCCGCATTTCAGTCTCATTATCGAAAACACTTTTCAATATCAAGTTGGGCAATTCAACAGGATTCCCGAGATGCTGATCGAATGCTCGTCGCAAACTTCAGTAGACGGCCGCACCCCCGATACCGTCGACGAAGTGCACCAAGGCGGAACACCGCTACCACGAGCACCCGAACGGATGCTTTCGGCGACGGGGTTCTCCTACAGTCACTTGGTCGGGGCTATGGGGCGAGGCTGTCTATTAAGTTTACCCGGCGAGTATCCGCGTACGCTACGTGATTGCGACGGACTTTTGATCACATCAAAATTCCGTGGCAACCGATCAAGTAAGACTAAAGTGCTATGTTTATAACATTCATTCAGTTATCTCATAACTCATTGTGAATTCCAATTATTGTATCACATTCCAGATAATTAGAAAATGTTAAACTTTCCGATCGAACATTCAAACACCCAAGTTTTCCCGATACTGATCAACGCATGAAACAAGTCTAAAAACATTCAGTTCGTGCCTCAGTACCAACGGTCCAGCCGTAGAAGGGTCAAGCCAACGCCTCACATGTGGCACGCCGTACTGCCCCAAACCCGAAGGTTCAAAGGGCAGTTTAAGACGGTCACATAATCGAGTTAATGTTTGTTGTCTTCTAGAGGGTCAATTGCGTTACTTGCACTACTTAGAACGTCGTTAAACTACGGAAAAATCCAACACTTGGAAATTTCCCGACAGGGGAAAAATTGGGTATTTATATCCGGTCGAAATTTTTAACATATTCAAAAATTATCCGGAAAGCCACACAGACAGAATTTGATAATCCGATCGAACATTCGAATCCCCAAAACAACTCAGAAAATTCAACTCTTGAAAAAATATTAAAAATTCCCAGGAAAACCAGCACTGCATATTATGAATTACTGTGCAAAATTGGATACCACAAAAGACAAAACGGCCGCGGATCCGCCGCACGAGCCATGCTCGTGCCGCAGAACCGCGGCGCATTGATGGAATTAGGCACATGAATTTTACAGTATCCCTTAGAATTTCCTGCTGATTTTTCTGCATATTTTTAATATGGAAAAATCCCAGATTTTAGAAAAAGTCCAGAGAGCAAGTTTTGAGTTGGGGTTTCGGGTCGATCGGACTTCAAACTCCGTCTAGACTTCGCCTAAGGCTCTAGCTAGGCTTTGATACCCCTGTAGGGTTCCTAGGCACTCTCAAGAGGTCTCACAAGGCATCAACCATGCCAATTTAAAAATTTTACGGTGCCGAGAAACCCGATTACGGATCGTTGGCTAGAAGTTTAGGCGATAAAGCAACTAGTTAACTACTTTAACTAAGAGTACGGAAATACAACCTTTGTAGATCCGGTCATCCACCTCCACGGCTCCGTGATGAAGTCCTCTCCGCTGTCCAAATGAAATCCCGGGCTCTAGCGTCGGCTTCATCGGAGAAATGGGCGGGCAAGGTCGTCGGCTTCGTGCCGAAGATGATCTACGTCGAGGCATCACAAGATCAAGCTCCCACTTCACCAAGTCATGAAACTTGTGAAGAAAACACACTCTACTACTTGGCAAGAGGTAGAGGATGAAGAAATAGGAGGTGGGTTCACTTTAGAATTGGATTTCTCACTCATTTCATAAAGTTGCCATTGATGGAGGCATGCTTTCTTCAAGTGAAGAAGAAGAAGAAGAAGATGAAAGAATATCATAAGTATGTTTCAAAATAGAAAATAATATCAATACTTATCATATCCTAACCCTAGTTAAGTGTAGAGAGTAGACCATGGTTTGTTTAGATGGTTAGGGTTAAGCATGAGACAAAATGGTCATGTAGTCAAAGCTTCATGAAGTTTCAACTACAAACAAAGAAAGCCACCATTTTCCTCTTTTATCGTTTCCAAAATGAAAAACAAATAAATAAATAAATAAGCAAATAAACAAAACCCTAATCTTAAACTTGACCATGGTTTAATCTTACACTTAACCAAGTTAGCATGTATCATCAAACATGATACAATCAAGTGCACAAAAGTATATCATATATACAACTTGTGAACTTCAAGTGAGAAAATCCATTTAAAGTGAACCAATAGTAGTTAATGCAAAGTAATATATCAAATATATAATTATACATTAAATTATTAAATCAACACTTGATTTAACGATCCGGTCATATCGCATATAACCGACTAATATCAATAGTAACAACTTATCGAATCAATACTTGATTCGATAACCCGGCTATAACGCATATAACCGATCAATGTTACAAATCATGAGAATCGAATACAGTATCACATACTGGTATCATTCTCGGTCCCGCACATATCTCATATGCGCTCCTATTTCGTTTCGCTTGAGCCAGGAAACCTCTGTGTAGAACTCTAAAGACTCGTCAATACGCCGGCAGCAGATGATGATCATATCAAGCACCCACAAGCTGCAAGCGGTCTGCTAAACGTAACGGCCACCCGGGTAATGAGTGATCAGAAGATCGACGAGCAAGCCCGCTCACACTCCAGTGAATCCAACCAGTAACACTTACCGTACAGTCCGGTCGGATCGTCTGATATGTTGCATATCTCGCCTAAGGGTGGTAAACGTCAGACCCCAATAGCTCGATAAGTCGTGTCGATATGAGGACTATAACAATTCGAGAAACTACTGGTAACACTTACCAGTAAATCTAAGCAACCCTGGCCAGGGATTTCCTGTTATAGCCAATCGAACACAGCGCAACATCAACCCCCTATACCGGGAGAGACGAATCCCCTCCTATCGCTCATTGCCTCCATGTGACTCGGGACTGTACCCAAAAACCACCATTTTGCACGCCCTCTTGGATGTGGTAAGATGGAAATCAAAGCACAGTGGGAACCACACAAGACTCTATGACGATCTCGGGTCAACAGACTACTCTGTACCAGTGTCACCAGAGAACTGCCATCTGACGTAAGGTATAATACCATCTGGGAGTTCTCGACGAGTCCGTCCAGTGTACCCAGACTCTACTGAGCACCCATATATCATCTCTGATGTCAAACACCAATGGATATGGGATCATCCATCGCCCATCTGTATGGGTCGAGAAGGTATACGCTAGTCTACTCTGGTATATCGATGCCCCGTCTCGATATACCCACGACTAGGGACTTTGAAGGATGTACTTATGGACTACCATGTCCCCACTAGTATGATCCGCATCATAGTCCAGATAGTCAAGTACATATCCTAAGGGCTTTACCAACATGTAACAGAGAGACAATCAGTGTACACGTTAAAGTAAAGTTCAACCAGATAGCATACTATCATGTCGAGCAAGAAAGTCCTCCCTATATATGTCCCAGCATCCACTACAGTATACATCCAATGTACAGTAATGTCCTCTAGGGCATACATATAACTAACAACAAATTCCGAGGAGGCTGGCCCTATAGGGGTGTTCAGGTCCCAATTTTTTTCCATGCACTGGTCTCTGGGTTTTGGTGTTTCAGGTGTTGTTTATTTTTGCTAATTGTATATGTGAAGTAAACTTACACTATAAGCAAGTCGGAGTGTTTCGTATTCGTATTTTTAATATTGTTTCGGGTCATTCACATATGGTCTAGACGAAGTTTAAAACTTCAATCGAATGTCAAAATCCCATTTTTCCAAGTTTAACGTATTCGGAAAAATAAGCAAGTGATTCTTTGGACCCTCTAGAAGAACGTAAACCTTAACTCGATTATGTGGCTGTCAAAACTGCCACTTGAACCCTAGGGTTTGTGGTAGTTTAGCGTTGTCACATGTGAGGTGTTGGTTTGACCCTTCTACGGCTGGTTCATTGGTACTGTGGCATCTTCTGGGTATTACTAAAACCGTGCTCAAGTGTTGAGCTGTCGGGAAATTGAGGGGCTTTGATGAATCGATCGAAGAGTTTATCGTCGTCCGGATATTATGTGATGGGATACAATATTTGGAATCCACAAGTAGTTATGAGATAACTAGTTTGAATGTTATAAATCTAGCAGTTTAGTCTTAGATGATCGATTGTCATGGGATTTTGATGAGATCAAAAGTCCGTCGCAATCACGTAGTGTACGTGGATACTCGCCGAGTAAACTTAATAGATAGCCACGGCCTATAGCCCCGACTAAGTGACTGTAGGAGAACCCCGTCGCCAAAAGCATCCATTCGGGTGCTCGCGGCAGCGGTGTTCCGCCTGAGTGCACTTCGTCGACGGTATCGGGGGCGTGCGGCCATCTGCTAAAGTTTTCGACGAGCATTCGATCAGGATGTCGGGAATCTTGTTGAATTGCCCGACTAGATATTGAAAAGTGTTTTCGAGATCGAGACTAAAATGCATGGTTTATAATTGTTAGGCATGCGGTGTATAAGGAATTCATTTGGTTAGGCATGAAATCCAAAGTATGTGATACGTTGGGTTTATGATGTCTAAAGTGGTTGCGGATTCCAGCTGTTGTAGTTTTTCACTTTCTTTTCTGCAACCGTAAGTGTAATATGTGGTGTATCACCGGTTTCGGTGCTATATGTCAACGACAATTAGGATACGCATATTTACTTACGTTGATGACACGTGATGTTATGTGTTACCGTGATATGTTATATTGGATCATCGTGTTTTGAATAGCCGGGGGTTTTATATGAGATGAGAGTTTTTCATTTTCATTCATGTAAAATTCATTGTATGTAATATTATTTTATTGGGGCACTTCCGGGTTGAGTATGCTATCACCATTGTATATTATTTACTTTTCCGCATTAGGATAGACCCAAGGCGGGAAGCTCAAGTAACCGGGTTCTAGGGTCCAATGGGAGACCATCTCGAGGAGTCGAGACCGGGTCTCCTAACTCTAGAATTGGTAGGGTTGCTTGTCGCTCTCGTAGGGGTCTAGGGGTGTGGGATGGGCTATTCATCACGACCGTGGAATCCGTGTTTTATACTGTCTTGATATAAAACACAGAAATCCTAGTATATCCAATATTTCATATATGTTCTTCTGCTGCAAAGTTCTGTGATGAGATCATATAACTGCCTGAGACGAATGCTTATATTATATATATGTGATATATATTATATATTGTTGATTTCGTTTCAAATGTGATGCTTATGAAGCATAATAAAATGGGATTTCATTAATGAGATTAATGAAATAAAAGAAACCTAAAAATGTTGTAGAAACTTGTTTTAAAAACTGGTAGCTCTAGTTATTGCTTTGCATAGCGGTATTCCTTGTAGAATATCCAACACCTTATTTGATAAGGAAAGAGACGAGATCCTTTCACCGGGAGTGACCTCTTTAGCGAAACTAGCAGATGCTACAAACTCGGTTTGACTTTTGATTGCTTTTACAGTTTTTGTAATGCATAGTGGTATTTGTGAAATATCCTGCACCTTATTCGATAAGGAAAGAGCCGAGATCCCTTCACCGGGAGTGACCTCTTTAGCAAAACTAGTAAAAGCCTCAAAAGCACTCCTTTTCAAAATCACTCGATTCTACGACGATATCAAGTTCATTACGCAAAGGGTTTTCTTAAAAACCTGTTGTAGCCCTCCGTCATTTCAGATAAGTAATAGTTAGTATTCGTGTTGCGTTTGTTGACCTCGGTCAAGGCGTAGTGTGCGGTAGCTGATTAGTGCTTATCTGTATAAGCATATGATGTGATTGATTTAGGGTAGTCGTGCGACCTTGTTGACCTCTGTCAAGGGTCGTGCGGGTGGGTTTACTTCAATCAGGAAATGACGGGTTGAACTTGACTAGCAGCCTATGGTTTGTTGACCTCTGTCAAGGTCATAGGACGCTTGGGGCAAAATATTATCGGGAATTTCAACTGTTGAAATTTGTAATGAGATTGCATACCTCCTATGAGATAGTTGGATCCCGATACCCACTGCCAGTAAGAGTTACTCGTGGGAGAGTTTTACACATTACAAATAGCCGATCAAGTAGGTGTCTAGAAAGGTGTCAACGGGGTTACGCCTCTGGGAAAATGAGGTTTATTTTAATTAGGTCCATGCGAAAGCACGGAGAACCTCCCTCAAAGTACCGGCACTGGCCTGGCTGAAAGATTGGCGAAATTGTAAGGTGTAATTAATCCCGGCTAGTCTTTCCTTTTAGGGTTTGAAGGAAGATTTGACTAAAACAGTGGAAGTCATCCTGTTTAGATATATTATTAACCAATCTAATCTTGCAAGAGCGTACGCAGAGTGTTTTCTGTAGGGTTACTAGGCACAGTCACAAGGTTCTACAAAGCATCAACCATGCCAAAATCAAAATTTTCATGTGCCGAACAACCCTAACCAAGATCTTAGACTAGAGATTAGGCGAAACAAAGCATGTAAACAATTTTACATCTAAGAGTTTGGGATTACAACCTTTGTAGTCCATTCCTTCACTTCTAAAGCTCCGTGTTGAGGTCCCTTCGCTGCGATCATCGAGTACCCGGACTCTAGAGAGGCTCCATGAAGAGAAAGATGCAAGCTTGCTTCCGATATTTAATAACAAAGATGATCTACCTTGAAGAAACTCAAGCCCAAGCTTTTGCTTCACTAATCAAGTATTAACAAAGCAAACACCCTAATCTAAGCGGCTAGAATAGATAGGGATGATGAAGTAGGAATTTAGCTCTCATTTGTTTTCAATTTCTCACTCATTTTCATCACATTAGTAAAAGCTAGAAACCTTTTCTCAAAGGTAGAAGAAGAAGAAATCACATTGTGATGAATAATGAAATCATTAGTTATGGTTACAAATCAACCCTTGGTTAAGAAACGAAAGACTTAACCATTATAGAGAATAAACCATGGTAAAGGGTTTGGGTTGGGTTAAGAAAATATCATAACAAAATATCTTTGCTTAAAACAAAACATAAAGCTTCTAGAAGATTCATGAAAGTGCTAACCCAAATCAAAACCTAATCATGTTTAATCTCTACAAAACATGTTGCATTAGTAATCATAACTTGTTACAATATTATATATCACATATACAATATTTATTGTAACAATATAAAATAATACAATTAACATATATCGCATATATATCAATGTATTGCCCGAGTGAGAAAAAGAATCTTTAAGTGAGCTTATATTAGTTAATGTAATTTAATATATCAAATATATAATTATACATTAAATTATCGAATCAACACTTGATCCGATAATCCGGCTATTTCACAAATAACCGACTAATATAATCTGTATCAGTTCATCGAATCAACACTTGATCCGATGATCCGGCTATATCATATATACCCGGCCGATATCACATATCGCGAGAATCTAATACGGTATCACATACACGTATTGTTCTCGGTCCCGCACACATCACATATGTGCTCCTACTCCGTTTTGCTTGAGCCAGGAAACCTCTGTGTAGGACTCTAAAGAATCGTCAATACGCCGGCAGTAGGTGATGATCATATCAAACACCCACAAGCTGCAAGCGGTCAGCTAAACGTAACAGCTACCCAGGTATTGAGCAATCAAAAGATCAACAAGCAAGCCTGTACATTCTCCCATGAATCCAATTAGTAACACTCCCGTACAGTCCGGTCACTTCGCCTGATATGTCGCATATCTCGCCTAGGGGTGGTAAACGTCAGACCCCAATAGCTTGATAAGTCGTGTCCATATGAGGTCCATAACAGTTCGAGAAACTACTGATAACACTTACCAGTAAATCTCAGCAACCCTGACCTAGGATTTCCAGTTATAGCCAATCGAACACAGCGCAATATCAACTCCCTATACCGGGAGAGACGAAACCCCTCCTATCTCTCATTGCCTCCATGTGATTCGGGACTGTACCCAAAAGCCACCATTTTGCATGCCCTCTTGGACGTGGTATGTTGGAAATCAAAGCACTGTGGGAATCACACAAGACTCTATGAAGATATCAGGTCTACAGACTACTCTGTACCAGTGTCACTAGAGAACTGCAATCTGACGTGAGGTATAATACCATCTGGGAGTTCTCGACGAGTCCGTCCAGTGTACCCAATCTCCACTGAGCACCCGTATACCTTCTCTAATGTCAAACACCAATGGATATGGGATCATCCATCGCCCATCATATGGGTCAAGAAGCGCATACGCTAGTCTACTCTGGAGTATCGATGCCCTGTCTCGGTACTCTCATGACTAGGAACATTTGAAGGATGTACTTAGCGACTACTTTGTCCCCACTAGTATGATCTGCATCATAGTCCTGGTAGTCAAGTACTCATCCTAAGGGTTTTATCAACATGTAACATAGAGACAATCAGAGTACATGTTAAGATAAAGTGTAAGCAGATAGCATATTATCATGTCGAGCAAGAAAGTCCAACCTATATATGTCCAAGCATCCACTACAATATACATCGTATGTACAGTAATAGCCTCTAGGCATACATATAACTAACAATCTCCCACTTGTACTAGGGCCATCTGTTGTGGTATCGCATACCCAACAATCAGCTGTGGTTGAAGTATCTCATACTTAACCATCCCATAAAAGTCTCTACTGGGAAATAGGCTTTTGTGAGTGGATCCGCGCTGTTGTCCTCTTTGTCTACTCTCCTAACCTCGATCTCCCTGGAGATCAACCATCTTCATGATCAGGCGATACTGCGTAAGAATATGTATGGATCTCTGATGGGACGAGGGTTCCTAGGCATAAGCCACAACTCCATTGTCACACAATGGTAGGAACTAAGTTCATCTCATAAACTATTATATATATATCTAGACTGCCTCTTTGGTAGCATCCTTGGTAGTGATTTATCCTGCCTTTATCGTCTAATAAGTCACTGTATCTAGCTTGGAACTCTTCCAACATACCGTCCCTCCATTGAGGGTAAAGACAATGCCTGCGACTGAGTTCAGTCATCCTTATCACCCTGGAACCTTTCCAGTGATTCTCCCCAGGATCGATTAATACCATCTCACTACAACTAGTGAGAATCCTAACATCCAATTAGATCTATCTTATAGATCCATAATCCAGGATTTAGGAGGTATTACTTGGATCCTATATGGAGAATCTTTGTGATAGGAGGAGATTGACCGAGTGTAGCATAGGAAACTCATTCTCTATCAAGAGTATGCCATCCACGTACTCTACGAGGATCACCACCATACTCTCTACTACCTTTTTGCATATACTAGGTTCATCTACCATTTTGATGAAGTCAAACTCTTTGACTACCACATCAAAACAGACGTTCCAACTCCGCGATGCCTGATTTATCCCATAAAACATCATGCTCACGTTTCCGCTGCTCTCATTGTCTACGAAGCCCTCTGGCTGTGTGCTTATAGACGCTCTCTTCCAAATCAATATTTAGAAAATCAGTCATGACACCCAACCGACAGATATCGTAGTCATGGTATGTAGCCGTGGCAAGTAGGATCTCGATGGACTTAAGCATAGTTTTGAAAGTCTCAACTTTTCCATGTACACCAAGTAATCTTCTCAAGATATACTTGCTTTTGATGGGGATTTAACCCTTCAGATAAAGCAACCAAAGTTCATACTTTGTTGGTGTATAAGGATTCCATCTCAGATCGCTAAGCATCCAGCCATTCTCACAGAGTCCCCACTCCTGATGGCCTGCTCGAAACTAGTTGGGTCATCATCTCATGATGCAATCCTCTCTCCCACTGTCATAGAGAAACCGAAGTGTCTCTCAGGTGGATGAGGAACCCTACTAGATCGGCAGAGAGGCTGAGGTTCGTTGGGATCTATTGAATCCTCCGGGTTTACCAAATCATCAGCTGCAGTTTGTATTGCTGGAACTCCTTCCAGTTCTACTCCATGACCACTAATTTCTTCACAAGAAATTCCGTTTTTCTTAAAAAGTGGTATGCCGAGAAATAAAACATCTTTTGTTTCTCGGTGTAGTAGAAGATATTCCCTTGCGAATGCTTGGGATATCCAACAAACTTCCACAGAACTGACCTTGCCTCGAGCTTGTCTGGATTTTGCTTTTGACATAGGCCGGACAACCCTAAATCTTAACATCTTAGATGGGCTCTTCCCATACCATATCACATATGGAGTGGTAGGCATCTGATTTGGTTGGAACCTTATTCATTAGGTATGCAACTTCTCAAGTGCATAACCCCAAAAGAAAAATAGGCAACTCAGTAGTACTCATCATAGAGCACACCATATCACATAGGGTGTAATTGCTCCGCCCCGATACACCGACGTGCTGTGGTGTATTCGAAAGAGTAATGCTGAAAGAGAATCTCATTCTCATTTAGAATAGTCCAGGAATTCCGTGCTCAAGTATTCTCCTCCCTGATCACATCAAAGGACATAATACTTATACCCGTTTTGGTTCGCTACTTCTAACTTATATTCTGTGATTATCTCAAAAGTTTCAGACTTGTGTTTCAACAGGAACATATTTCTGAATCTCGAGAGATCATCAGTGAATGTAATGAAGTACAAAGAACCGGTCCTGTCATATGTAGACATGGGACTTTCAGACATCAGCATGTATCAATCCCAAGAGTTCACTAACTCTTTCTCTGTTTCTAATAAACGGAGCTGTGGTCATCTTATCTTTGTGACATGACTGGCAAGTTTTACAAGATGTAAATCCAAACTAATTTAAATATGCATCTTTATGTAACTTCAGCTAGTCGGGTCGCATTGATATGACCTACTCTACAATACCTCAAGAAGGATTCATTCATTTCTGAACTCTTCCTCTTGTGTGTGTTCTGTACATTAAGAACTGTAGTTTGATTTAGAACGTCTATGCTTTCAGATAACGTGCCTGAACCGATCAACTCTTGATATAGGAAATGTTCAAAACATTATCCAACAATACAAAATTATATCCTTCTTTACTAATAAAGAGACTGATATGATGTCATATATCAGGTTCGGTATCTAATAACATTCGTTCAGAATCAATGTATTCTGGTAATACAGGGTGATAACTGCCAACAGACTTGGCTGCAACACTTGCATCATTTCCAACTCTTGAAACTTATCATCCGTTCTCAGTTCTCTACCTCTCTGTAGCCCATGTAATAGATTACATTTGCGGGATCCTGATCCGGTATCTCATACCCAGGACGTAAAGGATACTGAGAAACAGTTCTCGGTAATGAACACACCCGAAGATGATGCATCAGCATGCACTTTCTTCGTTTGGGCGGCACGGGAATTCTGGTAATCCCATATTTCCTGCTAAGTCTTATAACAATTATAAGTTGGAGCGGGACCAACGTTCCCTAGCACAGTATAACAAGCGGGTTCGGTCAATACATCTGTATTATTATCTTGATTAAGGCGTGATATGGTCGCTACCTGGAGAGAGAGAGGGAAGAAAACACTCAGCGTGCGCTTTTACAAGATTAGATTGGTTATCAATTTATCTAATCAGGATGGCTCCCACTGTTTTAGTCAAATCTTCCTTCAAACCCTAAAAGGTAAGACTATCCGGGATTAATTACACCCTACAAGTTCGCCAATCTTTCGGCCAGGCTAGTGTCGGTACTTTGAGGGAGGTTTCCCGTGCTTTCGCACGGACCTAATTAAAGTAAACCTCGTTTTCCCAGGGGCTTTACCCTATTGACACCTTTCTTGACACCTACTTGATCGGCTAATTGTAATGTGTAAAACTCTCCCAGGAGTAACTCTTACTCACAGCGGGAATCGGGATCCAACTATCTCATAGAAGGTATGCAATCTCATGGCAAATTTCAACTTTTGAAATTCCCAATAATATTTTGCCCTTAGCATCCTATGACCTTGACGAAAGCCAACAAACCATAGGCTACTAGTCAAGTTCAACTCGTCATTTTCCGATTGAATTAAACCCACCCGCATGACCCTTGAAGAAAGCCAACAAAGTCGCACGATTACCCTAACTCAATCGCATCATATGCTTATACAGTTAAGCATAAATTGCTACCGAACACTACGCCTTGACGAAAGCCAACAAACGCAGCACGAATACTATAAAGTACTTATCTGAAATGACGGAGGGCTACGACGGTTTTTTTTAAGAAAACCCTTTGCGTAATGAACTTGATATCGTTGTAGAATCGAGTGATTTTTAATGGAGTGTTATTGAGGCCTTTACTAGTTTCGCTAAAGAGGTCACTCCCGGTGAAGGGATCTCGGCTTTTTCCTCATCGAAAATGGTGCAGGATATTTCACAAATACCACTATGCATTGCAAGAACTAGAGCTACCAGTTTTTAAACAAGTTTCTACAACATCTTTAGGTTTCTTTTAGTTTAATTAATCTCATTAATGAAGTCCCATTTTATTATACTTCACAAGCATCACATTTGAAACGAAATCAACAATATACAATATATATCTCATATATATAATATAAACATTCGTCTCAGGCAGTAATATGATCTCATCACAGAACATTGCAGCAGAAGAACACATATGAAATATTGGATATACTACGACGTCCGTGTTTTAATACGAGCCTGTATAAAACACGGATTCCACGGTCGCGATGAATAGCCAAACCCACATCCCTAGACCCCTACGAGAGCGGCAAGTAACCCTGCCAGTTCTAGAGTTAGGAGACCCGGTCTCGACTCCTCGAGATGGTCTCCCACTGGACCCTAGAACCCGGTTACTTGTGCTCCCCGCCTTGGGTCTAACCTAATGCGGAAAAGTAAATAATATACAATGGTGACATCATCCTCAGGCCGGAAGTGTCCCAATAAAAGAATGTTACATACAATTGAATTTTACATGAATGAAAATGAAAAAACTCTCATCTCACATAAAACCCCCTGCTATTCAAAACGCGACGATCCAATCTAACATATCACAGCAACACATAATATCTCATATCATCAATGTAAGCAAGTATGCGTATCCCAATTATCATTGATGTATAGCAACGAAACCGGCAATACACCACATACTACGCTTACGGTCACAGAAAAGAAAGTGTGAAACTACAACAGTTGGAATCCGCAACCTTCTTAGACATCGCATGCCTAACCAAATGAATTACTTAGACATCGCATGCCTAACAATTATAAACCCCGCATTTTAGTCTCGATCTCGAAAACACTTTTCAATATCAAGTCGGGCAATTCAACAAGATTCCGGACATCCTGATCGAATGCTCGTCACAAACTTTAGTAGACGGCCGCACCCCCGGATGCCGTCGATGAAGTGCACTAGGCGGAACACCGCTGCTGCGAGCACCCGAACAGATGCTTTTGGCGACGGGGTTCTCCTAAAGTCACTTGGTCGGGGCTATGGGGCGTGGCTATCTATTAAGTTTATCCGGCGAGTATCCGCGTACGCTATGTGATTGCGACGGACTTTTGATCACATCAAATTCCCGTGGCAACCGATCAAATGAGACTAAACTACTAGATTTATAACATTCAAATTAGTTATCTCATAACTACTTATGGATTCGAAATATTGTATCACATTCCAGATAAATAGACAATGTTAAACTTTCGGATCGAATAAACAAACACCCTAGATTTCCCAAATAGCTCAACACTTGAGCGGAGTTCAAAAAGTATCCATCACATGCCACAGTACCAATGGTCTAGCCGTAGAAGGGTCAAACCAACGCCTCACATGTGGCAACGCCATACTGCCCCAAACCCTAAGATTTTGAGGCGGTTCAGACGGTCACATAATCGAGTTAAGGTTTGTGTTCTTCTAGAGGGTCCACCTGTTAGTTATATGTATGCCCTAGAGGCCATTACTATACATAGGATGTATATTGTAGTGGATGCTGGGACATATATAGTGAGGACTTTCTTGCTCGACATGATAGTATGCTATCTGGTTGACCTTTACCTTAACGTGTACACTGATTGTCTCTCTGTTACATGTTGGTAAAGCCCTTAGGATGTGTACTTGACTACCTGGACTGTGATGCGGATCATACTAGTGGGGACATGGTAGTCCATAAGTACATCCTTCAAAGTCCCTAGTCGTGGGTGTATCGAGACGGGGCATCGATATACCAGTGTAGACTAGCGCATACCTTCTCGACCCATACAGATGGGCGATGGATGATCCCATATCCATTGGTGTTTGACATCAGAGATGATATACGGGTGCTCAGTGGAGACTGGGTACACTGGACGGACTCGCCGAGAACTCCCAGATGGTAATATACCTTACGTCAGATGGCAGTTCTCTGGTAACACTGGTACAGAGTAGTCTGTTGACCCGAGATCGTCATAGAGTCTTGTGTGGTTCCCACTGTGCTTTGATTTCCATCTTACCATGTCCAAGAGGGCGTGCAAAACGGTGGTTTTTGGGTACAGTCCCGAATCACATTGAGGCAATGAGCGATAGGAGGGGATTCGTCTCTCCCGGTATAGGGAGTTGATGTTGCGCTGTGTTCGATTGGCTATAACAGGAAATCCCTGACCAGGGTTGCTGAGATTTACTGGTAAGTGTTACCAGTAGTTTCTCGGAATGTTATAGACTTCATATCGACACGACTTATCGAGCTATTGGGGTCTGACGTTTACCACCCCTAGGCGAGATATGCGACATATCAGACGATCAGACCGGACTGTACGGTAGTGTTACTGGTTGGATTCACTGGAGTGTGAGCGGGCTTGCTCGTCGATCTTCAGATCGCTCAATTCCCGGGTGGCCGTTACGTTTAGCAGACCGCTTGCGGCTTGTGGGTGTTTGATATGATCATCATCTGCTGCCGCCGTATTGACGAGTCTTTAGAGTCCTACACAGAGGTTTCCTGGCTCAAGCGAAACGAAATAGGAGCGCATATGAGATATGTGCGGGACCGAGAATAATGCGTGTATGTGATACCGTATTCCATTCTCGCGATGAATGTATCGAAAGGTTGTATGCGATATAACCTAGTTATCGAATCAAGGGTTGATTCGGTAAGCCGATACATAGGATACTAGTCGGTTATATGCGATATGACCGGATCGTTAAATCAAGTGTTGATTTAATGATTTAATGTATAAATATATATTTGATATATTACTTTGCATTAACTAGTATTGGTTCACTTTAAATGGCTTTTCTCACTTGTATTGTGCAAGTTGTATATGTGATATACTTTTGTGCACTTGTTTGTATCATGTTTGATGATACATGCTAACTTGATTAGGTGTATGATTAAACCATGGTTAGTTAATGGTTAGGGTTTCATTTGATTTATTTATGCCTTTATTTATTTTATTTTGACAAAAAGAAAAAGGGGAATGAAAACAAAAGGGTTGCTTTCAAAGATGAAGCTTGTTGAAGCTTCATGAAGGTTTGACTAAAGTGACCATTTTGTCTTCATCTCTAAACCTAACCATTCACTAACCCTAGTTCATTCTCTACACCTAACCATGGTTTGGTTATGATAAGTATTCTTTTAATTTTCTTTTTGGAATTAACTTATCATAACATTTACCTTCTTCTTCTTCATTTCTTCAAGTGAAGAAAGCTTGCCTCCATCAATGGCAAGTGATGAAAAAGAGTGAGAAATCCAAATCTAAAGTCTACCCACTTCCTATTTCTTCATCCTCTACCTCTTGCCAAGTAGTATAGGGTGTTTCCTTCACAAGTTTTCATGGCTTGGTGAAGGTGGAGCTTGATCTAGCGATGCCTCGACGTAGATCATCTTCGGCATGGACATCGACGACCTAGCCCGCCTTTTCTTCGATGAAGCCGACGCTAGAGCCCGGATTTTGATTTGGACCGTGGAGATGACTTCATCACGGAGCCATGGAGGTGGAGGACCGGATCTACAAAGGTTGTATTTCCGTTTACTTGTAGTTAAGTGTTAACTAGTTTATTGTTTCGCCTAGAAATCTAGCCAATGATCCGTATTAGGGTTTCTCGGCACCGTAAATTTTTGAAATTGGCATGATCGATGCCTTGTGAGACCTCATTAGGGTGCCTAGGAACCCTACAGTGGTATCAGAGCCTAGCTAGAGCCTTAGGCGAAGTCTAGACGGAATTTGAAACCCGATCGAACCGAAAACCCAACCCGGAAAATTCTCTCTGTACTTTTTCTAAAAACGTGGTTTTTTCCAAATTAAAAATATGCAGAAAACCCAGCAGGAAATTGTAAGAATTACTGTGCAAATACGACATTGTTTGGATTTTAAACAGGCGCGGAACCGCGGCACGAGCATGCCTCGTGCGGCGGTTCCGCCGCCACTTGATGACGTCAGCCATACCTATTTTCACAGTAATTCCTATTTAACTGTGCTGAGTTCTCTGGGTATTTTTTAAATTTTATTCAAGAGTTGTATTTTCTGGGGTTGTTTTGGGGATTCGGTGTTTCGATCGGGGTATTAGATTTTGTCTAAGTGGCTTTCCGGATAAATTTAAGAACATGTTAAAAAGTTCGACCGGATATAAATACCCAATTTTTCCCCTGTCGGGAAATTTCCAAGTGTTGGATTTTTCCGGGGTTTAAAGACGTTCTAAGTAGTGCAAGTAACTCAATGGACCCTCTAGAAGACAACAAACCTTAACTCGATTATGTGACCGTCTTGAACTGCCCTTTGAACCTTCGGGTTTGGGGCAGTACGGCGTGCCACATGTGAGGCGTTGGCTTGACCCTTCTACGGCTGGACCGTTGGTACTGAGGCACGAACTGAATGTTTTTAGACTTGTTTCATGTGTTGATCTGTATCGGGAAAACTTGGGTGTTTGACTGTTCGATCGAAAAGTTTAACATTTTCTATTTATCCGGAATGGGATACAATAATTGGAATTCACAAAGAGTTATGAGATAACTGAATGAATGTTATAAACATAGCAGTTTAGTCTCACTTGATCGGTTGCCACGGAATTTTGATGTGATCAAAAGTCCGTCGCAATCACGTAGTGTACGCGGATACTCGCCGGGTAAACTTAATAGACAGCCTCACCCCATAGCCCCGACCAAGTGACTGTAGGAGAACCCCGTCGCCGAAAGCATCCGTTCGGGTGTTCGCGGTGGCGGTGTTCCGCCTTGGTGCACTTCGTCGACGGCGTCGGGGGTGCGGCCGTCTACTAAAGTTTGCGACGAGCATTCGATCAAAATGTCGGGAATCTTGTTGAATTGCCCGACTTGATATTGAAAAGTGTTTTCGATAATGAGACTAAAATGCGGGGTTTATAATTGTTAGGCATGCGATGTCCAAAGAATTCATTTGATCAGGCATACGATGTCTGAGGTGGTTGCGGATTCCAACTGTTGTAGTTTTACACTTTCTTTTCTGTGACCGTAAGTGTAATATGTGATATCGCCGGTTTCGTTGTTATATGTCAACGACAATTGGGATACGCATGTTTGCTTACGTTGATGACATGTGATGTTATGTGTTGCTGGATATGTTATATTGGATCGTCGTGTTTGAATAGCCGGGGGGTTTTTATGTGAGATGAGTGTTTTTCATTTTCATTCATGTAAAAACTTGTATGTAATATTCTTTTATTGGGGCACTTCCAGGTTGCGGAAGATGTCACCCTTTGTAAATTATTTACTTTTCCGCACTAGGATAGACCCAAGGAGGGGAGCACAAGTAACCGGGTTCTGGGGTCCAGTGGGAGACCGACTCGAGGAGTCGAGTCCGGGTCTCCTAACTCCAGAATTGGTAGGGTTGCTTGCCGCTCTCGTAGGGGTCTAGGGGTGTGGGTTTGGCTATTCATCGCGGCCGTGGAATCCGTGTTTTATACTGGCTCGTATTAAAAACACGGACGTCCTAATATATCCAATATTTCATATGTTTCTTCTGCTGCGATATCTGTGATGTGATCATGTGATGTTCTGTGATAGATACAGTATATAGTATATATGATATATTATATAGACGTTACTTATGTTTTACACCCGCGCTAGCCCTGCCCCGCTCTGCCGTTAGTTACCTAACCTAACGGTGCACGAGGGGACATCGAGGCGAATGCGGATGGCATAAGTGTACGTCGTATTTATCTGTGATGTTTAGGTGCATAAATGATGGGACTTCATTAATGAGATTAATGAAATAAAAAGAAACCTAAGATGTTGTAGAATCGAATTTCAAAATAAAACATGTAGCTACAGTTCTTGCTTTGCACAGAGGTATATGTGATATATCCTGCACCTTATTCGATGAGGAAAGGACAGAGATCCCTTCACCGGGAGTGACTCCTTTAGCAATAACTGGCAGATGCTACACACTCGGTTTGTCTTTTGATTGCTTTTAAGTGTTTTTGCTTTGCACAGTGATATATATGATATATCCCGCACCTCATTCGATGAGGAAAGGACCGACGATCCCTTCACCGGGAGTGACTCCTTTAGCAAAACTAGAAAAGCCTCAAAAGCACTCCATTTCAAAACTTCATTTGATTCTACAATGATATCAAGTTCATTACGCAATAGGTTTTCAGAAAAACCTGTCGTAGCCCTCCGTCATTTCAGATAAGTAGTAGTTAGTATTCGTGCTGCGTTTGTTGGCCTTTGTCAAGGCGCAGTGTGCGGTAGCTAACTGGTGCTTATCTGCTTATGCATATGATGCAGATTGGATTAGGGTAGTCGTGCGACATTGTTGGCCTTTGTCAAGGGCCGTGCGGGTGGGTTTATTTCGATCAGGAAATGACGGGTTGAACTTGACTAGCATCCTATGGTTTGTTGGCCTTTGTCAAGGTCATAGGAGGTTAGGGGCAAAATATTATCGGGAATTTCAAGTGTTGAAATTTGCAATGAGATTGCATACCTTCTATGAGATAGTTGGATCCCGATACCCGCTGCGAGTAAGAGTTACTCCTGGGAGAGTTTTACGCATTACAATTAGCCGATCAAGTAGGTGTCTAGAAAGGTGTCAACGGGGTTACGCCTCTGGGAAAACGAGGTTTACATTAATTAGGTTCGTGCGAAAGCACGGGGGACCTCCCTCAAAGTACCGACACTGGCCTGGCTGAAAGATTGGCGAACTTGTAGTGTGTAATTAATCCCGGCTAGTCTTTCCTTTTAGGGTTTGAAGGAAGATTTGATAAAAAGCAGTGGGAGCCATCCTGATTAGATAAAATAATAACCAATCTATTCTTGCAAGAGCGCACGCTGAGTGTTTTCTTCTCTCTCTCTCCAGTTAGCGACCATATCACGCCTTAATCAAGATAATAATACGGAATATTGACCGAACCTGCTTGTTATACTGAGCTGGGGAACGTTGGTCCCGCTCCACCTTATAATTGTTATAAGACAGAGCAGGAAATTGGGGATTACCAGAATTCCCGTGCCGCCCAAACGAAGAGAGTGCATGCTGATGCATCATCTTCGGGTGTGTTCTTTATACAGAACTGTTTCTCTATTCTCTACGTCCTGGGTATTTGATACCAGATCAGGATCCCAGATATGAATCTGTTACATAGGGCTACAGAAAGGTAGAGGACTGAGAACGGGTGATAAGTTTCATAAGGCAGAAAACGGGGCAAGTGTTGCAGCCAAGTCTGTTGGTCACTGTCACCCTGTATTCCAAATACATTGATTCTGAACGAATGTTATTAGATACCGAACCTGACATACAAAATCATATCAGTCTCTTTATTAGTAAAGAAATGATAAAATTTTGTATTGTTGGATAATGTTTTGAACATTTCTTATATCAAAAGTTGATCGGATCAGGCACGTTATCTAAAAGCGTTGATGTTCTAAATCAAACTACAGTTCTTAGTATACGGAACACACACAAGAGGAATAGTTCAGAAATGAACGAATCCTTCTTGAGGTATTGTAGACTAGGTCAGGTCAATGCGACCCGACTGGCTTGAGTTACATAAAGATGCATATTTAAATTAGTTTGAACTTACATCTTGTGAAACTCGCCAGTCATGTCACAAAGATAAGATGACCATAGCTCCGTTTACTGGAAACAGAGAAAGAGTTTGTGAACTCTTGGGATGATACATGTTGATGTATAAAGGTCCCCTGTCTACACATGCCAAGACTGGTTCTTTGTACTTCGTTACATTCTCTGATAATCTCTCAAGATTCAGTCATATGTTCCTGTTGAAATATGAGTCCGAACCTTTTGAGATATTCACAGAATATAAGCTAGAAGTAGAGAACCAAATGAAGGTATAAGTATTAAGTCCTTTGATGCGATCAAGGAGGAGAATACTTGTGCACGGAATTCCTGGACAATTCTAAAGGAGAATGAGATTCTCTCTCAGCATTACTCCTCCGTATACACCATAGCACGATGGTATATCGGGGTGGAGCAATCACACCCTATATGATAAGGTGTGCTCTATGATGAGTGCTACTGAGTTTCCTATTTTCCTTTTGGGAGTTATGCACTTGAGAAGATGCATACCTATTGAATTAGGTTCGAATCAAATCAATGCCTACCACTTCATATGTGATATGGAAAGGGAAGAGCCCATATATTAAGTTAGTTAAGATTTGGGGTTGTCCGGCCTATGTCTAAAAGCAAAATCCGGACAAGCTCGAGGCAAGATCTGTTATGTAGAACTGGAAAGGTTCCAGCTATACAAAATACAGCTGATGATTTGATAGAACCAAAGGATTCAATAGTTACCAACGAACCTCAGCCTCTCCACCGATCTAGTAGGGTTCCTCACCCACCTGAGAGATACTTCGGTTTCTCTATGACAGTGGGAGCGAGGATTGCATCATGAGATGATGACCCAACTAGTTTCGAGCTGGCCATCAGGAGTAAGACTCTATAAGAATGGCTGGATGCTTAGTGATCTGAGATGGAATCCTTATACACCAACAAAGTATGGACTTTGGTTGCGATATCTGAAGGGTTAAATCCCCATCAGGAGCAAGTATATCTTGAGAAGATTACTTGGTGTAAATGGAAAAGTTGAGACTTTCAAAGCTAGACTTGTTAAAGCTTTTCGTCATCGACCAGGCGTGGATGATGATGAAACCTTTTCAAGTGTCTATGCTTAAGTCCATCCAGATCCTACTTGCCACGGCTACATACCATGACTACGATATCTGGCGGTTGGGTGTCATGACTGCTTTTCTAAATGATGTTTTAGAAGAGTGCGTCTATAAGTACACAGCCAGAGGGCTTCGTAAACAGTGGGAGCAGCGGAAACGTGTGCAAGATGCTTTATAGGATTAAAGCAGGCATCGCGGAGTTGGAACATCTGTTTTGATGAAGTAGTCAAAAAAGTTGACATCATCAAAATGGTAGATGAACCTTGTATATACAAAAAGGTAGTAGGGAGTATGGTGACGATCCTCGTAGAGTACGTGGATGACATACTCTTGATAGGGAAGTAGTTTCTTATGCTACGCTCGGTCAATCTCCACTTATCACTCTGATTCTCCATAAAGGATCAAAGTGATACCTCCTATATCCTGGATTTTGGATCTATGAGATAGATCTAAATGGATGTTAGGATTCTCACTAGTTGTAGTGAGATGGTATCAATTGATCCTGGGGAAAATCACTGGAAGTGTTCCAGGGTGATAAAGGCGACTGAATGTCAGTCACAGGCATTGTCTATACCCTCAGTAAAGGGACGGTATGTTGGAAGAGTTCCAAGCTAGATACCGTGGCATACTAGACGATAAAGGCAGGATACATCGCTACTTAAGATGCTACCGAAGAGGCTGTTTGGGTGTATATTGGTTCATGAGATGAACTACGTTCCTACCATTGTGAGACAATGGAGTTGTGGCTTATGCCAAGGAACGCCGGTCCCATCAGTGATCCAGACATATTCTAAGGAAGTATCACCTGATCATGGAGATGGTTGATCTCCAGGGGATCGAGGTCAGGAGAGTAGACTCAGAGGACAACACAGCGGATCCACTCACAAAGGCCTGTTCCCAGAGAGAGACTTTTATGGGATGGTTGAGTATGAGATACTTCAAACCACTGCAACAGATGGCCCTAGTGCAAGTGGGAGATTGTTAGTTATATGTATGCCCTAGAGGCCATTACTATACATAGGATGTATATTGTAGTGGATGCTGGGACATATATAGTGAGGACTTTCTTGCTCGACATGATAGTATGCTATCTGGTTGACCTTTACCTTAACGTGTACACTGATTGTCTCTCTGTTATATGTTGGTAAAGCCCTTAGGATGTGTACTTGACTACCTGGACTGTGATGCGGATCATACTAGTGGGGACATGGTAGTCCATAAGTACATCCTTCAAAGTCCCTAGTCGTGGGTGTATCGAGACGGGGCATCGATATACCAGTGTAGACTAGCGCATACCTTCTCGACCCATACAGATGGGCGATGAATGATCCCATATCCATTGGTGTTTGACATCAGAGATGATATACGGGTGCTCAGTGGAGACTGGGTACACTGGACGGACTCGCCGAGAACTCCCAGATGGTAATATACCTTACGTCAGATGGCAGTTCTCTGGTGACACTGGTACAGAGTAGTCTGTTGACCCGAGATCGTCATAGAGTCTTGTGTGGTTCCCACTGTGCTTTGATTTCTAACTTACCACGTCCAAGAGGGCGTGTAAAACGGTGGTTTTTGGGTACAGTCCCGAATCACATGGAGGCAATGAGCGATAGGAGGGGATTCGTCTCTCCCGGTATAGGGAGTTGATGTTGCGCTGTGTTCGATTAGCTATAACAGGAAATCCCTGGCCAGGGTTGCTGAGATTTACTGTTAAGTGTTACCAGTAGTTTCTCGGAATGTTATAGACCTCATATCGACACGACTTATCGAGCTATTGGGGTCTGACGTTTACCACCCCTAGGCGAGATATGCGACATATCAGACGATCAGACCGGACTGTACGGTAGTGTTACTGGTTGGATTCACTGGAGTGTGAGCGGGCTTGCTCGTCGATCTTCAGATCGCTCAATACCCGGGTGGCCGTTACGTTTAGCAGACCGCTTGCGGCTTGTGGGTGTTTGATATGATCATCATCTGCTGCCGGCGTATTGACGAGTCTTTAGAGTCCTACACAGAGGTTTCCTGGCTCAAGCGAAACGAAATAGGAGCGCATATGAGATATGTGCGGGACCGAGAATAATGCGTGTATGTGATACCGTATTCCATTCTCGCGATGAATGTATCGAAAGGTTGTATGCGATATAACCTAGTTATCGAATCAAGGGTTGATTCGGTAAGCCGATACATAGGATACTAATCGGTTATATACGATATGACCGGATCGTTAAATCAAGTGTTGATTTAATGATTTAATGTATAAATATATATTTGATATATTACTTTGCATTAACTAGTATTGGTTCACTTTAAATGGCTTTTCTCACTTGTATTGTGCAAGTTGTATATGTGATATACTTTTGTGCACTTGTTTGTATCATGTTTGATGATACATGCTAACTTGATTAGGTGTATGATTAAACCATGGTTAGTTAATGGTTAGGGTTTCATTTGATTTATTTATGCCTTTATTTATTTTGTTTTGACAAAAAGAAAAAGGGGAATGAAAACAAAAGGGTTGCTTTCAAAGATGAAGCTTATTGAAGCTTCATGAAGGTTTGACTAAAGTGACCATTTTGTCTTCATCTCTAAACCTAACCATTCACTAACCCTAGTTCATTCTCTACACCTAACCATGGTTTGGTTATGATAAGTATTCTTTTTGGAATTAACTTATCATAACATTTACCTTCTTCTTCTTCATTTCTTCAAGTGAAGAAAGCTTGCCTCCATCAATGGCAAGTGATGAAAAAGAGTGAGAAATCCAAATCTAAAGTCTACCCACTTCCTATTTCTTCATCCTCTACCTCTTGCCAAGTAGTATAGGGTGTTTCCTTCACAAGTTTTCATGGCTTGGTGAAGGTGGAGCTTGATCTAGCGATGCCTCGACGTAGATCATCTTCGGCATGGACATCGACGACCTAGCCCGCCTTTTCTCCGATGAAGCCGACGCTAGAGCCCGGATTTTGATTTGGACAGTGGAGATGACTTCATCACGGAGCCGTGGAGGTGGAGGACCGGATCTACAAAGGTTGTATTTCCGTTTACTTGTAGTTAAGTGTTAACTAGTTTATTGTTTCGCCTAGAAATCTAGCCAACGATCCGTATTAGGGTTTCTCGGCACCGTAAATTTTTGAAATTGGCATGATCGATGCCTTGTGAGACCTAATTAGGGTGCCTAGGAACCCTACACCACCGCGTTACTTGCACGACTTTGAACGTTCTTTAACTAAGGAAAAATCCAACACTTGGAAATTTTCCGGCAGGGAAAAAAATGAGTTATTAATATCCGTTCGAACCTTTTAACACGTTCTAAATTACCCGGAAAACTTAAACGAAGTTAAACTTTCCGATCGAATCAACGAATACAAAAGATCTCCAGAAAACTCAACACTTGAGTAATATTAAAAATTCCCAGAAGCATGCAAAAGTACCTACGGATGTTACTGTGAAAAAAGCTAACCCTAATACCCCTGTACGGCCGCGGAACCGCTGCGTAAGGCATGGTATTGCCGCGGTTCCGCGGCGCTTTAAGGGAATTAGGATGCCGTTTTTCACAGTAATCCTTTGAATTCCCTGCTTAATTTTCTGAGTATTTTTAATACAGAAAAAATCAACATTTTAAAAAATTTCCAGAGAGGGGTTCAAAACCGACATTTCGGGGTTCGATCGGACTTTTAACTTCGTATGCACGTCGCCTAATGCTCTAGTTTGGCTCTGATTCCACTGTAGGGTTACTAGGCACAGTCACAAGGTTCTACAAGGCATCAACCATGCCAAAATCAAATTTTTCATGTGCCGAACAACCCTAACCAAGATCTTAGACTAGAGATTAGGAGAAACAAAGCATGTAAACAACTTTACATCTAAGAGTTTGGAATTACAACCTTTGTAGTCCGTTCATTCACTTCTAAAGCTTCGTGTTGAGGTCCCTTTGCTGCGATCATCGAGTACCCGGACTCTAGAGCGGCTCCATGAAGAGAAAGATGCAAGCTTGCTTCCGATCTTCAATAACAAAGATGATCTACCTTGAAGAAACTCAAGCCCAAGCTTTTGCTTCACTAATCAAGTATTAACAAAGCAAACACCCTAATCTAAGTGGCTAGAATAGATGAGGATGATGAAGTAGGAATTTAGCTTTCATTTGTTTTCAATTTCGCACTCATTTTCATCACATTAGAAAAACCTAGAAAGCTTTTCTCAAAGGAAGAAGAAGAAGAAATCATTTTGTGATGAATAATGAAATCATTAGTTATGGTTACAAATTAACCCTTGGTTAAGAAACAAAAGGCTTAACCATTGTAGAGAATAAACCATGGTAAAGGGATTGGGTTGGGTTAAGAAAATATCATAACAAAATATCTTTGCTTAAAACAAAACATAAAGCTTCTAGAAGCTTCATGAAAGTGCTAACCCAAATCAAACCCTAATCATGTTTAATCTCCACAAAACATGTTGCATTAGTAATCATAACTTGTTACAATATTATATATCACACATATAATCTTTATTGTAACAATATAAAATAATACAATTAACATATATCGCATATATATCAATGTATTACCCGAGTGAGAAAAAAAATCTTTAAGTGAGCTTATATTAGTTAATGTAATTTAATATATCAAATATATAATTATACATTAAATTATCGAATAAACACTTGATCCGATAATCCGGTTATTTCAAAAATAACCGACTAATATAATCTGTATCAGTTCATCGAATCAACACTTGATCCGATGACCCGGCTATATCACATATACCCGGCCGATATCACATATCGCGAGAATCTAATACGGTATCACATACATGTATTGTTCTCGATCCCGCACACATCACATATGTGCTCCTACTCCGTTTTTCCTGAGCCAGGAAACCTCTGTGTAGGACTCCAAAGAATCGTCAATACGCCGGAAGTAGGTGATGATCATATCAAACACCCACAAGATGCAAGCGGTCAGCTAAACGTAACAGCCACCCAGGTATTGAGCAATCAGAAGATCAACAACCAAGCATGTACATTCTCCCGTGAATCCAATCAGTAACACTCCCGTACAGTCCGGTTTCTTCGTCTGATATGTCGCATATCTCGCCTAGGGGTGGTAAACGTCAGACCCCAATAGCTTGATAAGTCGTGTTGATATAAGGTCCATAACAGTTTGAGAAACTACTGATAACACTTACCAGTAAATCTCAGCAACCCTGGCCAGGGATTTCCAGTTATAGCCAATCGAACACAGCGCAACATCAACTCCCTATACCGGGAGAGACGAAACCCCTCCTATCGCTCATTGCCTCCATGTGATTCGGGACTGTACCCAAAAGCCACCGTTTTGCACGCTCTCTTGGACGTGGTTTGGTGGAAATCAAAGCACAGTGGGAATCACACACGACACTATGACGATCTCGGGTCGACAGACTACTCTGTACCAGTATCACCAGAGAACTGCCATCTGACGTGAAGTATAATACCATCCGGGAGTTCTCGGCGAGTCCGTCCAGTGTACCCAGTCTCCACTGAGCACCCGTATACCTTCTCTGATGTTAAACACCAATTGATATGGGATCATCCATCGCCCATCATATGGGTCAAGAAGCGCATACGCTAGTCTACTCTTGAGTATCGATGCCCTGTCTCGGTACTCCCACGACTAGGAACATTTGAAGGATGTATTTAGCGACTACTTTGTCCCCACTAGTATGATCTGCATCATAGTCCTGGTAGTCAAGTACTCATCCTAAGGGCTTCATCAACATGTAACATAGAGACAATTAGAGTACATGTTAAGATAAAGTGTAACCAGATAGCATACTATAATGTCGAGCAAGAAAGTCCTACCTATATATATCCAAGCATCCACTACAATATACATCGTATGTACAGTAATGGCCTCTAGGGCATACATATAACTAACATTTTCTTCTCTCTCTCTCCAGGTAGCGACCATGTCACGCCTTAATCAAGATAATAATATGGATGTATTGACCGAACCCGCTTGTTCTACTGAGCTGGGGAACGTTGGTCCCGCTCCAACTTATAATTGTTATAAGACCGAGCAGGAGATAGGGGATTACCTAAATTCCCGTGCCGCCCAAACGAAGAAAGTGCATGCTGATGCATCATCTTCGGGTGTGTTCATTACATAGAACTGTTTCTCATTATCTTTTACGTTCTGGGTATGTGATATCGGATCAGGATCCCATATATGTAATCTATTACATGGGCTACAGATAGGCAGAGAACTGAGAACGGGTGATAAGTTTCAAGAGTTGGAAACGGTGCAAGTGTTGCAGCCAAGTCTGTTGGCAGTTATCACCCTGTATTACCAAATACATTGATTCTGAACGAATGTTATTAGATACCGAACCTGATATACAACATCATATCAGTCTCTTTATTTAGTAAAGAAGGATATAATTTTGTATTGTTGGATAATGTTTTGAACATTTTCTATATCAAGAGTTGATCGGTTTAGGCACGTTATCTAAAAGCATATACGTTCTAAATCAAACTACAGTTGTTAACATATAGAACACACACAAGAGGAAGAGTTCAGAAATGAACGAATCCTTCTTGAGGCATTGTAGACTAGGTCATATCAACTGCGACCCGACTAGCTAAGTTATATTTAGATGCATATTTAAATTAGTTTGAATTTACATCTTGTGAAACTTGCCAGTCATATCACAAAAGATAAGATGACCATGGCTCCGTTTACTGGAAACAGAGAAAGAGTTAGTGAACTCATGGGATTGATACATGATGATGTATGCAGGTCCCCTGTCTACACATGCAAGGACAGGTTCTTTGTACTTCATTACATTCACGTATGATCTCTCAAGATTCGCACATGTGTTCTTGTTGAAACACAAGTCTGAAGCTTTTGAGAAATTCAAAGAATATAAGTTAGAAGTAGAGAACCAAAACGGGTATAACTATTATGTCCTTTGATGTGATCAGGGAGGAGAATACTTGAGCACGGTATTCCTGGACTATTCTAAAGGAGAATGAGATTCTCTCTCAGTATTACTCCTCCGTATACACCACAGCACGTTGGTGTATCGGGGCAGAGCACTCCCACCCTATGTGATATGGTGTGCTCTATGATGAGTACTACTGAGTTGCCTATTTCCTTTTGGGGGTTATGCACTTGAGAAGTTGCATACCTATTGAATAGGGTTTCAAATCAAATCAGACGCCTACCACTCCATATGTGATATGGTATGGGAAGAGCCCATCTCTTAAGGATGTTAAGATTTAGGGTTGTCCGGCCTATGTTTAAAAGCAAAATCCGGACAAGCTCGAGGCATGTTTAGTTTTGTGGAAGTTTGTTGGATATCCCAAGCATTCGCAAGGGAATATCTTCTACCACACTGAGGAGCAAAAGGTGTTTTGTTTCTCAGCATGCCACCTTTGGAAAAAAGGATTTCTTGTGAAGAAATTAGTGGTCATGAGGTAGAACTGGAAGGAGTTCTAGCTATACAAACTGCAGCTGATGATTTGGAAGAACCAAAGTATTCAATAGCTTCCCAACGAACCTCAGCCTCTCTGCCGATCTGGTAGGGTTCCTCAACCACCTGAGAGATACTTCGGTTTTTTCTATGACAGTGGGAGCGAGGATTGCATCATGAGATGATAACCCAACTAGTTTCGAGCAGGCCATCAGGAGTGGAGACTCTGTAAGAATGGATGGATGCTAAGCGATCTGAGATGGAATCCATATACACCAACAAAGTATGGACTTTGGTTGCTTTATCTGAAGGGTTAAATCCATATCAGGAGTAAGTATATCTTGAGAAGATTACTTGGTGTACATGGAAAAGTTGAGAATTTCAAAGCTAAGACTTGTTGCAAAAGGTTCTTGTCATCCACTAGGTGTGGATTATGATGAAACCTTTTCTAGTCTCTATGCTTAAGTCCATCCGGATTCTACTTGCCATTGCTATATACCATGACTACGATATCTGGCGGTTGGGTGTCATGACTGCTTTTCTAAATGATGATTTAGAAGGGAGCGTCTATAAGTACACAGCCAGAGGGCTTCATAAACAGTGGGAGCAGCGGAAACGTGTGCAAGTTGCTTTATGAGTTAAAGTAGGCATCGCGGAGTTGGAACATCTGTTTTGATGTGGTAGTCAAAGAGTTTTACTTCATCAAAATGGTAAATGAACCTTATGTATACAAAATGGTAGTAGGGAGTATGGTGGTGATCCTCGTATTGTACGTGGATGACATACTCTTGATAGGAAAGGAGTTTCCTATGTTACGCTCGGTCAATCTCCTCTTATCACATAGATTCTCCATATAGGATCAAGGTGATACCTCCTAAATCCTGGGTTTTGATCTATGAGATAGATCTAATTGGATGTTAGGATTCTCACTAGGAGTAGTGAGATGGTATCAAATGATCCTGGGGAGAATCACTAGAAAGCTTCCAGGATGGTAAGGTTGACTGAAAGTCAGTCACAGGCATTGTCTTTACCCTCAGTAGAGGGACGGTATGTTGGAAGAGTTCCAAGCTAGATACCGTGGCAAACTAGACGATAAAGGATGGATACATGGCTACTAAGGATGCTACCAAAGAGATAGTCTGGATGTATATAAGTTCATAAGATGAACTTCGTTCCTACCATTATGTGACAATGGAGTTGTGGCTTAGGCTTAGGAACTCCCGTCCCATCAGTGATCCAGACATATTCTTAGGCAGTATCACCTGATCATGGAGATGGTTGATCTCCAGGGAGATCGATGTTAGGAGAGTAGAAACAGAGGAGAATAGGGTGGATCCACTCACAAAGACCTATTCCCAGGAGAGACTTTTATGGGATGGTTGAATATGAGATACTTCAACCACTGCTGATTGTTGGGTATGAGATACTACAACAGATGGCCCTAGTGCAAGTAGGAGATTGTTAGTAATATGTATGCCCTAGAGGCCATTACTGTACATACGATGTATATTGTAGTGGATGCTTGGACATATATAGGGACGACTTTCTTGCTCGACATGATAGTATACTATCTGGTTGCTCTTTATCTTAACATATACACTGATTGTCTATATGTTACATGTTGGTAAAGCCCTTAGGATGAGTACTTGACTACCAGGATTATGATGCAGATCATACTAGTGGGAACAGTGTAGTCGCTAAGTAAATCCTTTAAATATTCCTAGTCGTAGGTGTATCGTGACAGGGCATCGATATACCAGAGTAGACTAGCGTATAGCTTCTCGACCCATGTAGATGGGCGATGGATGATCCCATATTCATTGGTGTTTGACATCAGAGATAGTATACGGGTGCTCAGTGGAGACTGGGTACACTGGACGGACTCGCCGAGAACTCCCAAATGGTATTATACCTCATGTCAGATGGCAGTTCTCTGGTGACACTGGTACAGGTTAGTCTGTAGACCCGAGATCGTCATAGATTCTTGTGTGATTCCCACTGTGCTTTGATTTCCACCTTACCACGTTCAAGAGAACATGCAAAACGGTGTCTTTTGGGTACAGTCCCGAGTCGCATGGAGGCAATGAGCGATAGGAGGGATTTTGTCTCTCCCTGTATTGGGAGTTGATATTGCGCTGTGCTTGATTGGCTATAACAGGATGTCCTTGGCCAAGGCTGTTTTTAGAGATATACTGGTAAGTGTTATCAGTAGTTTCTCGACCCGTTATGAGCCTTATATTGACACGACTTATCGAGTTACCGGGGTCTGACGTTTACCACCCCTAGATGAGATATGCGACATATCAGACGAAGAGACCGGACTGTACGGTAGTGTTACTGATTGGATTCACGGGAGTGTGAACGGGCTTGCTTGTTGATCTTCTGATCGCTCAATACCCGGGTGGCCATTACGTTTAGCAGACCGCTTGCGGCTTGTGGGTGTTTGATATGATCATCACCTACTGCCGGCGTATTGACGAGTCTTTAGAGTCCTACACAGGGGTTTCCTGGCTCAAGCGAAATGGAGTAGGAGCACATATGTGATATGTGCGGGACTGAGATTAATGCGATATGTGATACCGCATTCTATTCTCGTGATGTGTGACATGGATGGTTATATGTGATATAGCCGGGTTATCGGATCAAGTGTTGATTTGATAAGTTATTACACATGATATTAGTCGGTTATATGTGATATATCTGGATTATTAAATAAAGAGTTGATTTGATAATCTAATGTATAATTATTTATTTGATATATTACATTAAATTAACTAGTATTAGCTCACTTATGATTTCTTTTCTCACTTGATGTGCATATTGTACATATGTGATACGTATATTTGTGTACATGTATTGTGTCATGCTTGATGATACATACAAGATGGGTGCATGAGACTTATACCATTTTAGGGTTAAATTAGGGTTTTATATATTGCTTGAAGAATAACAAAAGAGAGAAGACTTGGTCAATGTTGTCAAGCTTTCATGAAGCTTGTAGAAACGTTGACAAAATCCACTCTTTTGTCATTCCTTAGGATATTACTTAACCCAACCCATAACCTTATAGCTTGGTTAATTCTCTTCATGAGTTAAGCTTGAGGACTTAACTCACCCATGGTTACATAATTCATTTGGATGAATTATTGACTTGAGTTCATCTTCATCTTCTTCTTCTTCTTCAAAAGCTTTCTAGTTTCAATGGAGGTATGAGAAAAAGTGTGAGAAAATCAATTCTAAAGTGAGCACACTTCCTACTTTATCGTCCTCTACTACTTGCCATTTAGTATAGGGTGTTCTTTTAACAAAGTTCATGACCTAGTGAAGGAATAGCTTGGGTTAGTATCTCCCCGACGTAGATCATCTTCGGGCTCGAAGTCATCGAAGCAAGCATGTTCGTTTCTTCGTGGAGTCTCTCTAGAGTCTGGAGTTTATGATCGCAGCGAAGGGGACTTCTACACTGAGCTATTGAAGTGAAGGACCGGTCTACAAAGGTTGTATTCCTTGCTCTCTTTACTTATTGCAAAGTGTTTGCATTTGTTTCCGTCGATTTATAGTATACGATTCTTAGTTAGGGTTAGCTAAAACGATAAATTTTTGAATTTGGCATGGACGATGCCTCCCGAAACCTTGCTGCCGTCTTGGGTAATCCTTCAAAGCATCCACTCGGGTGCTCGCAGCTCCTATAACAACCCAAAACTTTCTGTACGGTTTTTTTTCAAAATACAGAAAAGAATACCTAAGTCTGAGCACGAGTTATAAGTTTGTTTTTCTTTTGAACAACAAAAAGGATCTTGTAGCTAATTGGTAAAGCCTTGCACTGCTGAGACATAGCATTCGAGTTCAAATCCCATCAACCACATTATCTTTTTATTTAATTTTCTTTTAATCTTTTTAGAAGCCCAAGAGTCTATACGTGTAAAACACGTAAAATGAAAAGACAGATTATTTAAACATGTTCACGAGGCTAGTTGAAGCGACACGACACGTGGCACCCAACCCCACCCCAAACTGATGGTATTGGACCGACGAAAAGCCTTGTTTGATCGGTACCATCGGTTTTCCCCGACGGTAAAGCCCCCATTCTTTTCCCCTGCAACCCTTGGCTTACCCCACACCCTCTCACGCTGCTTGTTTTTTCTGCATTCTTACAGAGAGCAATAAAATGCTCTTTTAATCCAATTTTAATGCATATTTTAAATGCATTCTTTAACAGACCAAACCCTAATTTCTCCTATAAATACCACACCTCATTTCACCCCTCCTCACTCACACTTCCCTGCCAAAACTCTAAAAAACTTTCAAGTCCTAATTGTGTGCAAGTGGAGTTAGCGAAGGGCGAAGCTCCGACGAAGATCCAAGAAGATTCCGGAGACGATGACGTCCCGACGCTTCCTAATCCTTCTCCTGCCTCTTCCCTTTCATTAAAGCCAGTAAGTCCCCTCTTCCCCTCTACTTCCCTATTCTAAAAATCTTGAATACTAAAACCCGACGGAAGCGGGGTTAATCTGACTTCCGATTCGGTTTTTCTTTAAAAATCTTATTTTTCTTAAACAAGAAAATTCCAAACATTCATATCATGTTCAATAAACATTAAAAAATATATTAAACAAGTTTCACATCAAAATAATTCATATTGCAATTTTTATCGCAGTTTTACAGTAAATTACCACTTACTTTAGTTTCCGAGATAAACAACATATTACCTTTAGATAGTTCACGAGGTAATAACCTACCTCATCACAAAACACATCTCTATCATAGCATGATGATGTTTTGGGAATTTATTCTTGGGATGAAACGACTTTGCAAATAAATACCATCAACTTATAAAACCTTTTCTATAAAAAGATGTATTAAACATTTCAATGCAATTGCGCCTCTACAACCAACTTTTGGGGACCGCGTTCAGGATGGTGCAGATTATCGCATAACCTCGGGCCTAGTAGAGCGAGATGCAGACCTCCGTAAGGAGCATTCGATCTCAATGGAATTTTTATGCATTTTTCTTTAGGAAATGAGATTTCTACAAGAAAATAAATAAATTATTTTCATAAAATATATATAAATCTATTATCAAAATATCTATTTTAATTAGATAAATATTCCAAGTTTTCTAAATCAAAGGAATCACTATTACGTGAAAATACCATCTAAATACAACACAATTCCAATATTTCAATAAAATACCATATATTATGAAATTAGGTTCTACTCACTAGAAATTTGACATCTATAAAATATACATCTATGAAAACCCTAAAGATGATAATTAAATGCTTGATGTGTATTTCAAAATTATGCCAAAACTATTTTTTTACATAAAACCCTCTTAAATTATACTAAATTACAATAAGGACCCTATTAAACATAGGTTTAAGCGGAACAGTCTCTTGAGCCTCAGGGAGCCGGAGATATGGGTGCTTGCCTATTTAAGGTAGACAATCTAACAAACGGTGTTATCAATGCAGTAATTGTCTTGGAAAAAGACACAAATCCTGCCGTCCATATGCAGCAGTTACCGATAAAATAAAAACAATCAGGATTCAAGTTCTTTTTAAAATGTGTCTGACTCAGACCGAGTCTCAATCTAATCAATCTGACTTGAATACGATTCAAGTATAAACTTACAATACAACAATTCAATATGAATCCGTCTGTACAATCTGTTTCAATGTATAACTTGACCGAACCGAACCATGGATATACATCCATCTGCATGATTCTCCCGTTACATCCATTTACTGATATCATGGCTTCGGCAAGTCATCCATCTATATAACAAACAATACAAATAATACAATTAAGACATCGCGGGGTTTATAAGGGGTAGATTGGTTCGGAAGGTGTTAAAAGTGCCACGAGACTATAACCATAATACACCTAACCTGAATTTCCATTGCCTTTGTACCGTGGCTGAACGGTTCCTTATGCTCCGTATACCTTAGTCTCCGGAATAGTGGGACTCTTCTCGTATGCACTGGCATTTTCTGTACCATGCTACACATAACAGCGTTAATAATATAATACAACTTTAAAAGTTACATTCTCCTTCTGTCTATCTTGTCTCTACCTATTCTTTGGGACTTACCGAGCGATTGTTTGCTGACGATATTTCTTCTCTTCTTTCTTTGGAATGTTGTCAGGTGGATCGGACCTTCTGGAGATAGAGCCCACCAGCGAGGACTTGGATCAGATAGTCTTCGACCCAGAGATCTAGTTTACTTGTACATATTTTCATTTCTGTTATGCCACTCTTTAGGCGTTGCTTTCATTCCATGTATTTACTTTTCATTGTATTGTAAAAAGAATGTTACTAAATAGAGTTTTTGTTCATTTACATCTTGTCTCTTGTGTATATTTTATTTTATATAGCTTAGATACAGTTATCGTATTTAATTCTGAGTAAATACGTAGCGGCCTCGTCACGTCCTCTGCCCGTATACTTGGAAGTGGGGCGTGACAGGTTTTGTTGGTAGCCCATGCAGGTCAGCTCTGTATGGACATGGAGGTCAGCTCTGTATGGACATGCAGGTCAATTCTGCATGGACAAGCTAAGCAATATAACACAAGAACCAGCAACTGAAAACATTCTTTACAATTCATATTCCTTGAATCTTCCAATTTTATATATTTTGAATTCGTCCTAACCCAAATTTTTCTTTCAAGGTTACGGATTCCTTAAACAACTCCAGCACCAATGTTAACAACACTCCCCCACCTCTACCACTTACACCTGCCGTAGCTGCTCCGATCAATGAGCAGACGCTACTACTTGAGGCAATCCGAAGCCTTCTGGAAAGACTGCTGTATTATTGAACAGTCCAGAAGTAGAAGCAACCGGTATAAAGCGCTCTGCTACCCAGATGGCAGGAGGAGCCCATCCTATACAACCTTCTAAACCCAATAGACAGAAAGAAATAATTAACCGGTCAATTCCAGGTTTTTATTTTTACTGCAAGAGGGATGGACACTTGTGGAAGGACTGTAGGCGCGAAAAAGGCCCGTGCTTAGTTTGTGGTGCATCCAATCACGGAATTGGAACCTGCCCTTATAGACGCATCCCAGCCCACAAACCCACCAACTACCCGTAGCGGCCAGTTATCCAGGCTCCTGCACCTCGTATTGCACTCCCAGCTCCACCAGCTGCACAGCCTACTCACCACTTCGGACAGGCACTGAGGAACATGCCTCGATGGCAGAGAAGCATGTCCCAAGGACAGAGGAATGTGTCTCCAGCTAGGAAGAATGAACCACGGCGTCAGGCTTTCCTTTTAGCGGATGAAAAAGCCGAGGCTATAGACCAAGGTAACACTGGTAGTTCTCTTCAAACTTTTTCAAGCCCTTGCATCATCTCGTTATCTTTCATGCACTACCACCAAACTTTCTTGAATCTGTTACACTTTCCTTTTACAAATTTCGAGGACAAAATTTTTATAAGGAGGGTAGAATGTAACAACCTTAAACTTTCTGTACGAAATTTTTTCAAAATACAGAAAGGAACACCTAAGTCTGAGCATGAGTCATAAGTTTGTTTTGCTTTTGGACAGCATGAAGGAGATTGTAGCTCATTGGTAAAGCCTTGAACTGCTGAGACATAGCACCCGAGTTCAAATCCCATCAGCCACATTATCTTTTTATTTAATTTTCTTTTAATCTTTTTAGAAGTCTAAGTGTCTACACGTGCACAATACGTAAAATGAAAAGACACATATTATTTAAACATGTGCACAAGGCTAGTTGAATCGACACGACACGTGGTACCCAACCCCACCCCAAACCGACGGTATTGGCCCGGCGAAAATCCTTATTTGACCGGTACCAACGGTTTCCCCCAACGGTAAAGCCTGTTGGGGTAAAAATTTATAGCCCGGTTGACCAAGTCAAAATCAAAGTCAACCCCAAGCCAAGTGGGCCCAAGCCCAGATCCATTGGGCCCATGCCCGGGTCGAGTCGAACATGAAGCGGCCCGCCTCCCCCCATTCCAAGATAAAAATTTTGTAATAAATAATTTTGTTGTATTTATTTTATTTTATTTTATGGATAAATTTAAGAAAAATAGGCATAATGCCAAATTTTTGTAAAGCCCATGGCTTATGTGTAAAAAGAAATGGCACATGAGCCATGGGATAGGAAAAATGCCATTTTGTGAAGCCCAAGGGGCTATGTGTAAAGTGTATAGCCTATAAAGGCAAGGATAATGAAAATATCTCACAACTTTTTTTCTCTCTCCAAAAAAAATTTAGATCTGAGATCTTTTCTCCTTCTTCAAGGTTTCAAAATCTTCGTCTTTCTTTTGAATTAAATCAAGAGTTTTACTCTTCATTTTATAAAACTAAATAGTTTTTCACCACAAAACCCATAAAGGGGAACTCAGATCTTCCATTAGATCTCAAAAAGAAGAGATTTTTAAAATCTCATATCTCTTGATCTTCAAGATCCAGCAACCCGAGGAGAAAGCGGAAGAACCCCTTTCATCAACCCCAAAACATCTTAGGAGTTTAATTCCACTCTGATTTCTCTTTCGAGAATTTCTGGGGCAAAAAGCCTCTTTTTCTCGCCGGTGCCCAAGTGCTCAAGCACCCAGCGCTCAAGCGCCAAATGTCCATGTGCCGACACGTGGCGCACTAGCGCTCGAGCGCTTAGCGCTCCAGTGCCCAGCTCTCAAGTGCCAAGCGCCCACGTGCCGACACGTAGCGCGCTAGCACTCGAGCGCTTAGCGCTCAAGTGCCCGGCGCTCAAGTGCAAAGCGCCCACGTGCCGACACGTGGCGCGCTAGCGCTCGAGTGCCTGGCGCTCAAGTGCAAAGCGCCTACGTGGCGCTCAAGTGCTCGAGCACCTAGCGCTCCAGCGCCCTGCGCTCAAGCGCAAAGTGCCCACGTGCTGACACGTAGTGCCCAGCGCTCAAGCGCAAAGCGCCCATATGCCGACACGTGATGCGCTAGCGCCTAAGCGCACATCGCTCAAGGCGCTGACCCCATGCGTCCTTTGGGCGCTTTTTCCCTTTTTTTTTATGTATGTATACATGTATATATATGTACAGATACGCACACTCCACAACGCTGTCCCCCTCAAAAAAAATTTGGGCCGGGGCGCTGCCCCACACCCCGCGAGGGGGCTGCTAGCCCCCTTAGCCCCCAGCCTGCTATCCGGGTAGCGGGACCCCCGTAAAAACTCTGCGTGGCTCCCGATATATCCAAACACCCCCCTCCAAAACAACACACACGTACACTCCACATTGTGTTCGCATCCACATTGTGTTCGCATGACCAGTTTAACCCATCAATCGAAGGTTCCCTCGCTCCAAAGGCGAGGGGTAATTAACGGCAGCTTAGTCTGCGGCTGCAAGATATTCGGATCCCCACAATCATTAAACCCCGGCCTACCCTAGACAGGAGGAATCTGTAGTACGCCTGACAAGCACGCGCGTACTCCCATCTCAATGGGGTGACGAAAAACACCCTAAAGATTCTGGCATGCCCAGTAGGTCCTTTCTCTCCTCCTATATTTCGGGTTAAATGTTCATGCGAACTCAATAAATATACATATCGATTGTCTATACTGAAATGCTGTTTTTTCTTGTGCAGTAATCAACTTTCGACGACAATGTCTCCTAAGACGAATTCAGCTTCCAACGCTACCCCGATCCCGTATGTGGTCAAGGTCAATGCTCGTGTGGTTCTCCCCGCAAGCCTCAATCGACAGTGGGAGGAACTGCCCCGCCAGTTTGGCTCCGTCATCATCTACCCTGCCGGAAGCGCTCTTCTGGCAGAAATCCTGGCAAAACAGGTGGCCAAGCCGGTCTCAAGGGGCAGGAGGCCGAATGTCGTGATCGCTAAGGCACCACAACCAAAACTTAAGACGGTGTCTGAACGATTCTCTGGTGCTCCAACGGGGGGCAAGAACTCTGGTACAAAGGGTAACATCAAATATTGCGGACGAGCTCAGGCGATGACTCCAACAAATGCACAATCGAGCATATCTCCAAAATCCTCCATCGTCCAGTCTACGGCGTCTTCCCAAAGAGCCGAAGTCTGCCAGGTGCTTAGAACAGAAAAGTTAAGGCAGAAGCAGCTCAGGTATCGAGCCAACAAGAGGGCCAGGGCTTCGGCCAAATGGAATCTCGTGAAGTTCCAAGTTCAGGGTCGCCCCGCGACGACGGCTGAGTCGAACGTAAGAATCAGCAATTCCTTCGAACCTCTGAAGTGGGTTCAGAAAAATGCCATGACCACCATAATCAAGAAGACAGTGGTCCGAACGTCGCTCCAAAAAGACGTGTCCCGGGCCCAACAGAAAAAGTTTGACACTGTCTCTTCAAGAGTCTATCAGGCACTCTGTGCCGCACGAAAGCAACGGGGCAAACCCAGAAAAGAAGCGCCAACTCCATTCAAGAACTTGGTCAGGCCAGCCGCCGATAATAAAAAGAGGGCTGGATATATTATCCATACGGTCTATATGGCGGGCGGGCACCCCAGCGACAACCTTCGCAGCAAGAGCAAGGATCGGGCCACCACATCCCAAGCCCAATCTGGCTTGAATGTGGTTGCCGCTTCGCAAGAACAGCCGCCTCAGCTGGACGATGAAAACACTCTCGATGAGGACGATAGGCAGAAGGACCCTTCGGTCCAGGCAGAGTCAAGCTCGGACAGCGAGGAAGAGCCGACTTTCCGCCCCAGGACCGCGAAGCAATAGCTGCTTCAAGAGCTTCGGAAACAGCTCAAGAGCAAAGATAAAGAGATGGCCGAGCTCTATTCGAAAATTGACGACTTAACGAACGTTGTGATGCAGCTTACGGCTCAAGTTACTCGAGCGCCTCCCAATCAAGCACAAGTAGCTACTAATCAGCCGGGTGATGACAATTCGAAGCAGCCAATGCCTGTTCCTTTGGGTCCAAGACTGGTCGAGCCGCACGAAAGCCGGCCACATTCCGCTTCTTGGGATGCCTTGGCCCCAGATAGCACTATCCCGCTAACACAAGATCGGATAATGGATTTGGTCACCAGCAAAGTTAGAACATTGGTGGCTGAAGCTGAAGCTCAGAAAGAAATTGGCAGTAGTGGACGGCCATACCCCGCACAGTATGATCTGATCGAGTTCCCGAGCGGCTACGTCATTCCTAAGTTCGGAAGATTTGACGGGATGGGAAATGCAAATCAGCACGTCACCCACTTCAAACCCTCGTGCGGAAATACAGGGGGCAATGACGGGCTCCTTCTTCGTCAGTTTATCAACAGCCTGACCGGTGTCGCCTTCGACTAGTACGCGAGCATACCAGATGGATCCGTCATTACCTTTGCCCAAATGGTTTCTCTGTTTCGGCAAAGGTTCATGAGTGTCAGTGATAAAATCTCCATTGCTGACCTTGTGAGGACCAAGCCGGGGAAGAATGAAAGCAACACCAACTTTATCGCCCGATGGCGTAATCTCACGGTCAAGTGCGAACCGCCGCTGGAGCAGGACCAGTCTGTCAGCCTTCTCATTGGGAACCTCAGCAATTGGATGGTCCCATTCTTGTGTACAGCAGGTCTCAAGACGTTTCAAGAGCTAACCAAGAAGGTCCAAATGCTGGAACGCTCGAAGCAAGAGTCTACCCCAGACTCTCAGAGAAGCAAAACTTGGAAAAGCAATCGGGATGACATCCGTAGAAGCGGGAGTTCCAGCAGTACCAATGTCTTCAATGCGTCCGACAATGAAGAAAAGCGAAGGGCGGGCGAATCCAAAACCAACCGGTCTCGAAAGCCATTGCTGGGAGGAGATGGGCCTTCCCTAGAGGAGGAAAAGAACAAGGTTTACTCTTTCAGAAGGGACAAGGTCCGCAAGATATTTAAAGATGCCTTGAACAACGGCCTACAATTGCCGGAGTCGAAAAGACCCCAAGAAGCAAAAATGACCGACAATCCCCTGTATTGCCCGTACCACCGAGTAGTGAGCCATGCGATCGAGGATTGCTATATCTTCAAGGACTAGGTCGAGAAGCAGTAAAAGGCTGGAGAGATCGAGCTGTCCAAAAGCGTGTTGGTGAACAATCAAGTTGCAACCACCAACTTTATACAGACAGAAATTGAAGCCTTCTGGGAACAGACAGCTGAACCGGCTGCCCTAACAAACGAAACTGACTCACCGCAGCCTCCGTGGAGTACGCACATATCTAATAAGACGAAGAAGATGATAAAGCTACATCAGAAAGAGCCCAGAACGGAATGGGAAGGGCAGAAGAAGCCTACCATACCAGCTGCCGATTCGGCTCTATCAGGCTCAAAATCCAAGAAGCTCAAGAAGAAGAAAAGTGCAGCTCGGCGCGCAAAGGAGTCTGTAGGGAGATCGACCATTCAAAAATATATCGATTCCCTCGAAGAATATGAATAGAAAGAAAGAACTCTGATTCAATTGAAGGAGTTCTTCCCTGTACAAGCGGCTGAAATTCTGGAGGAGTTAGAAGAAGACCCCAATGAAGAGATCCCAATAGTGACCTGCTACGCCATCCATCTTGGCAACGACTCTGAGGAGGAGCTCTGTTTTCCCAAAGAGGACGAGGAGCTCGCCACAAAGGCTAATCAAATCCAGCTCAGAAGCGGCAAGGCTCTACCGCCGAATCAGAGCAACGCCCCAAAAGGGAAGGAAAAACAGGTGGCTAATGATGAAGATGGCAGAGAACCGGCTGATGAAAACTCAAGTCCATCCCCAATAGACTATAATGTTTTGGCTCACCTCCAAAAGCTTCCATCTCTCTTTAGCATCTACGATGACTTGGTTCTATCTCAAGAGCTTAGAGATGTTCTCATTCATGCTCTACAAAACCCTGAGCGGTATCAGGCTCGCTTTGTGGAAATTAATATGAAAGAAGCTCAGTACACTTTTCAAGCCGCCGCAGTCACGTTTAAGGATGAAGACTTGCTACTGGGAATGGCTGACCATAATCGGCCGCTTTACGTGACCGGGTACAGCGACGGGGATCGGATTAATCGCATATTGATTGATCCGGGGTCCTCAGTGAACATCATGAACTTGCGAACAATGAAGAGTTTGTCAATAGACGTCTGACACCTGTCAAAGGAAAGGATTGTCATTCAAGGCTTCAATCAAAATTGCCAGCAAGTTCTGGGGTCTATAGCTTTGCCAATCAAATTCGGGGATCTGCAAACTGAAGCTAAGATATACGTGATCGACGCCGACACGTCTTATAAGATTCTCTTGGGACGGCCGTGGCTCCACGATTACGGCATCGTCCCATCAACTCTCCATCAATGCATGAAGTATACTAAAAATGGCGAAGAAAGACGCATTGACGGAGACATCCAGCCGTTCGGTGTGCATGAAGTCCGATATGAAGATTCTCGGTACTTTATGAACCACCAAAATGCTAAGCCACAACTGACTGAGGATAGAGCGGCCCCAAGACTCAAAAGCAAATCTGAGCCGGCTGTCACTTTCAAAAGCAAAAATGCCCAAGTGCGCCCGCATTTTTGTAGCGACACTGATGAGTCCGACGCTGGAAGTCCGTCCTTCCATAAAACTCGCCCTCATTTCGATAGCGATACGGAGAATCTATTACCGAAGCCCCGTCTAGCAGCAAAGTCTACCCTCATCTTGGCAGCGACACTGAAGAGTCGGAGGAAGAGGACCTGCCGTGCAACAGCGGTGCAGATTGGACCCCCATGCAACAAGCGAAACTACGAGAGACCTTCGAAATTGCAGATGGGTCCCTAACTGTCACAAGGGTACCAGAGCAGATGTGCAAAGAGCTTGATGCATTGTCAGTCTCTACCGTGGACCAGCTGAAAACTTTCTACGTCCCCGGAAGGAAAAGTGGACAGAAAGGCATCATGTTTTATGGGTCAAATCCCGTTGTGCACCCGGACGATTTGTCTGTCGCATGCCTTCCATACGAAAGAAGCATAAGGGCCGTCCTCAATCCCAGATACTATGCGCCCGAGATGCGGGAATACTTCAAAAAGTGTGGATGCCGTTTATATCAAACGGAGTCCGAAGCAAAGTTTTACGAAGGGCTATGGCATCCACCTCAGGTCCGAGCACTTATCGATGGACGAATTCCGGATAGGCGAGGCATAGGTTTCATCCAGCCTGATTCTAAGGCATGCTACATGACCCATATTGAGGAAGCCATCGAAGAGTCAAATGATGAAGACGAGCTAACCGAGCCCGAAGAAGCTCCTCAAGAGCTCGAAGATGGCGGACAAGAAACCTTTGACGAGCTAACCGAGATTGACTTAGGAACGCCCGATGATCCAAGGCCGACCTACATCAGCTCACTTTTGTCGGAGGAAATGAAAGCGCAGATAATCGCTCTTCTTCACGAGTTCATCGACTGCTTCGCGTGGACGTATAAAGAAATGCCTGGACTTTCCCCTGAAGTGGCCGTGCATAAGTTGGCTATATCTCCTGATGCTAAGCCAGTCAAACAAGCTCTTCGAAGAATGAGAAGGGAACTAGAAGAAAAGGTCATCGAGGAAACCAAGAAGCTCATCGATGCCGGCTTCATTAGGGAAGAGAAATATGCGGACTGGATCGCATGCATAGTCCCAACGAAGAAGAAAAATGGGCAGATCCGAGTTTGTGTCGATTTTAGGGACCTCAACAAGGCATGTCCTAAAGACAACTTCCCGCTACCGGTTATGGAAATGATGGTCGATGACACCTCAAATTACGAACTGTTCACCTTTATGGATGACTCGTCTAGTTATAATCAGATCAAAATGTCGCCTGAGGATGAGAAGCACACAGCATTCCGAACCCCGATCGGAATATACTGCTACAAGGTGATGCCGTTCGGACTGAAGAATGCAGGTGCTACGTACCAAAGGGCAATGACCAATATCTTTGATTGCCTAATTCATAAAGTCGTCAAATGTTATGTTGATGATCTGGTCATCAAGACTAAAACCAAGGCCGATCATATCCAAGATCTTAGGACCGTTCTCACCAGACTGAGGGAATATGATCTGAAGATGAATCCTCTGAAATGCGCTTTAGGCGTGTCATCGGGAAAATTCCTGGGCTTCATAGTCCGACATCGAGGGATCGAAGTTGACCCATCAAAGATAAAGGCCATCATGGAGATGCCCCCTCCGAAGAGTCTGACGCAGCTAAGATCTTTTCAAGGCAAGCTTGCTTATATACGGAGGTTTATCTCAAATTTATTGGGGAGATGTAGGCCCTTCTCAAAGCTCATGAAGAAAGGAGCTCCTTTTATCTGGGATGCCGAATGCCAAGGAGCGTTCGAAAGCATCAAATAGTACTTGTTGCACTCTCCAGTGCTTGTCGCTCCCATTCTAAATAAACCGCTGATTCTCTACACTGCCGCGCTAGATGAGTCACTAGGTGCGCTCGTCGCCTAGAACAACGAGGAGGGAAAAGTGAATGCCCTCTACTACCTCAGTCGAACCTTAGTCGGGGTGGAACACAACTATTCCCCGATCGAAAAGCAATGCCTGGCTCTGATGTTCGCTGTAAAGAAGCTGAGACACTATCTGCTCGCTCATCAGGTTATGCTGATCTCTAGGGTCGACCCGCTCAAAAACTTAATGACCAAAGCAAGCCTAGCTGGTAGAATGGCAAGATGGGCTGTCATGCTACTTGAGTTTGACATAGTTTATACTCCTCAGAAAGCAGTGAAAGGGCAAGCTCTTGCAGACATCCTTGCCGCTCATCCTATACCAGAAGGGTCACCACTCAATTGCGAGTTACCCAACGAACAAGTGCTGCACCTAGAGAATGACGAGCCATGTTGGGAGCTCTACTTCGATGGGGCCTCATCAATAAGGAACTCCAGTAAATCAAGTGTCCTGGAGATAAAAGCAGGGATAGGATTGGTGTTCATCACGCCGTCAATGGGAACCCTACGGCATTCTTTTGCTCTCACCGAGCCTCGCACAAACAATGAGGCCGAGTATGAAGCTCTGATAGCTGGTTTGGAGCTCTCCATAGAAATGGAAATCCTTCGGCTACGGGTTTACGGTGACTCCCAGCTTTTCGTCAACCAAGTAAGCTGCGACTATAAGATATGCAAACCCGAGTTAGCTCGGTACAGAAGCCGGGTGGTGGAACTCATGAAACGGTTCACTCATATTGAACTAACGAGAGTCCCTAGAGCGTTGAACGGAAAGGTTGACGTACTCGCTCGCTTAGCCAAGGAGCTGGCTGATCCTGACATGGACGAAATTCTGATCACAGTCAGGAGCCGGCAAATTCTACCCCCAGTCTCTCTATGAGAAGAGGATAGCGCGGAACAGAAGAGCAGTCCTACCGAAGAAGCTTCGATCATACAAGATGAGCCCGATTGGAGAGAACCCTTCATAGAGTACCTCCGATATGATAAGCTACCCGAAGAAAAATCTGCGAGGATTCAGCTGAATAAAAGTGCTCTCCGATACGTGTTTGTAAATGACACGTTATACCGCAGGTCATATGACCAACTCTGGCTCAGGTGTCTGTCATCGGCCGAAGCCCAAAACGTTATGAAGGAAGTTCACTCAAGCGTTTGCGGTGCTCACCAATCTGGCCCTAAGATGCGACTGCAAATTAAACATCTTGGGTATTACTGGCCCACCATGATACGGGATTGCGGAGAGCATGAAAAGAAATGTTATATCTGCCAAATTCACAGTGATTTTATTCACAAGCATCCTAATCCATTGCATCCTACGGTGGCGTCATGGCCCTTCGAAGTCTGGGGAACCGACATAGTTGGCCCAATTGACCCTCCGTCATCTAGAGGCCACCGGTTCATACTGGCCGCAACAGACTACTTCTCCAGATGGGCTGAAGCTGTCCCGCTAAAAGAGGTCAAGACAGGAGATATTCTGACATTCTTCCAGCATAATATTCTATACCGCTTTGCTATACCAAGAAGAATCATTTCTGACAACGGGCCTTCTTTTAAGAGCTTCAAAGTCTTAAGATTCGCTACTCAACACAAGATAGACTGGAGATATTCCTCTATCTATAATCCAAGAGCCAATGGGCTGGCCGAAGCCTTCAATAAGACTCTATGCAAGCTCCTGAGGAAAAATGCTTCAGCCAACAAGAGAGACTGGAATCTCAAACTTCACGAGGCGTTGTGGGCATATCGTACCACGCACCGTACTCCAACTCAGTCCACTCCATACTCATTGCTCTTCGGAGTGGAGGCGGTCCTCCCCCTCGAAGTCGAAGTTCCAAGCTTAAGAATGGTCGTTCAGCACGAGTTGACGGAGGAGGAAAACGTGCTCCTTCGACTTGAAGAGCTCGATGCCCTCAAAGAAAAGAGGCTTGCGGTGCAGCAAAATCTGGAGCTATACCGAGCCCAAATGTCACGAGCCTATGACAAGATAACCCATCTCCGCGCTTTCAAGAAAGGTGAATTGGTGTTGGTCCTCAAAAGACCGATCATCCCCAATCGACATGCCAAGGAAAAATTCGAGCCAAACTGGGAAGGATCATACGTCATCGAGAAAGTGTTTGATGGAGGATCCTACCAACTATTAAGTGCCGAGGAAGAAAGGCCCATGCCACCCATCAATAGCCGATATCTCAAGAAATACTAGGCGTGAATGCTCCAAGTCGCAGGCGAATTGAGCACACCAGCCCTACGGTCTGGATCATACATCCTGCCAAACCGTATACAATCTACGGGCGTAAACGACCCCTATCTCTCCCAAATCCTACCGGTGAGACTACTTTTAAAGTCCCACCAACGGCTAAAAAAAGAAGGAAAAAACGGTACGTCCACAAGCAAAACGGGCACGGATGAAAACCCGGAAGGGCTCCGTGAGTAAAAATAGCAGGACTACCGGCGAGTTTGTGAAAACCCGAAAGAGCGCAAACTCATGAAAAGTGATGAAATACACTCACAGAGTCCTCTCGACCTTGTGAGGTGAAAATCCCTGCGTGAGATCCTTACGACTCACAAAGGAGCAACACACTTAAGAATCCTCACGATTCCTAAGGAGAACATACAGCTGTGAGATCCTCTCGACTCGTAGGGAGAAAATGCTTTTATAAGACCCTCGCGGCTCATAAAATTGAAAAGCCTTAGGTGATAGGGACCCAAACTTGTCTCCTAAGCCATCGTTCCCCAACGGGCAACGGCAAATGATGAGTCGCTCCTGGCATTTCGCTTCAGTGTTAGCGTGCTGATGCCGACCAAAAACCCAAATCCCAAGTCCTCCCAAGGCAAATGATGAGTTGCTCCTGGTATTACCCCAGTGCAGCAATGCTGATGCCAAACAAGATCCAAATTCCAAGTCCCCAAACGGCGAATGATGAGTCGCTCCCGGTACCATATTCCAGTGTAGCGATACAGACGCCATCCAAAATCCAATTTCTTAAAATTCTCCCGGCCCTACGGTGGGTCCCCAAGTTGACCATCGTATACAATCCACGTGCTCATATAATTCTCAGCATACCCATGCCCCACCGTAATCACCAGTTACGCAGCTGGTCTCCGCCTATGGAATGATGCTCTATTGAGAAGACCCACTCATGTATCCTCACGATGCATGAGGAGAACAAACATTTGTGGGATCCTTACAACTCATAAAGGAAAAACACGCTTAGGAGTCCTCACGACTCCTAAGGAGAAAATACACCTGCGGGATCCTTACGACTCGTAGGGAGAAAATGCTTTTATGGGACCCTCACGGCCCATAAAATTGAAAAGCCTTAGGCGATAGGGATCTAAACCTGTCTCCTAAGCCATCGCTCCCCAATCCCCAAATGGCGAATGATGAGTCGCTCCTGGTACCATATTCCAGTGCAACGATGCAGACGCCAACCAAATTCCAAATCCCATACCCCAACGGCAAATGATGAGTCGCTCTTGGTACCATATTCTAGTGCAGCGATGCAGTCGCCGACAAAGTCCCAAAATTTTTCTAGCCCTACGGCCTGGATCATACATCCTGCAAAACCGTATACAATCCATGGGCGTAAAATGATCCCAATCCCTCCCAAGTCCTGCCGGTGAGACCACATTCAAAGTCCCACGGCGGTGAAGAAAAAAAAGAAAAAAAAGGTATGTCCGCAAGCAAAATGGGCACGGATGAAAACCCGAAAGGGCTCCGTGAGTAAAAACAGCAGGACTGCCGGCGAGTTTGTGAAAACCCAAAAGGACGCAAACTCGTGAAAAAGAGATGAAATGCACTCACAAAGTCCTCTCGACTTTGTGAGGAGAAAATTCCCGCGTGAGATCCTTACGACTCACGAAGGAGCAACACACTTAGGAGTCACCACGACTCCTAAGGAGAAAATACACCTACGGGATCCTTACGACCCGTAGGGAGAAAATTCTTTGTGAGACCCTTACGGTTCACAAAATTGAAAAGTCTCAGTTGATAGGGACCTAAAACCTGTCTCCTAAGCCATCGCTTCCTGATAAGAAAGCGCAAATGATGATTCGCTCCTGGTACCATATTCCAGTATAGCGATACCGATGCCAAGCAAAAACCAAATTCCCAAATCCTCTCACGATAGATGATGATTCGCTCCTGGTACCATATTCCAGTGTAGCGATGCTGATATCAACCCAAATCACAATCAACAAGTCAACTTCAACTCCGACACCACAGAAAGCGGAGCAAGTCAGAATCCAATCTCGACACCGCAAGAAGCGGAGCAAATCAAGTTCACCCCTGACACTGCAGGAAGCAGAGCAAGTCAAATGGTTCCATCAACCGTCCTTGTCGCAAAAAGGGCAGTGCAGGCTTCCCACAAATCGGGAACTAAATCGCTCCAGATCAGAGCGTCGACCGTCCACGTCGCAAAAAGGGCAGTATCGACCGTCCAAGTCGCTCAAAGGGCAGCATCGACCGTCCACGTCGCAAAAAGGGCAGCATCGACCGTCCAAGTCGCTAAAAGGGCAGCATCGACCGTCCAAGTCGCTAAAAGGGCAGCACCGACCGTCCAAGTCGCAAAAAGGGCAGAACCGACCGTCCACGTCGCTAAAAGGGCAGCAACGACCGTCCAAGTCGCAAAAAGGGCAGCACCGACCGTCCAAGTCGCTAAAATGGCAGCATCGACCGTCCCAGTCGCAAAAAGGGCAGCACGGACCGTCCACGTCGCTAAAAGGGCAGCACCGACCGTCCAAGTCGCTGAAAGGGCAGCATCGACCGTCCAAGTCGCTAAAAGGGAAGCAACGACCGTCCAAGTCGCTAAAAGGGCAGCACCGACCGTCCAAGTCGGAAAAAGGGCAGCATCGACCGTCCATGTCGCAAAATGGGCAGCATCAACCGTCCATGTCATAAAAAGGGCAGTGCCAGCTTCCCAAAAGCGGGAACCAAATTAAGTCTCCTCCACATGAAAGAAGATCCATCAATTTCATGCATACGATCCACATGTGTGGTGTGCATTTATTGATGGGGGCAATTTGTTGGGGTAAAAATTTACACCCCGGTTGACCAAGTCAAAATCAAAGTCAACCCCAAGCCAAGTGGGCCTAAGCCCAGATCCAGTAGGCCCATGCCCAGGTCGAGCCGAACATTAAGCGGCCGGCCTTCTTCCATGCCAAGATAAAAATTTTGTAATAAATAATTTTATTGTATTTCTTTTATTTTATTTTATGGATAAATGTAAGAAAAATAGGCATAATGCCAAATTTTTGTAAAGCCCATGACTTATGTGCAAAATGAAATGGCATATGAGCCATGTGATAGGAAAAATGCCATTTTGTGAAGCCCAAGGGGCTATGTGTAAAGTGTATAGCCTATAAAGGCAAGGATAATAAAATATCTCACAACTTTTTTTCTCTCTCCAAAAAAAATTTAGATCTGAGATCTTTTCTCCTTCTTCAAGGTTCCAAAACCTTCTTCTTTCTTTTGAATTAAATCAAGAGTTTTACTCTTCATTTTATAAAACTAAATAGTTTTTCACCACAAAACCCATAAAGGGGAACTCAGATCTTCCATTAGATCTCCAAAAGAATAGATTTTTAAAATCTCATATCTCTTGATCTTCAAGATCCAGCAACCAGAGGAGAAAGAGGAAGAACCCCTTTCATCAACCCCAAAACATCTTAGGAGTTTAACTCCACTCTGATTTCTCTTTCGAGAATTTCTGGGGCTATAAGCCACTTTTTCTCGCCGGCGCCCAAGCGCTCAAGCGCCCAGCGCTCAAGCGCCAAGTGCCCACGTGCCGACACGTGGCGCGCTAGCGCTCAGCGCTCCAGCAACCAGCGCTCAAGCGCCGAGCGCCCACGTGCCGACACGTGGCGCGCTAGCACTCGAGCGCTTAGCGCTCAAGCGCCCGGAGCTCAAGTGCAAAGCGCCCACGTACCGACACGTGGCGCGCTAGCGCCTGGCGATCAAGCGCCCGGCGCTCAAGTGCAAAGCGCCCACGTGCCAACACGTGGCGCGCTACCACCCGGCGCTCAAGCGCCCCGCGCCTACGTGCCGACACGTGGCGCGCTAGCGCTCGAGCACCTAGCGCTCCAGCGCCCTGCGCTCAAGCGCCAAGCGCCCACGTGCCAACACGTGGTGTGCTTGCGCTCAAGCGCAAAGCGCCCACATGCCGACACGTGGCGTGTTTGCGCTCAAGCGCCCAGCGCTAAAGCGCAAAGCGCCCACATGCCGACACGTGACGCGCTAGCGCTTAAGCGCATAGCACCTAAGCGCACAGCGCTCAAGGCGCTGACCCCACGCAACCTTTTGGCGCTTTTTCCCTTTTTTATGTATGTATATATGTACATATATGTACAGATACACACACACACACTCTACAATACTGTCCCCCTCAAAAAAAAATTTGGCCGGGGCAACCCGCGAGGGGGCTGCTAGCCCCTTTGACCCCCAGCCCGCTATCTGGGTAGCGGGACCCCCGTAAAAACTCTGCGTGGCTCCCGATATATCCAAACACCCCCTCCAAAACAACACACACGTACACTGCACATTGAGTTCACATGACCAGTTTAACCCGTCAATTGGAGGTTCCCTCGCTCCAAAGGCGAGGGGTAATTAACGGCAGCTTAGTCCGCGGCTGCCGAAGATTCGAATCCCCACAATCATTAAACCCCGGCATACCCTGGGCAGGGGGAATCTGTAGTACGCCTGACAAGCGCGCGCGTATTCCAATCTCAATGGGGTGACGAAAAACACCCTACAAAGCCCCCATTCTTTTCCCTTGCAACCCTCGGCCTACCCCACTCCCTCTTACACTGCTTGTTTTCTATGCATTCATAAAGAGAGCAATAAAATGGTCTCTTAATCCAATTTTAATGCATATTTTAAATGCATTCTTTAACACACCAAACCGTAATTTCTCCTATAAATACCACACCTCATTTCACCCCTCCTCACTCACAATTCCTTGCCAAAACACTCAAAAACTTTCAAGTTCTAATTGTGTGCAAGTGGAGTTAGCGAAGGGTGAAAGTTCGATGAAATTCCAAGGAGACTCCGACAACGAAATGACGTCCCGACGCTTCCCAGTCCTTCTCCTACCTCTTCCCTCTCATTAAATCCAATAAGTCCCCTCTTCCCCTCTCCTTCCCTATTCTAAAAATCTTGAATACTAACACCCGACAGAAGCGGAGTTAATCCGACTGCCGATTCGGTTTTTCTTTAAAAATCATATTTTTCTTAAACAAGAAAATACCAAACTTTCATATCATGTTCAATAAATATATTAAACAAGTTTCACATCAAAATAATTCATTTTGCAATTTTTATCGCGGTTTTACATTAAAATACCACTTACTTTAGTTTCCAACATAAACAACATATTACCTTTAGATAGTTCACGAGGGAATGACCTACCTCATCATAAAACACATATCTATCATAGCACAATAAAGTTTTGGGAATTTATTCTTTCTATAAAACGACTTTGCAATTAAATACCATCAACTTATAAAACCATTTCTATTAAAAGATGTATTAAACATTTCTATGCAATTGCACCTCTACAACACACTTTTGGGGACCCCGTTCGGGATGGTGCGGATTATCGCACATCCTCGGGCCTAGTAGAGCGAGATGCAGACCTCCGCAAGGAGTATTCGATCTCGATGGAATTTTTATGCATTTTTCTTTAGAAAATGAGATTTCTACAAGAAAATAAATAAATTATTTTCATAATATATAAATATATATATATATATATATAAATATATATATATATATATATAAATATATATATTATCAAAATATCTTTTTTATTTAGATAAATATTCCAAGTTTTCTAAATCAAAAGAATCACTATTACATGAAAATACCATCTAAATACAACACAATTCCAATATTTCAATAAAATACCATATATTATGAAATTAGGTTCTACTTACTAGAAGTTTCACAACTATAAAATATACATCTATGAAAACCCTAAAGACGATAATTAAATGCTTGAGGTGTATTTTGAAATTATGCCAAAACTATTTTTTACATAAACCCCCCTCAAGTTATACTAAATTACAATAAGGACCTTAGTAAACATAGGTTTTAGCGGGACCAGTCTCTTGAGCCTTAGGGAGCCGGAGATATGGGTGCTTCCCTATTTAAGATAGACAATCTAACAAACGGTGTTATCAACGCAGTAATTGTCTTGGAAAAAGACACAAATCCTGACGTCCATGTGCAGCAGTTACCGATAACATAAAAACAATCAGGATTCAAGTTCATTTTAAAAAGTGTCTGACTCAGACTGAGTCTTAATCTAATCAATATGACTTGAATATGATTCAAGTATAAACTTACAATACAACAATTCAATATGAATTCGTCTATACAATCTATTTCAATATATAACTTGACCGAACCGAACCATGGATATACATCCATCTGATGATACTCCAGTTACATCTATTTACTGATATCATGGCTTCGGCAAGCCATCCATCTATATAACAAACAATACAAACAATACAATCAAGACATCACGGGGTTTATAAGGGGTAGATTAGTATGGAAGATGTTAAAAATGGCATGAGACTGTAACCAAAATACACCTAACCTGAATCTCCATTGCCATTGTACCGTGGCTGAACGGTTCCTTGTGCTCCGTATACCTTAGTCTCCGGAATAGTGGGACTCCTCTCGTATACACTGGCATTTTCTGTACCAAGTTACAAACAACAACGTTAACAATATAATACAAATTTAAAAGTTACATTCTCCTTCTGTCTATCTTGTCTCTGCCTATTCTTTAGGACTTACCGAGCGATTATTCGCTGATGACATTCCTTCTCTTCTTTCGTTGGAATGTTGTCAGGTGGATTGGACCTTTTGGAGACAGAACCCACCAGCGAGGACTTGGATCAGATAGCTTTCGACCCAAAGATCTAGTTTACTTATACATATTTTCATTTCTGTTATGCCACTGTTTAGGCATTGCTTTCATTCTATGTATTTACTTTTCATTGTATTGTAAAAATAATGTTAATAAATAAAGTTGATGTTCATTTACATCTTGTCTCTTGTGTACATTTTATTTTATATTGCTTAGATACGCTTAGTTTGTTTACTTCTGAGTAAATACGTAGCGGTCTCGTCGCGTCCTCTGCCCCTACACTGGGAAGCGGGGCGTGACAGCCGCGGTGTTCCGTCTAAGTGCACTTCATTGACGACATCATGGGTGTGGCCATCTACTAAAAGTTCCCGACAAGCATTCGATCTTATAATTGGGAATCTTGTTGAATTACCCGACTCGTTTTTTGAAAAGTGTTTTCAATTTGAGTTTTAAATGCAAGGTTTATAGATGTTAGGCATGAAATACAGAATATGTGATAATCCGGGTTTATGATGTCTAAGGATGATGCGGATTCTAATTATTGTAGTTTTCATTTCTTTTATGCGACTGTAAGTGTAATATGTGGTAGTATCCCCAATCTCGTTGCTATACATCAACGACATTAGAGATACGCATATTTACTTACGTTGATGACATGTGATGTTATTTTGTTGCTGGTTGATATGTTATATTGGATCGTCGTGATTGAATAGACGGGTTTTTTTTGCGTGAGATGAGAGTTTTTCCATTTTCATTCATGTAAATTTTCATTCATGTAAATTTTGTATGTAATAATCTTTTATTGGGATACTTCTGGGTTGAGGTTGTTGTCTCCATTGATGTATATTATTTACTTTTCCGCTTTAGTATTGACCCAAGGCGGGAAGCACAAGTAACCAGGTTCTAGAGTCCACTGGGAGGCCATCTCGAGGAGTCGAGACCGGGTCGCCTAACTGTAGAATTGGCAGGGTTTCTTGACGCTCTCGTAGGGGTCTAGGGATGTGGGTTTGGCTATTCATCACGACCGTGGAATCCGTGTTTTTCATTACTGGCTTAATCTAAAACACGGATCTCCTAGTATATTCTGTATTTCATATGTTTGCTTCTGCCGACTCTGTGTATGATGTGATCATATAAACTGCGTGAGACGAATGCTACTTATATATATGATATACTAGTAGACACTATATATGTTTTGCATCCGCGCTAGTCCTAACCCTGCCCTGCCGTAAGTTAAGTAACCTTATGGTGAAGACTTAGGTCCCTGTGGCGAATGCATATGGTATATATGTGTGTTTTATTTTCGTTTCTTCTGTGATATTTAGGAAACATAAATGATGGGACGTCATTAATGAGATTAATGAAAAGAAAAGAAACCTAAAGATGTTTTAGAATCAAATTTTTGAAAAAGGTAGCTCTAGTTCTTGCTTTGCGTAGCGGTATTCCTTTATGAATATCCAGCACCTCATTCGATGAGGAAAGAGCCTAGATCCCTTCACCGGGAATGACCTCTTTAGCAAAACTAACATATGCTACAACCCACTCGTTTTTTTTGAAAACTACTCGATTTTAAAAGCGGAGCTTAAACCACTCCTTTTTAAATCACAAGATTCTACAACGATATCAAGTTCATTACGTTAAAGATTTTCTTCAAAACCAGTCGTAGCCCTTCGTCATTTCTGATAAGGACTATTTAGTATTCGTGCTGCATTTGTTGGCCTCCGTCAAGGCGTAGTGTGCGGTAGATGATTAGTGCTTATCTGCAGCATATGATGCGATTGGATTAGGGTAGTCATATGACCTTGTTGGCCTCTATCAAGGTTCGTGCGGATGGGTTTAATTCAATCACAAAATGACGGGTTGAAATTGACTAGCGGCTTATGGTTTGTTGGCCTCCGTCAAGGTCATAGGTCGTAAGGGGTAAAAAAAATATTGGGAATTTCAAGTGTTGAAATTTTCAATGAGAATGCATACCTTCTATGTGATAGTTGGATCCCGATACCCACTGTGAGTAAAAGCTACACCTGGGAGAGTTTTCCACTTTACAATTAGCTAATCCAGTAGGTGTCTAGGAAAGGTGTTAATAGGGTTATGCCCCTTCAGAAATGAGGTTATTTAATTAGTTCCATGCGAAAGCATGGGGAGACTCCCTCAGAGTACCAATACCTGCCTGGCTGACCGATTGGCAAATTTGTAGGGTGTAATTAATCCTGAATAATCTTACCTTTTAGGGTTTGAAGGAAGATTTTATAAAAATAGTGGGAACCATCCTGATTAGATAAGATAATAACCAATTGATTGATCTGTTTAAAAGAGTGTTTGTTCGTAAAGTAACCGCAATCAGGACGGTATCGCTAGTAGCTAGCCGCGATGAGTACGGGTCGTCCATAGGGAAACGTGAATCTTTTTATTGCTTTAGATGAGTTGATGGAAGAAGAATGATTAGTTGTAGTTACGGATATACTACGGATGTAAGATTTATGAAGAAGAGGCTTGTAGGGGTCATAGGACTTAGTAGCAATGGATGAATAATTAAAAATGACTCCTTTTATCTTTTAATAGTTTAAAACTAGATCGATAGTGATGAAGGTAGATTAGGGTTCTTTTAGAAGAAACTAGGGTTTCCCCACTCTTAACCCTTATCCTTGCATTGATCTCTATTCATGTCTAGCCCTTAACAAAATAAGTGTTAAACGGATCTCGAATCATGGTTAGTAATAAATGGCAGCGCGCCTAATAAGGATGTTAATATTTATTTTGCTAAAATTTATAGATTTTAAAATATATAAAAGAGCTTAAATGATTTTATCATCCATTGATCTACCCTAGCCTACGAATCCTAGCAAGCTAGGAATTACTCGCTCATGGTTTGAGATTTAGAAGAATGGATGAAGAAAAATCAAAGCATGATTAAGATGCAGAAATTAAATGCAAAAAGTAAATGCGAAAAGACTAATAAAAACACTACCTTTATTAATAAACTATTGCATTTACAAATCCTTTAAAGGTAGATTATAAGAACCCTAGTTTTTGCTTTCGCTCTCTATCTTGTTGGTGGTAGATGACTAGCTGATGATCACCTGGATACGTAGATCGCTTTGGATCTCTTGATCTCTTTGGTTTGATGATCTTTCATGTGAAGCTCTCGGTCTCTTATATAGTCACCATAGACAGAAACCCTAGATTCCATATAATAATGCTATTAAAATCCTACCCACAAAATCTTAAATCCTACGGCCATCAAGAGGCCGCGGATCCACCGCGAATATGGTAGTTTGGCCGCCCAACCGCGGCGACATGGTGGGATCAGGACTTGGGATTTCTTCTTCTGTTTGGTGTTGACATGTGGAGATCCTCTGGATATCTGGATTCTGAGTCTTTACCGTTGCTAGATCTTATGATTTTCTTCAATATTTTGGCAGATTTGATTCTGACATCTCATATCTCTTGATCTCCAGATCTGACCTAATATCTGCACAATATCTCAAGTCATAGTGTTAGTAGTATTTGTTATTATTTTGAGATATTATCCTAACTATTTTATATGATTTAAATCTTAAGAATATTGATTAGGAATATTTGATTTGATATGCATATTTTAATTTCAATATTTCATTTAAATATTATATGCATGTATTTTCCCTCATTATGTTAATTATAATGTAGAAACATATGATAATGATCTTTTTACAAATAAACCTTCATATGTTCTATATTTACAATAAACACCTTTTAGAACTTAACAATAGTGGGGAAAATAATCAATCAAATGTGTAATATTTCAGACTAATCACCAATCTAATTTTGTAAGAGCGCGCGCTAAAGTGTTTTCTTCTCTTTCTCTCTCTCTCTCTCTCTCTCCAAGTAGCGACCATGTCACGCCTTAATCAAGATAATAATATGGATGTATTGACCCAACCCTCTTATTATACTGAGATGGGGAACGTTGGTTCCTCTCTATCTTATGACTTTCATAAGTCTGAGTAAGGGATAAGGGAATGCACGGATTCCCATGCAACCCGAACGAAGAAAGAGCATTCTTATGCATCTCCTTCACGTGTGTTCGTTATTGAGAATTGTTTCTCAGTTGCCTCTACGTCCTGGGTATAAGATACCAGATCAGGATCCCATATTTGTAATATGTTACAAGGGTTAAGAAGAAGTAGAAAACTGGGAAAGATTGATATGTCCCTCTGAGTAGGGAACGGAGCAACTGTTGCTGCCGAAGCTGTCGACAAATTCACCTTGTATTACCAAATGATAATACATTGATTTTGAACGACTGCTATTACATACCAACGATGATGTGCAACATAATATCCGTTTCTTTATTAGATAAAGAAGGATATAACTTTGCACTAAGGTTCCGACCAAATGCCAGGAATGGTTCCTCGTACTTTATTACATTCACCGATGATCTCTCAAGATTCAGACATGTGTTCCTGATGAAACACAAATCTGAGGCTTTTGAGAAATTCAAGGAATATAAAAACGAAGTAGTGAACCGGACGGGTAAAAGTATTAAAAACCTTTGATCTGATCGTGGAGGAGAATACTTAAGCATGGAATTCAGAGATTATCTAAAAGAGAATGGGATTCTCACTCAGCTTACTCCTCCGTATACACCGCAGCATAATGGAGTATCGGAGCGAAGGAATCGCACCCTATTAGATATGGTGTGCTCTATGATGAGTGATGCTGAGTTACCTATTTTCTTTTAGGGTTATGCACTTGAGACAGCTGCATACCTATTGAATAGGGTTCCGACCAAATCGGTGCTTACCACTCCATATGAGATATAGGAGGGGAAGTGACCCTGTCTTAATTTCATTAAGATATGGGGTTGTCCGACTTATATTAAAAAACAAAATCCAGACAAGCTCGAGGCAAGGTCTGTTATGTGTAAGTTTGTTGGATATCCCAAACATTCGCAAGGGTATATCTTCTACCACGCCGAGGAACAAAAGGTGTTTGTTTCTCGGAATGCCACCTTTTTAGAAAAAGAATTTCTTATGAAAGAAATTAGTGGTAATGAGGTAGAGTTGGAAGAAGTTCCAGATACACAAATTGCAATAGAAGATTTTGGTAGAACCGGAGGATTCAATAGTCCCCGACGAACCTCAGCCACTCCGCAGATCTAGTAAGGTTCCTCATCCACCTGAGAGATATTACGTTTTTCTCAAAGACGGTGGAAGCGAGGATTGCATCATGCAAGATGATGACCCTATTAGTTTCGAGCAGGCCATCATAAGTGGAAACTCTGTGAAATGGCTGGATGCTATGCGATCTGAGATGGAATCCATGTACACCAACAAAGTATAGACTTCGGAAGTTGCTCCTGAAGGGGTAAAACCCATTGGGAGCAAGTGGATCTTTAAGAAGAAACTTGGTGTAGATGGAAAGGTTAAGACCTTCACAGCTAGACTTGTAGCAAAAGGTTTTCGTCAACGACCAGGTGTCGATTATGATGAAACCTTTTCTCCAGTGGCTATGCTTAAGTAAATGAGGATCCTACCTGCCATTGCTGCTGAAAGTATGTCTTAGCACCACCACTAGGTTATTACAAGCATCAAATATGCAATTTTAAAAAATCTAGTGTACTAAGATATACTAACCTAGAATCGAACTAGAGAATTAGGGTTTTAGTATAAGCAAATAAGTTCTACACTAAGTGAAAAGAGAATAAAACCTTTGTAGACTGGTCCTTCACTTCTAAAGCTCTAAGTAGTAGTCCCTAGAACTCTTCTTAGACTTCACTTGGTGAAAGGAACGAGCTTGCTTCATTGTCTTCGAGGCCGAAGATGATCCACCTTGAAGTCTCTCTCACTCAAGCTCACTCTTCACTAATCAAAGTATTAGTGAAGCAAACAACCTATACTAAAGGGCTAGTAATGTGTAGGTTGATGAAGTAGGAAATTTTCTTATAATATTTTTTTTCTTTTTTTTCTTTTTCTCACCTCAAGAAAACCCAGAGAAGAGAGAGGAAGAAGATGATGATGAACTTGGAAGGAGAGAGAGCCATGAGGTGAAGTGATGAGATGGTGTGGAAACATCTATGAATAAAAAAACAAGGAAATGTTGGTGAGTCATGGCTTCTCAAAGCTTCCACAAGCATCTTGAATAAATACCTCATTTCCTATTTTCTTTAATTCATAAATAAATCCATTTCCAACTCATTACAATTCTTATGTGATTCTCATATATCCTAGTTCTATATATCATCAACCGTGATACAATAATCTATACATATATTTATAAATATCACATATATTAATATGTATAATGAGAAGAAAACGTTTAGTGAGCTAATATTAGTTAATATATATAAATATATCAAATATATTAAATTATTAAATCAATACTTGATTCAATAATCCGGTTAAATCATATATAACCGACAAATATCTTATTTATATGTATATCACATTATTAAATCAACACTTGATTCAATAATCCAGTTATATCACATATAACCATCCAACATTCAATACTAGTTTATATATATATAATTATTAAATCAACACTTTATTTAATAATCCGACTATATCAAATATAATCTGGCAAATATCAAATACACAAATATATATCAAATATATATTAACAACATATACATATACCATTGAATCAACACTTGATTCAATAGTCCGGTTATATCACATATAACCTGACTGATATCAAATATCGCTAGATTAGAATACGGTATCATATACTCGTATTTAATTAAGCTCCCGCATATATCACCATATGTGACCTACTTCGTTTCGCTTGAGCTAGAAAACCTCTGTGTGGTAATCTAAAGACTCGTCAATACACCAACAGTAGGTAATGATCACATCAGATACCCACAAGATATCAGCGGTACTATCTGGACGTAACGGCTACCTAGGTATTGAACGAATGGAAGATCAGCAAGCAAGCTTGTCCAAACTCTTGCAAAGCCTATAAGCAACACTTACCATACAGTTCGGTCTCTTCATCTGATATGTCGCATATCGAGTCTAGGGGTGGAATCATCAGACCCCAGTAACTTGATAAATCATGCCGATGTGTGGCCTATATGATAGGAATATGTATGCCCTAAAGGCCATTATTGTATGATATAGTGGATGCTTAGACATATATATAGAGGATTTTCTTGCTCGACATGATAGTATGCAATCTTGTTGCTCTTTATCTTAACATGTACACTTGTATTATTATACTTTCTCTCTGATAATGTTGATAAAGCCCTTAGGATGTTTGCCTGACTACCAGGACTATGATACAGATCATACTACTGGTACTTGTGTAGTCCACAAGCACATCCTTTAAATATTCCTAGTCGAGGGAGTATCGAGATAGGGCATCGATATTCAAGAAGTAGACTAGTGTGTACGTTTCTTCACCCTGTATAGGGCGATGGTTAATCCCATGACCATTAGTGTTTGACATCAAAGATTGTACACATGTGCTCATTAGAGAGTGGGTACACCGAACAAGACTCGCTGAGAACTCCTAGATGGTACCATTCCTATCGTCAGATAGCAGTTCTCTGGTGACACTGGTACAGGATAGTCTGTAGACCCGAGATCGTCATAGATTCTTGTGTGGTTCCCACTGTACTTTTATTTCCTCCCTACCACGGCTCAAAGGAGTCGTGTAAACAGGTGGATTTTGGATATAGTCCTGAGTTACATGGAGGCAGTGAGCGATAGGAGGGGTTTCGTCTTTCCCGGTATTGGGAGTTGATGTTGCGCTATGCTTAATTGGCTATAACAGTAAGTCCCTGGCCAGGGATGATGAGATTTACTGGTAAGTGTTATTAGCAGTTTCTCAAACCGTTATTAGTCATACATCGGCATGACTTATCAAGTTACTGGGGTCTAACGAATCTAGCCGTAGACTTGATATGCGACATATCTGACAAAGAGACCGGACTGTACGGTAAGTGTTACTTATACGCTTCATGGGAGTTTGGACAAGCTTCCTTGTTGATCTTCTATTCGCTTAATACCTGGGTAGCTGTTACGTCCAGCTAGTACCGCTGACAGCTTGTGGGTAACTGATGTGATCATTACCTACTGCTGGCGTATTGACGAGTCTTTAGAGTCCCACATAGAAGTTTCCTAGTTCAAGCGAAACGAAGTAAAGCATATATGCTGATATGTGCGGGGGGCCTGATTAAATACGAGTATGTGATACCGTATTCTAATCAGGTGGACATTTGATATCAGTTAGGTTATATGTGATATAACCGGATTATTGAATCAAGTGTTGATTTGATAATGTGATATACAGATGAATGTTATTAGTCGGTTATATATGATATAACCGTATTATTAAATCAAGTGTTGATTTAATAATTTGATGCATATTTATATTTGATATAATTATACATTAATTAATATTATTTCTTACTAATTATTTTCTTAATATATATTTGATATGTGTATGTGTGTGTATTAAAATAAGCATGGTTGGATTTTCTATTTTTAGAAAATAGAAAAAAGATGTGGAAATTGGAGAGATATTTATGGTGTGGTTGTGGCATGGCATTTATATTTATTTATTGGTCTTGCAACACTATTGAAGTATGGTTGAATAAATTTATTGGAAATTTATCCATGCTTTAATAAGTGAGCATGGGTGTGCCATTCTACACTTGATGATTTTTCTAGAGCTCTTTTTTTCTCTCTAGCTCTCTCTCATTTTTCCATCTTCTTCTTCCTCCTCTACAAAACCTTAACCCTCACATGTGATGTGAATCATAGGGTTTTGAAGAAACCTAAGCAAGCTTCGAACACCTACTTCACCATTCTACACTTGATTAGCACTTAGGTGTAGTGTGTTCCCTTCACTAAAGTAAGTTTAGTGAAGAGGTAGCTTGAATTAGCGGAGCTTCGGGTGGATCATCTTCGGCACGAAGGTCACATAGGAAGCTCGATCCAACTTCAAATGGAGCCTAATGGAGTCGCGTGGACTATTACACGGAGCTTTTGAAGAGAAGAACACGGCCTACGAAGGTTGTTTCCTCTTTCACTTTAGTATAGTTTTTGATATCATGCTTAAAAAACCCTAATCATTCTAGTTAGATCTTGGTTAGTGTAGCTTAGCACCCCGAAAATTTTAAAGTTGCATGTTTGATCCTGGTTTTGACCAAGTGGTGGTGCTAGGGTAGACTTTCATGGTTTCAAAGCCAGGCTAGAATATTAGGGGAAGTCTACACGACGTTAAAGTGTTCGATCGAACTTCGAAACCCATTTTTATCAAGTTTCTGTCCATATTTTCAAAAGTTGAAAATTTTCAAATTAAAAATATGCAAAAAATCATGCAGGTTATTTTATAGTTCCCTAAGAATTTCGATGACCTAATTCAAACAAAGCACTGCGGAACCGCGGCCTAAACCCTAGTTTGGCCGTGGTTCCGCCGCATTTTTGTGGAATTGAGTGCTCAATTATCTTGTGCTGCTCCATTGGTATATCTGGCACTTTCTGGATGTTTTTAATGAGGCTCAAGTTGTTAAGGTCTTTGTGATTTGTGGGTGTTTGAGGAATCAATCGAAATGTTTAGCGTCATATAGATTATGATGATATGTGATACAATATTTGGAATCCAAAATAATTTGTTTTGTGAAAACTGGTTAGTATTTTATAAATCTAGCATTTTAGTCTCTGTTCATCGATTGCCACGGAGTTTCGATTCGGATCAAAACTCCGTCGCAATCGCGTATAGTACGCGAACGACAGTCAGGAATCTTGTTGAATTATCCGACTGCTTATTAAAAAGAGTTTTCAATTTGAGACTAAAATGCAAGGTTTATAGGGTTAGGCATGAAACTCAGAATATGAGATATTCCGGGTTTATGATGTCTAAGGTATGCGGATTCTAAATGTTGTAGTTTTCATTTCTTTTCTGCGACCGTAAGTGTAATATATGGTGTATCCCCGATCTCGTTGCTATATGTCAACGGAATTCAGGATACACATATTTACTTACGTTGATGACATGTGATGTTATGTGTTGCAGAGATATGTTAAATTGGATCGTCGTGATTGAATAGCCGGGGTTTTTTGCGTGAGATGAGAGTTTTTCAATTTTCATTCATGTAAAATTGTATGTAATATTCTTTTATTGGGACACTTCCGGGTTGATGATGATGTCACTATTATTGTATGATATAGTGGATGCTTGGACATATATATAGAAGATTTTCTTGCTCGACATGATAGTATGCAATCTGGTTGCTCTTTATCTTAACATGTACATTTGTATTATTATATTGTTCTCTGATACATGTTGATAAAGCCCTTAGGATGTTTGCTTGACTACTTGGACTATGATACGGATCATACTACTGGGACTTGTGTAGTCCAACCTAGTCGAGGGAGTATCGAGATAGGGCATCGATATTCAAGAAGTAGACTAGTGTGTACGTTTCTTGACCCTGTATAGGGAGATGGTTGATTCCATAACCATTAGTGTTTGAAATCAAAGATTGTACACATGTGCTCATTAGAGAATGGGTATACCGAACAGGACTCGCCGAAAACTCCTAGATGGTACCATTCATATCGTCATATAGCAGTTCGCTGTGGACACTGGTACAGGTTAGTCTATAGACCCGAGATCGTCATAGATTCTTGTGTGGTTCCCACTGTGCTTTGATTTCCTCCCTACAACGGCTCAAAGGAGTCATGCAAAAAGGTGGATTTTGGGTACAGTCCTGAGTCACATGGAGGCAGTGAGCGATAGGAGGGGTTTTTTCTTTCCCGGTATTGAGAGTTGATGTTGCGCTATGCTTAATTAGCTATAATAGTAAGTCCCTGGCCAGGGCTGATGAGATTTACTGGAAAGTGTTATCAGTAGTTTCTCGAACCGTTATGAGCTATACATTGGCATGACTTATTAAGTTACTGGGGTCTGACGAATCCACCCCTAGACTTGATATGCGACATATCTGACAAAGAGACCAGACTGTATGGTAAGTGTTACTTATAGGCATACCATGACTACGAAATCTGGTAGATGGATGTTAAGACCGCCTTTATAAATGGTGATTTAGAAGAGAGCGTGTACATGACTCAGCCAGAGGGCTTCATAGACAGTGGGAGCAGCGGAAAGGTGTGCAAGCTGCTTAAATCCATCTACGGGTTAAAGCAGGAATCACGGAGTTGGAACATCTGTTTTGACGTGGTAGTCAAAGAGTTTGACTTCATCAAGAACATAGATGAACCTTGTATATACAAGATGGTGGCAGAGAGTAAGGTTGTCTTCCTCATACTGTACGTGGATGACATACTCTTGATAGGAAATGATGTTCCTATGCTGCACTCAGTCAAGCTCTTCTTATCACATAGATTCTCAATGAATGATCTAGGTGATGCCTCCTACATCTTGGGGACTAAGATCTATAGAGATAGATCTAAACGGATACTGGGATTGTCCAAATCCAGGTAAATTGACACCATACTAAAGAGGTTTAGTATGGAAAATTCCAAGCATGGGAATTTACCCACGATCAGAAGACTCACTCTCTCCAAAGAGATGTCTCCCAAGAATGATTTGGAGAGAGCTCACATGCAAGGGATACCCTATGCTTCAGCAGTAGGCTTTATCATGTACGCGATGTTATATACCAGACCCGATGTATCATACTCAATAAGTGTAGTGAGTTGGTATCAAGCAGATCCAGGAGAGAGTCACTGGACAGCTGTGAAGAACATTCTCAAGTACTTGAGAAGGACTAAAGAGATGTTCTTGGTGTATGGTAACGGTGAACTCCAGGTGGAGTCTTTTACCGATTCGAGCTTTCAGAGTGATAAGGATGACTCTAAGTCGGTCTCAGGATTTGTCTTTACCCTCAATGTACGGGCGGTTTGTTGGAAGAGTTCCAAATAAGAAACCGTGGCAGACTCAACGATGGAGGATGAATACATCGCTGCCAACGATTCTGCCAAAGAGGCTGTTTGGATGAAGAAGTTCATAACTGAACATGGTATGGTTCCATCCTTTGAGCATCCAATACCTTTGTATTGCGATAATAATGGAGCAGTGGCCTTGCCCAAGGAACCCAGGTCCCATCAGTGATCCAGGCATATTCTAAGGCGGTATCACCAGATCTAGGAGATAGTTGATAGCCGGGAGATCGAGGTCAGGAGAGTTGACACGAAGAACAACACAGTGGATCCACTCACAAAAGACATACCCCAGATACAATTTGAGAGACTCTTCGGGATGTTGGGTATGAGATACTACAACAACTGGCCTTAGTGTGAGTAAGAGATTGTTGGTTATATGTATGCCCTAGATGCCATTATTATACATGTGATGTATATTATAGTGGATGCTTGGATATATATAGAGAGGACTTTCTTGCTCGACATGATAGTATGCTACCTAGTTGCTCTTTGTCTTAACATGTAGACTTGTATTGTGATACTTTCTTGCTCTCACATGTTGATAAAGCCCTTAGGATGTGTACTTGACTACTAGGACTATGATGGAGATCATACTAGTAGGGCCAGGGTAGTCCACAAGTACATCTTATAATTGTTCCTAGATGAGGGTGTATCGAGACAGGGCATCGACATTCCAGAGTAGACTAGCGTATATGCTTCTTGACCTATATGATGGGCGATGGATGATCCCACATCCAGTGGTGTTTGACATCAAAGATGATATACGGGTGCTCTGTGGAGACTGGATACACCGAACGGACTCGTCGAGAACTCCTTGTTGGTATTATACCTATCGTCAGATAGCAGTTCTCTGGTGAGACTGGTACAGGTTAGTCTGTAGACCCGAGATCGTCATAGAGTCTTGTATGATTCCCACTGTGCTTTGATTTCCACCTTACCACGTTCAAGAGAATGTTCAAAATGGTAGATTTTGGGTACAGTCTCGAATCACATGGAGGCAATGAGCGATAGGAGGGGTTTCGTCTCTCCCGGTATTGGGGGTTGATGTTGCGCTGTGCTCGATTGGCTATAACAGGAAGTCCCTTGCCAGGGCTGATACGGAGATCTACTGGTAAGTGTTATCAGTATTTTCTCGACCCGTTATGAGCCTCACATCAGCAAGACTTATCGGTTACTGGTGTCTAACGTTTACCACCCCTAGACTGGATATACGACATATCAGACAAAGAGACCGGACTGTACGGTAGTGTTACTGACAGGATTTACAGGAGTATGAGCAGGCTTGCTTGTTGATCTTCTGATCGCTCAATACCTGGGTAGCCGTTACGTCCAGCTAGTACCGCTGACGGCTTGTGGGTGCTTGATACGATCATCACCTACTGCCGGCCTATTGATGAGTCTTTAGAGTCCTACACAGAGATTTACTGGCTCAAGCAAAATAAAGTTGGAGCACATATGTGATATGTGCGGGACCAAGAATAATACGAGTACGTGATACTGTATTCTATTCTCGCGATATGTGATATCGGTCGGATATATGTGATATAGCCAGGTTATCGAATCAAGTTTTGATTCGATAAGTTGATACATATAATATTAGTCGGTTATATGTGATATAGCTGGATTATTAAATCAAATATTGATTTAATAATTTAATGTATAATTGTATATTTGATATGCTAATTTACATTAACTAATATTTGCTCACTTATGCATTTCTTTTCTCACATTTGCACACTTAATATATATGTGATATATATTATTTGTGTTTTATTTTTTTTGTCATGCTTGATGATACACACTACATGGGTGTATGAGACTCATACCATGCCATTAGATAATTAGGGTTTTATTTATTTAATTTAAATATAAATTGATGGAAATTAAGTATGGTTGCAAGCTTTGGAAGTTTGTGGAAACCATTGACTTATCCACTAAATATGTCTTGCATTAGATATTTATTAAGCTAACCATTATCTTGAACCATGGTTAAGCCTCTACAAGAGTCATATATGATATGAACGCACCCATGGTTTCCATTCACTCTCTCATCCATTATTTTCTTTGTCTTCTTCATTGAGCTCTCTAGCTTTCTCAAGAAAAAGAGAAGAGTGAGAAAAAGAATTCTAAAGTGAGCAAAATCCTACTTCATCATCCTCTACTAGATTAGCCATTTATTTTACGGTGTTAGCTTCATTAATCTCTAATTAGTGAAGAGGTTGCTTGAGTTAGTGTCTCCTCGACGTAGATCATCTTTGGCCTCGAAGACTTTGTGCAAGCTTGTTCCTTTCGTCTTGTGGAGCCATTCTAGAGTCCGGAAGATCACTACTTGGAGCGAGGGGACTACTACACGGAGATATTGAAGTGAAGGACCGATCTACAAAGGTTATATTCGTTGTTCACTTAGTTGTAAAGTTGTTTACATCTAGTATTGTCTAAATCTCTAGTTAAGATTCTAGGGTTAGGCTTGTTTAGCATGGAAATTTTTTGAAAATGGAATGGACGATGCCTCCCGAAACCTTGCTGTCGTGCTTGGTAACCCTACAGTGGTATCAGAGCCAAGCTAGAGATTTAGACGATATTTGTAGAATTACGAAACCGAAACAACTCCAAAACACCTGAAATAAAAATCTAGTTTCTTTCAAATTTTTTAAGCCGTCGAATTTTTTTAAGCAATTACAGAATGTTATATGAGATGTAATATGAACACTGAACAAATACGAACCCACTTGGCCGGTTTTCACCCTGCGAGATGCCTCTAAATTCCGAGCTGGCCAGCCCCCTCATGTCTGTTTGGGTTCGTATTCGATTGGTGTTCTGGTCTCTGGGTTTTGGTGTTTCAGTAGCTTCTTGTTTTTTTTGAAATTGCATGAGATGTTAACTTTCTGTAAAGGCAATTAGGAGTGTTTTTTATTCGTAATTCTAACATTATTTCAGGTTATTTAGACGGCGTTAAAAAGTTCGAACGAATATCAAATACCCACTTTAACCCTCGCTGGAAATTTTCCAAGAGTTGGATTTTTCCAAGTTAAAGAACATTCAAAAATCATGCAAGTAATACGATGGACCCTCTAGAAGAACGAAACCCTAACTCGATTCTATGACCGTAAGAACTGCCGCAAAACCCTAGGGTTTGTGGTAGTTCCGCGGCGCCATAGGTGAGGCAAGGGTTGACACTTCTACGGTTGGTCCATAGGTACTGTGGCATGTTCTGAGTATTTTTAAACTACGCTCAAGTGTTGAGCTTCTTGGGAAATTTTGGTTGTTTGTTGATTCGATCGGAATGTTTAACATCGTCTAGCTATTTGTGGAATATGATACAATATTTGGAATTCATATTGTTAGGCATGAAATCCAAAGTATGTGATATTTCGGGTTTATGATGTCTAAGGTGATTGTGGATTCTAAATGTTGTAGTTTGACATTTTCTTTTCTGCGACCTTAACTGTAATATGTGGTGTATCGCTGTTTTCGTTGCTATATGTCAACGACAATTATGATACGAATATTTACTTACGTTGATGACATGTGATGTTATGTGTTGCTGTGATATGTTATATTGGATCGTCGTGTTTTGAATAGCCGGGGTTTTTTATGTTAGATGAGAGTTTTTTCATTTTCATTCATGTAAAAGCTTGTATGTAATATTCTTTTAATGGGGCACTTCCGGGTTGAGGATGATGTCACCATTGTTGTATATTATTTACTTTTCCGCATTAGGATAGACCCAAAGTGGGGAGCATAAGTAACCGGGTTCTAGAGTCCAGTGGGAGACCATCTCGAGGAGTCGAGTCCGGGTCTCCTAACTCTAGAATTGGTAGGGTTGCTTGCCGCTCTCATAGGGGTCTAGGGATGTGGGTTTGGCTATTCATCTTGACTGTGGAATCCGTGTTTTAGACATGCTTAATTTAAAATACGGAACTCCTAGTATATCCAAAATTTCACATGTTATCTTCTGCTGCTGATATTCTGTGATGTGATCACTTTATATGCGTGAGACGAATGGTTTATTATTATATATATGATATATAATAAATGTTGCTTATGTTTTGCACCCGCGCTAGTCCCGCCCCGCTATGCCGTTAGTTATGTAACCTAACGATGCATAACGGGACACTGTGGCGAATGCGGATGGCATAAGCATACGTTGTATTTTCGTTTCTTCTGTGATACTTAGGAAGTATAATTGATGGGACTTCATTAATGGGATTAATGAAAAATAAAGAAACCTAAAAAGATGTTGTGGAATAATATTTTCGAAAAGGGTAGCTCTAGTTTTTGCTTTGCATAGCGGTATTCCTTGTAGAATATCCAGCACCTTATTCGATAAGGAAAGAGCCGAGATACCTTCACTGGGAGTGACCTCTTTAGAAAAAGCTAGCAGATGCTACAACCCACGGTTTTGTCTTTTGATTGCTTCTCTAGTTCTTGCTTTGGATAGTGGTATTTGTGAAATATCCTGCACCTTATTCGATAAGGAAAGAGCCGAGATCCCTTCACTGGGAGTGACCTCTTTAGCAAAACTAGCAAAAGCCTAAAAAACACTCCTTTTCAAAATCACCCGATTCTACAACGATATCAAGTTCATTACGCAAAATGTTTTCTTAAAAACCTGCGTAGCCCTCCGTCATTTCAGATAAGTGCTTTTTTAGCATTCGTGCTATGGTAGTTTGGCCTTTGTTAAGGCGTAGTGTACGGTAGATGATTAGTACTTATCTGCAGAATGAGATATGATTGGATTAGGGTATTCGTACGGCGTTGTTTGGCCTCCGTCAAGGGTCGTGCAGGTAGGTCTAATTCAATCAAGAAATGAATGGGTTGAACTTAACTAGCGCCCTATGGGTAGTTTGGCCTCCTTCAAGGTCATAGGACGCTAGGGGTAAAAATTATTATGAGAAATTTCAAGTGTTGAAATTTTCAATGAGATTGCATACCTTCTATGAGATAGTTGGATCCTGATACTCGCTGCGAGTAAGAGTTACTCCTGAGATTGTTTTACACATCACAATTAGCCAATCAAGTAGGTGTCTAGAAAGGTGTTAACGGGGTTATGCCTCTGGGAAAACGAGGTTTATTTTAATTAGGTCCGTGCGAAAGCACGGGGAACCTCCCTCAAAGTACCAACACTGGCCTGGCCGAAAAATTGGCGAATTTGTAGGGTATAATTACTCCCGGCTAGTCTTGCATTTTATGGTTTGAAGGAAGATTTGATAAAAACAGTGGGAGCCATCCTAATTAGATAAGATAATAACCAATCTAATCTTGCAAGAGCATACGCTAAAGTGTTTTCTTCTCTCTCTCTTCAAGTAGCGACCATGTCAGGCATTCATCAAGATAATAATATGGATGTATTGACAGAACCCGCCTGTTATACTGAGCAGGGAAACGTTGGTTCCGTTCTTTCTTATAATTGTTATAAGACTGAGCAGGGAATAGGGGAACATTCGGATTCCCAGGCCGCCCAAACGAAGAATAAGTATGTTGATGCATCTTCTTCGGGTGTGTTAGTTACCGAGAACTGTATCTCAGTGCACTTTACATCCTGGGTATTAGATACCGGATCGAGATCCCATATATGTAATATGTTACATGGGTTAAGCAAAGGTAGAGAACTGGGAACGGGTGATCATTCTGTAAGAGTAAGGAATGGTGAAAATGTTGCAGCCAAAGCAGTTGGCGAATATCACCTTATATTACCAAATGGTAATGCATTGATTTTGAATGAATGCTATTACATACCGAACCTGATATGCAATCTTATATCAGTTTCTTTATTAAGTAAAGAAGGATATAATTTTGTAGTACAGGATAATGTTATGAACATTTTTCCGAATCAAAAGTTGATTGGATCAGGCTCGTTAAATAATGGCATATACGTTCTAAATCAAACCATAGTTCTTAACGTATAAAACACACACAAGAGGAAGAGTTCAGAAATGAACGAATCCTTCTTATGGCACTGTAGACTAGGTCATATCAGTGCGACACCACTAGCTAAGTTACATAAGGATGGATATTTGAATCCGTTCGAATTTTCATCTTATGAAACTTTCCAGTCTTGTCTCAAAGGCAAGATGACCAAAACTCCATTTATTGGACACGGAGAAAGAGTTACGGAACTCTTGGGACTGATACATAGTGATGTATGCGGTCCCATGTCTACATATGCCAGGAATGGTTTCTCGTACTTCATAACATTCACTGACGATCTTTTAAGATACGGACATGTGTTCCTGTTGAAACACAAGTCTGAAACTTTTGAGAAATTCAAAGAATATAAGCATGAAGTTGATAACCAGATGGGTAAAAGTATTAAAATCATTCGATCTGATCGAGGAGGAGAATACTTGTTCATATCAGATTTTTGCATTTTTATACCGCCCATTTTTTATCACATTGCTTGTAGGTAGGTACTCTTGAGCCATGTTTGCTAGATAATTGCAGGTTACAGGTTCTCAGCTCTAAGCAGTGAAATTCATGGAAAAGCACGACAAATTTCGGATTACTGCCAACCACAGATAAAATACGGGTCTCCGCTCTCTATCCGTATGTTGCCACACACTAGTTTAAAGGACAAAATGGCAAATCAATGGTCATTTTCATGCACAAAGCACAATGTCAACACAAGATCCAATATTTCTACGTGGAGCTCAAGAAAATCATGAAAAACGATCCACATCAAATCACCTTTTGATCTGCTGAAAATCTGGAAGAAATGTGAAGAGCTTCAGAGAAACCAAGTATACCATACTGAAGGGAACAGCAACACAGAGAAACACACAAAATACGATGAGCTAACTCCTCTAAATGGCCGCGGATCCGCGGCCAACATGGTGACTCGGCCGTGGATCCGCGACCGAGTTAACTCGGCATCTTTTGTTTTTCTTGGGGCAGTTTGGTAACTTCATGTGGGGCCAGAATGTTGCCCTAGGGTTTCAGTTTCCTGCCTATAAATAGCCCAGAACAATGCCAAGTGAAGTGTGCTTATTTCTTGTGTTAAATTTTAGGATAGATTTTGTAGTTCTTCTTCCTCTTTTCATCTTTTCTCCATTAAACCTTGTAGTGAGCTTTTATGAGTGAAGTGATGAATAAAAGAGTTCTTTTCTTGATCATGCTTGTCTTGTTACTTTGTTAATTATATTTGCTTGTAATTTTCATTTGCTAATCCAGTTGTTGTTATTTGTTGTTTGGTTTCTTTCTTCTTCTATTTTTCTTTATCCTTAACAACAATGATGCTTATGCTTGATCCTTGCCAAAGTAAGGTCTCAAATAGCTAGTTGTAATCTTCTAATCTCTTTCTTTCTATCTTCCTCCTTTTGTTGTATTTTCCTTTTTTTTGTAATGGGTGAGTAGTTTCTCACTTGTTAGGATAGGATAAGGAAAGTTTGAGAGAAGGAAATCTCTCTCACTCTTTTCTTGCCCAACATCTTAATTCGGACTCCCGTTAATTGAACCACAATCCGCTTCCTACGGCACCCTATCCTACATTATAGCGGTGATTCCTTAGCGAGACCGGTTGTGGTTGAATTAGCCGGTGGTTAAGGCTAAGAGCCAAGAATGGACGGACAAGGACCAAAAGGAAGAAACTATGCGTTGGAAAGCCTAGCTTATACCCGCAAGTTCCTTCCTAGTCGTGCTAATCCCCGTTGTTGCCGATTACCGTAACACCGATATTAAGAGTGGCAACGAAAGAAGTGAGCGACTCCTATCTCAAACTAACCTAATCCTAACCCTAACAAGCTCTCTTTATATACATTTTAGCACATAGTTAATCTCAAACAAATCTGGACATTTGGACTTAACTCGTTAAAGCACATAGAAAAAGATTCCTATCTCCCTGCGGACGACCCGTACTCAACCGGCTAGCTATCAAGCGAAACCGTCTTGATTGCGGTAATTAACTAAGCACGCAAAAATTCTAACAATCAAATGGCGCCATTGCCGGGGAGACGGTAGTTTATTTCTTTGTGTAATTTCGGGTTAATTTGTGAATATAAATATAACCGAAAAACAAAACAAAAAATATATTGTAAAAATCATCTTGTTATTTTTGATTAGTTTTTGTGCAAGTGTGCAGGATAAAAAGAAGGTCGAGTTCAGTGCCAAAGACGTGGGAAGTTAGACCCATAACTCACGGCTACACCGCGGGTGATTAAGACGGAACCAACGGTCTACTGTAAAATTCTGGAGCAGACCCAGTAAGCAAATCAAGATTCAGGAGCTCCAAATAAGAAGAGGACACCCAACCCAGCACAGGCCAGAAATCTTAAGGTCCAATTCCTTATTTTATCCGTGGAACCGCAGCATAAGGGCTTGTTTGGCCGCGGAACCGCGGCTATTTGCTGACATAGCAACCAAAAATCCCTGTGAGTGTTTCAACCCTCTTCCCCACTCCTCTGAACTCCACTGAACTATTTTTTCTGCAGCATTCTTTGCGCAAACTCTCTTCCCCCTTCCAATAAAATTGATCTTGTGCAGGATTCTTTGCGCCACGCTAAAAAATAAAAAAATTGATTGCAATTGATTGTTACTGTTTTGCATATTTTAATCGGACTTTAAGGGGCTTAAGACCAATCCAGATTTGGTGGGGATTTCATCACCCTTCTCAGGACCCCAGAAATCACATAAGGCATATGCATTGACCATTATTTAATTAAAAAATACTAGACTCAGCCCTAAGGACGTTGCGCTCAATAGGACAGAGGACTAGTTGTAGGTCACGACCCGAAAGTACGGAACGTGACTGGCACTTAGATTACGAGACGTCTAAAGGCGTACCGTAACCTAAGTCAGCCAAAGCCCAGAAATCTAACCCAAAATCAAAGAGAGTGAAGGAAAACCTTAAATGAAAACGGTTTTGAAATCAATTGAGTTGCAAAGAATCCCTTTTAAAACATCAAAATTTTCTGAAAATTTCGGCAGAGTCTCCCCTGTAATTTCTATCCCCAAAATGGGTACAACAAGATAATATATATGAAATCACAAAAATGGCATCCCCAAGCGGGAGCTAGCTCTTCGCCCAAGGCGGATCACAACCACATGCAATATAATAGTAATAATCAAGAAAAAGAGCACAAAAGAGATGCAAATACCAGAAAACACACGTCGGCTCAAGTGAGCTCGACCCAAAAGGAACCACAAATATACAAATCTCTCAGTCTCATCACTAGGTCGCATATACAATACAAGTGGTAGATGGAGAATACTAGATACAATGATAAAAAAACAGGAAATAAAGTATACTCGCAACCCACCTACGGGCGATGTCGCGAGTCTGAGCAAAAGGAACTGATGACAAGATAGCCCGCCGCTACAAGACTGACGGGTCCGACCTGCAAGACACTGTGGCACAACGGGGGTGAGTTGCCAGCTCGTGAGTAAATATAACATCTAATAAGGCAATCGTAAGAATGCACGCAATGCGGAACAACATGTATGTCCAAATGTGGTATAATAACTCTAGTATGCATGCACATGTATGCAATATCTTTTCTAACTCTTTAAGTGTTTTAAATGTTAAAGTTACTGGATTCTTAACTTTTAGAAAACGAATGTCTGCATAATAACTAAATATCATCAAGAAATCCTCAGAAAACCCGTGTCAAGCATCGACACCAAATAGGAATCATATCTGTCTCAATGTCGGGCTCCGTCAGTCCGGATCAGCCCATATCATAAATCTCACGACAACGGTCGGTATCCTCCGGATATCCGCCGCGCCAGACATCACCGGTAGGTAGTCTTCCCCTGCCAGGCTCATCGTCTACAACTCGATCTTCTTGCCCCGGGGTACCATACCGGGCCCACCATGTACCCGAGACGGTTCATCCACTCCTCGAATCGGGTCTCGAAATCCAACAGAAAACATGAAAACTCATGGTGGACGACACATACGTCACGAGAAAACCGCAACTTTGTTTCGAAAATGATAAATCTAAGGTTTTGTTAAATTCTTGCGGTTTTCCCCAAAAATCCAGAAATCACAGAAAAACTGAAATCATCAAGAAAAATCATAGTGTCCACATGTTATATATAATAAATGTCTATGATATCAATGTATATGATGTGAGAGTTTGGCTAGAAATCTAGGTAGATATGATAGTAATGCGAGGTATATGCGTTCGATACATTCTCAAATATCATGCATGAATGCAATGGCGTTACTAAGCTAAACAAGTTTTATAGTGCACGTGGCATGGCAAATACCAAAGGCGTGTGTGTCACATGAATAGTGCGTGTACAATAGATGCCAATGGTAAGGTGTTCGTGTCCTACGAAATGATATCGCATATGTATATAAGAATGTCATATTAATGTCCATGCAATCTAGTATAGGGTTAGCTGTAAGGGTATGCAATATACATAAATGGATAAGCTAGCTAACAATATAATTATTGCATAAAGTAGGGTAATCCTAACTAGGGAGGAGGGGCGCCTCGCGCCATCCAAACGATTCCCCCATAGATGAATATATCTACTCACCAGAAATCCCCGCTAATCTGATCCGGCCACCGCTTTGCCTTTTCGCGCCGTATCCGAAGTTTCCCCGACCGATCCTAGAATTGCATAACACAAAATATAAGGTTACAGATTTCTGAAATGATGCAACTCACACTATGAAAAGATCCACGCTCTCGAATTAATCACAACACGCACTCGGTACGCGGAAAATGCACGAAAATCGCTAAAACCTTAACTAAACTCGCCGTATCGGGGAAATCGATTAAACTACAACCCGACTAGACGAAACCCCGCGTTCGCGCATTCTAATAATCCTATATGAAGCTACTAATATTGCTAACCTAACGCAAATTGACCGCCTTCTATTTCTACAAAAAATCTAGTAAGCGATTCCTTACCGATTTTGTTACAAACATCGAAATTTATCGATTTAGTAAGCATACCAATACACAATTAACCACTCCAATCACCTAGATAACCATCCCTAGCATAATCCAAGCATCATGCTACAAGCCCTAATTTCTAAAATCAAAACCTTCACTTGATCTTTCCAAATCAAACATTTACTACCAAACTAATATTTAGAATTGAAATTCTAGCACAATTAAACCTCAAGTAAGCAACTAGTTTAGGATTTTCACCTTTTAAATCTTGAACCCTAACTTTAATACATCAACCATGCTTTAAACCCTAATCCACAATCAAATCCCTTTCTTGAATTTCATGAACAAACAATTTCTATTAAATTGATACTTCAAAATTCTATTTTAGCACCTTTAAACTACAATTTGACAAAGAGATTAGAATTTTCACCTCACAAGTTGAATCCTAACATGCCCAAGTCTCCAAGAAGCCTCCTTTCATCAACTTTTTAAACTAATTTGGGTTGAAGAGAGAAGGGATTAGGGTTAGGCTTTGAATGGAGAAAGAAATTGTGGATTTTTATTGATTTTTTTTGCAAGGAAATGAAGCAAGAAGAAGTGGGAAATGAGGGTTTCAGCTGCAGAATGGGTCGGCCAGCAGGTGAGGAAGGGATTTGTGGAAAATTTGGAGAAGTTTCTAGGCCTAAAACACCCCCATGTTCTCATTTAATGCATTTCAAATCAACTTTTTACAAAAAAACCCCTTTTTAAGCCATTTTTTTCATAATTTTCCCACTAAAAATCTAAAAGTTTGCAAGACATGTTATAATTTTATTAACACCATATTTTAGCTTATAAAGACTCCTAATTAAGAAATTTACCTAATTAAATTTGTATTTATCCCTAATTAAATGTATTTAAAAAGGCTTAAAATAATAAAAAAATAATTAATTCCGAAAAAAATTTTATTTAACCAGAAAATTATAAATGACATTTTAGTGACAAAATTATAGTAATATCTTATTTAAATTTTGTATAATTAGGTCTATAATGAAAAATATAAATTTTGACTTTTTACGGAAAAAGCCGAAAAATTGGCCGATTACCGAAAAACTGCCTAAACGATTTTTGAAGGGTTACAATCTTCCCCTCTTAAAGAAATTCGGTCCCCGAATTTAGAATTTAACTACGCGTACCTTCAAAAAGATGGGGATATCTCTTCCTCATCTCGACCTCGGTCTCCCAGGTGACCTCCTCGCTGTTCGGGCCACGCCAAAGGACTTTGACAGACGGTATGACCTTCGACCTCAATTTCTTCACCTGCCGATCCAAGATGACAACCGGCTGCTCGGTGAAAGAAAGATCACGCTCTAACTGGATCGTCTGGTGCTGAATCGCTTGGGAAGGATCATGAAGGTACTTGCGGAGCATCGAGACATGGAATACGGGGTGAACATCGGGGAAGCTGGGCGGAAGAGCTAACCGATAAGCGACTGGACCAACACGCTCTAGGATCTCGAAAGGACCAACATATCTAGGACTCAGCTTCCCTTTCCGCCCAAATCTCATCACACCCTTCATCGGAGAGACCTTCAGGAAAACATGATCGCCAACAACGAACTCGAGTCGGCGACGACGCCTGTCAGCATAAGATTTCTGCCTGCTCTGTGCCGCTCTCATCCTGTCCCGAATCAGCTGTATTTTCTCGGTCGTCTCCTGTACGATCTGAGGCCCCAAAATACTGCTCTCCCTGAGCTCTGTCCAACATACCGGCGATCGGCATCTCTTCCCATATAAAGCCTCGAAAGGTGCCATCTGAATCGTCTCCTGGAAGCTATTATTGTAGGAAAACTCGATCAGAGGCAAATGACGATCCCAGCTACCACCGAAATCTAAAACACAAGCTCTGAGCATGTCCTCAAGAGTCTGAATCGTACGCTCCGACTGACCGTCAGTCTGAGGATGAAAGGCTGTGCTAAAACTCAATCGGGTGCCCAAAGCTTCCTGTAGCTTCTGCCACAATCGGCTGGTAAACTGGGTGCCACGGTCGGACACGATGCAAGTCGGAACGCCATGCAGTCGCACTATCTCATCAATATAAACCTGGGCGTACTGAGAAAATCCAAAAGTGGTCTTCACTGGCAGGAAGTGAGCCGCTTTCGTCAGTCGATCGACAATCACCCAAATAGAGTCGTACCCTCGACTGGTCCTGGGTAGACCCACAACGAAGTCCATGGAGACCTGCTCCCACTTCCACTCAGGGATGGGCAAAGGCTGTAACTCGCCGGCTGGCCTCTGGTGCTCGGCCTTGACTTGCTGACAAGTCAGGCACCTCGACACAAAATCTGTAATATCCTTCTTCATCCCGTCCCACCAGTAAATTTCTCTCAAATCACGGTACATCTTGGTGGAACCTGGGTGAACACTGTATACTGATCTATGTGCCTCCTCGAGAATATCACGCCTCAGTCCCTCTGAATCTGGCACACACAGTCGAGTCCCAAATCGAAGTATCCCCTGATCATCAATCACGAACTCCGAAACTCTGCCATGTCGAATCTGCTCAATAATCTCTAAGATACGGGCATCGCCGGACTGTGCCTCGTGGATACGATCAAGTAACTGTGGGCGTGCTCTGAAATGGGCCAGCTGTCCCCCTGTAGGAGTAAACTCAAACTGCACTCTGCTATCACATAAAACCTGCCAATCCGCCGTCGACTGCATCTGTACTGCGCTCAAACAAGATATGCTACCTCCGGGCCTCCTACTCAAAGCATCTGCCACCACATTCGCCTTGCCCGGATGGTATAGAATCTCGCAGTCATAATCTTTCACCAACTCCATCCAACGGCGCTGTCTCAGGTTCAGGTCTTGCTGCTGGAAAATATACTTCAAACTCTTGTGGTCAGTGTATATCTGGCACGACTCACCGTATAGGTAATGTCTCCAGATCTTGAGTGCAAACACCACTGCAGCCATCTCTAAATCATCGGTGGGGTAGTTCTGCTCGTGTTTCCTCAGCTGTCGAGAAGCATACGCGATAACTCTATCGTGCTGCATCAATACACAGCCTAGCCCCACTCTAGAAGCATCACAATATACCACGAACCCGCCTGATCCTGAAGGCAATGCTAACACTGGAGCAGTAGTCAGACGAGTCTTCAACTGCTGGAAGCTATCCTCACATGCCTGGGTCCAATCAAAAGGAATCCCCTTCCGGGTCAACCCGGTCAAAGGTGCAGCAATGCGGGAGAAATCCTGGACGAAACGTCGATAATAGCCGGCCAGACCTAGAAAGCTGCGAACCTCTGTGACTGATACCGGTCTAGGCCAACGCTGAACTGCCTCGATCTTCTTCGGGTCCACGCAAATACCATCTCTCGTCACCACATGACCCAAGAAGTCGACACTGTCTAACCAGAATGCGCACTTGGAGAATTTGGCGAACAGCTGATGCTCCCTCAAAGTCTGTAATGTGATACGTAAGTGCTGCTCATGCTCCTCCCGGCTCCGAGAATAAACCAAGATGTCGTCAATGAACACAATGATGAACTGATCGAGATACGGCCTGAATACGCGGTTCATCAAATCCATAAACGCTGCCGGGGCATTGGTGAGCCCGAACGACATCACCAAGAACTCGTAATGACCATAACGAGTACGGAAGGCAGTCTTCGGAATATCCTCCTTCCGAACCCGCAACTGGTGATAACCTGATCGTAAATCAACCTTCGAGAAAAACCCTGCACCCTGGAGCTGATCAAATAAGTCATCAATGCGGGGTAGGGGATACCTGTTCCGCACAGTAACTCGGTTCAGCTGACGATAATCAATGCATAAACGCATACTTCCGTCCTTCTTCTTAACAAACAAGACGGGAGCGCCCCAAGGTGACACACTCGGTCGGATAAGCCCCTTGTCCAGCAAGTCCTGTAACTGATCCTTTAGCTCTCTCAGCTCCGCCGGGGCCATCCGATAAGGCGGTATAGAGATAGGCCCCGTGCCGGGGATCAAGTCAATACAGAACTCAATCTCGCGCTCTGGTGGCAGACCAGGCAGCTCGTCAGGGAATACATCAGGAAACTCTCTCACAACAGGGACCTGGTCCAACGGAACCTCTGTGGAGCTAGTATCACAAACATAGGCTAAGAATCCCTGACACCCTTTCCTTAAGAGCTGACCAGCGCGAAGAGAAGAAATCAAGCTGGGAAGGGTAGCGCTACGATCTCCCTGAATAATAAGAACCGGCTCACCAGGAAAACTGAATCTGACTGCCTTTTCACGGCAGTCCACAGATGCATAACAGGTGGCTAGCCAGTCCATACCAAGAAGAACGTCAAAGTCTAGCATATCGAGGAGAATTAAATCTACTGAAGAATCTCTCTCCCCGATACGAACGGAACACGATCGGTATACAAAACGGGCAACAAAAGACTCGCCTACCGGGGTAATAACGACAAGCGGCTGATCTAACGGACAAGACTCTCGGCCCAACCTCGGTGCAAAATACGTGGAAACATAGGAATGTGTGGAGCCTGGATCAAATAATACCCGTGCATCAAAAGAACATACTGGCAGAGTACCTGTCACGACGGCATTGGATGCCTGTGCATCCTGAGGAGTCAACGCGAACACTCGGGCCTGTCCACCACTAATAGCTGGCTGTCCTCTGCCTCTACCTCGGCCTCTGCCTCTGCCTCTGTCGCCTCGTCCTCTCTGAACCGGACCGCCACGCCCATGGCCTCTAGAAGCATCTGGCTGGCGTGAAGCATCATCAGAAGGAGGAAGTAAAGCTCTCTGCGAGGGTGGTGAAGGTGGTAAAGTCACATGTGGGACTGTCGCCGCGCCCGGACGTCCCATGGTACAGTCTCTGACACGGTGATACTGGCTCCCGCACCGAAAACATCCTGGAGACGACTGCTGGGTCTGTGGATATGAACCAAATAACTGACCTCGTCTCAATCCTCTGCCTCCGCCATCTCCCGGAAATAATCTATCACGACGTCTGCCCATCTGCCGCTGAGCTGGCGTATCAGTACGGATCCTCTTCGGCCCAGAAGCGACCGGAGTCTCAGAAATACGCTCCTCCAAAAGTAAGGCTGCGTCCATCGCGGCTGCGTATGTATCAAAGTGCTGGGTGCCGATGGCAAGGAATAGCTGTGTATCAAGCCCTCGTACAAACCTCTTTATCCTCTTCTCTTCTGTGTCGACTAGGTACGGTGCATATCGAGACAACTGGGTAAACTGTATATCATACTCCGACACTGTCATCCCTGGAGTCTTGCGCAAAGACTCAAAACTACGGGCTCGAGCATCTCGGACACTCTCCGGAAGAAAACGGGCAAGAAATGCAGATGTAAACTCATCCCAGGTCATAGAAGGCAGACCTGCAGCTCGGCCTCTCTCTACTGAGTCGTACCATGTCTGGGCAAGACCCTCCAGACGAAAACTCGCAAACTCCACCAATCTATCCTCAGAACACCTCAACGAACGGCCAATCCGTGCCATCCTATCGAGAAATGCATGTGGGTCCTCTGTCGCATCTGTACCGGTAAAAGCTGGAGGTCTCAATCTCATGAACTCCTATAGTGAAACGGGGATAGTCTCCGTAGCAGCAGCAGGAGTGACCATCTGTGCAGCAGGTACGATCGTGGTCTGTGCGGTGGAAGGAACGTCCTCGGATCTCTGTGCCCGGCTGGACTCAACTAAAGATCCCATCATCTGCCGCAACTCTTGCATGCCGGCCTCTAATCTGGCAATACGGTCTGGATGAGGCGGATCAGTGGGACCCTGAGGGGTAGGAGTATCCTCCCGCTCGATCCTCGCCTCAGACGAGCCCGCTCGAATCTCATCCCTAGCGGCAGCCCGCTGAGCTCTCGTAGTCTTTGGCGGCATCGAAGCTGGAATAAGAAATAGAACTGATAAGGACATTGCAATTGAATCAAGGAATGCAAGGAATCAAGAAAGGAAATACAAGCAATTATGTCCTAAGGTTACTTAGGCGGAGTACCGTATCGTAAGTATGCCGCGGATCATACCCACGCTACGCCACTCTGCTTAAGTCACCTACTCCATCTACCAAGGTCGTCCTACACTCAGAAAGGTAAAACCTACGCTCTGATACCAACTTTGTCACGACCCGAAAGTACGGAACGTGACTGGCACTTAGATTACGAGACGTCTAAAGGCGTACCGTAACCTAAGTCAGCCAAAGCCCAGAAATCTAACCCAAAATCAAAGAGAGTGAAGGAAAACCTTAAATGAAAACGGTTTTGAAATCAATTGAGTTGCAAAGAATCCCTTTTAAAACATCAAAATTTTCTGAAAATTTCGGCAGAGTCTCCCCTGTAATTTCTATCCCCAAAATGGGTACAACAAGATAATATATATGAAATCATAAAAATGGCATCCCCAAGCGGGAGCTAGCTCTTCGCCCAAGGCGGATCACAACCACATGCAATATAATAGTAATAATCAAGAAAAAGAGCACAAAAGAGATGCAAATACCAGAAAACACACATCGGCTCAAGTGAGCTCGACCCAAAAGGAACCACAAATATACAAATCTCTCAGTCTCATCACTAGGTCGCATATACAATACAAGTGGTAGATGGAGAATACTAGATACAATGATAAAAAAACAGGAAATAAAGTATACTCGCAACCCACCTACGGGCGATGTCGCGAGTCTGAGCAAAAGGAACTGATGACAAGATAGCCCGCCGCTACAAGACTGACGGGTCCGACCTGCAAGACACTGTGGCACAACGGGGGTGAGTTGCCAGCTCGTGAGTAAATATAACATCTAATAAGGCAATCGTAAGAATGCACGCAATGCGGAACAACATGTATGTCCAAATGTGGTATAATAACTCTAGTATGCATGCACATGTATGCAATATCTTTTCTAACTCTTTAAGTGTTTTAAATGTTAAAGTTACTGGATTCTTAACTTTTAGAAAACGAATGTCTGCATAATAACTAAATATCATCAAGAAATCCTCAGAAAACCCGTGTCAAGCATCGACACCAAATAGGAATCATATCTGTCTCAATGTCGGGCTCCGTCAGTCCGGATCGGCCCATATCATAAATCTCACGACAACGGTCGGTATCCTCCGGATATCCGCCGCGCCAGACATCACCGGTAGGTAGTCTTCCCCTGCCAGGCTCATCGTCTACAACTCGATCTTCTTGCCCCGGGGTACCATACCGGGCCCACCATGTACCCGAGACGGTTCATCCACTCCTCGAATCGGGTCTCGAAATCCAACAGAAAACATGAAAACTCATGGTGGACGACACATACGTCACGAGAAAACCGCAACTTTGTTTCGAAAATGATAAATCTAAGGTTTTGTTAAATTCTTGCGGTTTTCCCCAAAAATCCAGAAATCACAGAAAAACTGAAATCATCAAGAAAAATCATAGTGTCCACATGTTATATATAATAAATGTCTATGATATCAATGTATATGATGTGAGAGTTTGGCTAGAAATCTAGGTAGATATGATAGTAATGCGAGGTATATGCGTTCGATACATTCTCAAATATCATGCATGAATGCAATGGCGTTACTAAGCTAAACAAGTTTTATAGTGCACGTGGCATGGCAAATACCAAAGGCGTGTGTGTCACATGAATAGTGCGTGTGCAATAGATGCCAATGGTAAGGTGTTCGTGTCCTACGAAATGATATCGCATATGTATATAAGAATGTCATATTAATGTCCATGCAATCTAGTATAGGGTTAGCTGTAAGGGTATGCAATATACATAAATGGATAAGCTAGCTAACAATATAATTATTGCATAAAGTAGGGTAATACTAACTAGGGAGGAGGGGCGCCTCGCGCCATCCAAACGATTCCCCCATAGATGAATATATCTACTCACCAGAAATCCCCGCTAATCTGATCCGGCCACCGCTTTGCCTTTTCGCGCCGTATCCGAAGTTTCCCCGACCGATCCTAGAATTGCATAACACAAAATATAAGGTTACAGATTTCTGAAATGATGCAACTCACACTATGAAAAGATCCACGCTCTCGAATTAATCACAACACGCACTCGGTACGCGGAAAATGCATGAAAATCGCTAAAACCTTAACTAAACTCGCCGTATCGGGGAAATCGATTAAACTACAACCCGACTAGATGAAACCCCGCGTTCGCGCATTCTAATAATCTTATATGAAGCTACTAATATTGCTAACCTAACGCAAATTGACCGCCTTCTATTTCTACAAAAAATCTAGTAAGCGATTCCTTACCGATTTTGTTACAAACATCGAAATTTATCGATTTAGTAAGCATACCAATACACAATTAACCACTCCAATCACCTAGATAACCATCCCTAGCATAATCCAAGCATCATGCTACAAGCCCTAATTTCTAAAATCAAAACCTTCACTTGATCTTTCCAAATCAAACATTTACTACCAAACTAATATTTAGAATTGAAATTCTAGCACAATTAAACCTCAAGTAAGCAACTAGTTTAGGATTTTCACCTTTTAAATCTTGAACCCTAACTTTAATACATCAACCATGCTTTAAACCCTAATCCACAATCAAATCCCTTTCTTGAATTTCATGAACAAACAATTTCTATTAAATTGATACTTCAAAATTCTATTTTAGCACCTTTAAACTACAATTTGACAAAGAGATTAGAATTTTCACCTCACAAGTTGAATCCTAACATGCCCAAGTCTCCAAGAAGCCTCCTTTCATCAACTTTTTAAACTAATTTGGGTTGAAGAGAGAAGGGATTAGGGTTAGGCTTTGAATGGAGAAAGAAATTGTGGATTTTTATTGATTTTTTTTGCAAGGAAATGAAGCAAGAAGAAGTGGGAAATGAGGGTTTCAGCTGCAGAATGGGTCGGCCAGCAGGTGAGGAAGGGATTTGTGGAAAATTTGGAGAAGTTTCTAGGCCTAAAACACCCCCATGTTCTCATTTAATGCATTTCAAATCAACTTTTTACAAAAAAAACCCTTTTTAAGCCATTTTTTTCATAATTTTCCCACTAAAAATCTAAAAGTTTGCAAGACATGTTATAATTTTATTAACACCATATTTTAGCTTATAAAGACTCCTAATTAAGAAATTTACCTAATTAAATTTGTATTTATCCCTAATTAAATGTATTTAAAAAGGCTTAAAATAATAAAAAAATAATTAATTACGAAAAAATTTTTATTTAACCAGAAAATTATAAATGACATTTTAGTGACAAAATTATAGTAATATCTTATTTAAATTTTGTATAATTAGGTCTATAATGAAAAATATAAATTTTGACTTTTTACGGAAAAAGCCGAAAAATTGGCCGATTACCGAAAAACTGCCTAAACGATTTTTGAAGTGTTACAGTAGGCATCGGCCGTTGATCCTTACCTGACTTTGCGGTGACTAGGCAAGTGTGTCTAAGGCGAGTGGTTACTTAATTAGGTCCACTACTTGTAGTGGAGAGCCTCCCACTCACCTGGCACTTACCTGGCCGCAATTGGCGGTGAAGAGGCGGTTTGAGGTCCGATTTCTAGCCCTTTGGAACAGTTAGGAGCTGTCTAGGAGACCTAGGTGACCCTAGATCTTGGTGTAATTGTGCATATTTTGTCTGTGATTGTTTGAAGCCGTAAGTCCGTACATATTTCTGCAAAACTCTTTCAAAAAAAAACAGAAAAAAAACACAAAACAAAAAGCTTTTATAAAAACTTGCCCTTTGTTGCTAGAATCCCATTTTTTCACCCACTTCTCATCGTATTTCTCCATTGACGTTTTCTTACCCTCACCTTCTCTGCTTTGACTACACTAAACTCGTTTAGTGTATGTCCGCTTGGACTCAGGAAACTAGTGCGCGCCTAGTCCGCGTTACATTAGTCGCTACCGACTACGCGATCGACTAAGACGTCGAAACTGCTTCCACGCCTCTTTCACCCTTAACTTTGCTGGCCAACTCCGACGTTGACCGCAATTCTGTTCATACATCTTCACCTTCACCTTCACCTTCCCCACACTCTTTTAATGAGATGTCGGGATTTCCTCATAACATCACCTTACCTCCTCCGGGAATAATTCTGTAGGGCTCCTAGGCACACTCAAGAGGTTCCACAAGGCAACCATGCCAAATTCAAATTTTATATGTGCCGTGAAACCCTAATTTGAGATCGTTAACTAGAGATTAGGCGAAAAGCAAGCAAGCAAACAACTTTGCTACTAAGTGAATGGAAATACAACCTTTGTAGATCCGGTCCACCACTTCTTTAGCTCCGTGATGACGTCCCTTCACTGCGATCACCGGGATCCCGGACTCTAGCGATGGTTTCGTCGGGGAAATGAGCGGGCTAGGTCGTTGACTTCGATGCCGAAGATGATCTACGTCGAGGCAACTCTAACTCAAGCTCCATCTTCACTAGGTCATGAAACTTGTGAAGAAAACACCCAATACAACATGGCAAGTGGTAGAGGAAGAAGAAATAGGAAGTGGGTTCACTTTGGATTTGGATTTCTCACTTGATTTCAACACTTGAAATTTTCTAGCAAGGTTTTCTTTTCTTCATCAAGAAGAAGAAGAAGAAGAAAAGAATATCAATGAATAATCAAAATGAAAAATCAAGTGAAGAGTTATCATAATGCAACCATGGGTGAAGTAAACTCATGTAGAGAATAAACTAGGGTTTAGGTGTAATGGTTAGGTTAAGGAATAAACAAAATGGTAAAGACTTTCAAAGCTTCATGAAGCTTCATGAATAAAACAAAGCAAGCCTCCATTTTATTTTTGCCAAAATGAATAAATAAATAAATAAAACAAATTAAAACCTAACCATTAACCTAAAGATGGTTTAAAGCAAACATACACCCAAGTTTGCATGTATCATCAAACATGATACAATCAAGTGCACAAAAATATATCACATATACTACTTGTGGACATCAAGTGAGAAAATCCATCTTAAGTGAACAATACTAGTCAATGTAAAGTAATATATCAAATATATAATTATACATTAAATCATTAAATCAATACTTGATTTAATGATCCGGTCATATCGCATATAACCGACTAATATCAAGTGTATTAATGTATCGAATCAACACTTGATTCGGTAACCCGGCTATATCACATATAACCGTCTGATGATACAAATCACGAGAATAGAATACAGTATCACATACTGGTATTATTCTCGGTCCCGCACATATCTCATATGCGCTCCTATTTCGTTTTTCTTGAGCCAGGAAACCTCTGTGTAGGACTCTAAAGACTCGTCAATACGCCGGCTGCAGGTGATGATCATATCAAACACCCACAAGCCGCAAGCGGTCTGCTAAACGTAATTGCCACCCGGGTATTGAGCAATCAGAAGATCAACGAGCAAGCCCGCTCACACTCCTGTGAATCCAACCAGTAACACTTACCGTACAGTCCGGTCTCGTCGTCTGATATGTCGAATATCTCTCTTAGGCGTGGTAAACGTCTAACCCTAGTAGCTCGAAAAGTCGTGTCGATATGAGGTCTATAACAGTTCGAGAAACTACTGGTAACACTTACCAGTAAATCTCAGCAACCCTAGCCAGGGATTTCCGGTTATAGCCAATCGAACACAGCGCAACATCAACTCCCTATACCGGGAGAGACGAATCCCCTCCTATCGCTCATTGCCTCCATGTGATTCGGGACTGTACCCAAAAACCGCCGTTTTGCACGCCTCTTGGACGTGGTAAGGTGGAAATCAAAGCACAGTGGGAATCACACAAGACTCTATGACGATCTCGGGTCTACAGACTAACCTGTACCAGTGTCACCAGAGAACTGCCATCTGACGTAAGGTATAATACCATCTGGGAGTTCTCGGCGAGTCCGTCCAGTGTACCCAGTCTCCACTGAGCACCCATATACCATCTCTGATGTCAAACACCAATGGATATGGGATCATCCATCGCCCATCTGTATGCGTCGAGAAGGTATACGCTAGTCTACTCTGGTATATCGATGCCCCGTCTCGATACACCCACGACTAAGGACCTTGAAGGATGTACTTATGGACTACCATGTCCCCACTAGTATAATCCGCATCATAGTCCAGGTAGTCAAGTACACATCCTAAGGGCTTTACCAACATGTAATAGAGAGACAATTAGTGTACACGTTAAGATAAAGAGCAACCAGATAGCATACTATCATGTCGAGCAAGAAAGTCCTCCCTATATATGTCCTAGCATCCACTACAATGTACATCCTATGTACAGTAATGGCCTCTAGGGCATACATATAACTAACAAATTCCACCTCCGTTAGGTGCGAATAACCCGCGACCTCCTCTTGTTGAAGCGCCATAGCGAATTGCGCTCTAAGATCGATTCTATCCTACTCGCGCTGCACTCCCTACCTGTCTTTCCCTTCCACCGGCCAATGGGGACATCTTCGAAATTATGCCCCACTTCATTAACATGCTTCCGAAATTTCATGGGCTTGAATCTGAAGATGCATATATCTTCATCAACAAGTTCCAGAATGTGTGTGCAATGATGAAAACGACCCAGCTGTCAGACGATGCTATACGGCTACGAGTCATTCCGTTCACCTTGTGCGATCTTGCTGAAAAGTGGCTGTATAGCACTTCTTCCCACTCCATAACCAGTTGGGACGAGTTTGTGAAAGCGTTTCTCAAGAAATTCTATCCAAATCACAAAACCGCTAGGATCCGTAACGAAATCAACCAATTTTCCCAGCTTCCTACTGAATCTTTCTAGAAGTGCTTTGACCGATATAAAGACCTTCTTGTTCAGTGCCCTCATCACGGTATTGAGAGATGGCAACTTTGCCAAACTTTATACGAGGGCCTGAATCCAGCAACTAAACAGTTGTTGGAAACCATTTGTCAAGGCCACTTCCTATCAAAATCTGACGAGAAAGCATGGCAATTCTTCGACGACCTTGCGGAACAAACGCTTCAATGGGAGAGCACCAGACCAAGTACTTCTTCTTCTTCCTCTACTTCTACTGGTCAGTCTAGGGTAGGCATTCACCAACTCGATGTCTCTATTGCAATGAAAGCCGAAATGGCTGCAATAATGGAAAAACTTGAAGCGATAGAAAGCAAATTTTCATCTCCTGCTCCTGCCCCTGTTCTTCCCCTTCGTACCATTTGTGCTTGTTGTTCCGATCCATCTCACCTAACCGAAGAGTGTCCTTACAATCCACCACCTCAAGGACAGGATCATGTTAATGCTGCATTTCAGTAAAGACCAAGAAATGATCCATACTCTTCCACGTACAACCCTGGATGGAGAAACCACCCTAACTTCGCATGGAACCAGAATCAAAATCAGTTCCAAGGGCAGAACAATTTTCAAAGGGGGCCTCCTCAACAACAAACACAACAACAGTATCAGCAGCCCTACCAATCCCAACCTTTTCAAAATGCTACGAACAATTTTGCGCCCAACAATTCCTTTCCTCAAAACAACTTTGTTCCGTCCAACAATGATAAGGTTTCCTCGCTAGAACGAAGTCTGGAGGCGTTCGTTAAACAATCGACACAATCCACCACAAACATCCAGTCTTCTATTCAGTCTTTGGTGCAGCACACTGCTGCACACAGGCAAAGCATCTAGACCATCGAAGCCCAGATTGCACAGCTGAATGCGGCGTTAAGCGAGCGAGAAAAGGGGAAGCTTCCATCCTAACCACACCCAAATCCTGGTCACCCACATAATGTACATGTTGCTCTTGAACAACAGAACCATAATGTGAGTGCCGTGACTACATTGAGATTAGGAAGAATGCTGAACAACAATTGAGGATAACGACACCCCGACCGCTTCGTTTTCTTCTTCTCCTTCCTCATCTTCTGAGCCTATTCTTCATTCTTCAAAAGGCTATTCTTCTTCTTCTGCTCTGAACGGACCCACATCTCACTCCATGAAAACTCCAGCTCTGGGATCCGTTCCAGCTCCACAATCTCCTCCACAAGCATTGGACTCAACCAATTTTAAAAACGTTCCATTTCCAAACCGGTTGAGGTCCAATAAACAAAATCCATAAATGGAGAAGATTTTGGAGTTGTTTAAGCAGGTTAACATCAACATTCCCCTTTTAGATGTTGTCCAACAAGTCCCTTCCTACGCAAAAATCTTAAAGGACTTGCGCACGAAAAAGAGGAAATCTCTGGTACCCAAGAAAGTTTTCTTAGCTAGTGCTGTGAGTGATGCTCTTACCCAATCTTTACCTCAAAAATGGAAGGACCCTGGCTGTCCTACGATTTCTATTACACACAGCCTGTAGCTAAGTATATGAGCAACCGCGCACTTTTGGATCTTGATGCCAGTGTTAACCTGCTTCCGTACTCAGTATATGAGCAACTAGGTGTAGGAGAGCTAAAACCCACACACTGTACTCTCCAAATGGCCGACCGATCGATCACCCATCGTAGGGGTGAGCTAGAGGATGTGTTAATCAAGGTTGGGGACTTCATGTTCCCCGTTGACTTCATTGTTTTAGACACACAGCCTGTAGCTAACCCCCGGAATCAAATTCCAGTGATACTCAGTCGCCCATTCCTTGCAACCTCAAATGCTGTGATCAATTGTCGAAATGGTTCGATGAACCTATCTTTTGGAAACATGACAATTGAACTCAACATTTTTAGGTTAGGGAATCAGCCTTCCGAACCTAATGCTCATATACTAGACGTTTGTTCAATCCAGGAGATCAGCCCGGAGGATTGTGAATTCGAGGAGTTTTTGTTCGATCACAACAATCTTGACGCCACTAGTGCGTTCCTCTTCGAACCTGCTGCTGCTTATGCACCCGAAAATGACTATGAGTGTTTCACTTTCTCGACCGATCTCATCCAGTCACCACCCGAGTTTGAATCCTTTGAATTTCCGGATGAGTTAGCTGAACCATTCAACTCGGTCGCTTACACTCGTTTTGAACCTCTGCTGGAATCCTTTGAGCTCGAGACCTTTTCACCAATCTTACCTTCAATCGTTTCACCTCCAACGTTCGAACTCAACCCATTGACGTCTCACCTTAAATACGCTTACTTGGGTGAGAACGAGACCCTCCCTGTTATCATCTCGGCTTCTCTAGCTCCAGAGCAAGAGAAAGCCCTTCTGACGGTCTTGCACAGCAATAGGCAAGCTTTTGGCTAGTCAATGGCGGATATCAAGGGGATTAGTCCCCTGATCGTTGAACATCATATTCATATGATGGATGATGCCAAACCAGCCAGGGATCCACAAAGGCGACTCAATCCAGTCATGAAGGAGGCTATAAAAAAGGAGATTGTAAAGTGTCTAGATAGTGGTATCATTTACCCTATCTCTGATAGCCAGTGGGTTAACCCCATTCACGTTGTCCCCAAGAAATCAAGCATGACGGTCATAACCAATGAGGCGAATGAGTTAATCCCTACTCGCACCCAGACTGGGTGGCGAGTATGCATCGATTACAGAAAACTCAATGCCGCAATGCGGAAAGACCACTTCTCACTACCTTTCATTGACCAAATGCTTGAACGATTGGCTGGACACAAGTACTACCGCTTTCTGGATGGCTACTCCGGCTACAATCAGATCCCCATCGCCGAAAAAGACCAGGACAAGACCACATTCACCTGTCCTTTCGGCATGTTTGCAAATCGTCGCATGCCCTTTGGGTTATGCAATGCGCCCGCTACCTTCCAGCGGTGTATGATGGGAATCTTCTCAGACATGGTGGAAAAATTCTTGGAGATCTTCATGGATGATTTCTCCATTTTCGACGATTCCTTTGATGAGTGTTTGCAGCATCTCGACGCTGTCCTTACCCGGTGTAAGGACAAGAACCTCACTTTAAATTGGGAGAAGTGCCACTTCATGTTGCGCGAAGGCATTGTCATAGGACATATCATCTCGCAAAATGGCATTGAGGTAGATAAAGCAAAGACTGAAGTCATTTCTAATCTCCCTCCTCCCAGATGCGTCAGAGACATCCGAGCCTTCCTTGGCCATGCCGGTTTCTATAGACGGTTCATTAAGGAATTTAGCAAGATTGCTAGGCCCTTGACTCTTTTTCTGGCCAAGGACACGACATTCGACTTCAACTCGAGCTGTGTGACTGCGTTCGAGTCATTAAAAAGCTCACTCACTTCTGCTCCCGTTCTTTCTTCTTCTGACTGGACGTACCCATTTGAGATTATGTGCGATGCATCCGACTTTGCCATCGGTGCTGTCCTTGGACAACACATCACAAGATGCCGCACGTAATTTATTATGCTAGCTGAACCCTGAATGACGCCCAACTGAACTATACAACAACCGAGAAAGAATTCTTGGCTGTTGTATTTGCTTTAGAAAAGTTCAGGCCCTACCTCATCGGCTCTCCAGTCATCGTCTACACGGACCATTCTGCTCTACGCCATCTTTTTGCGAAGAAGGATGCAAAATCTCGGCTGATACATTGGATCCTCTTGCTTCAAGAGTTTGACCTTGTCATCAAAGACAAAAGAGGATGTGAAAACGTAGTCGCCGACCATCTCTCACGACTTCCTTCTTCGCCGTCGCTTCAAATTCCGATCAACGACGTTTTTCCGGATAAACAGCTCTTGACAGTATCTTGCGAACCCTGGTTCGCAGATATTGTGAACTATTTTGCCACAGGATTACTACCGACTGAATGGTCAAGTCAGGACAGACTTCGATTGTTATCCCAAGTAAAATACTTTTACTGGGATGAACCCAATCTGTTCAAGTACTGTCCCGACCAGATTATTCGTCGGTGTGTCCCTGACAATGAATTCAAGAGTGTGCTGTCGTTTTGCCACAATCAAGCATGTGGCGGGCATTTTGGCCCCAGAAAGACAGCCGAGAAGATCTTGCAGTGTGGTTTTTACTGGCCACAACTCTTCAAAGACGCTCATGACTACTGCGAGACTTGCTCCCGGTGCCAACACTTGGGCCGGATATCCAGGAGAAACGAGATTCCGCTCCAACCAATCTTGGTTGTGGAGATTTTCGATGTTTAGGGGATTGATTTTATGGGGCCATTTCCCAGCTCTTCTGGGAACTTGTACATTCTTCTCGCTGTTGATTATGTCTCTAAGTGGGTCGAGGCTGTGCCCAGCCAGACTAACGACAACAAGGTTATCGTTAGATTTCTTAAAGAAAACATTTTCTCCCGGTTTGGGCACCCCCGAGCGATCATTAGCGACAATAGAACTCATTTCTGTAATAATACTTTCGAGGCCTTGATGCGGAAATATTCCATTAATCATAAGCTATCTACGCCCTACCACCCCCAAACATATGGGCAAGCCGAAGTTTCCAATCGGCAAATCAAGCAGATATTGGAGAAGACGGTATCCAAGAACTGTAAAGATTGGTCTTTAAAACTCACTGATGCCCTTTGGGAATTTCGAACTGCTTATAAGACCGATCTTGGCATGTCTCCTTATCAGCTTGTTTACGGAAAGTCTTGCCACCTTCCAGTGGAAATAGAGCATCGCGCATTTTGGGCGATAAAGGAGCTGAATCTATCTCTCGAAGATGCGGGCAGCCTTCTGAAGCTGCAGTTGAACGAATTGAGCGAGCTTTGGGATGAGGCTTACGAAAACGCGGTTGTCGTTAAGAACCGAACAAAGGTGTTTCATGATAAACACCTTTTGCGCAAAACTTTCGCACCAGGTCAATAGGTACTGCTTTACGACACCATGCTACATTTCCATCCGGGAAAGCTCAGATCTCGCTGGAAAGGGCCATTTTTTGTGCGGAATGTGTATCCGCAAGGCGCTGTGGATTTGGAGAATCCAAAGGACGGGTCATTTTTCAAAGTAAACGGACACAGACTGAAACCGTACCTTAGCGCTGAACCAACAGAGGAGCTCCTGGTCTTACAGGAGCCGGTTTACCCTGCATAATCTTCTTCTGCCTACCACCAAACTTCGGTTATCTAGCCAAAACAGTGGACACTGTTTCAAAACAGTTTGGGGGTATGTATATACCATTTTGTATATATATGTGGATATTCTTGTCCGGTGCATATCCATTTTTAACAATTTTCTTTTAAAAACAAAATATATATATATATATATATAAATGTGTATATCTAACTAACTATTTTGACCCTTCAATAATTTTTTCATGCAATGACAGTGAGGACACTGTCTAGTTTAAGTTGGGGGTATGCTCGGTACGCATTTCTAACCTTCGCATTCATATGTATATTTTGCATCTGCATACTAAAATCCATAAAAATCAGAAAATTTTCTAAAAACATAAAAACCTTTTTCGTCAAGTTAGCTAGTGGGAGAACTCAGATTCAACATTTCGACGGTTTTGTTTAATAAGATAAGAATAACTAAATCTTATTTTTAGATTTTGAAAACATGAAAGATAACTCTCCTTTGAAGTTAACTATAACTGATATACGTCTTTACATCACACTACATGTGTTGTGAGTTTTGAAAATTAGATGACAAGTCTATTATGTCTGAAAACTTTTAAATGGATAAATTATTTTTTTGAGGATCAAATAGATTTGTTCTGAAATAAGTAATATCAAGAATTGTTTATGAAGTGAAGCGGATATGAAGGGATGTTATTGATGCCTTAATTGGAACTAATTCTGAAAAATAACACATCTGGAACTTGATTGGAATGATTACACACCTAACCCACTAAACACGTCTTTTATCCAAAAAAATAATTGAACTACCGGTTATATCTCCATTCGCATTAAATCGTCATGATTTTCACGCTAAAATTGTCTTTTGTTTTTGGGCCTAGGTAACTTGAGTAATTAAGTCCGCCGGGGTGTCTCTACACCTAATGCCCTAAAACCAACTGGTTTGGGAGCATTGGCCCAAAGCTCGTTAAGAAGTCTAGAAAGTCCAGATTAAAACAAAGTCAAGCAAGTGTTCTCTCCGAGTTAAAATTCCTAACGGTTCTTTGTGTGAGAATAATCTTGACAAAAGACAGATTTTTATAAAAAAGTATTTCTAACGGAGATATGAAAGTTTTATTCTATGATAAAGACTATTGCACGTTCACAAAGGTGTGTATGAAATGAAAACAAGAAAAAGGTAGAGTGAAAAATAAGACCTAGTTTCCTGTTAAGGAAGATAGAAATTCTGAAATTGAAACCTTACTGGAAAACGAAACTTGAAAAATACTTAACTCTTTATAAAACTTATGTGATCCTTTTTAAATTTTTATCTGGGCTTTATTTTGTGACATAATGACTTTAATCGATCCTTCTGAAACTTAACGACACTATTTGCACTGCACGTAAAGACATATAAAATCTTAAGTTAAATAAGAAGCGAGGTGTGAAAAATAAAGGTTTGATAGTCTAGAATTAGGATAATAGAATTGTTATTTTTAAAACAAAAACCTTAGGGTTTGAATCATAGTTATTTCGCAAAACTAGCTTGACGGGATTTTGTTGGTAGTATCCGCTGAAAACCCTCAGGAGACAACACTCCTCCTACTAGGGACACCTAGAGGTTTAACTGCTTGTTGCACATGCTCAGTGCAATCGCGTTCCCTGCGAAAGTGAGGTTAGGAATTTTTGTGAATAAATTGGTTTTGCTCAGGACGAGCAAATGAAAAGTTTGGGGGTATTTGTTCATATCAGATTTTTGCTTTTTTATACCGCCCATTTTTTATCACATTACTTGTAGGTAGGTACTCTTGAGCCGTGTTTGCTAGATAATTGCAGGTTACAGGTTCTCAGCTCTAAGCAATGAAATTTATGGAAAAGCGCGACAAATTCCGGATTACTGCCAACCACAGATAAAATAGGGTCACCGCTCTCTATCCGTATGTTGCCATACACCAGTTTAAAGAACAAAATGGCAAATCAATGGTCATTTTCATGCACAAAGCACAATGTCAACACAAGATCCAAGATTTCTACACGGAGCTCAAGAAAATCATGACAAAAGATCCACATCAAATCACCTTTTGATCTGCTGAAAATCTGGAAGAAATGTGAAGAGCTTCTGAGAAACCAAGTATACCACACTGAAGGGAACAGCAACACAAAGAAACACAAAAAATACGATGAGCTAACTCCTCTAAATGGCCGCGGATCCGCGGCCAACATGGTGACTCGGCCGCGGATCCGCGGCCGAATTAACTTGGCATTTTTTGTTTTTCTTGGGGCAGTTTGGTAACTTCATGTGGGGCCAGAATATTGCCCTAGGGTTTCAGTTTCCTGCCTATAAATAGCCCAGAACAATGCCAAGTGAAGTGTGCTTATTTCTTATGTTAAATTTTAGGATGGATTTTGTAGTTCTTCTTCCTCTTTTCATCTTTTCTCCATTAAACCTTGTAGTGAGCTTTTGTGAGTGAAGTGATGAATAAAAGAGTTCTTTTCTTGATCATGCTTGTCTTGTTACTTTGTTAATAATATTTTCTTGTAATTTTCATTTGCTAATCTAGTTGTTGTTATTTGTTGTTTGGTTTCTTTCTTCTTCTATTTTTCTTTATCCTTAACAACAATGATGCTTATGCTTGATCCTTGCCAAAGTAAGGTCTCAAATAGCTAGTTGTAATCTTCTAACCTCTTTCTTTCTATCTTCCTCCTTTTGTTGTATTTTCCTTTTTTTGTAATGGGTGAGTAGTTTCTCACTTGTTAGGGTAGGATAAGGAAAGTTTGAGAGAAGAAAATCTCTCTCACTCTTTTCTTGCCCAACATCTTAATTCGGACTCCCGTTAATTGAACCACAATCCGCTTCCTACGGCACCCTATCCTACATGATAGCGGTGATTCCTTAGCGAGACCGGTTGTGGTTGAATTAACCGGTGGTTAAGGCTAAGAGCCAAGAACGGACGGACAAGGACCAAAAGGAAGAAACTAAGCGTTGGAAAGCCTAGCTTATACTCGCAAGTTCCTTCCTAGTCGTGCTAATCCCCGTTGTTGCCGATTACCATAACACCGATATTAAGAGTGGCAACGAAAGAAGTGAGCGACTCCTATCTCAAACTAACCTAATCCTAACCCTAACAAGCTCTCTTTATATACATTTTAGCACATAGTTAATCTCAAACAAACCTAGACATTTAGACTTAACTCGTTAAAGCACATAGAAAAAGATTCTCATCTCCCTGCGGACGACCCATACTCAACCGGCTAGCTATCAAGCAAAACCGTCTTGATTGCGGTAATTAACTAAGCACGCAAAAAATCTAACAATCAATACTTGAGCAATGAGTTCCTGGATTATCTAAAAGAGAATGGGATTCTCTCTCAGCTTACTCCTCCGTATACACCACAACACAACGGTGTATCGGAACGGAGGAATCGCACCCTATTAGATATGGTGCGCTCTATGATGATCACCGCTGAGTTACCTATTTCCTTTTGGGGTTATGCGCTTGAGAAACCAACATACCTATTGAATAGAGTTTCAACCAAATCAGTGCCTACCACTCCATATGAGATATGGAATGGGAAGATGCCATATCTTAATTTTATTTAGATATGGGGTTGTCCGGCCTATGTGAAGACACAAAATCCGGACAAGCTCGAGGCAAGGCCAGTTCTGTGCAAGTTTATTGGATATCCCAAACATTCGCGAGGGTATATCTTCTACCACTCCGAGGAACAAAATGTGTTTGTTTTTCGACATGCCACCTTTTTAGAAAAGGGTTTTCTTATGAAAGAAATTAGTGGCAATGAGGTAGAACTGGAAGAAGTTCCTGCAGCACAGACTACAACTGATAATTTAATGGAACCAGAGGATTCAATAGCTCATAATGAACCTCAGCCTCTCCGTCGATCTAGTAGGGTTCCTCATCCACCTGAGAGATACTACGGTTTTCTCATTGATGGCGGGAGCGAGGATTGCATCATGGAAGATGATGACCCAACTAGCTTCGAGCATTCCATCACGAGTGGGGACCCTGTGAAATGGCTGGATGCAATCCGATCTGAGATAGAATCAATGTACACCAACAAAGTATGGACTTTCGAAGTTGCTCCCGAAGGGGTAAAACCCATTGGGAGCAAATGGATCTTTAAGAAGAAACTTGGTGTAGATAGAAAAGTTGAGACTTTCAAAGCTAGACTTGTTGCAAAAGGTTTTCGTCAACGACCAGGTGTGGATTATGATAAAACATTTTCTCCAGTGGCTATGCTTAAGTCCATCCGGATCCTACTTGCCATTGCTGCATACCATGACTACGAAATCTGGCAGATGGATATTAAGACCACCTTTCTAAATGGTGATTTAGAAGAGAGCGTGTACATGACTCAGCCAGAGGGCTTCATAGACAGTGGGAGCAGTGGAAAGCTGTGCAAGCTGTTTAAATCCATCTACGGGTTAAAGTAGGCATCGCGGAGTTAGAACATCTGTTTTGATGTGGTAGTCAAAGAGTTTGGCTTCATCAAGAACGTATATGAACATTGTATATACAAGAAACTGGCAGAGAGTAAGGTTTTCTTCCTCGTATTGTACATGGATGACATACTCTTGATAGGAAATGATGTTTCTATGCTGCACTCGGTCAAGCTCTTCTTATCACATATATTCTCAATGAAAGATCTAGGTGATGCCTTCTATATCTTGTGGATTAAGATTTATAGAGATAGATCTAAACGGATACTGGGATTGTCCCAATCCAAGTACATTGACACCATACTAAAAAAGTTTAGTATGGAAAATTCCAAGCGTAGGAATTTACCCACGATCACTGGACTCACTCTCTCCAAAGAGATGTTTCCCAAGACTGATTTGGAGAGAGCTTGCACGTAAGGGATACCCTATGCTTCGGCAGTAGGCTTTATCATGTACGCGATGTTATGTACTAGACCCGATGTAGCATACACACTAAGTGTAGTGAGTAGGTATCAAGCAGATCCAGGAGAGAGTCACTGGACATCTGTGAAGAACATTCTCAAGTACTTGAGAAGGACTAAAGAGATGTTCTTGGTTTATGGTAACAGTGAACTCCATGTGGAGTCCTTTACCGATTCGAGCTTCCAGAGTGATAAGGACGACTCTAATTCGGTCTCGGGATTTCTCTTTACCCTCAATGGAGGGGCGGTTTGTTGGAAGAGTTCCAAACAAGAAACTGTGGCAGACTCGACGATGGAGTCTGAATACATCACTGCCAATGATGCTGCCAAAGAGGCTGTCTGGATGAAGAAGTTCATAACTGAACTTGGTGTGGTTCTGTCCATTGAGCATCCAATACCTTTGTAATGCGATAACAATAGAGCAGTGGCTTTGGCCAAGGAACTTAGGTCCCATCAGCGATCCAGGCATATTCTGAGGCGGTATCACTTGATCCAGAAGATAGTTGATCGCCGGGAGATCGAGGTCAGGAGAGTCGACATGAAGAACAACACAGCGGATCCACTCACAAAGGCCATACCCCAGATACAATTTGAAAGACTCATCGGGATGTTGGGTATGAGATACTACAATAACTGGCCTTAGTGCAAATGGAAGATTGTTAGTTATATGTATTCCCTAGAGGCCATTATTGTACATGTGATGTATATTATAGTGGATGTTTGGATATATATAGAGAGGACTTTCTTGCTCGACATGATTGTATGCTATTTGATTGCTCTTTGTCTTAACATGTAGACTTGTATTGTGATACTGTCTCGCTCTTACATGTTGATAAAGCCCTTAAGTTGTGTACTTGACTACAAGGACTATGATGGAGATCATACTAGTGGGGCCAGGGTAGTCCACAAGTACATCCTATAATTGTTCCTAGTCGAGGGTGTATCAAGACAGGGCATCGATATTCTAGAGTAGACTAGCGTATATGCTTCTTGACCCATATGATGGGCGATGGATGATCCCACATCCATTGGTGTTTGACATCAAAGATGATATACGGGTGCTCAGTAGAGACTGGGTATACTGAACGGACTCGCCGAGAACTCCTAGTTGCTATTATACCTATCGTCAGATAGCAGTTCTCTGGTGATACTGGTACAGGTTAGTCTGTAGACTCAAGATCGTCATAGAGCCTTGTGTGATTCCCACTGTGCTTTGATTTCCACCTTCAAGAGAACCTGCAAAACGGTGGCTTTTGGGTACAGTCCCGAATCACATGGAGGCAATGAGCGATAGGAGGGGTTTCTTCTCTTCCGGTATTGGGGGTTGATGTTGCGCTGTGCTCGATTGGCTATAACAAGAAGTCCCTGTCCAGGGTTGATACGGAGATTTACTGATAGGTGTTATCAGTAGTTTCTCGACCCGTTATACACAACAACAACTGAGCCTTTTATCCCAAGCATATGGGGTAGGCTACATGAACCAACATGAGAATCACGCCGGGGTCTGACGTTTACCACCCCTAGACTAGATATGCGACATATCAGACGAAGAGACCGGACTGTACGGTAGTGTTACTGACTGTCTTTACAGGAGTATGAGCAGGCTTGCTTATTGATCTTCTGATCGCTCAATACCCGGGTAGCCGTTACGTCCAGCTAGTACCGCTGACGGCTTATGGGTGCTTGATATGATCAACACCTACTGCCGGCGTATTGCCGAGTCGTTAGAGTCTTACACAAAGGTTTACTGGCTTAGGCAAAACGATGTAGGAGCACATATGTGAAATTAAGTGTTCATTCGATTACACGGCTATATCACATATATCCGACCGATATCACATATCGCGAGAATAGAATACGGTATCATATACATGTATTATTCTCGGTCTCGCATTGTATATTTGATATGCTAATTTACATTAACTAATATTTGCTTACTTATGCATTTCTTTTCTCACATGTGCACACTTAATATATATGTGATATATATTATTTGTGTTTTCTTTTTTGTGTCATGCTTGATGATATACACTACATGGGTGTATGAGACTCATATCATGCCATTAGATAATTAGGGTTTTATTTATTTAATTTAAATATAAATTGATGGAAATTAAGTATGGTTGCAAGCTTTGGAAGCTTGTGGAAACCATTGACTTGTCCACTAAATATGTCTTGCATTAGATATTTATTACCTAACCATTATCTTGAACCATGGTTAAGTCTCTACAAGAGTCATATATGATATGAACTCACCCATGGTTGCCATTCACTCTCTTATCCATTATTTTCTTTGTCTTCTTCATTGAGCTCTCTAGCTTTCTCAAGAAAAAGAGAAGGGTGAGAAAAAGAATTCTAAAGTGAGCAAAAATCCTACTTCATCATCCTCTACTAGATTAGCCATTTATTTTAGGGTGTTAGCTTCACTAATCTCCAATTAGTGAAGAGGTTGCTTGAGTTAGTGTCTCCTCGACGTAGATCATCTTCGGCCTCGAAGACTTCGTGCAAGCTTGTTCCTTTCTTCTTGTGGAGCCATTCTAGAGTCCGGAAGATCACTACTTGAAACGAGGGGACTACTAAATGGAGCTATTGAAGTGAAGGACTGGTTTACAAAGGTTGTATTCCTTGTTCACTTAGTTATAAAGTTATTTATATATACTATTGTCTAAATCTCTAGTTAAGATTCTAGGGTTAGGATTGTTTAGCATGGCAAATTTTTGAAAATGGCATGGACGATGCCTCCCGAAACCTTGCTGTCGTGCTAGGTAACCCTGCAGTTTCCTCCTTCACTTTAGTATAGTTTTTGATATCATGCTTAAAAGACCCTAATCATTCTAGTTAGATCTTGGTTAGTGTAGCTTAGCACCCCGAAAATTTTAAAGTTGCATGTTTGATGACGGTTTTGACCAAGTAGTGGTGCTAGGGTAGACTTTCATGGTATCAAAGCCAGGCTAGAACATTAGGGGAAGTCTACACGACGTTAAATTGTTCGATCGAACTTTGAAACCGATTTTTATCAAGTTTCTATCCAGATTTTCAAAAGTTGAAAATTTTCAAATTAAAAATATGCAAAAAATCGTGCAGGTTATTTTATAGATCCCCAAGAATTTCGATGACCTAATTCCAACAAAGCGCCGCGTAACCGCGGCCTAAACCCTAGTTTGGCCATGGTTCCGCCATATTTTTGTGGAATTGAGCGCTCAATTTTCTTGTGCTGCTCCATTGGCATATCTAGCACTTTCTGGATGTTTTTAATGAGGCTCAAGTTGTTAAGGTCTTTGTGATTTGTGGGTGTTTGAGGAATCAATCGAAATGTTTAGCGTCATATAGATTATGATGATATGTGATACAATATTTGGAATGCACAATAATTAGTTTTGTGAAAACTGGTTAGTATTTTATAAATCTAGCGTTTTAGTCTCAGTTCATCGATTGCCACGGAGTTTCGATTCGAATCAAAATTCGTCGCAATCGCATATAGTACGCGAACGACAGTCGAGAATCTTGTTGAATTATCCGACTGCTTATTTAAAAGAGTTTTCAATTTGAGACTAAAATGCAAGGTTTATAGTGTTAGGCATGAAATTCGGAATATGAAATATTCCGGGTTTATGATGTCTAAGGTATGCGGATTCTAAAGTTTGTAGCTTTTCATTTCTTTTCTGCGACCGTAAGTGTAATATGTGATATATCCTTGATCTCGTTGCTATATGTCAACGGAATTCAGGATACGCATATTTACTTATGTTGATGACATGTGATGTTATGTGTTGCTGTGATATGTTAGATTGGATCGTCGTTATTGAATAGCCGGGGGTTTTTGCGTGAGATGAAAATTTTTCAATTTTCATTCATGTAAAATTGTATGTAATATTCTTTTATTGGGACGCTTCCAGGTTGAGGATGATGTCACCATTATTGTATGATATAGTGGATGCTTGGACATATATATAGAGGATTTTCTTGCTCGACATGATACTACGCAATCTGGTTGCTTTTTATCTTAACATGTACACTTGTATTATTATACTGTCTCTCTGATACATGTTGATAAAGCCCTTAGGATGTTTGCTTGACTACCAGGACTATGATGCGGATCATACTACTGGGACTTGTGTAGCCCACAAGCACATCCTTTAAATATTCCTAGTCGAGATAGTATCGAGATTGGGCATTGATATTCAAGAAGTAGACTAGTGTGTATGTTTCTTGACCCTGTATAGAGCGATGGTTGATCCCATAACCATTGGTGTTTGACATCAAAGATTGTACACATGAGCTCAATAGAGAATGGGTACACCGAACAGGACTCGCCGAGAACTCCTAGATGGTACCATTCTTATCGTCGGATAGCAGTTCTCTTCTGACACTGGTACGGATTAGTCTGTAGACCCGAGATCGTCATAGATTCTTGTGTGGTTCCCACTGTGCTTTGATTTCCTCCTTACTACAGCTCAAAGAAGTCGTGCAAACAGGTGGATTTTGGGTACAGTCTCGAGTCATATGGAGGCAGTGAGCGATAAGAGGGGTTTTATCTTTCCTGGTATTGGGAGTTGATGTTGCGCAATGCTTAATTGGCTATAACAGTAAGTCCCTGGCCAGAGCTGATGAGATTTACTGGAAAGTATTATCAGTAGTTTCTCGAACCGTTATGAGCCATACATCGGCATGATTTATCAAGTTACTGGGGTCTGACGAATCCACCCCTAGACTTGATATGCGACATATCTGACAAATAGACCGGACTATACGGTAAGTGTTACTTTTAGGCTTCATGGGAGTTTGGACAAGCTTCTTTGTTGATCTTCTATTCGCTCAATACCTGGGTAGCCGTTACGTCCAGCTACTACCGCTGACGGCTTGTGGGTAACTGATGTGATCATTACCTATTGCTGGCGTATTGACGAGATTTTAGAGTCCTACATTGAAGTTTCCTAGTTCAAGCGAAACGAAGTAGAGCACATATGCTGATATGTGCGGGGTGCCTGATTAAATACGAGTATGTGATACCGTATTCTAATCTTGTGGACCTTTGATATCAGTTAGGTTATATGTGATATAATAGGATTATTGAATCAAGTGTTGATTTGATAATGTGATATACAGATGAATGATATTAGTCGGTTATATGTGATATAACCGAATTATTAAATCAAGAGTTGATTTAATAATTTGATGCATATTTATATTTGATATAATTATACATTAACTAATATTATTGCTCACTAATTATTTTCTTAATATATATATTTTATATATGTGTGTGTATGTATGTGTGTGTATGTGTGTACTAAAAGAAGCATGGTTGGATTTTCTATTTTTAGAAAATAGAAAAAAGATGTGGAAATTGGAGAGATATTAATGGTATGGGTGTGGCATGGCATTTATATTTATTTATTGGTCTTGCAACACTATTGAAGTATGGTTGAATAAATTTATTGGAAATTTGTCCATGCTTCAATAAGTGAGCAAGGGTGTGCCATTCTATACTTGATGATTTTTCTAGAGCTCTTTTTCTCTCTCTTGCTCTCTCTCATTTTTCCATATTCTTCTTCCTCCTTTACAAAACCCTAACCCTTACATATGATGTGAATCATAGAGTTTTGAAGAAACCTATGCGAGCTTAGAACACCTACTTCACCATCCTACACTTGATTAGCACTTAGGTGTAGTGTGTTTCCTTCACTAAAGTAAGTTTAGTGAAGAGGTAGCTTGGATTAGCAGAGTTTTAGATGGATCATCTTCGGCATGAAGGTCACATAGGAAGCTCGATTCAACTTCAAGTAGAGCCTAGTGGAGTCCCGTGGACTACTACATGGAGCTTTTGAAGAGAATGACATAGTCTACGAAGGTTGTTTCCTCCTTCACTTTAGTATAGTTTTGGATATCATGCTTAAAAAACCCTAATCATTCTAGTTAGATCTTGGTTAGTGTAGCTTAGCACCCCGAAAATTTTAAAGTTGCATGTTTGATGCCGGTTTTGACCAAGTGGTGGTGCTACGGTAGGCTTTCATGGTATCAAAGCCAGGCTAGAACATTAGAGTATATCTACACGACGTTAAAGTGTTCGATCGAATTTCGAAACCCATTTTATCAAGTTTCTTTCCAGATTTTCAAATTTTGAAAATTTTCAAATTAAAAATATGCAAAAAATCGTGCAGGTTATTTTTATAGATCCCCAAGAATTTCGATGACCTAATTCCAACATGCGTCGTGGAACCGCGGCCTAAATCTTAGTTTAGCCGCGGTTCCGCCGCATTTTTGTGGAATTGAGCACTCAATTTTCTTGTGCTGCTCCATTGGCATATCTGGCACTTTCTGGATGTTTTTAATGAGGCTCAAGTTGTTAAAGTCTTTGTGATTTGTGGGTGTTTGAGGAATCGATCGAAATGTTTAGCGTCATATAGATTATGATGATATGTGATACAATATTTGGAATCCACAATAATTAGTTTTATGAAAACTGGTTAGTATTTTATAAATCTAGCGTTTTGGTCTCAGTTCATCGATTGCCACAGAGTTTCGATTCGGATCAAAACTCCATCGCAATCGCGTATAGTATGCGAATGACAGTCAGGAATCTTGTTGAATTATCCGACTGCTTATTGAAAAGAGTTTTCAATTTGAGACTAAAATGCAAGGTTTATAGGGTTAGGCATGAAATTTAGAATATGGGATATTCCGGGTTTATGATGTCTAAGGTATGCGGATTCTAAATGTTGTAGTTTTTCATTTATTTTCTGCGACCGTAAGTGTAATATGTGGTGTATCCTCGATCTCGTTGCTTTATGTCAACGGAATTCAGGATATGCATATTTACTTACGTTGATGACATGTGATATTATGTGTTGCTGTGATATGTTAGATTGGAACGTCTTGATTGAATAGCCGGGGTTTTTTGCGTGAGATGAGAGTTTTTCAATTTTCATTCATGTAAAATTGTATGTAATATTTTTTTATTGGGACACTTCCGGGTTGAGGATGATGCCACCATTGATGTATATTATTTACTTTTCAGCATTAGGATAGACCCAAAGCGGGGAGCACAAGTAACCGGATTCTAGAGTCCAGTGGGAGACCATGTCGAGGAGTCGAGACCGAGTCTCCTAATTCTAGAATTGGCAGGGTTGCTTGTCGCTCTCGTAGGGGTCTAGGGATGTGGGTTTGGCTATTCATCTCGACCGTGGAATCCGTGTTTTTCATTACTGGCTGAATTTAAAATATGGACCTCCTAGTATATCCAATATTTCATATGTTGACTTCTGCAGCTTTGTTCTGTGATGTAATATAATAACTGCATGAGACGAATGCTATATTTTATATATGATATATAATAAACGTTGCTTATGTTTTGCACCCGCGCCAGTCCAGCCCCCGCTTTGCCGTTAGTTAAGTAACCTAACGGTGCATGACGGGGCCCCGTGGTCATTGCGGATGGCATAAGCATACGTTCTATTTTCGTTTCTTTTCTGTGATATTTAGGGAAACATAAATGATAGGACATTATTAATGAGATTAATGGAAAGAACAGAAACCTAAAGATGTTGTAGAATCGAAATTTTAAAAAGGTAGCTCTTGTTCTTGCATTGCATAGTGGTATTCCTTGATGAATATCCATCACCTCATTCGATGAGGAAAGAGCCGAGATCCCTTCACCGGGAGTGACCTCTTTAGCAAAACTAGCAAATGCTACAACCCACTCGGTTTTGTTTTAATTGCTTCTCTAGTTCTTGCTTTGCATAGTGGTATTCCTTGATGAATATCCAGCACCTCATTCGATGAGAAAAGAACGAGATCCCTTCACCGGGAGTGACCTCTTTAACAAAACTACAAAAACACTCCTTTTCAAATCACTAGATTCAACATCGATATCAAGTTCATTACGTTAAAGTTTTTTTACAAAACCAGTTGTAGCCCTCCGCGATTTCAGATAAGTGCTATTTAGTATTCGTGCTGTGTTTGTTGACCATAGTCAATGCGTAGTGCGCTGTAGCTGATTAGTGCTTATCTGCCGCATATGATGCGATTGGATTAGGATAGTCGTACGGCCTTATTGACCATAGTTAAGGGTCGTACGGGTGGATTTAATTCAATAACTAAATGACGGGTTGAACTTGGCTAGCGCTTATGATTTGTTGACCATAGTTACGGTCATAAGTCGCCAGGGGTAAAAATAGATATTGGGTATTTCAAGTGTTGAAATTTGCAATGAGATTGCATACCTTCTATGAGATAGTTGGATCCCGATACCCACTGCGAGTAAGAGTTACTCCTGAGAGAGTTTTCCACTTTACAATTAGCAGATCCAGTAGGTGTCTAAGAAAGGTGTTAACGGGGTTAAGCCCGTACGGAAACGAGGTTATTTAATTAGTTCCATGCGAAAGCATGGGGAGACTCTCTCGGAATACCAATACCTTCCTGGCTGACCGATTGGCGAACTTGTAGGGTGTAATTAATTCACGCTAATCTTACCTTTTATGGTTTGAAGGAAGATTTGATAAAAACAATGGGAGCCATCCTGATTAGATAAGATAATAACCAATCTAATCTTGCAAAGAGCGCACGCTAATGCGTTTCCTTCTCTCTCTCTCTCTCCCCAGGTAGCGACCAATGATACGCCTTAATCAAGATAATAATATAGATGTATTGACCAAACCTGCTTATTATACTGAGCTGGAGAACATTGGTTCCACTCTATCTTATGACTGTCATATGTCTGAGCTAGGAATAGGGGAATATCAGGATTCCTATGCAACCGAAACGAAGATAGAGCATGCTGATGTATCTTCTTCGGGTGTGTTGGCAACCGAGAACTATTTCTAAGTTTTCTCTACATCTTGGGTATTGGATACTGGATCAGGATCCCACGTATGTAATTTGTTATATGGGCTAAGGAGAGGTAGAGAACTGGGAAAGGGTGATATGTCTGTAAAAGTCGGGAATGGAGCAATTGTTGCAGCCAAAGCAGTTGGCGAATATCACCTAATATTACCAAATGGTAATACGTTGATTCTGAAGGACTGTTATTACGTACCAAATATGATGTGCAATATTATATCAGTTTCTTTATTGCATAAAGAATGATATAATTTCGTATTGGAGGATAATGTTATGAACATTTTCCTAAATCAAGTGTTGATTGGGTTTGGTACATTATGTAACAGTATATAGATTCTAAATCAAACTACGGATCTAAATGTACAGAACACATACAAGCGGAAAAGTTCAGAAATGAACGAAGCCTTCATATGGCATTGTAGACTAGGTCATATCAATACGACAAGACTAGCTAAGTTGTATAAAGATGCATATTTGAATCAGTTTGAATTTACATCTTATGAAACTTGCGAGTCATGTCTCAAAGGGAAGATGACCAAAACTCCATTTACTGGACACAGAGAAAGAGCTACTGAACTCTTGGGACTGATACAAAGTGATGTATGCGGTCCTATGTCCACGCATGCCAGAAATGGTTCTTCGTACTTTATTACATTCACCGATGATCTCTCAAGGTACGGACATGTGTTTCTGATGAACCACAAATCTGAATCTTTTGAAAAATTCAAGGAATATAAGTACGAAGTAGAAAACCAAACGGGTAAAAGTATTAAAATCCTTCGATCTGATCGTGGAGGAGAATACTTAAACGCGGAATTCCAAGACAATTTAAAAGAGAATAGGATTCTCTGTCAGCTTACTCCTCCGTATACACCACAGCACAATGGAGTTTCGGAGCGGAGAAATCGCATACTATGAGATATGGTGCGCTCTATGATAAGTATTGCTGAGTTATCTATTTTCTTTTGGGGTTATGCACTTGAGACAGTTGCATATCTATCTAATAGGGTTTTGACCAAATCCGTGCCTACCACTTCATATGAGATATGGAATGGGAAGAGACCATCCCTTCAACGAGTTAAGATATGGGGTTGTCCGGCCTATGTTAAAAAGAAAAATCCGGCCAAGCTTGAGGCAATGTCTGTTTTGTGCAAGTTTGTGTGATATTCAAAGGATTCTTATGAATATACCTTTTACCACACTGAGGAACAAAAAGTGTTTGTTTCTCAATATGCCACCTTTTTAGAAAAGGAATTTCTTGTGAAAGAAATTAGTGGTAATGAGGTAGAACTGGAAGAAGTTCCAGCAACAAAAACTATAACTGATGATTTGGTAGAACCGAAGGATTCAATAGTCCCCGATGAACCTCAGCCACTCCTCAGATCTAGTAGGGTTCCTCATCCATGTGAGAGATACTACGGTTTTCTCATAGACGGTGGGAGCGAGGATTGCATCATGGAACATGATGACCCAACTAGTTTTAAGCAGGCCATCACAAGTGGGGACTCTGTGATATGGCTGGATGCTATGCGATCTGAGATGGAATCCATGTATACCAACAATGTATGGACTTTGGAAGTTGCTCCTGAAGGGGTAAAACCTATTAGGAGCAAGTGGATCTTCAAGAAAGAAACTTGGTGTTGATGGAAAATTTGAGACTTTCAAAGCTAGACTTATAGCAAAAAGTTTTCGTCAATGACTAGGTGTCGACTATGATGAAACATTTTCTCCTGTCACTATGCTTAAGTCCATCATGATCCTACTTTCCACTGCTGCATACCATGACTACTAAATCTGGCAGATGGACGTCAAGACCGCTTTTCTAAATGGTGATTTAAAAGAGAGCATGTACGTGACACAGCAAGAGGGCTTCATAGACAGTGGGAGCAGAGGAAGCATGTGCAAGCTACTTAAATAAATCTATGGATTAAAGCGGGCATCACGGAGCTGGAACATCTGTTTCGATGAAGCTATCAAAGAGTTTGACTTCATCAAAAATGTAGATGAACCTTGTATATACAAGAAGGTTGTAGAGAGTAAGGTTGTCTTTTCTCGTATTGTACGTGGATGACATACTCTTGATAGGGAACGATGTTCCTATGCTACACTCGGTCAAGCTCTCCATATCACAAAAGTTCTCCATGAAAGATCTAGTTGATGCTTTCTACATTTTGGGGATAAAGATCTATAGAGATAGATCGAAGTGAATGTTGGGATTGTCCCAATCCAGGTACATTGACACCATACTAAAGAGGTTTAGTATGGAAGATTCTAAGCGTGGTAATATACCCGCTTGTTCAGGAATCACTCTCTCCAAAGAGATGTCTCCCAAGACTGATTTGGAGAGGGATCGCATGCAAGGGATACCCTATGCTTCGGCAGTCGGGTCTATCATGTATGCGATGTTATGTACCAGACCGGATGTAGCTTACTCACTAGGTGTAGTGAGTAGGTATCAATCAGATCCTGAGGAGAAACACTGGACAACTGTTAAGAACATTCTTAAGTACTTGAGAAGGACTAAAGAAATGTTCTTGGTGTATGGTAACAGAGAAATCTAGGTGGAGTCCTTTACCGATTCGAGTATCCAAAGTGATAAGAACGACAGTAAGTCGGTCTCGGGTTTTGTTTTCACCCTCAATGGAGGGGTAGTATGTTGGAAGAGTTTCAAGAAAGATACCATAGAAAAATCGACGATGGAGGCTGAATACATTGCTGCCAACAATGCTGCAAAAGAGGCTGTCTGGATGAAATAGTTCATAGCTGAACTTGGTGTGGTTCCAACCATTGAGCATCCAATACTTGTGTATTAAGATAACAATGGAGCTGTGACTTTGGCCAAGGAACCTCGGTCCCATTAGCGATCCAGACATATTCTTTTGCGATATCACCCGATCCGGGAGATAGTAGATCGATGTGAGATCGAGGTCAGGAGAGTTGACATGAAGGACAACGTAGCGGATCCACTTATGAAGGCCCTCCCCCAGATGCAGTTTGAGAGAATTTTTAGGATGTTGGGTATGAGATACTACAACACATGGCCTTGGTGCAAATGGGAGATTGTTAGGAATATGTATGTCCTAGAGGCCATTATTGTATGATATAGTGGATGCTTGGACATATATATAGAGGGCTTTCTTGCTCGACATGATAGTATGCAATCTGGTTGCTCTTTATCTTAATATGTACACTTGTTTTATTATACTGTCTCTTTGATACATGTTGATAAAGCCCTTAGGATGTTTTCTTGACTACCAGGACTATGATGCAGATCATACTACTGAGACTTGTGTAGTCCACAAGCACATCCTTTAAATATTCCTAGTTAAGGGATTATCAAGATAGGGCAACGATATTCCAGAGAAGAATAGTGTGTATGTTTCTTGACCCTGTATGGGGTGATGGTTGATCCCATAACCATTGGTGTTTGACATCAAAGATTGTACATAGGTGCTCATTAGAGAATGGGTACACCGAACAGGAATCATCAAGAACTCCTAGATGGTACCAGACCTATCGTCAGACAGAATTTCTCTTGTGACACTAGTATATGTTAGTCTATAGACGTGAGATCGTCATAGAGTCTTGTGTGGTTCCCACTGTGCTTTGATTTCTTCCCTACCACGGCTCAAAGGAGTCGTGCAAACAGATGGATTTTGGGTGCAGTCCCGTGTCAAATGGAGGTAGTGAGCGATACGAGGGGTTTTGTCTTTCCCGGTATTGGGAGTTGATGTTGCGCTATGCTCGATTGTCTATAACAGTAAGTCCCTGGCCAGGGATGATGAGATTTACTGGTAAGTGTTATCAGTAGTTTCTCGAATCGTTCTGTGCCATACATCAGCATGACTTATCAAGTGACTGGGGTCTGACGAATCTACCCCTAGACTTGATATGCGACATATCAGACGAAGAGACTGGACTGTACGGTAAGTGTTACTTATAGGCTTTATGGGAGTTTGGATAAGCTTCATTGTTGATCTTCTATTCGCTCAATACCTGAGTAGCCGTTACGTCCAGTTAGTACCGCTGACGGCTTGTGGGTAACTGATATGATTATTACCTACTGCTGACGTATTGACGAGTTTTTAGAGACCCACACAGAAGTTTCCCAGTTCAAGCGAAACGAAGTAGAGCACATATGCAGATATGTGCGGGGGCCTGATTAAATATGAGTATGTGATACCGTATTCTAATCTGGCGGACATTTGATATAATCCGGTTATATGTGATATAACCGGATTATTGAATCAAGTGTTGATTTGATAATGTGATATACACATAAATGATATTAGTCGGTTATATGTGATATAACCGGATTATTAAATCAAGTGTTGATTTAATAATTTGATGCATATTTATATTTGATATAATTATACATTAACTAATATTATTGTTCACTAATTATTTTCTTAATATATATTAATATATATATTTGATATATGTATATATATATATATATTAAAAGAAGCATGGTTGGATTTTCTATTTTTAGAAAATAGAAAAAAGATGTGGAAATTTGAGAGATATTTATGGTATGGGTATGGCATGGCATTTATATTTATTTATTGGTCTTGCAACACTATTGAAGTATGGTTGAATAAATTTATTGGAAATTTATCCATGCTTCAATAAGTGAGCAAGTGTGTGCCATTCTACACTTGATAATTTTTCTAGAGCTCTTTTTTTCTCTCTAACTCTCTTTCATTTTTCCATCTTCTTCTTCCTCCTCTACAAAACCCTAACCCTCACATGTGATGTGAATCATAGGGTTTTGAAGAAACCTAAGTTAGCTTAGAACACCTACTTCACCATCCTACATTTGATTAGCACTTAGGTGTAGTGTGTTTCCTTCACTAAAGTATGTTTAGTGAAGATGTTGCTTGGATTAGCGGAGCTTCGGAAGGATCATCTTCGGCACGAAGGTCATGTAGGAAGCTCGATCCAACTTCAAGTGGAGCCTAGTGGACTCGCGTGGACTACTACACAGAGCTTTTGGAACGAAGGACACGGTTTACAAAGGTTGTTACCTCTTTCACTCTAGTATAGTTTTTGATATCAAGCTTAAAAAACCCTAATCATTCTTGTTAGATCTTTGTTAGTGTATCTTAGCACCCTAATTTTTAAAAAATAGCATGCTAGATGCTTGTGGAAATCCAGCGGTGGTGCTAGGAAACACTTTCACTATAACCGTTCGAGAAACTACTGATAACACTTACCAGTAAATCTCATCAGCCCTGGCCAGGGACTTGCTGTTATAGCCAATCGAGTATAGCGCAACATCAACTCCCTATACCGGGAGAGTCGAAACCCTCCTATCGCTCACTGCCTCCATGTGACTCGGGACTGTACCAAAAATCCACATGTTTGCACGACTACCTTGAGCCGTGGTAGGGGGAAATCAAAGCACAGTGGGAACCACACAAGTCACTATGACGGTCTCGAGTTTACAGACTAACCTGTACAAGTGTCACCAGAGAAATGCTATTTGACGATAAGTATGGTACCAACTAGGAGTTCCCGGCGAGTCCTGTTCGGTGTACCCATTCTCTAATGGGCATCTTTGTACAATCTTTGATGTCAAACACCAATGGTTATAGGATCAACCATTGCCCCATACAGGGTCAAGAAACGTACACACCAGTCTACTCTGGAATATCGATACCCTGTCTCGATACTCCCTCGACTAAAAACGTTTAAAGGATGTGCTTGCGGACTACACAAGCCCCACTAGTATGATTTGCATCATAGTCCTGGTAGTCAAGCCGACATTCTAAGGGCTTTATCAATATGTATCAGAGAGACAGTATAATAATACAAGTGTACATGTTAAGATAAAGAATAACCAGATAACATACTATCATGTCGAGTAAGAAAGTCCTCTATATATATGTCCAAGCATCCACTATATCATACAATAATGGCCTCTAGGAAATACATATTCCTAACAATCTCCCACTTGCACTAAGGCTAGTTGTAGTAGTATCTCATACCCAACATCTCAAAAAATCTCTCAAACTGCGTCTGGGGGAGGGCCTTTGTGAGTGGCTCCGCTGTGTTATCTTTAGTGTCAACTCTCCTGACCTCGATCTCCCGGCAATCAACTATCTTCCGGATCGGGTGATACCGTCTCAAAATATGTCTGGATCACTAATGGGACCGGAGTTCATTGGCCAAAACCACAGCTCCATTGTTATAACAATACAAGGGTATTGGATGCTCAATGGATGGAACCACACCAAGTTCAGCAATAAACTTCTTCATCCAGACAGCCTCTTTGGCAGCTCTAACATTTCAGAAAATATAAAAAATTATTTTTGGAATTTAATATTAAAATAATATATTTCGCGAAAACCACCCGATTTGCGAATTTGGGGTTTTCGTAAAATGGTATAAATATATACCAATATTTGTGAAATAATTGGAGATTAAAATGATTTATTCATTTAAAAATATATTTATTGAATTTGGCATTTTTATAATTAATTAAATGCAGTTTAAATAAAAATTGATCAGTACACTACTAATCGCGATTAGGCCAAATCTGTATTTCTACATGGTTAGTGTACCATGACATGTTTCATTTGGTTGCATATTATTTCATTTGTGTTGTTTTATTGGTTTTATGTGTATTACCGTTAGAAAATAAATGAAGCGAAAAGAGTGTATTATTGGAGAGAGAGTGTGTGACATGGCATGGGCTTGTGGGAGGGTGAGAATAAGAGAGAGAGAGAGAGGGCCGTCTCATTTCCTCACCCCCATTGTTTTCCTTCATCTTCATCATACTGTAAGTGCACGGTGGCGTCCCGGCCGTCAACCCGATGCCGGAATGCGGAAACGAAACTTTTCTAGAACTTAGAAACCGGCACCACCGCGTACTATAAAATCCCGGATCGGGCCATTAACCTAACTCTAGCAAACTAGAATATGAGTAGAGAAGCTATACCAAGCGATCCGTGTCCTTCGGTCTTCGCCTCCACTCCGATCTCCTCGCGGAATCTCCGGTCGTCACCTCCTCGTCGAAACGGGCACCGCATCGCCGGGTTCTTTTACGGGCTCCCACCTCTGGTCCGAGGTAACTCGCACACGAAGTTGGCAAGCCGACGTGCCCAAGAAATGCTGTAGGCTAGTGTATGAAACTTTGTCTCTTTGGGGTTATGAAGTTGCCTTGGTGATGTGGAGGTGAATGAATAATGGAGAGAGGTTTATCTTTGTTGCATGAATGGAATAATGAGATAGCAAAAATTCTCATCCCAAATAAAATCTCCCCTTCCCTCTCTAGTGGCCGGCCATATCAAAAAAAGGTGGTGGAAAAAAGAATCAAGGGGGTGAGCACAAGGAAAGGGGTAAGCAAAAGCCAAATCAAGCCTCACACCAATCACTCATTCTAACCCATCTCATTTAATGCAAAGGAATAGACTCAAAAAGAATCTAAAGATGAAAGTCAAATCATAATCCCTCATTTTACAAATAACACCTCTACAAAAGTTAATTTGCACACTTGCAAATAATCCCCTCCATCGGAAAAATCCGGCCGTGAAGGAACAAAGGAAAACTGGTCGGAACGGAATGCAAACTGGCAACTTCAGAAAACTGATACCGTAATAAATTATAGGAAAACCCCGCGACTGTATATACATACCCGCATTTGTATTCCCACAGAATACAAATGCAAAGAGACAAAATCTACACTGCACATTACTAGGATCCGGCTTAAACCAAAGCCCGCTAGTATTATCCGTCCAATCACGATCCGTGCAATACCGCACGTATCTGATCGAACCCTGCCATATCTCCATACGGCCTCTACAGCGTTTCGCCCGAAACTTAAGAAAACGGTCTGTGGGAGACTCTAAAGACTCGTCAATACTTTGGCTGTGGAATTTAACCACTAGCACGTCAGAGGTATTAGCCTATACGTAACGGGCTACCAGGTATTGACCAAAAGGGACGTCGATGAGCGAACTCATCCTGACACCCTATTGAGCCTGTCAGTGACAATATCCGTATAGTCCGGTCCGTTCATCTATGAGCATCGCATGGCGGGCCTAGGGGGTTGGTAAAAGTTAGACCCCCAAAAGCGGTACAAGTCGTGTCGGAGTGTAGTCCAGAACACCCTGAGATACTACTGGAATACCTACCAGTAAATCTCCTGCCTCGGTCGAGGGCTTTGTGTAATGGCTCTCCTAAACACAGCACGACCTCACCACCAATACCGGGAAAGATGAACCCCTGCAGATCCGCTCACTGCCTCCATGTGGCTCGGGACTGTACCCAACTAAAACCTGTTTGCACGTCTCCTTTGAGCGTGGTAGGGTAGTAATCAAAGCACAGTGGGAACTCACACGAGACAAATGACGATCTCAGGTCGATGAACTGACCTGTACACATGTCACCAGGGAACTGCTATCTGACGTCAGGTATATGACCAGCTAGCATGTTATCGGCGAGTCCTGTCCGGTGTACTCATAACCCAATGAGCACCTGTATACATCTTGGGTGAACCAACTAACACCAGTGGCTTGTGAGACCGGCCACCGCCCCTCATCGGGGTCTCGACTGTATACACTAGTCTACTCTGGAGTATCGATGCCCTGTCTCGAAACTCCCACGACTAGGGACCTTTTAAGGATATGCTTATAGACCCCAGCTCCCACGTATATGATCGCCCTCATACTGCTGGTAGTCAAGCAAGAATCCTAGGGGCTCTATCAACTTGCAATAGTGACCTGTAGGGTCACCTAAAGCAGTACACGATGATAAAGATAAACCAGATAGCATACTATCATCTTGAGTAAGACTGTCCTACCGGTATAGGTCTTCCCTCAATCATTGCAATCACGTGCCTGTGATCCAATAATTGACTCTGAGGGCACTATCTCCAACAATCTCCAACTTACACTCAAGGCTAATTATTGCGATGTCGCATACTCACAGCCCGTGTGATACCGAACACCCAACTTGTAACGTTTTGAAAATCGTTTCGGTGAAATTTCGAAAAAACGGTAAAATTAGGGGGTTTTCGGTAAAAAGTCAAAATACAAATATCTTTATTATAAAATTAAATATACATATTATAGCTATGTAATTGCTACTATTTGGTGTTTATAGACCCACTGGTGAAATTTCAAATTTTCTGAAAATTTTTCCGAAATTAATTATTTTAATATTATTTTAAGCCGTCGCTAATATATTTAATTAGGGAAAACTACAAATTGGAATGAGTTGAAACAAATTTTGTGCATCATAAAACATTAAATAAAATTTTATCACGTAGTTTTTGAAACGAAATCGTTTGCCAAAACGGTTTAGAAAATATCGAAGAAAAAGGCTTTTTTCGGTGAAATTAGTGTTAATGGGAATTGGGGTAATACATTATCATTTTTTTTCCCTCACCCACACTCACCCACACCCTCTCTCCCCTCTGTAAATCAGCAGCCCCAAGTGCCCCCTCATTTTCCCACTTGAATGGCTAAAAGAAAAGAAATGAAAAGAAATGAGAAGAAAAGAGTAAATATATATAAGTATTGGTTGGGTTGACTTGGACTTTTCTCCCCACACCTCACACTCTCCCACACCTGCACTTGGCCGAGCCCCCCCCCCTTTTCTTCAGCCCCCTTCATTTCTTCACCTCTTTTCTCATCAAAAATCCACCATTTTTGCCTCAAAATCCCTACAAAAAAATCCCAAAATCCAAATCAAGCCCCTACCCATTTTTCCTTAGCCCCTATAGCATGGATCTTGGTGCAAAGATTTCAATTTGGAGGTCATGTTCTATGTTTGATCCATGGTTCTTGAGGTACAATAAATCTTGGGTTTTTGCTAAATTGTTTGATTATTTCTTCAAATTAAGTTAATGAGTGGTTTAAATTAGGTTTTATTGCAAGTTTGGAAAATTCAAGAGTATGGTTTGAATTAAAAAGTAAGGGTTTGTGATTTGCAATTAGGGTTCTTATCATGTAATCATGCTTGCAAAGTGGAGATTATCATCTTAAGGAAATGAAAATTTAATCTTTTTGATAATATGTAAATTGTTGGATGTAAATTGTCCAAATTAAGGTTTTTTTTTTATCTAAACTAGGTTTTTAGAAATTATTGAAAATGTGAAATTTAAAATCTAGTTAGGGTTTTTATAAATTGATTATGGTTTTAGTATGGAGATTAACATGTTAATGGAATGCTAAAACTAATTTAGTTGCTAGTTTACAAATCGTTGCTTTTAAAGTGTTAAAATTGGGTAAAATTGTAAACTAGAATTTCGGGTTAATAAAAGTTATTGAGATTAAAAATCTACTTAGGATTTTTATGACTTATTTAAGATATTTAGTGAATATTGTGGCCGCTAAATTCGTTCATACATCGAGTTTTTGTACTAAAACGGTGATTTGTGCTTGCTAGATTTTCGGAAAAATAACTTTTTAAGTGAAATTGGGGTTTTTGTGAGTTTTAACCTATTTTATATTAAAATTAGTGTTCATGAATGTGAAAATGAGTGTATTTGGGTTTTTCTCGATGGTCTGGCGTTTGTATGCCGATGTCGAGAGTTTTTGGGTTGATTTGGGAAAGCAAACCATAGGGTTTGACCTATGTGGGATTCGTGTGTCGTTTTGGTCATGAGTCGGATTTTAATGCGATACGGTGCGTTATGATATGTAGGTACCCCATGTGGACTTCGAGACGACAAGCAAGCGCGTGGCGACGTCGGCACCAGCAAGTGAGGACCAGGTGAGTAGATTTATATCTACGGGGAGAAGTCGGGTGGATGGCGTATAGCACCCCCGCAGTTCGTGGTGATGTATACGAATACGTATACACACATATATATATTGTTTATATATTGTTTCAGTATATTGATGATAATTTGGATTTTTGGTGTCCTTGGATGATTTAGTGTCCCGAAACCCTAGAGTAGCGGTCGCACTACATATGCACACACCAACCCATACTTGCATACTTTCTTCTTTCATTTGTGCTTATACGGGAATATATAGTTATGTGTTCACCTGGGTATGGGACTATGTGTTCACATACGGATTTGAGGATTGGGTTTGAGATGAGTCGATGAGATTTGTATTGAGGTTGTGACTTCGGTGATATGGCAGGATTCGTATTTGAGATACGACATGACGTTGTAGCGGGTCCTTGATGTAGTGTTTCACACACGTCCATGCATACTTAGGCGGTATCAGTATTGTACTAGACGTAGATCAGTACCCCGATCATAATATTTGATAAAGAGGATACCTGGTGAATAGTATGATGAATGTGATATTGACCCGTACCCAGATTTGGGGATGCCGTACGACGGATTTACGTACGAGCTATATTTTGATGATTGATCCGCACTCTTGACTTGGGATGTCTGGTTATGGATATGATATTATTGAGGCGGGATCACCGACTATACATATACAGGTATGTATATGTATCGACTCAGATGATAGGCGGTTTTCATACCTGTAGTCCAGCTTGTTAGCTTAGCCCTTTAGTTTAGTTTAGTTGTTAGATTAGATTCGATTCTTACCTATTTCAAAAACTAACGAATCGTGGGTATTTTTAAAGATAGCCAAAGGGATCCTACGGATATTTCAAAAGACGTATCTTTTCATAAAAACACCGTAGCCCCTACTTTCAAAACCCCATGATTCGTGTTATTTCAAAAGGCACCATTGGTAGGACTTATATTAGATTAGTGCAGATTAGTTATAGTTGCGTCTAGTATTCAGCTCCTGCTCATTATTGTGGTTCGCTTCGCATCGCATGCTTATATTATGTTTCATACTCCATTATTGATATCATACTGTTAGGATACCAGCACCATTACCGATGAAGCGTATGTACCACGTACACTTACTTGCCGGCTCACACACATCTTCATCGGTAATTGCCATGTCACGTACACCTTAGAAAATATTATTGCTTGACATAGCCTGTTAGCTAATAGTTTAGACATTGTAGTTATTACCTGCTACTTCATGCATACTGTTATTCATTGTTATGCCGCATTCATGGATTCTCATGCATATATTCACTATTTTACGTGTTATTGAGGTTTTGGATTCAGATTTCCATGAGATTTTCTGGATTTGGAGGAAAACCGCAAAAACATAAATAAACCTTTTCTCTCTTTTAAAATAAAAAGTTCGGTTTTTCCGATGATGTATGAGTCGTCCACCATGAGTTTGCTGATGGATTTCGAGACCCGATTCGAGGAGACGGATGAACCGTTTCGGGTACATGGTGGACCCGGTAAGGTACCCCGGGGCAAGAAGCGCGTGATGATGACGATGTGAGCCTGGCAGGGGAGCACTACCTACCGGTCATTTTACCCGACGCGTCGGATATCCGGAGGATACCGTCGTGGTCTTGAGATGGATGGTAGGGGCCGGTCTGGACTGACGGCGCCCTAGATATTGTGATTGAGACATTGAGATTTCGAGATATTGAGGTACAGAGACTGTGATACAGAGATATCGAGATTTTGGGATTACGTTTTGTGCCGATGCTAGGCACTGTTTCATGCTGATTTCATTATGATACCTCATTTTAAAAATACAAGGAAATCTCACTAAATTATGAAAACAGTTTCTTCATTTACATGTATTCTGTTTTCATGCATTCATACCTCATTCATATGATATATTGCTACCTGAGGCACTGACACAGGCACATGAGATTACACTCAGGTTAGATATTTACCCTAGCCATTGTTATAGGCCGCATGTTATATACATATTTGAGAATATATTATGATCATTGACCTAGGATTGCGTTATTTATGCGATTTCTGTGCGTAGATGTTTTTCTACTCACGAGTTGGCAACTCACCCCCGTTGTGCCACAGTTCTTGCAGGTTTCGCCGTACAGGTTTCATTACGGCTTGCTGGCACTCTTTCCATTTCCGGGTGACTTGCTAGTAGGTGGGTTTATTTGTATCGCATCCATCATTATATCTTGTATATCATTATTCTGTTGTATCTAGAAGTTCCATCAACCAAACATGTATTTATTTTTGAGATAGAGACCAGTGATGTTATTCTTTCGACCTTAGAGTCGCGCGTTTTATTTCTTGTGGTTTTGAGTTTCCTTTTGAGTTTTGATCCTCGCCCTTGGCGTTGTATATTATATTGCTTGTGTGGTTGTGACCGTCGATTGACGAAGAGATAGCTCCCGCTTGGGATGCCTTTTTTTTTGATTTCGTATACTATTCATGTTGTATCCCGTTTGGGGGCCAGTATTTACAAAGGAGACTCTGCCGAAATTTTCAGAAAATACTTGATGTTTTTTTAAAAACGCATAATTCGTCTTATGCTATTAAAACTACTTGCTTTTAGTTGGTTTTCCTTTACTCTACTGCTTCTTTGGTTTTGATTTCTGGGTTTCCGGCTTACTTAGATTACGTACGCCTCGAGATGTTTCGTAGTCTAAGTGCCGGTCAGGTTCCGTACTTTCGGGCCGTGACAAAGTAGGTATCAGAGCGTTAGGTTTTACCTTCGGAGCGTAGGATGATCCTTGGTTGATGGAATAGGTGACTAAAGTAGAGTGACGTACCGTGGGTATGTTCCGCGGCATACTTACGATACGCTACTCCACTTAAGAAGCCTTAGGATGTACATTTCTTTGTTCAGTATTATATTCATTCCTGATCTAGCCTCATCGGTACCAGTTATGGTTTTGCTGCCACGATTACGGGCAGGGAGAGCTACGGCTAGAGTTATGGTCAGCACGAGCTCGTTACGAACGAGGACTGACCAGGGCATGATTCCGGTGACACACGATTGCAGAGATGTGTCTTTTTACTGTGTTTTCGCGCCACGAGCGTTTGGCGGATCGCCTTTACAATATTTCTCGGACGTGCCGATCAGTACCAGAGGATTGAGCCAATGATAGAGGTCAGCCAGATTTTGATAACCGTTGGCGTATTGCTTACTCCTGATGATTGAGGCACTGTTCAGCGTGCAGACGAGTGAGCCAGTTATTACTGCGAACGACGAGATATCACCCCAGGTGTTGGAGCTATTGCAATACGAGTTGTACTAAGAGATGATAGGAGGTCGCTAGTCACCCGAGGATGAATGACTAGGACATGTGGTTCGTTCGCCTACCCCGATGCGAGGACATCAGATAGATTGATCCCAGCTGGAGACGACTTCACGCGGAGACGTTGGAAGTCGACAGAGACGATTGAATGTCAGAAACCTATTATTCCAAGTTTAAAGTATTCGGAAGAGCATGCAGGCAATTCTATGGACCCTCTAGAAGAATGAAACCCTAACTCGACTTAATGACCGTGTGAAAGCCTTTGAACCTTAGGGTTTGCGGCAGTTCCGCGGCGCCATTAGTGAGACTTGGGTTTGCCCTTCTACGGCTGGACCACCGATGCTGTGGTATGTACTCGATACTATTAAACTGTGCCCAAGATGTTGAGCCCTTGAGGGATTATGAGGTTTTGACAATCGACTGGATGGTTCGACTTAATTCGGATGTTAGGTGGTGAGATGCATTTCTTGGGAGACTCCCGATACGAGGATAGCCGTTGGAGCTCAGTCCATGCAGCCACGATGAGACGAGTCCGAAGCAGTCGACATTAGAGAAAATGGAGTAAGAGGTCCGTACAAGATCTGGATATGATGACGTTTCCCTCTGCCGACATCAGAGATGCGATGCGCATGCCGTGGCAGAGTACTGGATATACCTTTCAGAAGGAGTCGCGATGGGTGTGCAGCCGTTCCAGAGCAAGATACAGATATAGGAAAGGAAGATGACTTCCGGACAGTTGGCAGAGACGAGACATGGAAGAGACCGTGAGCAGGATTCCTTCCAGGACACTGCTGCAATGATACTTGCACCCAGGATCAGATGTGTCACGTACATTCAGAGAGCCAGAGGCCGACGCCAGTGATATGCTGTCTTACGAGTGGTCGCGATGATTGACCGAGAGATGACCAGAGAAGTGCCAGAACGGGATCATCCCCGTTAGCACACCTGACAGGGCCGATGAGCCGCTGGACCGAGAGATTGGTAATTCACAGTGAAGACCTTGACCCAGGAGTGGTCATTATTACGCACACTAGCAGGCCAGAGTTCATGATCATCGACGAGACGTCCCTCTAGTGACTGCGACAGTTGGCCCGAGATTCTTAGAGGATGCACTTGAGCGGTACTATTCCGCCATTATTGATTTCGATGGTTTTGGGTGATTTATTCGCATGATTTGATTTTGATGATTCAGGATTTACGATCTTCGCACAGTGTTGCACTTGATATCGTTTTCGTGCTTTGGTTTCACTTGGTTGTGATTTTACGGTTTTGGACATTTGAGTTGATTTTGTGCGTATGCACGCACATGATTTGGTTCCTGCACTCTGTATAGTTTATATATGCTTGCAGTGCAGTGATACGCCTTTGGTGCACTTAGATGCACTGGACTTCAATTTCGATTGTGATACTCGATATTTGTTTTGTGCACCTTGTGCACCTGATTTGATTTTGCGCATGTTCGGCGCTTGATATTGGATTTCACGATTTCGTGCATGATGGATTCCCCTGGTTTTGGGTTTTCGCGCATGTTGAGCGCATGTCTTGAGATGCGATTTTGGTGCACACCAGATGCACTAAATCGAGATTTTTTTCGTGCATGTCAGATGCACCTGATTTTGCTGTCAGGCACCCACGTTGCCTACGACAGATGCTTTGTGCACACCCGATGCACTTAGATCTTGTTTCTGTGCATTTGTATGGCACGTATATGGATTTTGATTGTCGTGCGCACCAGACGCACGTAGTATTCATACGCGTATTTTGGGATTGATTTCTTATAGAGCAGTACGTTTTTTTTATGATAATTGCAATATGATTTCGTACTAAGCAGGACTAGTCAGAGGACAGTATCTGAATGTATTTTGCATGCATTGATAGCTATTGAAGGGTATTCCAAAAAGCAAGCTATAGTCTCAGTATTTACCTACGTGTCTGATATGACGCGATACGTTTAAAACAAGGAAAACCCTTCTAAATTGTTTCCCAAAATGGCGGAACGTATATTTCAAATAAAGGTATATATGTATATAGTTATTTTCTTCTGATAGACGTCCGCCACTGTGCAGTGTTATGGGCATTGCACAGTAACTTAAAGGATTTGGCATGCATTTCCTCCTGATATTTACGTGTATAGTTTCGAGTTATATCATATTGGTTTTGGTATTGGAATTGACATTGTGTCATTACCATGACTCCGATAATTGCGGGATGCTTGACGGAGTTTTGATTTGAGTTTTATGCCTATTTTTCATGCGCATGCGTTGCGCTACGATTTGTTTTATGTATTTATGATTTCGGAGCCCCGGCGATTTGATGGTTTTGGCGGAAATATTTTAGTATTTGGGGGAAGTTTTAATTTAAATTCGGGGACCGAATTTCTTTAAGGGGGGAAGATTGTAACGTTTTGAAAATCGTTTCGGTGAAATTTCGAAAAAACGGTAAAATTAGGGGGTTTTCGGTAAAAAGTCAAAATACAAATATCTTTATTATAAAATTAAATATACATATTCTAGCTATGTAATTGCTAGTATTTGGTGTTTATTGACCCACTGGTGAAATTTCAAATTTTCTGAAAATTTTTCCGAAATTAATTATTTTAATATTATTTTAAGCCGTCACTAATATATTTAATTAGGGAAAATTACAAATTGGAATGAGTTGAAACAAATTTTGTGCATCATAAAACATTAAATAAAATTTTATCACGTGGTTTTTGAAACGAAATCATTTGGCAAAACGGTGTAGAAAATATCGAAGAAAAAGGCTTTTTTCGGTGAAATTAGTGTTAATGGGAATTGGGGTAATACATTATCATTTTTTTCCCCTCACCTACACTCACCCACACCCTCTCTCCCCTCTCCAAATCAGCAGCCCCAAGTGCCCCCTCATTTTCCCACTTGAATGGCTAAAAGAAAAGAAATGAAAAGAAATGAGAAGAAAAGAGTAAATATATATAAGTATTGGTTGGGTTGACTTGGACTTTTCTCCCCACATCTCACACTCTCCCACACCTGCACTTGGCCGAGCCCCCCCCCCCCTTTTCTTCAGCCCCCTTCATTTCTTCACCTCTTTTCTCATCAAAAATCCACCATTTTTGCCTCAAAATCCCTACAAAAAAATCCCAAAATCCAAATCAAGCCCTACCCATTTTTCCTTAGCCCCTATAGCATGGATCTTGGTGCAAAGATTTCAATTTGGAGGTCATGTTCTATGTTTGATCCATGGTTCTTGAGGTATAATAAATCTTGGGTTTTTGCTAAATTGTTTGATTATTTCTTCAAATTAAGTTAATGAGTGATTTAAATTAGGTTTTATTGCAAGTTTGGAAAATTCAAGAGTATGGTTTGAATTAAAAAGTAAGGGTTTGTGATTTGCAATTAGGGTTCTTATCATGTAATCATGCTTGCAAAGTGGAGATTATCATCTTAAGGAAATGAAAACTTAATCTTTTTGATAATATGTAAATTGTTGGATGTAAATTGTCCAAATTAAGGTTTTTTTTTTTTTTTTATCTAAACTAGGTTTTTAGAAATTATTGAAAATGTGAAATTTAAAATCTAGTTAGGGTTTTTATAAATTGATTATGGTTTTAATATGGAGATTAACATGTTAATGGAATGCTAAAACTAATTTAGTTGCTAGTTTACAAATCGTTGCTTTTAAAGTGTTAAAATTGGGTAAAATTGTAAACTAGAATTTCTGGTTAATGAAAGTTATTGAGATTAAAAATCTACTTAGGATTTTTATGACTTATTTAAGATATTTAGTGAATATTGTGGCCGCTAAATTCGTTCATACATCGAGTTTTTGTACTAAAACGGTGATTTGTGCTTGCTAGATTTTCGAAAAAATAACTTTTTAAGTGAAATTGCGGTTTTTGTGAGTTTTAACCGATTTTATATTAAAATTAGTGTTCGTGAATGTGAAAATGAGTGTATTTGGGTTTTTCTCGATGGTCTGGCGTTTGTATGCCGATGTCGAGGGTTTTTGGGTTGATTTGAGAAAGCAAACCATAGGTTTTGACCTATGTGGGATTCGTGTGTCGTTTTGGTCATGAGTCGGATTTTAATGCGATACGGTGCGTTATGATATGTAGGTACCCCATGTGGACTTCAAGACGACAAGCAAGCGCGTGGCGACGTCGGCACCGGCAAGCGAGGACCAGGTGAGTAGATTTATATCTACGGGGAGAATTCGGGTGGATGGCGTATAGCACCCCCGCAGTTCGTGGTGATGTATACGAATACGTATACACACATATATATATTGTTTATATATTGTTTCAGTATATTGATGATAATTTGGATTTTTGGTGTCCTTGGATGATTTAGTGTCCCGAAACCCTAGAGTAGTGGTCGCACTTGCACACACCAACCCATACTTGCATACTTTCTTCTTTCATTTGTGCTTATACGGGAATATATAGTTATGTGTTCACTTGGGTATGGGACTATGTGTTCACATACGGATTTGAGAATTGGGTTTGAGATGAGTCGATGAGATTTGTATTGAGGTTGTGACTTCGGTGATATGGCAGGATTCGTATTTGAGATACGACATGACGTTGTAGCGGGTCCTTGACATAGTGTTTCACACACGTCCATGCATACTTAGGCGGTATCAGTATTGTACTAGACGTAGATCAGTACCTCGATCATAATATTTGATAAAGAGGATACCAGGTGAATAGTATGATGAATGTGATATTGACCCGTACCCAGATTTGGAGATGCCGTACGATGGATTTACGTACGAGCTATATTTTGATGATTGATCCGCACTCTTGACTTGGGATGTCTGGTTATGGATATGATATTATTGAGGCGGGATCACCGACTATACATATACAGGTATGTATATGTATCGACTCAGATGATAGGCGGTTTCCTTACCTGTAATCCATCTTGTTAGCTTAGCCCTTTAGTTTAGTTTAGTTGTTAGATTAGATTCGATTCTTACCTATTTCAAAAACTAACGAATCGTGGGTATTTTTAAAGACAGCCAAAGGGATCCTACGGATATTTCAAAAGACGTATCTTTTCATAAAAACACCGTAGCCCCTACTTTCAAAACCCCATGATTCGTGTTATTTCAAAAGGCACCATTGGTAGGACTTATATTAGATTAGTGCAGATTAGTTATAGTTGCGTCTAGTATTCATCTCCCGCACATTATTGTGGTTCGCTTCGCATCGCATGCTTATATTATGTTTCATACTCCATTATTGATATCATGCTGTTAGGACACCAGCACCATTATCGATGATGCGTATGTACCACGTACACTTATTTGCCGGCTCACACACATCTTCGTCGGTAATTGCCATGTCACGTACACCTTAGAAAATATTATTGCTTGACATAGCCTGTTAGCTAATAGTTTAGACATTGTAGTTATTACCTGCTACTTCATGCATACTGTTATTCATTGTTATGCCGCATTCATGGATTCTCATGCATATATTCACTATTTTACGTGTTATTGAGGTTTTGGATTCAGATTTTCATGAGATTTTCTGGATTTGGAGGAAAACCGCAAAAACATAAATAAACCTTTTCTCTCTTTTAAAATAAAAAGTATGGTTTTACCCATGATGTATGAGTCGTCCACCATGAGTTTGCTGATGGATTTCGAGACCCGATTCGAGGAGACGGATGAACCGTTTCGGGTACATGGTGGACCCGGTAAGGTACCCCGGGGCAAGAAGCACGTGATGATAACGATGTGAGCCTGGCAGGGGAGCACTACCTACCGGTGATTTTACCCGACGCATCGGATATCCGGAGGATATCGTCGTGGTCATGAGATGGATGGTAGGGGCCGGTCTGGACTGACGGCGCCCTAGATATTGTGATTGAGACATTGAGATTTTGAGATATTGAGGTACAGAGACTGTGATACAGAGATATCGAGATTTTGGGATTACGTTTTGTGCCGATGCTAGGCATTGTTTCATGCTGATTTCATTATGATACCTCATTTTAAAAATACAAGGAAATCTCACTAAATTATGAAAACAGTTTCTTCATTTACATGTATTCTGTTTTCATGCATTCATACCTCATTCATATGATATATTGCTACCTGAGGCACTGACACAGGCACATGAGATTACACTCAGGTTAGATATTTACCCTAGCCATTGTTATAGGCTGCATGTTATATACATATTTGAGGATATATTATGATCATTGATCAAGGATTGCGTTATTTATGCGTAGATGTTTTTCTACTCACGAGTTGGCAACTCACCCCCGTTGTACCACAGTTCTTGCAGGTTTCACCGTACAGGTTTCATTACGGCTTGCTGGCACTCTTTCCATTTCCGGGTGACTTGCTAGTAGGTGGGTTTATTTGTATCGCACCCATCATTATATCTTGTATATCATTATTCTGTTGTATCTAGAAGTTCCATCAACCAAACATGTATTTATTTTTGAGATAGAGACCAGTGATGTTATTCTTTCGACCTTAGAGTCGCGCGTTTTATTTCTTATGGTTTTGAGTTTCCTTTTGAGTTTTGATCCTCGCCCTTGGCGTTGTATATTATATTGCTTGTGTGGTTGTGACCGTCGATTGACGAAGAGCTAGCTCCCGCTTGGGGATGCCTTTTTTTTTGATTTCGTATACTATTCATGTTGTATCCCGTTTGGGGGCCAGTATTTACAAAGGAGACTCTGCCGAAATTTTCAGAAAATACTTGATGTTTTTTTAAAAACGCATAATTCGGCTTATGCTATTAAAACTACTTGCTTTTAGTTGGTTTTCCTTCACTCTACTGCTTCTTTGGTTTTGATTTCTGGGTTTTCGGCTTACTTAGATTACGTATGCCTCGAGACGTTTCGTAGTCTAAGTGCCGGTCAGGTTCCGTACTTTCGGGCCGTGACACAACTCCTCTACTAGTCAGTCTCACAAAGCTCGTTTGCGAAACTATTGCGTTCGAGGAATAGCCTCACTGAGTGGATCCGCTGTGATGTTTCTCTCTATGTCTCTCGTTATCTTAAGTTCGCGGAGAAACTCATCTCCCGAAATGAGAAATACCTATCTTAGAATATGTTTGGATGCCTGATGGGACTTAGTTCACAAATGAACTCCAAATCCAAACTTCTTAGACCGTATCGTCAACTGAACATAATCAGTATCCTGTGCCATGCCTCCCTCAGTATCCTCCTGGACCACCTGTCCAAAATACTGCCCCTCTTCAGAGGGAGAACTATAACTCTGACAGTCACTCTGTCATCCAGGTCACCTTGGAAGCCTGGAATGATAACTGTCTTCCGAATGAGGCTGTCGTTATCATATCCCTAGAACATCAACTTATGTTCTAAAACTGCTTCCGATCGTTTCTCCAGGATTGGATTAATATCAACTTATTGCATTTACTGCAAAAACAACATCTGGTGTGGTACTTGACATCTCATGATTAACTCAATTGCCTAAGCAAGTGATCTGCCAATCATGCACATCCCTCTCCCGTTTAGTCTGTAAGACACCTTTAGAGAGGGTAACTCCATCACCTGCAGGTACACTACCGTGCCAGGAGTCGTCCATTCTAAATACTCATAGAATGTTGTCAAAGTACCCTGATTGGGAAAATCCCTAAATCTGGATCTAAAACCACAGATCCAGTAACCAGAATGTCTGATATAATTTCCAAGCCTTATGTGGAGAAACTACTGTGTGACAACTAAAGTATAACCGATCGTAGAATAGGAATTTCACTTCCTACTTTGTGTATGTCATCCAAATACCAGGACATCATACCCTACTACCTTCTTAACAGATCCATCCTATATTCTGATGAAGTCAAACCTATGACTATCACATCAGAAATAGATGATCTATCTCCGCTATATCTGCTTAAGTCCATAAATAGACATAAGCCACTTGTCCACCATGCTTCCGCTGCTCCCCTTAACTACGACAACCCTCTGGCAGAGTCATATACACGTGCACTTCTAAAGCTAGTTTAGAACGACGCTATACTCATCCTCCTGCCGGGTCTCATAGTCTGGAACAACAGCAATGGCAAGTCTGGGTAAACAAGAACCTCCATGTCACCGTCCTTGAGGTTACCCACCATATCTGTGGAGTGTCCAATGGAATGTCAAATCAGATTGAATCTTTAGGTTCTTATCAAATCTTCAGTAATCGTTTGCGGTTCTGGAATCACTTCCAGTTCTACCATACTCCCACTACTTTTTCTGAAAAAATCCATTTTTATTAAAACTGTGGCGAGTCAAGAACAATATCACTATTGATCTTCCTAATGGTAGAAAGTCAACCCCCGTCAAAGCCTGGGTCAACCCACAAACAGCCATTACAGAAACGTGCCTTGAGTTATCCAGAGTCTGGTTTTAAGCATAAGCTGGACAACTCCCCGTACCTTAACAACATTAAGATATGAACTGTTTTATATCCAATATAGAACCAGATGCACTGATTTAATTGAACCAGATTCAAATCATGCGGCTGTCTCCAGTGCATGTCAACTAAATGGAAGGAGGCCGATCAGCGTTACTCAACTTAGGAATGCTTCCAATTATGAGTAACCTGAAAGAGAGGCAAGTTCCCTTAATTATTACTATCATCTGAATACCATACACAAGTATTTACATCTTCGATCACCTTGAAGAATCCCGATACTTGCAACACTTGGTTCTCTACTTTATTTATATACCTATAACTTCTCAAAACTTGGACCTTGTATTTCTACGAAACACATGTCTAAGAACTAGAGAAGTCACAAGTAAACAGAATACAGTACGAGTACCAAGCCCTCTGTCCTAATGGACACTGGACAATATACAATACTCTATATAACTCCCCTGAGTCTAGTGACTCATTCACTGTGTGTCGTAGGTTGAAAACTGTACTTATGGTTATGAAGAATTACACCGCTGTTCAATACTCCTTACCTAACCATCCACTGATATAGGTAAATGTCATGGACATAATTTCAAAAAGGTATATCTCAATCTATAAAAATAGACGTACAGATATATCAATTTTAAATTGGTGCATAACAACAGATATTCAAAACCAAATATTTGCCGTCCGGCAAACAACCCAGGTGATTTCCTCAAATATCACCAATTACAACGAATTCCGATATAATGAGGATGATCACCTAATTCCCAATAACTTACTCCCACTCATCATCTATAAAACCATACAGATTTGAGAATCATACCTGGTAAATACATACCCTGGAGCAAGGGCTAATTGGGAAATCAGTTTTCTTTTAACAGTACACAGTGAAACTGAAACATTGAAATGTTTCAATGGGGTATCCCGGTATTCCTAGTAATGCCTCTTCCATTATCTAGATTCACAACTGTAACCGTATATCTCTTTGCAATCTCTCCAAATCCCTTTATATGTATTTTAGTCATTATCTTCTGCACACCCCTTTAGGCCAAATGGTTTTCTTCCTTCCCTACCTTTCGGCACCAGCCTATGGTTTGGAAGAAGACTATCCAATAAGCATAATGGGTGTACTGTCCTAATCCTAGGAGCACTCACAATGCGAGAGAAGGTGAAGATAAAAGACAACCGAATAAATCTTATTCCTATTTCTCCTGAACCAGAATCTATCCCCGAACTGGAACAAGTTCCTTTCAAGTTCGTATATAACCATACGATGGAGTATCCAAATAAACTATGGATCTTCGTAGTGATACGGAGTGTTCTGGAGAAATACAAAGGTGAAATGGGAGTGGTAATGAAATACTTGGTTTGGTCGTGAATAGCAGTCGCAATTTACTTTGCCCTCTTACTAATCCCTTGATATGTCTTTACTTAATACCTTCTATACACCATCGTTATGCTAATTGGGTTTCTTCTTTCCCCACCGTTCGGCACCAGCCTAAGGTTTGGAAGAAGACTATCCAATTTGCGTAATAGGTGTACTATCTCCTAAACCAAGGAGTACTCGCAACCTGAGAGAAGGTAAAAGGAAAAGACAACTGAATAGTCCTATTCGTTTTCTCCAGAACCGGAAACCATCCTCGAATAAATTCCATCGAGTTCGTATATAACCATACGATGGTTTTGTCCAATGGAAGTGGACGTTCGTAGTAACACGGGGTGTCCTGGAGAAAAGGGTAAAAGCAGGAGTGGCAATGAGGTTTGCAACTGTGACAATCCAAAAGCCAGTGTTTAAGAAGGTTCGGTTAATTTTGGTCACTGAGTCATAGTCAAGGGTCGGGTCATGGTCCCTGCCAAAGAGAGAGTGAAAAGAAACACTCAGCGTGCACTCTAACCTAGATCAGAATGGTTATCACATTATCTAATCAGGAAACCTCCCACTGTAACGTCAAATTCTTCCCCAAACCTGAAAGAAGAATTAGTCGGGATCACCCGAGGAGTAAACCAACTCATCAGTAGGAATCGGGATCCAACTATCATCGCATGATAACGTGACGGAATCCGCTCACGTTATCACACTCCAGAAGGTATGCGCATATCTGGCAAGTTTCAGTTTCTTTAGAAACTCCCGATGTGATTTTTGCCCCATGCTCTTATGACCTTGACTAAGGCCAACAAATCATAAGTCACATGTCAAGTTCTACCCGTCATTCACCAGGTTAATTTGAACCCACCCGTACAAGCCCTTGACTTTGGCCAACAAGGCTATACGACTGTCCCAAACCAACGCATCTATCTATGTTGCATATGAATACCCAATAGCTACCAATCACTGTGCCTTGAATTTGGCCAACAAACACAGCTTGAATACTTATTGACTATCCATATGAAACGACGGAGGGCTACGAATGGTTTCTGGCGAAAACCTTTAACGTAATGAACTTGATATCGTTGAAGGAACTGGATAGCTTTATAAAAATATAGTGACGAAAACCTTTGCTAAAGAGGTCACTCCTGATGAAGGGATATCGGCTCTTTCCCCGTAGAATGAGGTGCAGGATATTCCAACAGAATACCATGATGCAAAGCAAAAGTAATCGACTATAGTGAAGTTATTGCCCATACACAAACTTCTGTCCAAGGGGTCACTCCCGGTGAAGGGATCTCGGCCCTTGCCTCGTCGACTGAGGTGCAGAATATTCCAACTGAATACCACTGTGCAAAACAAAAGAGAACGCCCTTGCAATAACAGCTTTTTGAAAAGTGTTCCAACAACATCAGAATAGGTTTGTTTAGCTTGCATTGATCCGAATCAATGCAGTCCTACCAATTGATCACACTAATAAAGAACGAAAATAATGATATACGTCTATGCCATCCGCATTCGCCACTGGGTCCGTCATCACCCGTTAGGTTACTTAACTAACGACAGAGCGGGGACTGGACTAGCGCGGATGCAAAACATATACAACATCTACTAGTATATATATATCAATATATAATATTCACTCAAGGCGTGATAAAAAGTAACATCACAGAAATGCAATAAGCATCACAGAACAATACAGATATCTGGGATCCCTGGGTTTCATAGAGCCGCTACTGAAACCCGACGTTCCCCTGGTCGTATGGATAGCCTGTGCAATGAAATCCTAGACCCCTACGGGCGCGGCAAGTTACCCGCCAAAACCTGAAGTTGTAGGGTTCCTAGGCATACTAATGAGGTCTCACAAGGCATCGACCATGCCAAATTCAAAAATTTCCGGTGCCGAGAAACCCTAATGCGATCGTTGACTAGAGATTAGGCGAAACATGCAACTAGTTAACAACTTAACTAAGAGTGAACCGAAAATACAACCTTTGTAGATCCGGTCCTCCACCTCCATAGCTCCGTGATGATGTCCCCTAGCTGCGATCATCGGATCCCGGGCTCTAGCGTCGGCTTCATCGGAGAAATGGGCGGGCTAAGTCGTCGACTTCGATGCCGAAGATGATCTACGTCGAGGCAACTCAAGATCAAGCTCCAACTTCTCCAAGTCATGAAACTTGTGAAGAAAACACCCTATACTACTTGGCAACTGGTAGAGGATGAAGAAATAGGAAGTGGGTTCACTTTAGAATTGGATTTCTCACTCTTTTTCTCATGTTGCCATTAATGGTAGCAAGCTTTCTTCTTGTTGAAGAAGAAGAAGAAGAAGAAAAAGAATATAATAAGAATCATGAAAAATAGAAAAATAAGTGATCCTTATCATATTTGCAACCATGGTTTAGTGTAGAGAATGAACTAGGGTTTAGTTGAATGGTTAGGGTTAAGAACAAAACAAAAATGGTAGACTTTTCAAAGATGCTAGAAAAGCTTCATGAAGCTTCAAGCAAAACAACAAAAGAAAGTCACCATTTCTATTTGCCAAAAACAAATGAATAAATAAATAAGTGAAATGAAACCCTAACCATTCACTAAACATGGTTTAAGTCTTACACAAACCCAAGTTTGCATGTATCATCAAACATGATACAAACAAGTGCACAAAAATATATCACATATACAACTTGTGCATTTCAAGTGAGAAAATCAATCTTGAGTGAACCAATACTAGTTAATGTAAAGTAATATATCAAATATATAATTATAAATTAAATCATTAAATCAACACTTGATTCAATGATCCGGTCATGTCGCATATAACCGACTAGTATCAAGTGTATCAATGTATCGAATCAACACTTGATTCGGTAACCTGGTTATATCATATATAACCGTTCGATGATACAAATCGTGAGAATAGAATACGGTATCACATACACGCATTATTCTCGGTCCCGCACATATCTCATATGCGCTCCTATTTCGTTTCGCTTGAGCCAGGAAACCTCTGTGTAGGACTCTAAAGACTCGTCAATACGCCGGCAGCAGGTGATGATCATATCAAACACCCACAAACCTCAAGCGGTCTGCTAAACGTAACGGCCACCCGGGTATTGAGCGATCAGAAGATCGACGAGCAAGCCCGCTCACACTGCTGTGAATCCAACCAGTAACACTTACCGTACAGTCCGGTCTGTTCGTCTGATATGTCGCATATCTTGCCTAGGGGTGGTAAACGTCAGACCTCGGTAGCTCGATAAGTCGTGTCGATATGAGGTCTATAACAGTTCGAGATACTACTTGTAACACTTACCGGTAAATCTCAGCAACCCTGGCCAGGGATTTCCGGTTATAGCCAATCGAACACAGCGCAACATCAACTCCCTATACCGGGAGAGACGAATCCCCTCCTATCGCTCATTGCCTCCATGTGATTCGGGACTGTACCTAAAAACCACCGGTTTGCACGCCCTCTTGGAGTAAGGTGGAAATCAAAGCACAGTGGGAATCATACAAGACTCTATGACGATCTCGGGTCTACAGATTAACCTGTACCAGTGTCACCAGAGAACTGCCATCTGACGTAAAGTATAATACCATCTGGGAGTTCTCGGCGAGTCCGTCCAGTGTACCCAGTCTCCACTGAGCACCCGTATATCATCTCTGATGTCAAACACCAATGGATATGGGATCATCCATCGCCCTTCTCTATGGGTCGAGAAGGTATACGCTAGTCTACTCTGGTATATCGATGCCCCGTCTCGATACACCCACGACTAGGGACCTTGAAGGATGTACTTATAGACTACCATGTCCCCACTAGTATGATCTGCATCATAGTCCAGGTAGTCAAGTACACATCCTAAGGGCTTTACCAACATGTAACAGAGAGACAATCAGTGTACACGTTAAGATAAAGAGCAACCAGATAGCATACTATCATGTCGAGCAAGAAAGTCCTCCCTATATATGTCCCAGCATCTACTACAATATACATCCTATGTACAGTAATGGCCTCTAGGGCATACATATAACTAACAATCTCCGACTTGCACTAGGGCCATCTGTAGCAGTGGTTGTAGTATCTTATACTCAACCATCCCATAATAGTCTCTCTCTGGGAAAATGCCTTTGTGAGTGGATCCGCCGTGTTGTCCTCTGAGTCTGCTCTCCTAACCTCGATCCCCTGGAGATCAACCGTCTCCATGATCAGGTGATACTGCCTTAGAATATGTCTGGATCACTGATAGGACGGGCGTTCCTTGGCATAAACCACAACTCCATTGGCACACAATGGTAGGAACGAAGTTCATCTCATGAACTAGTATACATCCAGACTGCCTCTTTGGTAGCATCTTGAGTTGCGATATATCCAGCCTTTATCGTCTAGTATGCCACGGTATCTAGCTTGGAACTCTTCCAACATACCGTCCCTTTAATGAGGGTAAAGACAATGCCTTTGACTGACATTCAGTCGTCTTTATCACCATGGAACCTTTCCAGTGATTCTTCCCAGGATCGATTGATACCTTCTCACTACTACTAGTGAGAATCCTAGCATCCAATTAAATCTATCTCATGGATGAAAACTTAGGATTTAGGAGGTATCACTTTGATCCTATATGGAAAATCATTGTGATAGGCGGAGATTGACCGAGCGTAGCATAGGAAACTCCTTCCCTATCAAGAGTATGTCATCCACATACTCTACGAGGATCACCACCATACTCCCTACTACCCTTTTGTTTATACAAGGTTCATCTACCATTTTGATGATTTCAAACTCTTTCACTAACACATCAAAACAGACGTTCCAACTCCGCGATGCCTTCTTTATCACATAAAACATCTTACCCACGTTTCTGCTGTTCCCACTGTCTACGAGGCCCTCTGGCTGTGTACTTATAGACGCCCTCTTCTAAAACACCATCTAGAAAAGCAGTCATGGCACCCAACCGCCAGATATCGTAGTCATGGTATGTAGCCGTGGCAAGTAGGATCTGGATGGACTTAAGCACAGCTCCTTAGAAAAGGTTTAATCATTATCCACGCCTGGTCGATGACGAAAACCTTTAACAAGTCTAGCTTTGAAAGTCTCAACTTTTCCATCTACACCTAGTAATCTTCTCAAGATATACTTGCTCCTGATGGGGATTTAACCCTTCAGATATAGCAACCAAAGTCCATACTTTGTTGGTGTATAAGGATTCCATCTCAGATCGCTAAGCATCCAGCCATTCTTACAGAGTCCCACTTCTGATGGCCAGCTCGAAGCTAGTTGGGTCATCATCTCATGATGCAATCCTCGCTCCCACTGTCATAGAGAAATTGAAGTATCTCTCAGGTGGGTGAGGAACCCTACTAGATCGGTGGAGAGGCTGAGGTTCGTCGGTGACTATTGAATCCTTTGGTTCTATCAAATCATCAGCTGTAGTTTGTATAGCTGGAACCATTCCAGTTCTACATAACTGACCTTGCCTCGATCTTGTCCGGATTTTGCTTTTAGACATAAGCCGGACAACCCCAAATCTTAATTAACTTAAGATATGGGCTCTTCTCTTTCCATATCACATATGAAGTGGTAGGCAATTGATTTGATCGGAACCCTATTCAATAGGTATGCAACTTCATAAGTGCATACTCCCAAAAGGAAATAGGAAACTCAGTAGTACTCATTATAGAGCGCACCATATCATATAGGGTGTGATTGCTCCGCTCTGATACACCGAGGTGCTGAGGTGTATACGGAGGAGTAATGCTGAGAGAGAATCTCATTCTTAGAATAGTCCAGGAATCCCGTGCTCAAGTATTCTCCTCCTTGATCACATCAAAGGACATAATACTTATACCCGTATTTTTGTTTCTCTACTTCTAAATCATATTCTGTGAATATCTCAAAAGCTTCGGACTTGTGTTTCAACAGGAACCTATGTCTGAATCTTGAGAGATCATCAGAGAATGTAATGAAGTACAAAGAACCGGTCTTGGCATATGTAGACAGGGGATCTACATACATCAGCATGTATCAATCCCAAAAGTTCACTAACTCTTTCTCTGTTTCCAATAAACAGAGATATGGTCATCTTATCTTTATGACATGACTGGCGAGTTTCACAAGATGTAAATTCAAACTAATTTAAATATGCAACTAAATGTAACTTCAGCCAGTCGGGTCGCATTGATATGACCTAGTCTACAATGCCTTAAGAAGAATTCGTTCATTTTTGAACTTTTCCTCTTGTGTGTGTTCCGTATACTAAGAACTGTAGTTTGATTTAGAACATCAATACTTTTAGATAACGTGCCTGAACCGATCAACTTTTGATATAGGAAATGTTCAAAACATTATCCAACAATACAAAATTATATCCTTTCTTTAATAAATAAAGAGACTGATATGATTTTGTATATCAGGTTCGGTATCTAATAGCATTCGTTCAGAATCAATGTATTGGTAATACAGGGTGACAGTGACCAACAGACCTGGCTGCAACACTTGTACCGTTTTCTACCTCATGAAACTTATCACCCGTTCTCAGTTCTCCACCTTTCTGTAGCCGTATGTAACAGATTACATATCTGGGATCCTGATTCGGTATCAAATACCCAGGACGCAGAGGATACTGAGAAACAGTTCTTTGTAATGAACACACCCGAAGAAGATGCATCATATGCACTTTCTTCGTTTGGGCGGCACGGGAAATCTGGTATTCCCCAATTTCCTGCTCTGTCTTATAACAATTATAAGTTGGAGCGGGACCAACGTTCCCCAGCTCAGTATAATAAGCGGGTTCGGTCAATACATCCGTATTATTATCTTGATTAAGGCGTGATATGGTCTCTACCTGGAGAGAGAGAGAAGAAAACACTCTGCGTGCGCTCTTGCAAGATCAGATTGGTTATTATTTTATCCAATCAGGATGGCTCCTACTGTTTTTATCAAATCTTCCTTCAAACCCTAAAAGGAAAGACTAGCCGGGATTAATTACACGCTACAAGTTCGCCAATCTTTCAGCCAGGCCAGTGTCGGTACTTTCAGGGAGGTCCCCCGTGCTTTCGCATGAACCTAATTAATGTAAACCTCGTTTTCCCAGAGGCGTAACCCCGTTGACACCTTTATAGACACCTACTCGATTGGCTAATTGTAATGCGTAAAACTCTCCCAGGAGTAACTCTTACTCGCAGCGGGTATCGGGATCCAACTATCTCATAGAAGGTATGCAATCTCATTGCAAATTTCAACACTTGAAATTCCCGATAATTTTGCCCCTAGCACCCTATGACCTTGACGGAGGTCAACAAACCATAGGCTACTAGTCAAGTTCAACCCGTCATTTCTTGATTGAATCAAACCCACCCGCACGACCCTTGACAGAGGTCAACAAGGTCGCACGACTACCCTAATCCAATCTGCATCATATGCATAAGCAGATAAATACTAGTTAGCTACCGCACACTACGCCTTGACGGAGGTCAACAAACGTAGCACAAATACTAAGTAGGACTTATCTGAAATGACGGAGGGCTACGACAGGTTTTTATGAAAACCTATTGCGTAATGAACTTGATATCGTTGTAGAATCAAATGATTTTAAAATGGAGTGTTTTTTAGGCTTTTCTAGTTTTGCTAAAGGGGTCACTCCCGGTGAAGGGATCGTCGGCCCTTTCCTCATCGAATAAGGTGCAGGATATATCATATATACCGCTGTGCAAAGCAAAAACTATAGAAGCAATCAAAAGACAAACCGAGGGTTATAGCATCTGCCAGTTATTGCTAAAGGTGTCACTCCCAGTGAAGGGACCTCGGTCCTTTCCTTATCGAATAAGGTGCAGGATGTTCTACAAGGAACACCGTGATGCAAAGCAAGAACTGTAGCTACCTGTTTTTAAGAAATTCGATTCCACAACATCTTAGGTTTCTTTTTCTTTCTTTAATCATATTAATGAAGTCCCATCATTTAAGTCACCTAAACATCACAGATAATTACGACGTACACTTATGCCATCCGCATTCGCCTAGATGTCCCCTCGTGCACCGTTAGGTTAGGTAACTAACGGCAGAGCGGGGCAGGGCTAGCGCGGGTGTAAAACATAAGTAACGTCTATATAATATATCATATATACTATATACTGTATCTATCACAGAACATCACATGATCACATCACAGATATCGCAGCAGAAGAAACATATATGAAATATTGGATATATTAGGACGTCCGTGTTTTGAATACGAGCCAGTATAAAACACGGATTCCATGGTCGCGATGAATAGCCAAACCCACACCCCTAGACCCCTACGAGGGCGGCAAGCAACCCTTCCAATTCTAGAGTTAGGAGACCCGGACTCGACTCCTCGAGTTGGTCTCCCACTGGACTCCAGAACCCGGTTACTTGTGCCCTCCTCCTTGGGTCTATCCTAGTGCGGAAAAGTAAATAATATACAAATGGTGACATCTTCCGCAACCTGGAAGTGCCCCAATAAAAGAATATTACATACAAGTTTTTACATGAATGAAAATGAAAAACACTCATCTCACATAAAAACCCCCGGCTATTCAAACACGACGATCCAATATAACATATCCAGCAACACATAACATCACATGTCATCAACGTAAGTAAACATGCGTATCCCAATTGTCGTTGACATATAGCAACGAAACCGGCGATATCACATATTACACTTACGGTCACAGAAAAGAAAGTGTAAAACTACAACAGTTGGAATCCGCAACCTCCTCAGACATCGCATGCCTAATCAAATGAATTCCTTAGACATCGCATGCCTAACAATTATAAACCCCGCATTTTAGTCTCATTATCGAAAACACTTTTCAATATTAAGTCGGGCAATTCAACAAGATTCCCGGCATCTTGATCGAATGCTCGTCACAAACTTTAGTAGACGGCCGCACCCCCGATACAGTCGACGAAGTGCACCAAGGCGGAACACCGCTGCCGTGAGCACCCGAACGGATGCTTTCGGCGACGGGGTTCTCCTACAGTCACTTGGTCGGGGCTATGGGGTGAGGCTGTCTATTAAGTTTACCCGGCGAGTATCCGCATACGCTACGTGATTGCGAAGGACTTTTGATTGCATCAAAATTCCGTGGCAACCGATCAAGTGAGTCTAAAGTGCTATGTTTATAACATTCATATCAGTTATCTCATAACTACTTGTGAATTCCAATTATTATATAACATTCCAGATAAACAGAAAATGTTAAACTTTCCGATCGAACAGTCAAACACCCAAGTTTTCCCGAAACAGCTCAACACATGAAACAAGTTTAAAAACATCCAGTTCATGCCTTAGTACCAACGGTCCAGCCGTAGAAGGGTCAAGCCAATGCCTCACATGTGGCATGCCGTACTGCCCCAAACCCTAAGGTTTAAAGGGCAGTTCAAGACAGTCACATAATCGAGTTAAGGTTTGTTGTCTTCTAGAGGGACCATTGCGTTACTTGCACTACTTAGAACGTCATTAAACTACGGAAAGATCCAACACTTGGAAATTTCCCGACAGGGGAAAAATTGGGTATTTATATCCGGTCGAACTTTTCAACATATTCAAAAGTTATCCGGAAAAACACATAGACGAAGTTAAACATCCCGATCGAAACACCGAGTACCCAATACAACCAAGAAAACTCAACTCTTGAGTAGAATTTAAAAATTCCCAGAAAATACAGCACTAAACTATGGGAATTACTGTGCAAATTTCAAAACTTAATGTGACAGAATGGCCGCGGAACCGCCGCACGAGGCATGCTCGTGCCGCGGTTCCGCGGCGGTTTAGAAGAATCAGCCTCACATGCTTCACAGTATTTCTTACAATTCCCTGCTGATTTTACTGCATATTTTTAATTCACAAAAATCCAAGTTTTTTAAAAATGTACAGAGAAGGGTTTCGGATTAGGGTTTCGGGTTCGATCGGGTTTCTAACATCGTCTACGCATCGCCTAAGGCTCTAGCTAGGCTCTGATACCACTGTAGGGTTCCTAGGCACACTAATGTGGTCTCACAAGGCATTGACCATGCCAAATTCAAAAATTTCCGGTGCCGAGAAACCCTAATGCGATCGTTGACTAGAGATTAGGCGAAACATGCAACTAGTTAACAACTTAACTAAGAGTGAACCGAAAATACAGCCTTTGTAGATCCGGTCCTCCACCTCCATAGCTCCGTGATGATGTCCCCTCGCTGCGATCATCGGATCCCGGGCTCTAGCGTCGGCTTCATCGGAGAAATGGGCGGGCTAGGTTGTCGACTTCGATGCCGAAGATGATCTACGTCGAGGCAACTCAAGATCAAGCTCCAAGTTCACCAAGTCATGAAACTTATGAAGAAAACACCCTATACTACTTGGCAAGTGGTAGAGGATGAAGAAATAGGAAGTGGGTTCACTTTAGAATTGGATTTCTCACTCTTTTTCTCATGTTGCCATTAATGGTAGCAAGCTTTCTTCTTGTTGAAGAAGAAGAAGCAGAAGAAAAAGAATATAATAAGAATCATGAAAAATAGAAAAAAAAGTGATCCTTATCATATTTGCAACCATGGTTTAGTGTAGAGAATGAACTAGGGTTTAGTTGAATGGTTAGGGTTAAGGACAAAACAAAAATGGTAGACTTTTCAAAGATGCTAGAAAAGCTTCATGAAGCTTCAAGCAAAACAACAAAAGAAAGTCACCATTTCTATTTGCCAAAAACAAATGAATAAATAAATAAGTGAAATGAAACCCTAACCATTCACTAAACATGGTTTAAGTCTTACACAAACCCAAGTTTGCATGTATCATCAAACATGATACAAACAAGTGCACAAAAATATATCACATATACAACTTGTGCATTTCAAGTGAGAAAATCAATCTTGAGTGAACCAATACTAGTTAATGTAAAGTAATATATCAAATATATAATTATACATTAAATCATTAAATCAACACTTGATTCAATGATCCGGTCATGTCGCATATAACCGACTAGTATCAAGTGTATCAATGTATCGAATCAACACTTGATTCGGTAACCTGGTTATATCATATATAACCGTTCGATGATACAAATCGCGAGAATAGAATATGGTATCACATACACGCATTATTCTCGGTCCCGCACATATCTTATATGCGCTCCTATTTCGTTTCGCTTGAGCCAGGAAACCTCTTTGTAGGACTCTAAAGACTCGTCAATACGCCGGCATCAGATGATGATCATATCAAACACCCACAAGCCGCAAGCGGTCTGCTAAACGTTACGGCCACCCGGGTATTGAGCGATCAGAAGATCGACGAGCAAGCCCGCTCACACTCCTGTGAATCCAACCAGTAACACTTACCGTACAGTCCGGTCTGTTTGTCTGATATGTCGCATATCTCACCTAGGGGTGGTAAACGTCAGACCCCAGTAGCTCGATAAGTCGTGTCGATATGAGGTCTATAACAGTTCGAGATACTACTGGTAACTCTTACCAGTAAATCTCAGCAACCCTGGCCAGGGATTTCCGGTTATAGCCAATCGAACACAGTGCAACATCAACTCCCTATACCGGGAGAGATGAATCCCCTCCTATCGCTCATTGCCTCCATGAGATTCGGGACTGTACCCAAAAACCACCGTTTTGCACGCCCTCTTGGACGTGGTAAGGTGGAAATCAAAGCACAGTGGGAATCACACAAGACTCTATGACGATCTCGGGTCTACAGACTAACCTGTACCAGTGTCACCAGCGAACTGCCATATGATGTAAGGTATAATACCATCTGGAAGTTCTCGGCGAGTCCGTCCAGTGTACCCAGTCTCCACTGAGCACCCGTATATCATCTCTGATGTCAAACACCAATGGATATGGGATCATCCATCGCCCATCTCTATGGGTCGAGAAGGTATACGCTAGTCTACTCTGGTATATCGATGCCTCGTCTCGATACACCCACGACTAGGGACCTTGAAGGATGTACTTATGGACTACCATGTCCCCACTAGTATGATCCGCATCATAGTCCAGGTAGTCAAGTACACATCCTAAGGGCTTTACCAACATGTAACAGAGAGACAATCAGTGTACACGTTAAGATAAAGAGCAACCAGATAGCATACTATCATGTCGAGCAAGAAAGTCCTCCCTATATATGTCCCAACATCCACTACAATATACATCCTATATACAGTAATGGCCTCTAGAGCATACATATAATTAACAGAAGCGAGGCAACCCCCTTCAGCAACGTGAATGGACCACCCAGCACTTCACGGAATCCGGTAACTTGGGCACCCCTCCTTGGGTCAACCTATACCCCCTACGAGTGCGGCGAATAGCCCGCCAATTCTAGAGTGAAGCCCCCTCCGTCTCAAAGCCATGAGATGCGGGCCCGTTGCCCTCTAGAACCCGGCTACCCGTGCACCCCACCGTGGGGTAATCCTAGTACAGAAAGTAAAATATACATACAACGGGTACATCGACCTCAGCCCGGTCGTGCCCTAAAAGAATAATATACAAACAGGCAGTGACGGCAGTCCACATGTCGGACGCTCACCCCGCATTATCAAATGTACATATAAAACAAAACTGTACTAATATTGCATCCAGGCTATTCCCCACGACCAATCCGCAACATCACAGCACAACACAGAATATCAACGTGAATGTCACATTCGCAAATCCGTCTAAAAAGGCTATAGCAGTTAGACAGGATTTACCGATCAAATGACATTCACGGTCGCAGATATAATGTAAATACTGTGAACTAACATATTTAAAATATTCGATCGATCAAATTTACCGAAATGGGCCCCAAGCACTACTGTAGCACTCCACAAAAATCTGGGCCCAAAAGGAATATTCCAAAACCCCCATTTCCTAGTCAAAAGCCCACTGTAAAAATTTGGTACAGTGAACAGTCAAAGTGGCGGCGGAACCGCGGCCAATGCGTTGGTTTGGCCGCGGTTCTGCGGTGGAAAGATGACGTCACGCGACCAAATTTTCACAGAATGCTTATAATTGCTTGCATGTGTTTTTGTAACAACCTGAAAAAAAATTCGAGCTAAAAAAATTCGACAGAAACTTATGCAATGGAATTTGTGGTTTTTGGAAATTTATTCGATCGAACTTGTAAACACGTTAGAGCAAGCTAGAAGTCGTCGAAACGGGCACCACATCGCCGGGTTCTTTTACGGGCTCCCACCTCCGGTCCGAGGCAACTCGCGCATGAAGTTGGCAAGCCGACGTGCCTAAGAAATGCTGTAGGCTAGTGTATGAAGCTTTGTCTCTTTGGGGTTATGAAGTTGCCTTGGTGATGTGGAGGTGAATGAATAATGGAGAGAGGTTTATCTTTGTTGCATGAATGGAATAATGAGATAGCAAAAATTCTCATCCCAAATAAAATCTCCCCTTCCCTCTCTAGTGGCCGGCCATATCAAAAAAAGGTGGTGGAAAAAAGAATCAAGGGGGTGAGCACAAGGAAAGGAGTAAGCAAAAGCCAAATCAAGCCTCACACCAATCACTCATTCTAACCCATCTCATTTAATGCACAGGAATAGACTCAAAAAGAATCTAATGATGATAGTCAAATCACAATCCCTCATTTTACAAATAACACCTCCACAAAAGATAATTTGCACACTTGCAAATAATCCCCTCCATCGGAAAAATCCGGCCGTGAAGGAACAAAGGAAAACTGGCCGGAACGGAATGCAAACTGGAAACTTCAGAAAACTGATCCCGTAATAAATTACAGGAAAACCCCGCGACTGTATATACATACCCGCATTTGTATTCCCACTGAATACAAATGCAAAGAGACAAAATCTACACTGCATAATACTATGATCCGGCTTAAACCAAAGCCCGCTAGTATTATCCGTCCGATCACAATCCGTGCAATACCGCACGTATCTGATCGAACCCTGCCATATCTCCATACGGCCTCTGCAGCGTTTCGCCCGAAACTTGAGAAAATGGTCTGTGGGGGACTCTAAAGACTCGTCAATAGTTTGGCTGTGGAATTTAACCACTAGCACGTCAGAGGTATTAGCCTATACGTAACAGGCTACCAGGTATTGACCAAAAGGGACGTCGATGAGCGAACTCATCCTGACACCCTACTGAGCCTGTCAGGGACAATATCCGTACAGTCTGGTCTGTTCGTCTATGAGCATCGCATGGCGGCCTAGGGGGTTGGTAAAAGTCAGACCCCCAAAAGCGGTACAAGTCGTGTCGGAGTGTAGTCCAGAACACCCTGAGATACTACTGGAATACCTACCAGTAAATCTCCTGCCTCGGCCGAGGGCTTTGTGTAATGGCTCTCCTAGACACAGCGTGACCTCACCCCCAATACCGGGAGAGACGAACCCCTGCAGATCCGCTCACTGCCTCCATGTGGCTCGGGACTGTAGCCAACTAAAACCTGTTTGCACGTCTCCTTTGAGCGTGGTAGGGCAGTAATCAAAGCACAGTGGGAACTCACACGAGATAAATGACGATCTCAGGTCGATGAACTAACCTGTACACATGTCACCAGGGAACTGCTATCTGACGTCAGGTATAAGACCAACTAGCATGTTCCCGGCGAATCCTGTCCAGTGTACTCATAACCCAATGAGCACCTGTATACATCTTGGGTGAGCCAACTGACACCAGTGGCTTGTGAGACCGGCCACCGCCCCTCGTCGGGGTCTCGACTGTATACACTAGTCTACTCTGGAGTATCGATACCCTGTCTCAAAACTCCCACGACTAGGGACCTTTTAAGGATGTGCTTATAGACCCCAGCTCCCACGTATATGATCGCCCTCATACTGCTGGTAGTCAAGAAAGAATCCTAGGGGCTCTATCAACATGCAATAGTGACTTGTAGAGTCACCTAAAGTAGTACACGATGATAAAGATAAACCAGATAGCATACTATCATCTTGAGTAAGACTGTCCTACCGGTATAGGTCCTCCCTCAATCATTGCAATCACGTGCCTGTGATCCAATAATTGACTCTGAGGGCACTATCTCCAACACATACTCCCTCCACCTCCTTTACCCTCATATTTCATCTTCAATCCTTCACCAAAATCCTATACTCTTTTCATTAAAAATTATCCCCACCTCATCCTACACCTTATGGACCTTCCAAGCTTGGATTTTAAGACTATGAGCAACTCAAGAAAATTCTTGAGTTGCCAAACGAGGTAATTCATACACATCTAGTTTATATTTTTAGTTTCCTACCACCCTATAGTAGTTTAGAGTTAAATCGATTTAGATTAGCGATGTTTGGAAATTTCAAGAGAGGGTTTGGGTGATTGTATAGACTTGTGATCTGTAGTGGGTGTTTACTTAACCCTTAGTGAGGTTTTACTGGCCAAGACCCGAGATTAAAACCAAAATACAAACTTAGAAACTTTCTTTGTCGGTTTTGTGACATTTTTGGAGGACTACAGGGAATCTGGAGCAACCCGGGACCTTTATAAAAAAAATCAAAAATATACATTAACCTAGTTAGACCAATAGGCGACCACCACGAGAAGACGAGGCCCAAACTCCAAGGTAAGGCCGGTGGGGGCGGTTACTGTAGCAAGTCGGCCGGCCAAAATTTGGGGAATTGTGCTGGGGTTTTTCCTGTAGCTCACATACCTTATAACATAGCTACTGTATTTTTAGTTTTGTTCCAGATTACATGAACTAAAATCTGGGAGCATATTGGGGTGGTTTTGGTTATGATTTCCGATATTTGAAATTCATGGTTTTGGTATTTGATATTGTATTGGGTCGTTGGATGTTTGTACGTCAACGACGACGGTTATTTGGTTGTTTTTGCATGCATAGGCTATAGGTTCTAACCTATGAGCGCACCGTATGCCATATCGGTTTTCCGGATTTGGTTTTCATAACGTGGCGATATGTGTTGATTTGTAGGTACCTTCGTGTGGATTCCGAAATGACAAAGCACATCGACTGCGGATGAACAAGGAGTTCCACAGGTGAGTAGATTTATATCTACGGGGAAAGTCGGGTGGATAGCGTATGGCACCCCCGCACTTATAAAATGGAAACCGATATATAGGATATAGTCGGATAAACCTATACTAGGAACCTACGGATGTGATTAAAGGTTTTAGTATGAAATGATATGATTGATAAGGATGTCTTGAATTGATATATGACGATATGAAATGTGAATGTGAATCACGATATATATGTAATGCAAGAGAATAAGTATGAGATTTGTAGTATCATGATATGAGTCGATGACTACAACATGAGATTAATAAGATAGAATGTATATATAAGATGACTTGATGTGAGATATTGATGTGATGAAAAGAGTATACGATGAAATATGATGACTTGGGTTGATATGTCGTTATACGGTTGCGAGGCGATATGAGATAATTGATACCTTTGTCGGTCCCCTGATATGAGATTGATACGGATGTGACCTTAGATATAAGTATATATATATGATTATGTGAATGATGAGTGAGATGTCGTACGAGACTTTAGATCCATACCCTCATTGTCGTATAGGTTGATATAATCCCTAATTGTTCAATGCCGCCGTACGATGGATTACCGTACGTGATGAGTTTTACTTGATGAGTGATCCGTACCCTTGACTAGAGGATGCCGTACGATGGATTATACCATACGTGATGTTATGAGGCTGGATGCCGATTGATAGATTCACCGACTCGGAGATGTTATAGATATCTAATCCCTGTCTACACCGCTTAGTTTAGCCTTTACATAGATGTTAGATTAGATACGTATACCCTATAACATTTTGCGTACGATGTGCTTTATGGTTCGTTCATGATATTCTCTTTGCATTACATATACCTGTGCTAGTACACCTATACAATTATCGATGATGCATATGTTACACTTATACAGATTGCCGGCTCACACGCTTTCATCATCGATAATTTCTATGTCACTTACACAGTAGAATTGCTACATCATGCTATTACTCTTAATTGTACAGTACTGTCACATGACTCGTTGGCATGATATACTTGCTATGCTCACATCATTATGCTTTGTTGCATGATATACTTGCTATGCTCACATCATTATACTATGTCGCATGATATACTTGATATGCTCACATTTCTGTTCTATGTTTGCATACACTATGCTTTATGATTATACTCATTGAGATGTTGTTTTCATGAGATTCCGGATTTGAGAACCGCGCTTATATTTCAAAAGAAAGTATGTATTGTTTTGAAAACCCGATTTCTCTTGATATGATATTTCGAGACGTCCACCATGAGTTTTCTCGGTTCTGAGATTGGAATGTGAAACCCGATTCGAGGAGTTGTTGGCACCGTCTGTGGGTACATGGTGGACCCGGTAAAGTACCCCGGGGCAAGAAATGTTTGTCGTGGAGTAGCCGATGAGCCTGGCGGAGGGAGCACTACCTATGGTGATAGTATTTGGACTCGGCGGTTATCCGGAGGATACCGACCGGAGTCGTCAGATGGATATGAGGGCCGACCAGAGTATGCGGCGCCTGAGGGCCGATCTGAGGATGCGGCGCCTGAGATATGAGGATTTACGTGTCGATACTGGACACAGGTTTCATGATGTTTCAAGTGTCGGTGTTGGACACTCAGGTTCCATGATTTTGATGTGTCGTTGATGGACACACGTTGGTTGATATCCTCATATTTACATGCATATGCTATCATGATGTTTCAAGTGTCGATGTTGGAGACTCAGGTTCCATGATGTTATTGTGTCATTGATGGACACGTAGATGATATCCACATGCATACATGCATTGATTATATTGTTGGTATATATGCAGACACGGTCACCCTAGATATCATAGTATTACCTTTATGATATAGTTGACCTAGGAAATCGTTGTTTTATTCGATTTCTACCTGCTGATGTTTTCTATTTACGAGTTGGCAACTCACCCCCGTTGTGCCACGGTTCTTGAAGGTTTGACTGCATGGATCAGTAGCGGTATCGTTAGCACACAGCTTGCTTTCGGGTGATTTGCTTTGGTAGGTGGGACATATTGGATCGTGCCACTCTTGTATTTACCATCCCATTGTATCTAGTTAACTCCATCAATCAAAAACTAGTATTTGTATAAGTAGTAAGACTTGGAAGAGACTTGTGGTTGCGAGACTTAGAGCGATAGGTTATATATTCGCTTGGTGGGTTGATATCTTGCTTTATTCATTATTCTTTGTGTTGATCTTCGCCGTTGGATGTCGTATACATATATTTCTGATTTGCGTGGTTGTGATTCCGCCGATTGGCGAAGAGCTAGCTCCCTCTTGGGTATGCCTTTTATATTATCATGTATATGTGGTTTTGGATCAAAATATACAAGGGAGGTGCTGCCCAAATTTTTAAAAGACGAAACATGCTTTTCAACTAGTAAAATCCACTTGCATTTTTCATGTTCCATTATCTATGCATTTAAGAAAAACATTTGATTTCATCATACCTTTATTTCAAAACTTCACCTCTTTTATTTTCTTTAAAAGGTTTAGATTTCTAGGCTTTGGCTTACTTAATTTACGATACGCCTTTATACGTGGCGTGATTTAAGTGCCGGTCACGAACTAAATTTCGGGTCGTGACAGCAGCATTGTTGGCAGCGATGTATTCAACCCCTATCGTCGAGTTTTCTACTGTATCTTTCTTGGAACTTTTGCAACATACCGCCCCTCTATTGAGGGTGAAGAAAAAACCTGAGACCGACTTACTGTCGTCCTTATCACTTTGGAAGCTCGAATCGATAAAAGACTCCACTTAGAGTTCTCCATTACCATACACCAAGAACATTTCTTTAGTCCTTCTCAAGTACTTAATAATGTTCTTTACAGCTGTCCAGTGCTTCTCCCCAGGATCTGATTGATACCTACTTACCACACTAAGTTCGTAAGCTACATTCGGTCTGGTGCATAACATCGCATACATGATTGACCCAACTGCAGAAGCATAGGGTATCTCTTATATGCGAGCCCTCTCCAAATCAGTCTTGGGAGACATCTTTCTGGAAAGAGTGATTCCTGAACAAGCGGGTAAATTACCACGCTTAGAATCTTCCATACTAAACCCCTTAAGTATGGTGTTAATGTACCTAGATTGGGACAATCCTAACATCATTTTAGATCCATCTTTATAGATCTTAATCCCCAGGATGTTGGAGTCATCACCCAGATCATTCATGTAGAACTTTTGTGATAAGAAGAGGTTGACCGAGTGTAGCATAGGAACATCATTTCCTATCAATAGTATTTCATCCGCGTACAATGCGAGGAAGACAACCTTACCCTCTACAACCTTTTTATATATACAAGGTTCATTTACGTTTTTGATGAAGTCAAACTCTTTGACCGCCACATCAAAATAGATGTTCTAGCTCCGCGAAGCCTGCTTTAATCTGTAGATCGATTTATGCAGCTTGCACACCTTTCCACTACTCCCACTATCTACGAAGCTCTCTAGCTGTGTCATGTACACGCTTTCTTCTAAATCACCATTTAGAAAAGCGGGCTTGATGTCCATCTGCCAGATTTTATAGTCATGGTATGCAGCAATGGCAAGTAGGATCCTGATGGAGTTAAGCATAGCCACTAGAGAAAAGGTTTCATCATAGTCGACATCTGGTCGTTGACGAAAACCTTTTGCTACAACTCTAGCATTGAAGGTCTCAACCTTTCCATCTACACCAAGTTTCTTCTTAAAGATCCACTTGCTCCCAATGGGTTTTACCCCTTCAGGAGCAACTTCCAAAGTCCATACTTTGTTGGTATACATGGATTCTATCTTAGATCGCATAGCATCCAGCCATTTCATAGAGTCTCCACTTGTAATGGCCTGCTCGAAAATAGTTGGGTCATCCTCTTCTATGATGCAATCCTTACTCCTACCGACTATGAGAAAACCATAGTATCTCTCAGGTGGATGATGAATCCTATTAGATCTTCGGAGTGGCTGAGGTTCGTCGGGGACTATCGAATCCTCCGGTTCTACCAAATCATCTATCACAGTTTGTGAAGCTGGAACCTTTTCCAGCTCTATCTCATTACCACTAATTTCTTTCACAAGAAATTTCTTTTCTAAAAAGGCGGCATTCCGAGAAAAAAACACCTTTTGTTCATCGGTGTGGTAGAAGATATACCCTCACGAATGTTTGGGATATCCAACAAACTTACACATAACAGACCTTGCCTCGAGCTTTTTTGGATTTTGCTTTTTAACATAGGCCAGACAACCCCATATTTTAACTCGTTTAAGAGATGGCCTCTTCCCATACCATATCTCAAATGGAGTGGTAGGCACAAATTTGGTCGGAACCCTATTCAATAGATATGCAGCTGTCTCAAGTGCATAACTCTAAAAGGAAATAGGTAACTCAGAAACACTCATCATAGAGCGAACTATATCTAATAGGGTGCGATTTCTATACTCCGAAACTACATTGTGTTGTAGTATATACGGAAAAGTAAGCTGAGAGAGAATCCCGTTCTCTTTTAGATAGTATCAGAATTCTGTACTTAAGTATTCTCCTCCTCGTTCAGATCGAAGTTTTTTAATACTTTTACCCGTCTAGTTCTCTACTTCGTTCTTATATTCCTTAAATTTCTCAAAATCTTCAGATTTGTATTTCAACAGGAACACATGTCTGAATCTTGAGAGATCATCGGTGAATGTAATAAAGTACGAGAAACCATTCCTGGCATGTGTAGACATAGGACCGCATACATCACTATGTATTGTTAGGAATATGTATGCCCTAGAAGCCATTATTGTATGATATAGTGAATGCTTGGACATATATAGAGGACTTTCTTGCTCGACATGATAATAAGCTGTCTGGTTGCTATTTATCTTAACATGGACACTTGTATTATTATACTATCTATCTGATACATGTTGATAAAGCCCTTAGGATGTCTGCTTGACTACCAGGACTATGATGCGGATTATACTACTGGGACTTATGTAGTCCACAAGCACATCCTTTAACTATTCCTAATCGAGGGAGTTGCGAGACAGGGCATCGATATTCCATAGTAGACTAGTGTGTACGTTTCTTGACCCTGTAGGGGGCGATGGTTGATCCCATAACCATTGGTGTTTGACATCAAAGATTGTACACAGGTGCTCATTAGAGAATGAGTACATTGAACATGACTCGCCGAGAACTCCTAGATGGTACTACACCTATCGTCAGAAAATAGTTCTCTGGTGACACTGGTACAGTTTAGTCTGTAGACCCGAGATCGTCATAGTATCTTGTGTGGTTCCCACCGTGCTTTGATTTCCCCCTAACACAGCTCAAAGGAGTCGTACAAACAGTTGGATTTTGGGTACAATCCCGAGTCACATGGAGGCAGTGAGCGATAGGAGGGGTTTTGTCTCTCCTGGTATGGGGAGTTGATGTTGCGCAATCCTCAATTGACTACAACAGTAAGTCCCTGGCCAGGGCTGATGAGATTTACCGGTAAGTGTTATTAGTAGTTTCTTGAACCGTTATGAGCCATACATCGACATGACTTATCAAGTTACTGGGGTCTGACGATTCCACCCCTAGACTTGATATGCGACATATCAGACAAAGAGACCTGACTGTACGGTAAGTGTTACTTATAGGCTTCATAGGAGTTTGGACAAGTATGCTTGTTGATCTTCTAATCGCTCAATACCTGGGTAGTCGTTACGTCCAGCTAGTACCGCTGACGGCCTGTGAGTAACTGATGTGATCATTACCTACTGCTGGCGTATTGACGAGTCTTTAGAGTCACACACAGAGGTTTCCTAGTTCAAGCGAAACGATGTAGGGCACATATGCTGATATGTGCGGGAGTCTGATTAAATACTAGTATGTGATACCGTATTCTAATCTGGAGATTTGATATCGTTAGGTTATATGTGATATAACCGGATTATTGAATCAAGTATTGATTTGATAATGTGATGTTTAGATAAATGATATTAGTAGGTTATATATGATATAACCGGATTATTAAATCAAGTGTTGATTTAATAATTTGATATATATTTATATTTGATATAATTATATGTTAAATAATATTAATGCTCACTTAAGTTTTTATTCTCTTGATATATATATTTATGTGTGTGTGTGTGAGTGTGTGTGATATATGTATATATATTAGAATTATCTATTATAGAAATAGATAATTGAGGTGGAAAATGGGAGATATTTTGGGCATGGGTGACGCATGGCATTTTTCATTTGTTTATTAGTTTTCTTTCACTATAGAAGCATGGTTGGTTTTATTTATTGAAATAAATTCCATGCTACAATAAATGAGAGTATTATGAGAACCATTTTTCACTCAATCACTTACTTGATTTTTCCTTGAGCTCATTTTCTTTGCTCTCACCATTATCTCCTCCTTCCACCTCAAAACCCTAACCCTCACATGTGTTGTGAACCCTAGGGCTTTAGTGTGATCTAAGTGAGCTAAACACCCTATTTCATCAACCTACACTCAATTAGCCTTTAAGTATAGGTTGTTTCATTCACTAATAGTAGATTAGTGAAGAGGTAGCTTGAATTAGAGAAGCTTCAAGATGGATCATCTTTGACACAAAGATTGCAAAGCAAGCTTGTTCCTTCTTCAAGTGTAGCTATGAGGATTCGTAGGGACTACTACCCGGAGCTTTAGAAGTGAAGGACTTGGTCTACAAAGGTTGTAAACTCCTTCACTTAGCTTAGTTCTTTTTATATCCTGCATTAATTCCTAATACTCTAGTTAAGATTCTAGGTTAGTGTAGCTTAGCACCCAAGATTTTTTAAAATTGCATGCTTGATGCCGGTATAAACCTTGAGGTGGTGCTAGGAAATACTTTTATGGTATCAGAGTCAAGCTAGAGAATTATACGATGTGTTAAAATTACGAAACCGAAACAACTCCGAAAACTGGAATCCGAAACCCAATTTTCTGTAAATTTTTAAAAGGCTTCTGAAATTTTTTTAAACAAGTGCTGAATGTTACATGTGATGTAACTAGAACACCAGAGAAAATCGAGGCCCAAACACCTAAAATTGGCCGGCCAAATCAATTAAAAAACCGGCCTGGCCAGTTTTTTGATGAAGTTTGGACTTTAATTTTCTTTTGTGTTCCAGTCTCTTAGGTTTAGGGTTTCAGGTTATGTTTGTTTTGCCCAGATTGCATATGATATTATCTTTTCTGTTAGGGCAATTCGGAGTGTTTCGTAGTCGCAATTTTAACATCGTTTCGGATTTAATTTTGATATGTGATACAATAGTTGGAATCCACATTAAATTAGTTTTTGTGAAAACTAGTTTATAATTGCTAAATCTAGCGTTTTAGTCTCGGTTGATCGATTGCCACGGAGTTTTGATTCAGATAAAAACTCTGTCGCAATCTCGTATAGTACGTGAACACTCGCCAGGTAATACTACTAGATAGTCTTGCCCCATAGCCCCAACCTAGTGACTATAGGAGAACCCCATTGCAAAAAGCATCCACTCGGGTGTTTGCAGCCACGGTGTTCAGCCTAAGTGCACTTCGTCGACGGCATCGGGGGTGCGGCCATCTACTAAAATTCCCGACGAGCATTCGATCAGGTAGTCGGGAAGTGTAACGTTTTAGAAATCGTTTTGCGAATTTTTCCGTTTTAGGGTAAAATAGTCGGTGTTTTCCGTTTTAACCTGATTGTGATCAAACTTCAATATAAACTTACCGACACCTACTTTAGTTAGAATGAAGCTAGTGCGCGGGCTTTGGGGGTCAATGGGATGTTTTAGTTCACATAGAATTTATCCCTAATTAAATATTATTTTAATGCTTTATTTGCGCGCTTTATTTGCGCACTTTATTTGTGGTAATTAATATAATATCTAGATATTTTTTAGATTAAAATGAATTTTAAAAGAAAGTAAAAGGTGGCAATTTGCATTAATTGAAGCATTAATTGAATTGTGCTAGAAATTTCTTCACAATTTACACAACACCCCCCCCCCCAATTGAAATGGCCGGCCACTTTTCTTGGCTGCCCAAATTTCCCCCCTCCATTTCTATCTCATTTTGCTTCATAAAGATCATCAAAAATCACAAATAAATCCCAAAAACTCATTTATAAATCAAAACCCTTCATTCTTGAATTTAAAGTAAGCTTGGATAATCATGGAAGACTTCATTTTGGATGCTTAGATTTGGTGTTTTGTTGCAAGTTTTTGAATCATTTTGGAGGTATAAAACCCTAACCCTAATGCATAATTCTTGTTTTAAATCTTTAATTAGCTTATTAGTTGTTAAATTAAATCTATTTAAATGCATGTTTAAAATTCTAGAAATGATTTTTGGATAATTAATTAGGGTTTTGATTAGTGAATAGGTTAATTGTTAAGTTAAGACAAATGAAAACTTAATCAAGTTGCCAATTTGTTAAATGATTTTCTAATCGGTTAATTAAGCTGATTAACAAACTAAAATTTTGCTAATCCTAATTAGTGAAATCTAAGATTTTAGTAAAGGTTTAAATGGTTTAACCTTGCTATTTTGAGATGTTTGTAAATTCTAGTTTTGATAAAACTTGTAGTTTGGTGCTAAAATGATATAAACTGCTTACTAGGTTTCGGTGAATTTTAGGCGTGGGTTTCTTTTGACGTTGCGACACTATTTATATTAGATTCCACGTTTATTATTGTGTTTTGAATGCGTGATCGGTACGATCAGGGTCTAGGCTTGGTAGTTGTGTCGCTTTGCGTTCCTAGCCAGGGTCGTGCCGATGTCGTTCGTGTTTTTGTGTAGCTTTTGCTCTTGAGTTCGTTTCGTAATGTCGCTACACGCGTTAGCCACTAAAACGAACACTCAAGAGTATGTTTGGAATTGGTGCATCGGTTAAACGTAGTTGTACGTATTTTTGGTCGATTGCTTATATACGCTTGCTTTATTGATATATGTGTTCAGGATCGCAGGCGGGGACTTCGGGCGCTGCGAACAGGGGAAAGCGAGTGGTAGGCTTTACTTAGCCAGGAGCGTTGGTGAGTAGATTTAACATCTACAGGGGAATCGTCCGCATGGCGTTATGCGTCTGGGCTAGAGATGTTATGAATTGTCGCATATTCTATTTCATATATAAAGTTGCGCATACACCTTATTGCTTAGTTATTTATTGTGCTTGGACTTGTACCCTTAGGACACTACACTATTATTGACGGCTCATGTTGCCCGAGCACTGATTGTATGCCACACACACACCGTCAATAATTGCCATGACACGCACAACACTCATACCTATATGATATTGTTTGGTTAGGGACATTGAGATATTGATTCATATTTCTTTATGCATATGACATATAGCATACCTGTATACCTAAATGCTTACACATATGCCTTGACAGGCTTACATGCTAGTTACCTGTATACTTATAGGGTATTGTACCATTAGCGATAGGTACATACACACATAATAACATAGCTACATGTATACCTTGCATACATACTTCACTTATACCTGGAGGGTATATTACATCATTATTGATAGGTAGATACTTATACCTTGCTATACCTTCATGTTTACACACATATCTGGTTGTAGCTATATGTCTACCTTTATTTGATGTTATATAGACTTGGAGAAATTAGGAACCGCATATATATATTTTAATTTGTTACAGTTAAATAGCGGCTTTTCCTTTATATGCTTACATTGCAATTTTATGTTGCATATATTATATTCATGGATTTTCGCATTAAGATATGGATTTTTCATGATGTTTTCTGGATTTGAGGACCGTGGTAGTTGTAAGTGCACGGCGGCGCCCCGGCCGTCAGTCCGACGGCCAAATGCGGAAGCGGTGATAAACTTTAATTTTGCGGACTTTGCAAACCGGCACCACCGCGCACTAAAACCCGGATCGGGCCATTAAACTAGGTCTAGCAAACTACAAGACGGGTTAGAGATGTACCGAGTGATCCGAGTCCTCCGGTCTTCTCGTCGTCGTCCCGATCTCCCGCGGATCCTCCGGTCGTCGCCTCCTCGCCGGAAGGGCACCACATCGCCTGCATCTTTTACGGGCTCCCGCCTCAATACCGAGGCAACTCGAGCGCGAAGTTGGCTAAACGACGCGCCCAAGATTTGCTGTAGAACAGTGTAGAGTGTATGTCTCATTGGGGTTAGTTGCCTTTGGATGGAGGAATGAAGATTGAGCTTTGGAGGGAAATGAAGCTATCAATTTTTGCAAGGAAATGAGATGAACAAATGATACTCCACACAAATGAACCTCTCTCATTTTCCCTCATCCAAAGTGTGGCCGGCCAAATCTCTTCCAAGGAAAAGGTGGAGGGAAAACAAGTATATCACAAGAGGGAGGTGAGTGTAGGAGATGTAGAAAGATGACCCTAAACAAACATGATCATTACAAAACCATACCTCCACAACAATAACCCATCCTCATTCAATCAAATCTCATTAATGCACAACATGGATGATAAAGTAAAGATGCTTATCATATCAAAACTTATGCAATAAACCCCCTACACAAATGTTATTTGCACAATTGCAAATAACCCCCTCCATCGGAAAAGTCCGGCCGGGAAAGAACAAACGAAAACCGGCCGGAACGGAATGCAAACTGGCAACTCCAGAAAACTGGTCCCGTAATAAATTACAGGAAAACCCCGATACTGTGCATACACACCCGCATCTGTATTCCGACCGGATACAAATGCAATGAGACAAAATCTACACTGTACTAAACTAGGATCCGGCTTAAACCAAAGCCGGCTAGTAGTATCCGTTCGATCCTGATCCGTGCAATACCGCACGTATCTGACCGAACCCTGCCATATATCTATACGGCCTATAGTACAAACCGTCCGATCCTGATCCGTGCAATACCGCACGTATCTGATCGGACCCTGCCATATCTCCATACGGCCTCTACAGCGTTTCGCCCGAAAGCTTGAGTAACTGAAAGTGTGGTGGACTCTAAAGACTCGTCAATACTATGGCTGTGGATTTAACCACTAGCACGTCAGAGGTATAAGCCAATACGTAACGGGCCACCAGCTATTGACTAAAAGGGACGTCGATGAGCGAACTCATCCTGACACCCTACTGAGCCTGTCAGTGACAATATCCGTACAGTCCGGTCCGTTCGTCTATGAGCATCGCATGTTGGGCCTAGGGGGTGGGTAAAAGTCAGACCCCCAAAAGCGGTACAAGTCGTGTCGGAGTGTAGCCCAGAACACCCTGAGATACTACTGGAATACCTACCAGTAAATCTCCTGCCTTGGCCAAGGACTTCGTGTAATGGCTCTCCTAGACACAGCGCGACCTCACCCCCAATACCGGGAGAGACGAACCCCTGAAGATCCGCTCACTGCCTCCATGTGGCTCGGGACTGTACCCAACTAAAACCTGTTTGCACGACTCCTTTGAGCCGTGGTAGGGTAGTAATCAAAGCACAGTGGGAACTCACACGAAACAAATGACGATCCCCAGGTCGATGAACTAACCTGTACACATGTCACCTGGGAACTGCTATCTGACGTCAGGTATAAGACCAACTAGCATATTCCCGGCGAGTCCTGTCCGGTGTACTCATAACCTAATGAGCACCTGTATACATCTTAGGTGAACCAACCGACACCAGTGGCCTGTGAGACCGGCCACCGCCCCTCGTCGGGGTCTCGACTGTATACACTAGTCTACTCTGGAGAATCGATGCCCTGTCTCGAAACTCCCACGGCTAGGGACCTTTTAAGGATGTGCTTATAGACCCCAGCTCCCACTTATATGATCGCCCTCATACTGCTGGCAGCCAAGCAAGAATCCTAGGGGCTCTATCAACGTGCAATAGTGACCTGTCAGGTCACCTAAAGCAGTACACGATGATAAAGGTAAACCAGATAGCAAACTATCATCTCGAGTAAGACTGTCGTACCGGGATAGGTCCTCCCTCAATCATTGCAATCACGTGCCTGTGATCCAATAATTGACTCTGAGGGCACTATCTCCAACAATCTCCCACTTGCACTCAAGGCTAATTATTGCGATGTCGCATACTCACAGCCCGTGTGATACCGAACACCCAACTCCTCTACTATTCAGTCTCACAAAGCTCATTTGCGAGACTATTGCGTTCGAGGAATAGCCTCAGCGAGTGGATCCGCTCTGAAGTTTCTTTCTATGTCTCTCTATATCTCAAGTTCGCGGAGAAAACCATCTCCCGAAATGAGCAATACCTGTCTTAGAGTGTCTGGATGTCTGATGGGACCGAGCTCATAAATGAACTCCAAATCCAAATTTCTTAGACTGTATCGTCAACTGAACTTAATCAGTATCCTGCGCCATGCCACCCTCAGTATTTCCTTGGACCACCTGTCCAAAATACTGCCCCTCGTCAGAAGGAAAACTATAACTCTGACAACCTCCTTGTCGTCCATGTCACCTTGGAAGCCTGGAATGATAACTGTCTCCCAAAAGAGGCTGTCGTTATCATATCCCTAGAACATCTACTTATGTTCTAAAACTGCTTCCGACTGTTTCTCCAGGATTGGAACAATATCAACTTATTTCATCTAGTGCAAGAACAACATCTGGTGTGGTACTTGACATCTCATGATTGACTCAATTGCCTAAGAAAGTGATCTGCCAATCATGCACATCCCTCTCTACTTTAGTCTATCAGACACCTTTAGAGAGGGTGACTCCATCACCTGCAGGTACACTACCATGCCAGGAGTCGTCCATTCTAAATACTCTTAGAATGCTGTCAAAGTACCCTGATTGGGAAACCACCCAAATCTAGACCTAAAACCATAGATCTAGTAACCAGTATGTCTGATATAATGTCCAAGTCCCATGTGGAGAAACCACTGTGTGACGACCAAAGCATAACCGATCGTAGTATAGGAATATCACTTCCTACTACCTTCTCAACAGATCCATCCCCTATTCTGTTAACGTCAAACCTATGACTGTCACATCAGAAACAGATGATCTAACTCCGCTATATCTGCTTCAGTCTATAAATAGACATAAGCCTGATGTCCACCAATGCTTCCGCTGCTCCCACTGATCACGACAACCCTCTGGCAGAGTCATATAGACGTACACTTCTAAAGCTAGTTTAGAACGACGCTATACTCATCCTCCTGCCGGGTCTCGCAGCCTGGAACAACAACAATGGCAAGTGTGGGTAAACAAGAACTTCCCTGTCACCGTCCTTGAGGCTACCGGAGTACCTCTCGGGTGCCTGAAGTTACCCACCTTATCTGCGGAGTGGCCAATGGAATGTCAAATCAGATTGAATCTTTAGGTTCCTTATCAAATCTTCAGTAATCGTTTGCGATTCTGGAATCACTTCCAGTTCTACCATACTCCCACTACTGTTTTCTGAAAAATAACCATTTCCTTTTAAAATGTGGCGAGTTAAGAACAATATCACTATTGATCTTCCAGGTGGTAGAATGTCAACCCTCGTCATAGCCTGGGTCAACCCACAAACAGCCATTACAGAAACGTGCCTTGAGTTATCCAGAGTCTGGTTTTAATCATAAGCCGGACAACTCCCCGTACCTTAACAATGTTAAGATATGAACTGTACTATATCCAATATAGAACCAGAGGCACTGATTTAATTGAACCAGATTCAAATCATGCAGCTGTCTCCAGTGCATGTCAACTAAATGGAGAGAGGCCGATCAGCGTTACTCAACTTAGGAATGCTTCCAATTATGAGTAACCTGAAAGAGAAGCAATTTCTCTTTATCATTACTATCAACTGAATACCATACACAAGTATCTATATCTTCGATCACTTTGAAGAATCCCGATACTTGCTACACCTGGTTCTCTACTCTATTCAAATACCTATAACTCCTCAAAACTTAGACCCTGTGTTTCTACGAAACACATGTCTAAGAACTAGAGAAGTTAAAAGTAAACAGAATATAGTATGAGGACCAACCCCTCTGTCCTAATGGACACTGGACAACATACAATACTCTGTATAAGTCCGCTGAGTCTAACAACTCTTTCACTGTGCGTCGTAGGTTGAAAATTGTACTTATGGTTAAGAAGAATTACACCGCTGTTTGATGCTCCTTACCTAACCATCCACTGATATAGGTAAATGTCATCGACATAATATCAAAAGGTATATCTCACTCTATAAAAATAGACGTACAGATATATCAATTTGAAATTGGTGCACAACAGCGGATATTCAAAACCAAATATTTGCCGACCGGCAAACAGCCCAGGTGATCTCCTCAAACATCACCGATTACAACGAATCACGATATAATGAGGATGATCACCCAATTCCCAATAACCTACTCCCGCTCATCATCTGTAAAACCATACAGATGTGAGAATCATACCTGGTAAATACATACCCTGGAGTAAGTATCTAATCGGGAAATCAGTTTTCTTTTAACAGTACACAGTGAAACTGAAACATTGAAATGTTTCGTTGGGGTATCCCGGTATTCCTAGTAATGCCTCTTCCATTATCCAGATTCACGACTATAACCGTATAATTCTTTGCCACCTCTCCAAATCCCTTTATATGTCTTTAGTCATTACCTTCTGCACACCCCTTTAGGCCAATTGGTTTTCTTCCCTCCCTACCGTTCGGCACCAGCCTATGGTTTGGAAGAAGACTATCCAATAAGCATAATGGGTGTACTGTCCTAGTCCTAGGAGCACTCGCAATGCGAGAGAAGGTGAAGATAAAAGACAACCGAATAAAACCTTATTCCTATTTCTCCTGGACCAGAATCCATCCCCGAACTGGTACAAGTTCCTTTCGAGTTCGTATATAACCATACGATGGAGTATCCAATAAACTGTGGATCTTCGTAGTGATACGGAGTGTCCTGGAGAAATACAAAGGTGATTTAGGATTGGCGAAGAAATACTTGGTTTGGTCGTGAATATCAGTCGCAATTTACTTTGCCCTCTTACTAATCCATTGCTTTGTCTTAATCTTAATACCTTCTGCACACCATCGTTATGCTAATTGGTTTTCTTCATTCCCTACCGGTCGGCACCAGCCTAAGGTTTGGAAGAAGACTATCCAATTTGCATAATAGGTGTACTATCTCCTAAACCAAGGAGCACTCACAACTTGAGAGAAGGTAAAAGGGAAAAGACAACTGAATAATCCTATCCGTTATCTCCAGAACCGGAAACCATCCTCGAATTCCTTCGAGTTCGTATCTAACCATACGATGGTTTTGTCCAATGGAAGTGGACGTTCGCAGTAATACGGGGTGTCCTGGAGAAAAGGGTAAAAGTAGGAGTAGCAATGAGGTCTGCAACTATGACAATCCAAAAGCCAGTGTTAAAAAGGTTCGGTCAACTTGGTCACTGAGTCATAGTCTTAGGGTCGGGTCAATGGTCGCTGCCAGAGAGAGAGAGAAAAGAAACACTCAGCGTGCACTCTAACCTAGATCAGAATGGTTATCACTTAATCTAATCTGGAAACCTCCCACTGTACCTCAAATTCTCCTCCAAACCTAAAAGAAGAATTAGTCGGGGTCACCCGAGGAGTAAACTAACTCATCAGTGGGAATCGGGATCCAACTATCATTGCATGATAACGTGACGGAATCCGCTCACGGTATCACACTCCAGAAGGTATGCGCATATCTGGCAAGTTTCAGATCTTTTGAAAATCCCGATGTGATTTCTACCCCATGCTCTTATGACCTTGACTTTGGCCAACATATCATAAGTCACATGTCAAGTTCAACCCGTCATTCTCCAGGTTAATTTGAGTCCACCCGTACATACCCTTGACTTTGGCCAAAATGGCAGTACGGCTGTCCCAAACCAACGCATCTATCTATGCTGCATATGAATACCCAACAGCTACCAAACACTGTGCCTTGACTTTGGCCAACATACACAGCTTGAATACTATTGACTATCCATATGAAACGACGGAGGGCTACGAATGGTTTCTGGCGAAAACCTTTAACGTAATGAACTTGATATCGTTGAAGGAACGGATAGCTTTTTAGAAAATATAGTGACGAAAACCTTTACTAAAGAGGTCACTCCCGGTGAAGGGATCTCGGCTCTTTCCCCGTAGAATGGGGTGCAGGATATTCCAAATGAACACCACGATGCAAAGCAAAAGTAATCGGCTATAGTGAAGTTAATGCCCTGACGCAAACTTCTGTCCAAGGGGTCACTCCCGGTGAAGGGATCTCGGCCCTTGCCTCGTCGACTGAGGAGCAGGATATTCCAAATGAATACCACGATGCAAAACAAAAGTGAACGTCCTTGCAATAACAGCTTTTTGAAAAGTGTTCCAACAACATCAGATTAGGTTTGTTTATCTTGCATTGATCCGAATCAATGCAGTCCCATCAATTGATCACACCACAAAGAACGAAAATATACTGACGTACGTATATGCCATCTGCATTCGCCACTGGGTCCCGTCATCACCCGTTAGGTTAGCTAACTAACGGCAGAGCGGGGACTGGACTAGCGCGGATGAAAAACATATACAACATCTACTAATATATATACCAATATATAGTAATTCGCTCAAGGCGTGAATAAAATGCAACATCACAGAAATGTACAGCATCACAGAACAATACAGATATCTGGGATCCCCGGGTTTTACAGAGCCACTACTGAAACCCGACATTCCCCTGGTCGTGTGGATAGCCTGTGCAATGAAATCCTAGACCCCTACGGGCACGGCAAGTTACCCGCCAAAACCTGAAGCAAGGCAGCCCCCTTCAGCGCCGTGAATGGACCACCCAGCACTTCACGGAATCCGGTAACTTGGGCACCCCTCCTGGGTCAACCTGTACCCCCTACGAGTGCGGCGAATAGCCCGCCAATTCCAGACTGAAGCCCCCTCCGTCTCAATGCCCTGAGATGCGGGCTTGTTGCCCTCTAGAACTCGGCTATCCGTGCACCCCTCCGCGGGGTAACCCTAGTACAGAAAGTAAAATATACATACACCGGGTACATCGACCGTAACCAGGTCGTGCCCCAAAAGAATAATACAAACAGGCAGTGACGGCAGTCCACATGTCGGACGCTCGCCCCGCAATATCAAATGTACATAATACAACAGCACTGTACTAGCATTGCATCCAGGCTATCCTCCACGACCGATCCGCAACATCACAGCATAAACATAGAACATCAACGTGAAAATCACGTTCGCAAATCCGTCTAACCGGGCTATAGCAGTTAGACCGGATTTACCGATCGAGTGACATTCACGGTCGCAGATATAATGTAAATACTGTGAAAAAATGTGTTTAAAATATCCGATCGATCAAAAATTAACAAGTGGGCCCCCAAGCAATACTGTAGCACTCACAGAAAATCTAGGCCCAATTTTAATATTCCAAAACCCCCAAAATAAGCCCAGAAGCCCACTAGAAAAACCCGGCCCATTGATCCATACAAACTGCGGCGGAACCGCGGCCCCAAGTGGGTATTGGCCGCGGTTCCGCGCCCCTGTTGAAAGGTCAATGACTCGAATTTTCCCAGATGTCTTAGAACTCCCTGCACATCATTCTGAGACCACCTGAAAAATTTTTAGAGCCTAAAAAATTTCAACAGAAAACTGATGTAAAGGAAAATGTAGATTTTGGAATTTTGGTCGATCGGAAATGCAAAACACATTAAACAAAGCTAGACGAAATTAATGGCGAGGCTCTGATACCACTGTAAGTGCACGGCGGCGCCCCGGCCGTCAGTCCGACGGCCAAATGCGGAAGCGGTGATAAACTTTAATTTTGCGGACTTTGCAAACCGGCACCACCGCACACTAAAACCCGGATCGGGCCATTAAACTAGGTCTAGCAAACTACAAGACGGGTTAGAGATGTACCGAGTGATCCGAGTCCTCCGGTCTTCTCGTCGTCGTCCCGATCTCCCGCGGATCCTCCGGTCGTCGCCTCCTCGCCGGAAGGGCACCACATCGCCTGCATCTTTTACGGGCTCCCGCCTCAATACCGAGGCAACTCGGGCGCGAAGTTGGCTAACCGACGCGCCCAAGATTTGCTGTAGAACAGTGTAGAGTGTATGTCTCATTGGGGTTAGTTGCCTTTGGATGGAGGAATGAAGATTGAGCTTTGGAGGGAAATGAAGCTATCAATTTTTGCAAGGAAATGAGATGAACAAATGATACTCCACACAAATGAACCTCTCTCATTTTCCCTCATCCAAAGTGTGGCCGGCCAAATCTCTTCCAAGGAAAAGGTGGAGGGAAAACAAGTATATCACAAGAGGGAGGTGAGTGTAGGAGATGTAGAAAGGTGACCCTAAACAAACATGATCATTACAAAACCATACCTCCACAACAATAACCCATCCTCATTCAATCAAATCTCATTAATGCACAACATGGATGATAAAGTAAAGATGCTTATCATATCAAAACTTATGCAATAAACCCCCTACACAAATGTTATTTGCACAATTGCAAATAACCCCCTCCATCGGAAAAGTCCGGCCGGGAAAGAACAAACGAAAACCGGCCGGAACGGAATGCAAACTGGCAACTCCAGAAAAATGGTCCCGTAATAAATTACAGGAAAACCCCGATACTGTGCATACACACCCGCATCTGTATTCCGACCGGATACAAATGCAATGAGACAAAATCTACACTGTACTAAACTAGGATCCGGCTTAAACCAAAGCCGGCTAGTAGTATCCGTTCGATCCTGATCCGTGCAATACCGCACGTATCTGACCGAACCCTGCCATATATCTATACGGCCTATAGTACAAACCGTCCGATCCTGATCCGTGCAATACTGCACGTATCTGATCGGACCCTGCCATATCTCCATACGGCCTCTACAGCGTTTCGCCCGAAAGCTTGAGTAACTGAAAGTGTGGTGGACTCTAAAGACTCGTCAATACTATGGCTGTGGATTTAACCACTAGCACGTCAGAGGTATAAGCCAATACGTAACAGGCCACCAGCTATTGACTAAAAGGGACGTCGATGAGCGAACTCATCCTGACACCCTACTGAGCCTGTCAGTGACAATATCCGTACAGTCCGGTCCGTTCGTCTATGAGCATCGCATGTCGGGCCTAGGGGGTGGGTAAAAGTCAGACCCCCAAAAGCGGTACAAGTCGTGTCGGAGTGTAGCCCAGAACACCCTGAGATACTACTGGAATACCTACCAGTAAATCTCCTGCCTTGGCCAAGGACTTCGTGTAATGGCTCTCCTAGACACAGCGCGACCTCACCCCCAATACCGGGAGAGACGAACCCCTGAAGATCCGCTCACTGCCTCCATGTGGCTCGGGACTGTACCCAACTAAAACCTGTTTGCACGACTCCTTTGAGCCGTGGTAGGGTAGTAATCAAAGCACAGTGGGAACTCACACGAAACAAATGACGATCCCCAGGTCGATGAACTAACCTGTACACATGTCACCTGGGAACTGCTATCTGACGTCAGGTATAAGACCAACTAGCATATTCCCGGCGAGTCATGTCCGGTGTACTCATAACCTAATGAGCACCTGTATACATCTTAGGTGAACCAACCGACACCAGTGGCCTGTGAGACCGGCCACCGCCCCTCGTCGGGGTCTCGACTGTATACACTAGTCTACTCTGGAGAATCGATGCCCTGTCTCGAAACTCCCACGACTAGGGACCTTTTAAGGATGTGCTTATAGACCCCAGCTCCCACTTATATGATCGCCCTCATACTGCTGGCAGCCAAGCAAGAATCCTAGGGGCTCTATCAACGTGCAATAGTGACCTGTCAGGTCACCTAAAGCAGTACACGATGATAAAGGTAAACCAGATAGCAAACTATCATCTCGAGTAAGACTGTCGTACCGGGATAGGTCCTCCCTCAATCATTGCAATCACGTGCCTGTGATCCAATAATTGACTCTGAGGGCACTATCTCCAACAGTAGTTTCATGAAATTATGCATTATTTGAAAAACCCTGTTTCTCTTGATATGATATTTCAGCAGCCACCATGAGATTTATCGGTTCTGATATATATACCCCATGCGAAGAGCGTCGTGGGCCATATGAGGGTACATGGTGAGGCCCAGAGGTACCCCGGGGCAAGACGATTGAAGGACCTTGCCGATTGAGCCTGGCAGGGGAACCATAGCATCCGGTAACAGTACCTATGACTCGGAGGTTATCGTGGGGATACCGATGGGAGTCATGTGCGTATAGATACGTCGAGAGGCGAGGGTCAGAGCTAGGCACTCAAGCTTTCGGTATAGCGTATGATACGTACCTATCAGGGTGACGGTCGTGGTGACAGCACCTGATAGATTGGTATTTTTGTGTCGATGCTTGACACATTGGTTTCAAGATATTTTTACTCCTAAGTGTATATAACAGTGGAATGGGATGCTGTTATATATGCATATATATATATATAAGTAAAATGGGACGCTAATATATATGTATACATATAAATTCATATACTTCATCATAATTATTCATGCAAATATACTTAGCATATATGAGATTCACTTGATATTGGATTTGGGATATAGGAGATTCATTTGAGATTGGATACAGGATATATATGAGATTGCTAATTTTTTTACATTCAGGATATATGAGATTTACTTGATATTGTACATTCAGGGTTTGTAAGACTTACATGATATGAGAGCCAATTTGGGGGCTGATTTGAGGAATTGGGATTTGGATTGTCTTGATGGATTTTGGTCCTACCACGATGTCAGGATTCCGTGGAAATGACATGTTTCATTCCATACTCCATATTTATTGTTTATGCACTGCTTCATGTATTAGTTGTACCTGATAGAGTACCTTCCATGACTGTAGCATTTACATACCTTATTTTATATGTATTGCTTCATGTATTAGTTGTAACTGCTAGAGTACCTTTCATGGCTGTTGCATATATACATTGTCATATCATCGCTTCATGTATTAGTAGTACCTGATAGAGTACCTTACTTGATTGTTGCATACAGATTGTCGTATTATTATTGCTTCATGTATTAGTAGTACCTGATAGTGTACCTTCATGACTGTTGCATTCATATGACTTTTATTGCTATTAGTTGTATATGTTAGATTCGCACTGTACGTGCATACTTGCGACTACCTGCATATGTTATTTACTATTCACGAGTTGGAAACTCACCCCCGTTGTGCCACAGTGTTTTGCAGGTCGTTCCTCACAGTAGTCACAGGCAAGGCTATTCATCTATCTTATCATCTTCTGCTGCGGATACTGCTTCGGCTCACAGTGTGCAGTTTTGCTTTAGGTGGGTTTTGTGGTTATCCGTTCATGTTCATTGTATATTTGTTGTATCCTGTACTCTCCATCTACCACTTTCATGTGTATGACTTAGAGATTTGATGTGAGGACGATATTGTATATTTTGGTGACTTGGATGTCCTTTATGCTGTTTTACTTCTATCGTCTTTTATTTCTTCGCTACGGCGTCATATATCTGTTGTGGTGGTTGTTTTACGCCGTTGGGCATGGATTTGCTACCGTTGGGGATGCTTTACTTTATATTTATGTTGTACCCATTTTTGGGGTTAGTTTTTACAAAGGAGGTGCTGCCAAAATTTTAAAGAAAATAAAATTGGGACTTTAAAGAATTTGGTTTGAGATTTCAAAAGTTTTGAAAATGCTATTATCACTTACTACTTTTGATGGTTTAGATTGCTGGGTTGTCGGCTTACTTAAATTGCGTTACGCCTGTAGACGTTGCGTAGTTTATGGGCCATCACGTGCCAATTTCGGGGCGTGACAAAGTTGGTATCAGAGCGCTAGATTTTACCTTTCGGAGTGTAGAATAACCTTGGTATGATGGAGTAGGTAGATTAAGCAGAGTAACGTAGTGTGTGTATGTCCGCGGCATACTCACGATCGCGGTACTCCGCCTAAAGTGACCTAAGTACTAATTGCTTGAAATTCCTTTCTTGATGATTCATATCCTTGTGATTCGATTTCCATGTTCATATCGAATCCTATTTCCATTTATAGCCTTTGCCGCCGATGACTATGGGGACTCAGAGTGATGCAGTGAGAGCCGAGGTCAGAGTTGACTCGTGTGGGACGAGGACTAACCAGGATGGCACGCTCGTTATACAGGAGAAGATGGATCCGCCTTCGACAGATCATATCGCTAGGCTTGTGGTAGATATGCAGGACTTGCGCCAGACGATGAGTTCATTGGTTGAGGCCATTCGAGCACAGCGACAGGAGGTTGTCACCCCTGTTACCCAGTTGTTCCTTGCGATCAGCACTCAGCATAGTGTTACGTATACAGCACCAGTGGATGCAGCCCTAGTTGACGAGACACATATTCCAGAGACTTTGGGAGTTCCGAAACAGTGGAGGACTCGTGCAGGTGTACCAGCCCGGAGACAGAGGTTCAGTCGTCGAGACAGATTTCATGACCGTCGCAGGAGTAGCGGAGGCTTGGGACGAGGAGAGTTGTGTTAGCTAGATTAGCCATTTGTTATGTTAACTTCTGTCAGCGATTCTTTTGTTGCGCGACACGTATTTCGGTCTTATGCCAATCGGATAGGAGATAGAGATTCGTCCGTCGTTTTGATCCTTCTAGAGATGTTGGATTTGATGTTCTCCTAGGCACGGACTGGTTAGCTACGTGCTAGGCATCTGTGGACTGCCGTGAGAAAACAGTCAGGTTTTATTTTCCCGGAAAGTCTATTCTTGTTGTGCAGGGAGACAGTGGTGCCGCCTATCACAGCTTGAATTCAGCCTTTTTCGCTAGTCGGCTTTTAAGGAGAGGATGTCAAGAATTCTTGGCGTTCATTCGTGATACCGGAGCCATAGTGGGATTTTTGGAACGGGTTCCTATCGTGCGAGAGTTTTCCGACGTTGTTTCAGATGAGCCGGCGAAGCTTAGGGAGCTTAAGGATTAGCTGCAGAGTTGTTTGTTGGGGGGCTTGTTGCATCAGAGTGTTTCACTTTGGGGGGCTCCTATTTCTGTTCGTCAAGGAGAAAGACGGCAGTTTGAGGTTGTTTATTGATGGATCGTCAATTGAACTGGCTTACGGTGCCGATAGGTATCCTTTACCTCGCATTAACGATTTCTTCGATCAGCTCCAGAGTGAGAGACTTTTTCTAAGTTTGTTTGGGATCAGGTCATCATTAGTTGCGGGTTCGGAGTGATGTCATTCCGAAGTCTTCTTTTGTGCATGCTACGGGCTTTATGAGTTTTGGTGGTGTTGTTGGACTTACCAATGCCCTAGCAGCATTCGTGGATGTGATGAACGAGATTTCTTCAGGCCGTTCCTCGGCCAGTTTATTGTTGTGTCATTAATGACATTCTGGTATATTCCAAGAGTCATGAGGAACGTGAGCAGCACTTGAGGATTTTTTTTGCAGATACTGGGAGAGCACCAGCTGTCTGCTAAATTCTCAGAGTGTTCCTTCAGGCTTGATTGTGTTGACTCCTAGGTCTTGTAGTTATAGGAGACGGTTTTGTATGATTCCGAGGAAGATCGAGGCCGTACGGCTTTGGCCCAGACTTGTGTACGGGACAGAGGTCCGCAGATTTTTTGGCTTAGCAGGTTTTTACCGCTGTTTCGTGCAGGATTTCTTGTGTATCGCTGCACCGTTGACTGGACTGACCAGAAAGGAGGTTCTTTTTCTTTGGACTGAGGCATGCATGCGGAGTTTTCTGCAGTTGAAGACTCGGTTGACAACTGCACCAGTTCTTTCTTTGCTTTCTGGTTCGGGCGACTTTGTTGGTTAACTGTGATGTTTCGTGAGTGGGGCTCGATTTTGCGCTGATGTGGCACTATAGAGTTATCGCTTATGCTTCCTGACAGTTGGAGGAAGTACGAGCAGGATATCCCACTCCTGATCTGGAGATGGCCGCGGTGGTCGTGCGTCGGAGATTGGAGACACTACTTGTTCGGAGAGTCGTGTCAGATTTTCACGGACCACCAGAGCTTAACTTACATCTTCCTGCAGCGGGTTTTGATTGTTGAGACAGCGCCGTTGGATGAAGCTTGTGCAGGATTGTGTTTGTGAGATCCTCGCTACCCGCGGTAAGGCGATTGTGGTAGCTGATGCTGGAGTCGTAGGCCCAGGGTTAGCTTGTTCCAGCTGTGCGCAGTGTTGAGACAGTTTTCTGCAGGTTTACAGTTCTTGTGTGATCGTTAAGTACAGCTTAAGTTCGCCTCTACTGAGGGGACAACTTGCTCATGTCCGCGCCTGTCCACTTTTCCTTAATCGCTTTCGCGAGGCACATCGGCGTTCGTCAGAGATTCTTGAGCATACTCGGATGGGTAAAGATTCGGAGTCCTTGATTTGTGACCAGATGTGCTACGTTTAGGGACGCGCTTGTGTGTACCTGTTGCTGATGGGTAGAGACGCGAAATCCTAGTGCAGGCACATCAGTCAGCTTTTGGTGTTCATTCAAGTTCCACCAATTTGTAGCGTGACTTGTGAGATAGTTACGGGTGGACAGGGATGAAGAGTGAAGTTTCGGATTTCGTTTCAAGGTGTCTGCCTTGTTATGAGCTAAGGTTGAGCATCTGAGACCGGATGGAGAGTTGCAACCTTTAACCGTTCCGGAATGGGAATGGGAGCAGATATTCACGAATATCGTTATGGTGTCTACCCAGGTCAAGTCAGGGTATGACTCCATTTTGGTGTTTGTTGTCGGGTTTGCTCAGTTTGCTCTGTTGTTCTTTGTTAAGTTTGTGCGTTTGTTCGGAGTTCCTTTATGTGTTGTATCCAATGGAGGCACCCTGTTCGCTTGCCATTTTGGGTAGAAGCTTCAGGAAGCCTTGGGTACCGGTTGAGCTTTAGCTCCGCTTTCCATCCGTTGGCTGATGGTTAGACAGAACGGACTATACAGACTCTGGAGGATATTCTTGTGCGTACATACTAATTGTTGTCGGCAGTTAGGATCGTCACTTGCTATTGATAGGATTTTCCTTGGATAGCAGTTATCAGGAGACATTCCAATTGGAAACCATAGGTTTTGTTGTTAGGTCGTGTCGATCGCCATTCTGTTTTTCTGACTCTGCGTAAGTAGGATTTTTGGACCCCGGCTAGTCTAGAGACTTCAGATATGATCCAGTTGGTTCAGGTCAGGATGAGAGTAGCCCAGTGCAGACATAGGTCTTATGCCGACCGTGGTGGTCGCAGACTTGAGTTCACAGTGGGAGATCATGTATTCCTACGGATTTTCCGATGATTGACGTGTTGAGTTTTGGGAAGCTTATCCTAGGATTGTAGGTCCTTTTAAAGTCCTCAAGCAAGTTAGTTCCGTTGCCTATAATATGGAACTTCCGCCCAGATTATTGAGTATTCACCCATTTTCCTTATGTCGATACTTCGCAATTACCTTCATGACCTTTCTCACATGATTCAGCATTAGACATTTAGCTTGGACGCGATCTTTTCGTTCACCAGCAGCCAATAGTGTTAGTGGATCGGTAGGTGGAGAAATTTTGGTCAAGGGTCTTGCCATCTGTGGAGGGTTTTCTTGGCGTAACCGTACAGTGAGGTGATCACTTGGGAGGCTGTGAGAGAGATTTGGGAGTTTTTATACTCATCTCTTTGAAGGTACGCATAGTGAGAATTTTAAATTCGGGAGCCGAATTACTTTAAGGGGGAAGATTGTAACGTTTTAGAAATCGTTTTGCTAATTTTTCCGTTTTAGGGTAAAATAGTCGGCGTTTTCCGTTTTAACCCGATTGTGATCAAACTTCAATATAGACTTGCCGGCACCTAGTTTAGCTAGAATGAAGCTAGTGCGCGGGCTTTGGGGGTCAATGGGAAGTTTTGGTTCACATAGAATTTTTCCCTAATTAAATATTATTTTAATTCTTTATTTGCGCACTTTATTAGTGGTAATTACTTTTTGGTTTGGGTTAATTACTACTAATATGGTTTTATGCTAATCTAATCACTAGATATTTTGTTAAACCCTCCATCCATAATATCTAGATATTTTGTAGATTAAAATGAATTTTTAAAAGAAAGGAAAAGGTGGCAATTTACATTAAATGAAGCATTAATTGAATTGTGCTAGAAATTTCTTCACAATTTACACAACACCCTCCCCCCCCCACTTGAAATGGCCGGCCACTTCCCTTGGCTGCCCAAATTTTCCCCCTCCATTTCTATCTCATTTTGCTTCATATAGATCATCAAAAATCATAAATAAATCCCACAAACTCATTTATAAATCAAAACCCTTCATTCTTGAACTCAAAGTAAGCTTGGATCATCATGGAAGACATCATTTTGGATGCTTAGATTTGGTGTTTTATTGCAAGTTTTTAAATCATTTTGGAGGTATAAAACCCTAATCCTAATGCTTAATTCTTGTTTTAAATCTTTAATTAGCTTATTAGTTGTTAAATTAAATCTATTTAAATGCATGTTTAAAATTCTAGAAATGGTTTTTTGATAACTAATTAGGGTTTTGATTAGTGAATATGTTAATTGTTAAGTTAAGACAAATGAAAACTTAATCAAGTTGCCAATTTTTTAAATGATATTTCCTAATCGGCTAATTAAGATAATTAACAAACTAAATTTTTGCTAATCCTAATTAGTGAAATCTAAAATTTTAGTAAAGGTTAAATGGTTTAACCTTGCTATTTTGAGATGTTTGTAAATTCTAGTTTTGATAAAACTTGTAGTTTTATACTAAAATGATATAAGCTGCTTACTAGGTTTCGGTGAATTTTAGGCGTGGGTTTCTTTTGACGTTGCGACGCTATTTATATTAGCTTCCACGTTTATTATTGTGTTTTGAATGCGTGATCGGTACGATCAGGGTCTAGGCTTGGTAGTTGTGTCGCTTTGCGTTCCTAGCCAGGGTCGTGCCGATGTCGTTCGTGTCTTTGTGTAGCTTTTGCTCTTGAGTTCGTTTCATAATGTCGCTACGTGCGTTAGCCACTAAAACGAACACTCAAGAGTATGTTTGGAGTTGGTGCGTCGGTTAAACGTAGTTGTACGTATTTTTGGTCGATTGCTTATATACGCTTGCTTTATTGATATATGTGTTCAGGATCGCAGGCGGGGACTTCGGGCGCTGCGAACAAGGGAAAGCGAGTGGTAGGCTTTACTTAGCCAGGAGCGTTGGTGAGTAGATTTAACATCTACAGGGGAATCGCCCGCATGGCGTTATGCATCTGGGCTAGAGATGTTATGAATTGTCGCATATTCTATTTCATATATAGAGTTGCGCATACACCTTATTGCTTAGTTATTTGTTGTGCCTGGACTTGTACCCTTAGGACACTGCACTATTATTTACGGCTCATGTTGCACGAGCACTGATTGTATGCCACACAAACACTGTCAATAATTGCCATGACACGCACAACACACATACCTATATGATATTGTTTGGTTAGGGACATTGAGACATTGATTCATATTTTTTTATGCATATGACATATAGCATACATGTATACCTACATGCTTACATATATACTTTGACATGCTTACATGCTAGTTACCTGTATACCTATAGGGTGTTGTACAATTAGCGATAGGTACATACACATATAATAACATAGCTACATGTATACCTTGCATACATACTTCACTTATACCTGGAGGGTATATTACATCATTATTGATAGGTAGATACATATACCTTGCTATACCTTCATGTTTACTCACATATCTAGTTGTAGCTACATGTCTACCTTTATTTGATGTTATATAGACTTGGAGAAATTAGGAACTGCATATATATATTTTAACTTGTTGCAGTTAAATAGCGGCTTTTCCTTTATATACTTACATTGCAGTTTTATGTTGCATATATTATATTCATAGATTTTCGCATTGAGATATGGATTTTTCATGATGTTTTCTGAATTTGAGGACCATAGTAGTTTCATGAAATTATGCATTATTTGAAAAACCATGTTTCTCTTGATATGATATTTCAGCAGCCACCATGAGATTTATTGGTTCTGATATATATACCTTATGCGAGGAGCGTCGTGGGCCGTATGAGGGTACATGGTGGGGCCCGGAGGTACTTCGGGGCAAAACGATTGAAGGACCTTGCAGATTGAGCCTGGCAGGGGAACCATACCATCCGGTGATAGTACCTATGACTCGGCGATTATCGTGGGGATACCGACGGGAGTCATGTGCTTATAGATACGTCGATAGGCGAGGGTCTGAGCTAGGCACTCGAGCTTTCGGTATAGCATATGATACGTACCTATCAGGGTGCCAGTCGTGGTGACAACACCTGATAGATCTGTATTTTTGTGTCGATACTTGACACATTGGTTTCATGATATTTTTACTCCTAAGTATATATAACAGTGGAATAGGACGATGTTATATGTGCGCATATATATATATATATATATATATATATATGGAATAGGACGCTAATATATATGTATACATATAAATTCATATACTTCATCATAATTATTTATGCAAATATATTTAGGATATATGAGATTCACTTGATATTGGATTTGGGATATAGGAGATTCATTTGAGATTGGATACAGGATATATATGAGATTGCTGATCTTGAACATTCAGGATATATGAGATTTACTTGATATTGTACATTCAGGGTTTGTAAAACTTACATGATATGAGAGCCAATTTGGGGACTGATTTGAGGAATTGAGATTTGGATTGTTTTGATGGATTTTGGTCCTACCACGATGTCAGGATTCCGTGGAAATGACATGTTTCATTCCATACTCCATATTTATTATTTATGTCCTGCTTCATGTATTAGTTGTACCTGATAGTGTACCTTCTATGACTGTTGCATTTACATACCTTTTTTTATATGCATTGCTTCATGTATTAGTTGTAACTGCTAAAGTACCTTTCATGGCTGTTGCATATATACATTGTCATATCATCGCTTCATGTATTAGTAGTACCTGATAGAGTACCTTACATGATTGTTGCATACAGATTGTCATATTATTATTGCTTCATGTATTAGTAGTACCTAATAGTGTACCTTCATGACTGTTGCATTCATATGACTTTTATTGCTCTTAGTTGCATATGTTAGATTCGCGTTGTACGTGCATACTTGCGACTACCTGCATATGTTATTTACTATTCACGAGTTGAAAACTCACCCCCGTTGTGCCACAGTGTTTTGCAGGTCATTCCTCATAGTAGTCAGAGGCAAAGCTATTCATCTATCTTATCATCTTTTGCTGCGGATACCGCTTCGGCTCACAGTGTTCAGTTTTTCTTTAGGTGGGTTTTTTGGTTATCCGTTCATGTTCATTGTATATTTGTTGTATCATGTACTCTCCATCTACCACTTTCATGTGTATGACTTAGAGACTTGATGTGAGGACGATATTGTATATTTTGGTGACTTGGATGTCCTTTATGCAATTTTACTTCTATCGTCTTTTATTTCTTCGCTACGGCGTCGTATATCTGTTGTGGTGGTTGTTTTACACCGTTGGGCATGGATTTGCTCCCGTTGGGGATGTTTTACTTTATATTTATGTTGTACCCAATTTTGGGGTTAGTTTTTACAAAGTAGGTGCTGCCAAAATTTTAAAGAAAACAAAATTGGGACTTTAAAGAATTTGGTTTGAGATTTCAAAAGTTTTGAAAATGCTATTATCACTTACTACTTTCGATGGTTTAGATCGTTGGGTTTTCGGCTTACTTAAATTGCGTTACGTCTGTAGACGTTGCGTAGTTTGTGGGCCATCACGTGCCAATTTCGGGTCGTGACAGGAAGCTTGTTGAATTACCCGACTAAGTTATTGAAAAGTGTTTTCGATTTAAGACTAAAATGCAGAGTTTATAGGTTTAAGCATGAAATTCAGAATATGAGATATTCCGGGTTTATGATGTCTAATAAATATGCGGATTCTAATTATTGTAGTTTTTCATTTCTTTTCTGCGACCGTAGGTGTAATATGTAGGGTATCCCTAATCTCGTTGCTATATATCAACGACATTCGGGATACGCATATTTACTTACTTTGATGACATGAGATATTATGTGTTGCTGTGATATGTTATATTAGATCGTCGTGATTGAATAGCCAGGGGTTTTTGCATGAGATAAGAGTTTTTCAATTTTCATTCATGTAAAATTGTATGTAATATTCTTTTATTGTGAAACTTCCGGGTTGAGGATGATGCCACCATCGATGTATATTATTTACTTTTCCGCATTAGGATAGACCCAAGACGTGGAGCATAAGTAACCGAGTTCTAGAGTGCAGTGGGAGACCCTCTCGAGGAGTCGAGACCGGGTCTTCTAACTCTAGAATTGGTAGGGTTGCTTGCCGCTCTCGTAGGGGTCTAGGGATGTGGATTTGGCTATTCATCACGACCGCGGAATCCGTGTTTTCATTACTGGCTTAATTTAAAAAATGGACCCCTAGTATATCCAATATTTTATATGTTGACTTCTGCTGCTTGAGTTCTGTGATGCGATCATATAACTGCGTGAGAAGAATGCTATATATATATATATATATATATATATATATATAAACGTTGCTTATGTTTTGCACCCGCGCTAGTCCAGCCCTCGCTCTGCCGTTAGTTAAGTAACCTAACGGTGCATGACGGGGCCCCGTGGCGAATGCGGATGGTATAAGCGTGCGTTCTATTTTCATTTCTTTTCCGTGATGTTTAGGGAAACATAAATGATGGGACTTCAATAATGAGATTAATGGAAAGAAAAGAAACCTAAAGATGTTGTAGAATCAAAATTTTCAAAAAGGTAGCTCTAGTTCTTGTTTTGTATAGTGGTATTCCTTAATGAATATCCAACACCTCATTCGATGAGAAAAGAGGTGAGATCTCTTCACCGGGAGTGACCTCTTTAGCAAAACTAGCAAATGCTACAACCCACTCGGTTTTGTTTTGATAGCTTCTCTAGTTCTTGCTTTGCATAGTGGCATTCCTTGATGAATATCCAGCACCTCATTCGATGAGGAAAGAGCCGAGATCCCTTCACCGGGAGTAACCTCTTTATTAAAACTAGCAAATGCTACAAAAACCACTTCTTTTCAAAACAGTAGATTCTACGACGATATCAAGTTCATTATGCTAAAGGTTTTCTTCAAAACCAGTGGTAGCCCTCCGTCATTTCAGATAAGGACTATTTTAGTATTCGTGCTGCGTTTGTTGTCCTTCGTCATGGCTAGTGTACGGTAGCTGATTAGTTCTTATCTGCTGTATATGATGCGATTGGATTAGGGTAGTCGTACGACCTTTTTGGCCTCCGTCAAGGGTCATGCGAGTGGGTTAATTCAATCACGAAATGAACGGGTTGAACTTGATTACCGTCCTGTGGTTTGTTGGCCTCCGTCAAGGTCATAGATTGTTAGGGGTAAAAACAGATATTGGGAATTTCAAATGTTGAAATTTGCAATGAGAATGCATACCTTCTATGAGATAGTTGGATCCCGACACCCGCTTTGAGTAAGAGTTACTCCTGAGAGGGTTTTCCACTGTACAATTAGCTGATCCAGTAGGTGTCTAAGAAAGATGTTAACGAGGTTATGCCCTTGCCGAAACGAGGTTATTTAATTAGTTCCATGCGAAAGCATGTGGAGACTCCCTCGGAGTACCAATTCCTGCCCGGCTGACCGATTGGCGAACTTTTAGGGTGTAATTAATCCCGGCTAATCTTACCTTTTATGGTTTGAATGAAGATTTGATAAAAACAGTGGGAGCCATTCTGATTAGATAAGATAATAACCAATCTAATCTTGCAATAGCGCACGTTAAAGTGTTTCCTTCTCTCTCTTTCTCCTGGTAGCGACCAATGACACGCCTTAATCAAGATAATAATATGGATGTATTGATCGAACCCACTTATTATACTGGGCTAGGGAACGACGGTTCCGCTCTATCTTATGACTGTGATAAGTCTGAGCAAGGAATAGAGGAATATCAGAATTCCCATGCAACCCGAACGAAGAAAGAGCATGCGGATGCATCTTCTTCGGGTGTGTTCGTTACCGAAAACTGTTTCTCAGTTTGCTCTACGTCCTGGGTATTAGATACTGGATAGGATCCCATGTCTGTAATTTGTTACATGGGCTAAGAAGAGATAAAGAACCGGGAAAGGGTGATGTCTCTAAAAGTAGGGAATGGAGCAATTGTTGCAGCCAAAGCAGTTGGCGAATATCACCTTGTATTTCCAAGTGGTAATACATTAATTTTGAACGACTGTTATTACGTACCAAAAATGATGTGCAATATTATATCAGTTTCTTTATTACATAAAGAAGAATATAATTTTGTATTGGAGAATAATGTTATGAACATTTTCCTAAATCAAATTTTGATTGGGTTTCGTACGTTGTGTAATAGTATATACGTTCTAAATCAAACTACAGTTCTAAACATACAGAACACACAAGAGGAAAAGTTCATAAATGAACGATTTTTTTTTGTGGCATTATAGACTTAGTCATATCAATGCGACAAGACTGGCCAAGTTGTATAAAGATGGATATTTAAATCCGTTTGAATTTATATCTTATAAAACTTGCCAGTCATGTCTCAAATGTAAGATGACCAAAACTCCGTTTACTGGACACGGAGAAAGAGCTACTAAACTCTTGGGACTGATACATAGTGATGAATGTGGTCTTATGTCTACACACACTAGGAATGGTTTCTCTTACTTCATTACATTCATCGATGATCTCTTAAGATTAGGACATGTGTTCCTGATGAAACACAAATCTGAAGCTTTTGAGAAATTTAAGGAATATAAGAATGAAGTAGAGAACCAGACGGGTAAAAGTATTAAAATCCTACGATCTGATCAGGAAGGAGAATACTTAAGCACGGAATTCCGAGACTACTTAAAAGAGAATGGGATTCTCTCTCAACTTACTCCTCCGTATACACCACAGTACAATGGAGTATCGGAGCGGAGGAATCACACCCTATTAGATATGGTGCGCTTTAGATGAGTACTGCTGAGTTACCTATGTCATTTTGAAGTTATGCGCTTGAGACAACCGCATACATATTGAATATGATTTCTATCAAATCCGTGCCTACCACTCCATATGAGATATGAAAAAGGAAGAGACCATGTCTTAATTTTATTAAGATATGGGGTTGTCCGGCCTATGTTAAAAAACAAAATCCGGACAAACTCGAGGCAAGGTCAGTTCTGTGCAAATTTGTAGGATATCCCAAACATTCGCGAGGGTATATCTTCTACCACACCGAGGAACAAACTGTGTTTGTTTCTCGACATGCCACCTTTTTAGAAAAGGAATTTCTTATGAAAGAAATTAGTGGTGATGAGGTAGAACTGGAAGAAGTTCCAGCTACACAAACTATAACTGACAATTTGGTAGAACCGGAGGATTCAATAGTCCCCGATGAATCTCAGCCGCTTCGCAGATCTAGTAGGGTTCCCCATCCACCTAAGAGATACTATGGTTTTCTCATAGACGGTAGGAGTGAGGATTGCATCATGTAAGATGATGACCCAACTAGTTTTGAGCAGGCCATCACAAGTGGAGACTCTGTGAAATGGCTGGATGCTATGTGATCTGAGATGGAATCCATGTACACCAACAAAGTATGTACTTTGGATGTTGCTCCTGAAGGGGTAGAACCCATCGGGAGCAAGTGGATATTTAAGAAGAAAATTGGTGTAGATGGAAAGGTTGAGACCTTCAAAGCTAGACCTGTTGAAAAAGGTTTTCGTCCATGACCAGGTGTCGATTATGATGAAACCTTTTCTCCACTCACTATGCTTAAGTCTATCAGGATACTACTTGCCATTGGTGCATACCATGACTACGAAATCTAGCAGATGGACGTCAAGACCACTTTTCTAAATGGTGATTTAGAAGAGAGCGTGTATATGACTCAGGCAGAGGGCTTCGTAGACAGTGAGAGCAGCGGAAAGGCGTGCAAGCTGCTTAAATCAATTTACATATTAAAGAAGGCATCACGCAGCTGGAACATCTATTTTGATGTAGCGGTCAAAGAGTTTGACTTCATAAAAAACGTAGATAAACCATGTATATACAAAAAGATTGTAGAGAGTAAGGTTGTCTTCCTCGTATTGTAAGTGGATGACATACTCTTGATAGGAAATGATGTTCCTAAGCTACAATCGATCAAGCTCTCCTTATCACAAAATTTCTCCATGAACGATCTAGGTGATGCCTCCTACATTCTGGGGATAAAGATATACATATATAGATCTAAACGGATGTTGGGATTGTCCCAATCCAGGTACATTGACACAATACTAAGGTGGTTTAGTATAGAAGATTCTAAGCGTGGTAATTTACCAGCTTGTTCAGGAATCACTCTCTTCAAGAGATGTCTCTCAAGACTGATTTGGAGAGAGCTCGCATGACAGTGATACCCTATGCTTCTACAGTTGGGTCTATCATATTTGCGATGTTATGTACCAGACCGAATGTAGCTTACGCACTAGGTGTAGTGAGTAGGTATCAATCAGAACCTGGGGAACTGGATAGCTGTGTAGAACATTCTTAAGTACTTGAGAAGGAATAAAGAAATGTTCTTGGTGTATGGTAACGGTGAATTCCAGGTGGAGTCCTTTACCGATTCGAGCTTCCAGAATGATAAAGACGACAGTAAGCCGGTCTCAGGTTTTGTCTTCACCCTTATTGGAGGGACAATATGTTGGAAGAGTTCCAAGTAAGATACCATAGCAGACTCGACGATGGAGGCTGAATACATCGCTGCCATTGATGCTGCCAAAGAGGCTGTCTAGTTAATGAAATTCATTGCTAAACATGGTGTGGTTCCATCCATTGAGCATCAATACCTTTGTATTGTGATAACAATGGAGCTGTGGCTTTGGCCAAGGAACCTCGGTCCCATCAGCGATCAAGATATATTCTTAGACGGTATCACCTGATCCAGGAGATAGTAGATCGACGGGAGATCGAGGTCAGGAGAGTTAACACGAAGGATAACACAACGGATCCACTCACGAAGGCCCTCCCCCAGACGCAGTTTGAGAGAATTTTTGGGATGTTGGGTATAAGAAACTACAACAACTGGCCTTAGTGCAAGTGGGAGATTGTTAGGAATATGTATGCCCTAGAAGCCATTATTGTATAATTTAGTGGATGCTTGGGCATATATATAGGACTTTCTTGCTCGACATGATAGTATACTATCTGGTTGCTCTTTATCTTAACATGTACACTTGTATTATTATACTATCTCTCTGATACATGTTGATAAAGCCCTTAGGATATCTGCTTGACTACCAGGACTACGATGCTGATCATACTACTTAGACTTGTGTAGTTCATAAGCACATCCTTTAACTATTCCTAGTCGAGGGAGTATCAAGACAAGGCATCGATATTCCAGAGTAGACTAGTGTGTACGTTTCTTGGCCCTATAGGGGGAGATGGTTGATCCCATAACCATTGGTGTTTGACATCAAAGATTGTACACAGGTGCTCATTAAAGAATGGGTACACATAACAGGACTCGCCGAGAACTCCTAAATGGTACTATACCTATCGTCAGATAGCAGTTCTCTGGTGACACTGGTATAGGTTAGTCTGTAAACCCTAGATCGTCATAGTGTCTTGTGTGGTTCCCATTGATCTTTGATTTTCTCCCTACCACGGCTCGAAGGAGTCGTGCAAATAGGTGGATTTTGGGTACAGTCCCGAGTCATATGGAGGCAGTGAGCGATAAGAGGGGTTTCGTCTCTCTCGGTATAGGGAGTTGATGTTGCGCTATACTCGATTGGCTATAACAGTAAGTCCCTGGCCAGGGCTGATGAGATTTACTGCTAAGTGTTATCAGTAGTTTCTCGAACCGTTACATCGGCATGACTTATCAAGTTACTGGGGTCTGAAAATTCCATCCCTAGACTCGATATGCGACATATCAGACGAAGAGAACGGACTGTACTTTAAGTGTTACTTATAGGCTTCATGGGAGTTTGGACAAGCTTGCTTGTTGATCTTCTAATCGCTCAATACCTGGGTAGCAGTTACGTCCAGCTAGTACAGCTGACGGCTTGTGGGTAACTGATGTGATCATTACCTACTGTTGGCGTATATTGACATGTCTTTAGAGTCCCATACAGAGGTTTCCTAGTTCAAGCAAAACGAAGTAGGGCACATATGCTGATATGTGCGGGAGCCTGATTAAATATGAGTATGTGATACCGTATTCTAATCTGGCGACATTTGATATCGTTAGGTTATATGTGATATAACTGGATTATTGAATCAAGTGTTTATTTGATAACGTGATATACAGATAAATGATATTAGTCGGTTATATATGATATAACCGGATTATTAAATCACGTGTTGATTTAATAATTTGATATAGATTTATATTTGATATAATTATGTGTTAACTAATATTAATGCTCACTTAAGTTTTTATTCTCTTGATATGTGTGTGTGTGTGTGTGTGAGAGAGAGAGAGAGATTTATATTGTATATATATATTAGAATTATCTATTTTAGAAATAGATAATTGAGGTGGAAAATGGGAGATATTTTGGGCATGGGTGAAGCATGGCATTTTTCATTTGTTTATTAGTTTGCTTTCACTATAGAAGCATGGTTAGTTTTATTTATTGAAATAAATTCCATGCTTCAATAAGTAAGGGTATTATGAGAGCCATTTTTCACTCATTCACTTACTTGATTTTTCCTTGAGCTCATTTTCTTTGCTCTCACCATTTTCTCCTCCTTCCTCCTCAAAGCCATAACCCTCACATGTATTGTGAACCCTATGGCTTTAGAGTAATCCAAGTCAGCTAAACACCGTACTTCATTAACATACACTCAATTATCCATTATGTATAGGTTATTTCATTCACTAATAGTAGATTACTGAAGAGGCAGCTTAAATTAGAGAAGCTTCAAGGTGGATCATCTTCGACATGAAGATCACGAAGCAAGCTTGTTCCTTCTTCAAGTGGAGCTACGAGGAGTCGTAAGGACTACTACCGGGAGCTTTAGAAGTGAAGGAATTGGTCTACAAAGGTTGTAAACTCTTTCACTTAGCTTAATTCTTTTCATATCATGCATTAAAGTCTAATACCCTAGTTATGATTCTAGATTAGTGTAGCTTAGCATCCTAGATTTTTTAAAATTTCATGCTTGATGCCGGTATAAACATTGTGGTGGTGCTAGGAAACACTTTCATGTATCAGTCCCAAGAGTTCAGTGGCTCTTTCTCCATGTCCCGTAAACGGAGTTTGTGTCATCTTTCCTTTGAGACATGACTGACAAGTTTCATAAGATGTAAATTCAAATGGATTCAAATATCCATCTTTATGTAACTTCGCTAGTATGGTCGCATTGATATGACCAAGTCTACAATGCCACAAGAAGGCTTCGTTCATTTCTGAACTTTTCCTCTTGTGTGTATTCTGTATATTTAGAACTGCGTTTTGATTTAGAACGTATATACTGTTACACAACGTACCAAACCCAATCAACACTTGATTTAGGAAAATATTCATAACATTTTTCTCTAGTGCAAGGTTATATAGTTCTTTATCTAATAAGGAAACGGATATTACATTGCACATCAGACGGTACGAAATAACAGTCGTTCAAAATCAATGTATTATCATTTGGCAATACAAGGTGATTTTCGCCGACAGTTTCGGCAGCAACAATTGCTCTGTTCCCTACTCTTAGAGACATATCACTCTTTCCCAGTTCTCTATTTCTCTGTAACCCTTGTAATATATTACAAATGTGGGATCCTGATCCGGTATCTAATACCCAGGATATAGAGCTAACTGAGAAACAGTTCTCAATAACTAACACACCTGAAGAAGATGCATCATCATGCTTTTTCTCCGTGAAGGTTGCATGAGAATCCATGCATTCCCCTATTCCTTGCTCAGACTTATGACAGTCATAAGATAGAGTGGAACCAATGTTCCCCAGCCCAGTATAATAAGTGGGTTCGATCAATACATCCATATTATTATCTTGATTAAGGCATGTCATGGTTGCTACCCGGTGAGAGAGAAGAAAATCCTTTAGCGTGCACTCTTGCAAGATTAGATTGGTTATTATCTTATCTAATCAGGATAGCTCCCACTGTTTTTATCAAATCTTCCTTCAAACCCTAAAAGGTAAGATTAGCCGAGATTAATTACACCTTACAAGTTCGCCAATCTGTCAGCCAGGTAGGTATTGGTACTCCGAGGGAGTCTCCCCGTGCTTTCGCGTGGAACTAATTAAATAATCTCATTTCCGCAGGGGCATAACCCCATTAACACCTTTCTTAGACACCAACTGGATCAGCTAATTGTAAAGTGCAAAACACTCACAGGAGTAACACTTATTCGCGGTGGGTATCAGGATCCAACTATCTCATTGAAGGCATGCAATCTCATTGCAAATTTCAACACTTGAAATTCCCGATATCTGTTTTTACCCCTAGCGACTTATGACCTTTTCTATGGTCAACAAATCATAAGTGCTAGCCAAGTTCAACCCGTCATTTCGTGATTGAATTAAACCCACCCGTACGCCCCTTGGCTAAGGTCAACAAAGCCGTACGACTAACCTAATCCAATCGCATCAAATGCTGCAGATAAGCACTATTCAGCTACCGTACACTACGCCTTGGCTATGGTCAAAAAACATAGCACGAATACTAAATAGCACTTATCTTAAATGACAGAGGGCTACATCAGGTTTTTAAGAAAACCTTTAACGTAATGAACTTGATATCGTTGTAGAATCCAGTGATTTGAAAAAGGAGAGGTTTAAGTTCCGCTTTTAAAATCAAGTAGTTTTCAAAACAAACCGAATAGGTTGTAGCATCTGCTAGTTTTGCTAAAGAGCTCACTCCCGGTGAAGGGATCTAGGCTCTTTCCTCATCGAATAAGGTGCTGGATATTCATAATGGAATATCGCTATGCAAAGCAATAACTAGATCTACCTTTTTGAAAAAATTGATTCTACAACATTTTTAGGTTTCTTTTATTTTCATTAATCTCATTAATGACGTCCCATCATTTATGTTTCCTAAACATCACAGAAGAAAAGAAAATAAAACACATATATATGCCATCCGCATTCGCCATTGGGACCCGGGGCTTTACCGTAAGGTTACTTAACTTACGGCAGGACGGAGTCAGAACTAGCGCGGATGCAAAATATATATAGTGTCTATTAATATATCATATATATATATATAGCAGCATTCGTCTCACGCAGTTATATGATCACATCAGAGAACTCAAGCAGCAAAAGCAAAGATATGAAATATAGGATATACTAGGAATTCCGTATTTTAAATTAAGCCAGTAATGAAAAACACGGATTTCACGGTCGTAATGAATAGCCAAACCCATATCTCTAGACCCCTACGAGAGCGGAAGGCAACCCTTCCAATTATAATGTTAGGAGACCCGATCTCGACTCCTCGAGATGGTCTCCCACTTGTAAGTACACGGCGGCGCCCCGGCCGTCAATCCGACGCCGGAATGCGGAAGCGATGCTTTTCTTTACTTTTCTGAACCGGCACCACCGCGCACTATAAACCCGGATCGTGCCATTAAACAAGTCCTAGCTAACAACAAGATGGGAAGAGAGATGTACCGAGTGATCCGTGTCCTCCGGTCTTCTCGTCGTCGTCCCGATCTCCCGCGGAATCTCCGGTCTCCACCTCGTCGCCGGAAGGGCACCACGTCGCCGGCTTCTTTTACGGGCTCCCACCTCTATACCGAGGCAACTCGGGCACGAAGCTGGCGAGTTGACGTGCCCAAGATTTGCTGTAGAATGTAGTGTAGAACCATGTCTCATTTTGGGGTTATGGAGTTACCATAATGTGGAGGAAATGAGAAGTGGAATTTTGTGGTGAACTTGGGAGTTTTAATAAGTATCAAGAGAACTAAAAATCCCCAAACAAAATTTCAGCCTACCCCTTTCTCTTTGGCCGGCCAAAAACAAAATGGAGAGAGTGAGCATGAGGGAGTGAGTCTCACAAGAATAATACAAGAGAGAGAGAGAGAAAATGTGATGATGAAAAACAATGATCACAAAGCAAGAACCTCACTCCACCAACCAATCAACAACCATGATTGCTTCAAAGGTCAAGCCATCATCAAAGAAGAAGAAGTCAAATGGCCAAGGGATGGTGCAACCATCATGACACAAGAATATGCAAAGACCCCCTTCCATATAGCTTATTTGCACAAATGCAAATAAGCCCTCCTCCACCAATCTTCGGCCGATGAAAGATACAAAAAAATATGGCCGAAACGGAAAGCAAACTGGCAACTCTAGAAAACTGGTCCCGTAATAAATTACAGGAAAACCCCGATACTGTGTATACACACCCGCATCTGTATTCCAACCGAATACAAATGCAATGAGACAAAATCTACACTGTACTATACTAGGATCCGGCTTAAACCAAAGCTGGCTAGTATTATCCGTCCGATCCTGATCCGTGCAATACCGCACGTATCTGATCGAACCCTGCCATATCTCCATACGGCCTCTACAGCGTTTCGCCCAAAAACTTGAGCAACCGAATATGGGGGACTTTAAAGATTCGTCAACACCTTGGTTGTGGATTTAACCACTAGCACGTCAGAGGTATAAGCCAATACGTGACGGGCTACCAGGTATTGACCAAAAAAGGACGTTGATGAGCGAACTCATCCTGACACCTTACTGAGCCTGTCAGTGACAATATCCGTACAGTCCGGTCCGTTCGTCTATGAGCTTCGCATGGCGGGCCTTGGGGGTTCGTAAAAAGTCAGACCCCCAAAAGCGGTACAAGTCGTGTCAGAGATCAGCCCAGAACACCCTGAGATACTACTGGAATACCTACCTGTAAATCTCCTGCCTTGGCCAAGGACTTTTCATGTTTTGGCTCTCCTAGACACAGCGCGACCTCACCCCCAATACCGGGAGAGACGAACCCCCGAAGATCCGCTCACTGCCTCCATGTAGCTCGGGACTGTACCCAAGTAAAACCTGTTTGCACGTCTCCTTTGAGCGTGGTAGGGTAGTAATCAAAGTACAGTGGGAACTCACACGAGACAAATGATGATCCTCAGGTCGATGAACTAACCTGTACACATGTCACCAGGGAACTGCTATCTGACGTCAGGTATAAGACCAACTAGCATGTTCCCGGCGAGTCCTGTCCGGTGTACTCATAACCCAATAAGAACCTGTATACATCTTAGGTGAACCAACTGACACCAGTGGCTTGTGAGACCGACCACCGCCCCTCGTTGGGGTCTCGACTGTATACACTAGTCTACTCTGGAGTATCGATGCCCTATCTCGAAACTCCCACAACTAGGGACCTTTTAAGGATGTGCTTATAGACTACCAGCTCTCACGTATCTGATAGCCCTCATACTGCTGGCAATCAAGCAAGAATCCTAGAGGCTCTATCAACGTGTAATAGCGACCTGTCTGGTCACCTAAAGAAGTACACGATGATAGAGGTAAACCAGATAGCATACTATCATCTCGAGTAAGACTGTCCTACCGAGATAGGTCCTCCCTCAATCATTGCAATCACGTGCCTGTGATCCAATAATTGACTCTGAAGGCACTATCTCCAACAATCTCCCACTCGCACTCAAGGCTAATTATTGCGATGTCACATACTCACAGCCCGTGTGATACCGAACACCCAACTCCTCTACTTGTCAGTCTCACAAAACTCGTTTGCGAAACTATTGCGTTCGAGGAATAGCCTCAGTGAGTGGATCCGCTTTGATGTTTCTTTCTATGTCTCTCTATATCTCATGTTCGCGGAGAAAGTCATCCCCCGAAATGATCAATACCTGTCTTAGAATGTGTCTGGATGTCTGATGGGACCTAGCTCATAAATGAACTCCAAATCCAAACTTCTTAAACTGTATCGTCAACTGAACTTAATCAGTATCCTGCGCCTTGCCTCCCTCAGTATTGCCTTGGACCACTTACCCAAAATACTGCCCCTCGTCAGAAGGAAAACTATAACTCTGACAAACTCCTTGTCGTCCATGTCACCTTGGAAGCCTGGAATGATAACTGTCTCCCGAATGAGGCTGTCGTTATCATATCCCTAGAACATCCACTTATGTTCTAAAACTGCTTCCAACTGTTTCTCCAGGATTGGATCAATGTTAACTTATTGCATGTAGTGCAAGAACAGCATCTGGTGTGGTACTTGACATCTCATGATTGACTCAATTGCCTGAGCAAGTGATCTGCTAATCATGCACATCCCTCTCCCCTTTAGTCTGTAAGACACCTTTAGAGAGGGTGACTCTATTACCTGCAGGTACACTACCGTGCCAGGAGTCGTCCATTCTAAATACTCTTAGAATGCTGTCTAAGTACCCTTAATTGGGAAACCACCCAAATCTACATCAAAAACCATAGATCTAGTAACCAGTATGTCTGATATAATATCTAAGTCCTGTGTGGAGAAACCACTGTGTGACGACCAAAGTATAACCGATCGTAGTATAGGAATATCACTTCCTACTCTGTGTATGTCATCCAAATACTATGACATCACACCCTACTACCTTCTCAACAGATCCATCCCCTATTCTGATGAAGTCAAACCTATGACTGTCACATCAGAAATAGATGATCTATCTCCGCTACATCTGCTTTAGTCTATAAATAGACATAAGCCACTTGTCCACCAATGCTTCCGCTGCTCCCACTGACCACGACAACCCTCTGGCAGAGTCATATAGACGTACACTTCTAAAGCTAGTTTAGAACGACGCTATACTCATCCTCCTACCGGGTCTCACGGTCTGGAACAACAGCAATGGCAAGTCTGGGTAAACAAGAACTTCCCTGTCACCGTCATTGAGGCTACCGGAGTACCTCTCGGGTGCCTGAAGTTACCCACCATGTCTGCGGAGTGGCCAATGGAATGTCAAACCAGATTGAATCTTTAGGTTCCTATCAAATCTTCAGTAATCGTTTGTGGTTCTGGAATCACTTCCAGTTCTACCATACTCCCACTACTGTTTTCTGAAAAAATCCATTTTTATTAAAACTGTGGAGAGTCTAGAATAATATCGCTATTGTTCTTCCAGATGGTAGAAAGTCAACCCTCGTCATAGCCTGGGTCAACCCACAAACTGCCATTACAGAAACGTGCCTTGAGTTGTCCAGTGTCTGGTTTTAATCATAAGCCGGACAACTCCCCGTACCTTAACAATGTTAAGATATGAACTGTTCTATATCCAATACAGAACCAGAGGCACTGATTTAATTGAACCAGATCCAAATCATGCATCTGTCTCTAGTGCATGTCAACTAAATGGAAGGAGGCCGATCAGCGTTACTCAACTTAGGAATGGTTCCAATTATGAGTAACTTGAAAGTGAAGCAAGTTCTCTTAATCACTACTATCAACTGAATACCATACTCAAGTATCTACATCTTCGATCAACTTAAAGAATCCCGATACTTGCAACATCTGGTTCTCTACTTTATCCATATACCTATAACTTCTCAAAATTCGGACCCTGTGTTTCTACGAAACACCTGTCTAAAAACTAGAGAAGTCATAAGTAAACCGAATATAGTACGAGGACCAACCCCTCTGTCGTAATAGACACTGGACAATATACAATACTCTGTATAAGTCCCTTGAGTCTAATAACTCATTCACTGTGTGTCATAGGTTGAAAACTGTACTTATGGTAAAGAAGAATTACACCGTTCTTTAATGCTCCTTACCTAACCATCCACTGATATAGGTAAATGTCACAGACATAATTTCAAAAAGATATATCTCACTAGACGTACAGATATATCAATTTGAAATTGGTGCACAACAGCGGATATTCAAAACCAAATATTTGCCGACCGGCAAACAACCCAGGTGAGTTCCTCAAATATCACCAATTACAACGAATCCTGATATAATGAGGATTATCACCCAATTCCCAATAACTTACTCCCACTCATCATCTGTAAAACCATACAGATGTGAGAATCATACCTGGTAAACACATACCCTGGACTATGGACTAATTGGGAAATCAGTTTTCCTTTAACAGTACACAGTGAAACTGAAACATTGAAATGTTTCGATGGGGTATCCCGGTATTCCCAGTAATGCCACTTCCATTATCCAGATTCACAACTATAACCGTGTAATTCTTTGCCACCTTTCCAAATCCCTTTCTATGTCTTTAGTCATTACCTTCTGCACACCCCTTTAGGCCAAATGGTTTTCTTCCTTCCCTACCGTTCGGCACCAGCCTACGGTTTGGAAGAAGACTATCCAAGAAGCAAAATAGGTGTACTGTCCTAATCCTAGGAGCACTCGCAATGCGAGAGAAGGTGAAGATAAAAGACAACCGAATAAACCTTATTCCTATTTCTCCTGAATCAGAATCCATCCCCGAATTGGAACAAGTTCCTTTCGAGTTCGTATATAACCATACGATGGAGTATCCAATAAACTGTGGATCTTCGTAGTGATACGGATTGTTCTGGAGAAATACAATGGTGAAGTGGGAGTGGTAATGAAATATCTGGTTTGGTCGTGAATATCAGTCGCAATTTACTTTGCCCTCTTACTAATCCCTTGCTTTGTCTTAACTTAATACCTTCTGTACACCATCGTTAGGCTAATTGGTTTTCTTCATTCCCTACCGGTCGGCACCTGCCAATGGTTTGGAAGAAGACTATCCAATTTGCGTAATAGGTGTACTATCTCCTAAACCAAGGAGTACTCGCAACCTGAGAGAAGGTAAAATGAAAAGACAACTGAATAGTCCTATCCGTTTTCTCCAGAACCTGAAATCATCCTCGAATAAATCCCTTCGAGTTCGTATATAACCATACGATGGTTTGGTCCAATGGAAGTGGACGTTCGTAATAATACGGGGTGTCCTGGAGAAAAGGGTAAAAGTAGGAGTGGCAATGAGGTTTGCAACTCTGACAATCCAAAAGCCAGTGTTTAAGAAGGTTTGGTTAACTTGGTCACTGAGTCATAGTCTAGGGTCGGGTCAATGGTCGCTGCCAAAGAGAGAGAGAAAAGAAACACTCAGCGTGCACTCTAACCTAGATCAGAATGGTTACCAATTTATCTAATATGGAAACCTCCCACTGTAACGTCAAATTCTTCTCCAAACCCAAAAGAAGAATTAGTCGAGATCACCCGAGGAGTAAACCAACTCATCAACGGGAATCGGGATCCAACTATCATCGCATGATAACATGACGGAATCCGCTCACGCTATCACACTCCAGAAGGTATGCGCATATCTGGCAAGTTTCAGTTCTTTTGAAACTCCCGATGTGGATTTTTGCCCCATGCTCTTATGACCTTGACGAAGGCAAACAAATCATAAGTCACATGTCAAGTTCTACCCGTCATTGTCCAGGTTGATTTGAACCCACCCGTACAAGCCCTTGACGAAGGCCAACAAGGCTATACGACTGTCCCAAACCAACGCATCTATCTATGCAGCAGAAAGGTAACAAGCAGCTACCATACACTATGCCTTGACGAAGGCCAACAAACATAGCATGAATACTACGTGCTACCGGTCTGAAACGACGGAGGGCTACGAATGGTTTCTGGCGAAAACCTTTAACGTAATGAACTTGATATCGTTGAAGGAACGGATAGCTTTTTAGAAAAAATATAGTAACGAAAACCTTTGCTAAAGAGGTCACTCCCGGTGAAGGGATCTCGGCTCTTTCCCCATAGAATGAGATGCAGGATATTCCAACTGAATACCACGGTGCAAAGCAAAAGTAATCGGCTATAGTGAAGTTATTGCCCTGACGCAAACTTTTTGTCCAAGGGGTCACTCCCGGTGAAAGGATCTCGGCCCTTGCCTCGTCGACTGAGGAGCAGGATATTCCAACTGAATACCTCTGTGCAAAACAAAAAGTGAACGTCCTTGCAATAACAGCTTTTTGAAAAATGTTCCAACAACATCAGAATAGGTTTGTTTTTAACTTGCATTGATCCGAATCAACGCAGTCCCATCAATTGATCACACCACAAAGAACGAAAATATACTGATGTACGTATATGCCATCCGCATTCGCCACTGGGTCCCGTCATTACCCGTTAGGTTAGCTAACTAACGACAGAGCGGGGACTGGACTAGCGCGGATGCAAAACATATACAACATCTACTGGTATATATATAATATATATAATTTTCGCTCAAGGCGTGATAAAATGCAACATCACAGAAATGTACAGCATCACAGAACAATACAGATATCTGGGATCCCCGGGTTTCACAGAGCCACTACTGAAACCCGACGTTTCCCTGGTCGTGTGGATAGCCTGTGCAATGAAATCCTAGACCCCTACGGGCGCGGCAAGTTACCCGCCAAAACCTGAAGCGAGGCAGCCCCCTTCAGCAACGTGAATGGACCACCCAGCACTTCACGGAATCCGGTAACTTGGGCACCCTTCCTGGGTGAACCTGTACCCCCTACGAGTGCGGCGAATAGCCCGCCAATTCTAGAGTAAAGCCCCCTCCGTCTCAATGCCATGAGATGCGGGCTTGTTGCCCTCCAGAACCCGGCTATCCGTGCAACCCTCCGCGGGGCAATCCTAGTACAGAAAGTAAAATATACATACAACGGGTACATCGACCGCAACCTGGTCGTGCCCCAAAATAATAATACAAACAGGCAGTGACGGCAGTCCACATGTCGGACGCTCGCCCCGCAATATCAAATGTACATAATACAACAAAACTGTACTAGCATTGCATCCAGGCTATCCCTCATGACCGATCCGCAACATCAGAGCAATACACATAACATCAACCTGAATGTCACGTTCGCAAATCTGTCTAACCGGGCTATAGCAGTTAAACAGGATTTACCGATCAAGTGACATTCACGGTCGCAGATATAATGTAAATACTATGAACTAATGTGTTTAAAATATCCGATCGATCAAAATTTACCAAGTGGGCCCCCAAGTACTACTGTAGCACATCAAGAAATTCTGGGCCCAAAATGAATGTTCCAAAACCCCTATTTTCACTGTTTAAATATTACTGTGCAAAATTGGTGCACTGAAGGCTATATACTGCGGCGGAACCGCGGCCCAAAGGGGGATTTGGCCACGGTTCCGCGGTCATCTTGCCGTATCAGTACACCAAATTTTCACAGATTTCTTATCTTTCTCTGCGCATCACTCTGCAACATACTGAAAAAATTTTGGAGCCAAAAAAATTTCGACAGAAAACTGATATTCATGAAAACACGGTTTTGGGATTTTTGCTCGATCGAAACTTTAAACACGTTAGACAAAGCTAGACTAGGTTAATGGCGAGGCTCTGAAACCACTGTAAGTGCACGGCGGCGCCCCGGCCGTCAATCCGACACCAGAATGCGGAAGCGATGCTTTTCTTTACTTTTCTGAACCGGCACCACCGCGCACTATAAACCCGGATCGTGCCATTAAACAAGTCCTAGCTAACTACAAGATGGGAAGAGAGATATACCGAGTGATCCGTGTCCTCTGGTCTTCTCGTCGTCGTCCCGATCTCCCGCGGAATCTCCGGTCTCCACCTCGTCGCCGGAAGGGCACCACGTTGCCGGCTTCTTTTACGGGCTCCCACCTCTATACCGAGGCAACTCGGGCACGAAACTGGCGAGTCGACGTGCCCAAGATTTGCTGTAGAATGTAGTGTAGAACCATGTCTCATTTTGGGGTTATGGAGTTGCCATAATGTGGAGGAAATGAGAAGTGGAATTTTGTGGTGAACTTGGGATTTTTAACAAGTATCAAGAGAACTAAAAATCCCCAAACAAAATTTCAGCCCACCCCTTTCTCTTTGGCCGGCCAAAAACAAAATGGAGAGAGTGAGCATGAGGGAGTGAGTCTCACTAGAATAATACAAGAGAGAGAGAGAGAGAGAAAATGTGATGATGAAAAACAATGATCACAAAGCAAGAACCTCACTCCACCAACCAATCAACAACCATGATTGCTTCAAAGGTCAAGCCATCATCAAAGAAGAAAAAGTCAAATGGTCAAGGGATGGTGCAACCATCATGATACAAGAATATGCAATGACCCCCTTCCATATAGCTTATTTGCACAAATGCAAATAAGCCCTCCTCCACCAATCTTCGGCCGATGAAAGATACAAAGATTTATGGCCGAAACGGAAAGCAAACTGGCAACTCCAGAAAACTGGTCCCGTAATAAATTACAGGAAAACCCCGATACTGTGTATACACACCCGCATCTGTATTCCAACCGAATACAAATGCAATGAGACAAAATCTACACTGTACTATACTAGGATCCGGCTTAAACCAAAGCCGGCTAGTATTATCAGTCCGATCCTGATCCGTGCAATACCGCACATATCTGATCGAACCCTGCCATATCTCGATACGGCCTCTACAACGTTTCGCCCGAAAACTTGAGCAACTGAATGTGAGGGACTCTAAAGACTCGTCAACACCTTGGTTGTGGATTTAACCACTAGCACGTCAGAGGTATAAGCCAATACTTGACGGGCTACCAGGTATTGACCAAAAAGGGACGTCGATGAGCGAACTCATCCTGACACCCTACTGAGCCTGTCAGTGATAATATCCGTACAGTCCGGTCCGTTCGTCTATGAGCATCGCATGGCGGACCTAGGGGGTTGGTAAAAAGTCAGACCCCCAAAAGTGGTACAAGTCGTGTCAGAGATTAGCCCAGAACACACTGAGATACTACTGGAATACCTACCAGTAAATCTCCTGCCTTGGCCAAGGATTTTTCATGTTCTGGCTCTCCTAGACACAGCGCGACCTCACCCCCAATACCGGGATTGACGAACCCCCAAAGATCCGCTCACTGCCTCCATGTGGCTCGGGACTGTACCCAACTAAAACCTGTTTGCACGTCTCCTTTGACCGTGGTAGGGTAGTAATCAATGTACAGTGGGAACTCACACGAGACAAATGACGATCCTCAGGTCGATGAACTAACCTGTACACATGTCACCAGGGAACTGCTATCTGACGTCAGGTATAAGACCAACTAGCATGTTCCCGGCAAGTCCTGTCCGGTGTACTCATAACCCAATGAGCACCTGTATACATCTTAGGTGAACCAACTGACACCAGTGGCTTGTGAGACCGGCCACCGCCCCTCGTCGGGGTCTCGACTGTATACACTAGTCTACTCTGGAGTATCGATGCCCTATCTCGAAACTCCCACGACTAGGGACCTTTTAAGGATGTGCTTATAGACTACCAGCTCTCACGTATATGATCGCCCTCATACTGCTGGCAGTCAAGCAAGAATCCTAGGGGCTCTATCAACGTGTAATAGCGACCTGTCAGGTCACCTAAAGCAGTACACGATGATAGAGGTAAACCAGATAGCATATTATCATCTCGAGTAAGACTGTCCTACCGGGATAGGTCCTCCCTCAATCATTGCAATCACGTGCCTGCGATCCAATAATTGACTCTGAGGGCACTATCTCCAACACCACTGGACTCTAAAACCCAGTTACTTGTGCTCCCCGCCTTGTGTCTATCCTAATACGGAAAAGTAAATAATATAAATCAATGGAGAAAACAACCTCAACCTAGAAGTGTCCCAATAAAAGAATTTTACATACAAAATTTACCTGAATGAAAATAGAAAAACTCTCATCTCACGTAAAACCCCCCGGCTATTCCTTCACGACGATCCAATATAACATATCAGAAGCAACCCATAACATCACATGTCATCAACGTAAGTAAATATGCGTAATCCTAATGTCGTTGACGTATAGCAACGACGTCGGGGGTACACCACATATTACACTTACGGTCGCAGAAAAGAAATGAAAAATACAATAATTAGAATCCGCATATGCCTTCGACATCATAAACCCGGAACATCACATACTCCGGATTTCATGCCTAACCCTATAAACCTTGCATTTAAGTCTCGAATTGAAAACACTTTTCAATAACAAGTCGGGTAATTCAACAAGATTCCTGATAAAATAATCGAAAGCTCGTCGGGAACTTTAGTAGATTGCCGCACTCCCGATGCCGTCAATGAACTGCACTTGGGCGGAACACCGCGGCCGCGAGCACCCGAATGGATACTTTTGGCTACGGTGTTCTCCTATAGTCACTTGGTCGGGGCTATGGGGTGTGGCTATCTAGTAGTGTTTCCCGGCGACTATTCACGTACAATACGAGATTGCGACGGAGTTTTGATCCGAATCGAAACTCCGTGGAAATCGATCAAAAGAGAATAAAATGCTAGATTTACAAACAAGAAATTAGTTTTCACAAAACTAATTAATGTGGATTCCAAATATTGTATCACATATCTTAATAATCTAGACGATGTTAAACATTTCGATCGAATTATGAAACACCAACAAATCACAGAGATCTCAACAACTTGAGCCTCACTAAAAATACCCAGAATGTGCCAAATATCACAATAGAGGAGCACAAGAAGCACGATCCCTCAATCCTATAAATTTGCAGCGGAACCGCGACCAAACTAAGGTTTAGGCCGCGGTTCCGCGGCGGTTTAAAAGAATTGGGTCCTCGTACTTCTTGAGGCTCCATAAAATAACCTGCATAATAATCTTCATATTTTTAAACTTAAAAATTCCAACTTTTGAAAAATGGACAGAAATTTAGTAAAATGCGTGTTTCAAAGTTCGATCGAACACTTTAACGTCGTCTAGACATCGCCTAATGGTTTAGCTTAGCTCTGATACTATGAAAGTATGTGTTAGCACCACCGCTAGGTTATTACAAGCATCAAGTATTCAATTTTAAAAAAATCTAGTGTGCTAGGTTATACTAACCAAGAATCGAACTAGAGAATTAGGCTTTTAGTATAAGCAAACAAGTTCTACACTAAGTAAAAAGAGAATAAAACCTTTGTAGACCGGTCCTTCACTTCTAAAGCACCAAGTAGTAGTCCCTAGAACTCTTCTTAGACACCACATGGTGAAAAGAACGAGCTTGCTTCATTGTCTTCGAGGCCGAAGATGATCCATCTTGAAGTCTCTCTCACTCAAGCTCACTCTTCACTGATCAAAGTATTATTGAAGCAACCAACCTATACTAAAGGGCTAGTAAAGTATAGGTTAATGAAGTAAGAATTTTGCTCACAATATTTTCTTCTTTTTATTTTCTTTTTCTCACCTCAAGAAAACCTAGGAATGAGGATGAACTTGGAAGGGGGGAGAGAGCCATGAGGTGAAGTGATGAGATGGTGTGGAAATATCTATAAATAAAAAACAAGGAAATGGTGGTGAGTCATGGCTTCTCAAAGCTTCCACAAGCATCTTGAATAAATGAATCATTTTACATTTTCTTTAATTCATAAATAAATCCATTTCCAACTCATTACAATTCTCATGTGATTCTCATACATTCTAGTTCTATGTATCAACAACCATACAATAATCTATATATATATATAAATATATATATATATATATATCACATATATTAATATGTATAATGAGAAGAAAATGTTTAGTGAGCAAATATTAGTTAATATATATAAATATATCAAATATATTAAATTATTAAATCAACACTTGATTCAATAATCCGGTTATATCATGTATAACTGTCCAATATTCAATACTAGTTAATATATATATATATATATATATATATATATTAAATTATTAAATCAACACTTGATTTAATCCGGCTATATCAAATATAATCCGGCTAATATCAAATACACAAATATATATATATGAAATATTTATTAACAACATATACATATACCATTGAATCAACACTTGATTCAATAATCTAGGTATATCACATATAACCTGACTGATATCAAATATCGCTAGATTAGAATACGGTATCACATACTTGTATTTAATCAAGCTCCCGCATATATCACCATATATGCCCAACTTCGTTTCGCTTGAGCTAGGAAACCTCTGTATGGGACTCTAAAAACTCGTCAATACGCCAGCAGTAGATAATGATCATATCAGATACCCACAAGATGTCAGCAGTACTAGCTGGACGTAACGGTTACCCAGGTATTGAACGAATAGAAGATCAACAAGCAAGCTTTTCTAAACTTCTGCAAAACCTATAACCAACATTTATCGTACAGTCTGGTCTCTTTGTCTGATATGTCTCATATCGAGTCTATGGGTGGAATAGTCAGACCCCAGTAACTTGATAAGTCATGCCGATGTGTGGCCTATAACCATTCGAGAAACTACTGCTAACACTTACCAGTAAATCTCATCAGCCCTGGCCAGGGACTTGCTGTTATAGCCAATTGAGTATAGCGCAACATCAACTCCCTATACCGGGAGAGATGAAAACCCTCCTCGCTAACTGCCTCCATGTGACTCGGGACTGTACCCAAAATCCACCTGTTTGCATGACTCCTTTGAGCCGTGGTAGGGAGGAAATTAAAGCACAGTAGGAACCACAAAAGATACTTTGACGATCTCGGGTCTACAGACTAACATGTACAAGTGTCACCAGAGAACTGCTATCTGACGATAGGTATGGTACCAATTAGGAGTTCTCGGCGAGTCCTGTTCGGTGTACCCATTCTGTAATGAGCACCTGTGTACGATCTTTGATGTCAAACACCAATGGTTGTGGGATCAACCATCACCCCATACAGGGTCAAGAAACGCATACACTAGTCTATTCTGGAATATCGATGCCCTGTCTCAATACTCCCTCGACTAGGAACGGTTAAAGGATGTGCTTGCGCTTGCGGACTACACAAGCCCTACTAGTATGATTTGCATCATAGTCTTGGTAGTCAAGCCAACATCCTAAGGGCTTTATCAACATGTGTCAGAGAGACAGTATAATAATACAAGTATACATGTTAAGATAAAGAGTAACCAGATAGAATACTATTATGTCAAGCAAGAAAGTCCTCTATATATATGTCCAAGCATCCACTATATCATACAATAATGGCCTCTATGGCATACATATTCCTAACAGCCGCATACCATGACTATGAAATCTGGCAGATGGACGACAAGACCACTTTTCTAAATGGTGATTTAGAAGAGAGCGTGTATATGATATAGCTAGAGGGCTTCGTACACAGTGGGAGTAGCGGAAAGGTGTGCAAGCTTCTTAAATCAATCTATGGATTAAAACAGGCATCGCGGAGCTGGAACATCTGTTTTGATGTAGCAGTCAAAGAGTTTGACTTCAGAAAAAACGTAGATGAACCTTGTATATACAAAAAGGTTGTAGAGAGTTAGATTGTCTTCCACGTATTGTATGTGGATGACATACTCTTGATAGGAAATGATGTTTCTATGCTGCAATCGGTAAAAATTTTCCTATCACAAAAATTCTCTATGAAAAATCTGGGTGATGCCTCCTACATCCTGGGGATAAAGATTTATAGAGATAGATCTAAAAGGATGTTGGGATTGTCCCAATCTAGGTACATAGACAACATACTAATGACGTTTAGTATGGAAGATTCTAAGTGTGGTAATTTATCCGCTTGCTCCGGAATCACTCTCTCTAAAGAGATGTCTCCCAAGACTGATTTGGAGAGGACTCGCATGACTGTGATAACCTATGCTTCTGCAGTTGGGTCTATCATATACGCGATGTTATGTACCAGACCTGATGTAGCTTACGCATTAGGTGTGGTAAGTAGGTATCAATCAGACCCAGGGGAGAAGCACTGGACAGCTGTGAAGAACATTCTTAAGTACTTGAGAAGGTCTAATGAAATGTTCTTGGTGTATGCTAACGGAGAACTCCAAGTGGAGTCCTTTACCAATTCAAGCTTCCAGAGTGATAAGGACGACATCAAGTCGGTCTTGGGTTTTGTCTTCACTCTCAATAGAGGGGCGGTATGTTGGAAGAGTTCCAAGCAAGACACCGTAGAAGACTCGACGATGGAGGCTGAATACATCGCTGCCAACGATGCTGCCAAAGAGGCTCTCTGTATGAAGAAGTTCATTGCTGAACTTGGTGTGGTTCCATCCATTAAGGATCCAATAGCCTTGTATTGTGATAAAAATAGAGCTGTGGCTTTTCCCAAGGAACCCTAGTCCCATCAGCGATCCAGACATATTCTGAGGCGGTATAACCTGATCCGGGAGATAGTTGATCGTTGGAAGATCGAGGTCCGGAGAGTTGACATGAAGGACAACACAGCGGATCCACTAACGATGGCCCTCCCTCAGACGCAGTTTGAAAGACTTTTTGGGATGTTTTGTATGAGATACTACAACAATTGACCTTAGTGCAAGTGGAAGATTGTTAGGAATATGTATGCCCTATAGGCTATTATTGTATGATATAGTGGATGCTTGGACATATATATAGAGGACTTTCTTGCTCGACATGATAGTATGATATCTGGTTGCTCTTTATCTTAACATGTACGCTTGTATTATTGTACTATCTCTCTGATACATGTTGATAAAGCCCTTAGGATGTTGTCTTGACTAGCAGGACTATGATGTAGATCATACTAGTGGGGCTTGAGTAGTCCATAAGCACATCCTTTAACAGTTCCTAGTCGAGGGATTATCGAGACAGGGCATCGATATTCCAAACTTGACTAGTGTGTACATTTCTTGACCCTGTATGGCGCGATGGTTGATCCCACAGCCATTGGTGTTTGACATCAAAGATTGTACACAGGTGCACATCAGAGAATGGATACACCGAATAGGACTCGTCGAGAACTCCTAGATGGTACTATACCTATCGTCAGATTGCAGTTCTCTGATGACACTTGTATAGGTTAGTCTGTAGACCCGAGATCGTAGTGTCTTGTGTGGTTCCCACTGCGCTTTGATTTTCTCCCTACCACGGCTCAAAGGAGTCATATAAACAGATTGATTTTAGGTACAGTCCCGAGTCACATGGAGGCAGTGAGCGATAAGAGGGGTTTCATCTATCTCGGTATTGGGAGTTGGTGTTGCGCTATGCTCGATTGGCTATAACAGCAAGTCCCTGGCCCAGACCGATGAGATTTACTGGTAAGTGTTATCAGTAGTTTCTTGAACGGTTATAGGCCACACATCGGCATGACTTATTAAGTTACTGGGTCTAACGATTCCACCCCTAGACTTAATATGCGACATATCAAACGAAGAGACCAGACTGTACGGTAAGTTTTGCTTATAGGCTTCACGGGAGTTTGGACAAGTTTGCTTGTTGATCTTTTATTCGCTCGATACCTGGGTAGCCGTTACGTCCAGCTAGTACCGCTGATGGCTTGTGGGTATCTGATATGATCAATACCTACTGCTGGCGTATTGACGAGTCTTTAGAGTCCCACACAAAGGTTTCTTAGCTCAAGCAAAATGAAATAGGGCATATATGGTGATATGTGCGGGAGCTTGATTAAATACAAGTATGTGATACCCTATTCTAATCTCGCAATTATTGATATCGGTTAGGTTATATGTGATATAACCGGGTTGTTGAATCAAGTGTTGATTTAATGATTTGTTATATGTATATATATTTGATATTGTCCGGTTATATATGATATGACCGGATTGTTGAATCAAGTGTTGATTTAATATCTAGTATTGAATATTGTCGGTTATATGTGATATAACCGGATTATTGAATCAAGTGTTGATTTAATAATTTGATATATATTTATATTTGATATATTTATATATTAACTAATATTAATTCTCACTAATGATTTTCTTCTCTTGATATATAATTGTATATATATATATATATGATATATATATATATAATTGAATTGTATCATGATAGATGATATATAGAACATGGGTGTATGAGACTTACACTAGAGCTAAAGATAATTGGGATAATTTAATTTAAAAGTAAAATGAAAAAGAGTAGAAAATGAGTCATGGCTTGGATGCTTGGATAAGTATTGAGAAGCCATGACTCATCTTCTCTTTTTGTTTTATTCTTAGATATTTATTCATCCCAATCTTATCTCCGGATTATAGTTCATTCTCTCATACTCATTCACTCACACACCCAAGTACATCTTCTTCTTCCTCAAGAGCTCTCTAAGGTTTTTTCTTGAGTTGGAAAAAGAAAGAGAAAAAGATTTCTAAAGTGAGAAAAATTCCTGCTTCATCAACCTACACAATTCTAGCCCTTTAGTATAGGTTGTTTGCTTTACTAATACTTTGATTTGTGAAGAGTAGGCTTGAGTTATAGAGACTTCAAGGTGGATCATCTTCGGCTTCAAAGACTACAAAGCAAGCTCGTTCTTTTCACCAAGTGGAGTCTAAGAAGAGTTCTAGGGACAAATACTTGAAGCTATACAAGTGAAGGACCGGTCTACAAAGGTTGTAACCCTCTTCACTTAGTTTAGAACATGTTTGCTTACAAAAAACCCTAATTCTCTAGTTCGATTCTAGAATAGTATAACTTAGCACTCTAGATTTTTTAAAATTGCATACTTGATACTCCTTAAAATCTAGTGGTGGTGCTAAGACATACTTTCACGACACTCTTGGATGAAAAGATCAGACTGTACGGAGATTTTCACTTACAGGCTCCATAGGGATACAGATGAGTTTTCTCATCGACCTTTCTTTCGTTCAATACCTGGGTAGCCGTTACGTACAGCTAGTATCGCTGACGTACTTATTGTTAAACCCACTGCCAGCATATTGTTGAGTCTTTAGAGTCCCACACAAAGGGTTTCCCGGTTCAGGCGAAATGATGTAGTATGTGCGTATTTTGATATGCACTCAGGTTCGATTAAATACGTGTATTTAGTATACGTACTTTAATCGGACGTTTTGATAATACTAGCTGTAGGGTTACTAGGCACTCTAAGAAGGTTCCACAAGGCATCAACCATGCCCGATTAAAATTTTAGCCGTATCAAACAACCCTAAACAAGATCTTTGCTAGATAATTAGGGTTACACATGCAAGTAAATATCATTTACGACTAAGTGAATACGAAATACAACCTTTGTAGATCGGTCCTTCACTTCTAAAGCTCCTTGTTGTAGTCCCTTCGCTGCGATCATGGTTCTTCCAGGCTCTTGCATGGCTTCACGAGGCGAAAGAAGCGTCCTTGCTTGAAGTGTTCGAGGCCGAAGATGATCTACGTCGAGGGAATACCAACTCAAGCTACTACTTCACTAATCTAGAGAATTAGTGAAGCAAACACCCTAAACTAAAGTGCTAGTCTAGTAGAGGATGGAGAAATATGAAGTGGGTTCACTTTAGAATTTATTTTCTCACAATCTTTCACTCTCTTTTGAAAACCCTAGCAAGCTTTTCATTTGCTCAAAGAAGAAGAAGATGAACCAAAGAAAAGATGAGGATAATGATCAAGTCAAGAGAGCAAACCATGGGTGAGTGAGTATCATATACTAACTCATGTAGAGACATAACCATAGCTAATCCAAAATGGTTAGATTATTAAAAATCTAAAGTAAAACAAAGTTAGTGGACTTTGTCAAAGCATCCACAAGCTTCTACAAGCTTCATGCTTGTGACAAAAGCTCCACTAATTTGTAATTACCTTAAATAATTATAAACCACCATTTAAAATAGAATGGTGTATGTCTTGCACACCCATGTATGATGTATCAACAATCATGATACAAAATGAAAACACATTTTAATATATATCACATATATATTAAAGTTGTGCATATGTGAGAAAAATGCTTAAGTGAACAAATGTTAGTTAATGTAAATTAGTATATCATATATACAATTATACACTAAATTATTAAATCAACACTTGACTTAATAATCCGGTTATATCTCATATAACCGACTAACATCCAATGTATCGACTTATCGAATCAACACTTGATTCGATAACCCGGCTATATCACATATAACCGACCGATACAAAAAGTCGTGAGAATAGAAAATGGTATCACATACACGCATTATTCTCGGTCCCGCACATATCACATATGCGCTCCTATTTCTTTTTGCCTGAGCCAGTAAAACCTCTATGTAGGACTCTAAAGACTCGTCAATACGCCGGCAGTAGGTGATGATCACATCAAGCACCCACAAGCCGTCAGCAGTACTAGCCGGACGTAACGGCTACCCGGGTATTGAGCGATCAGAAGATCAGCAATCAAGCCCGCTCCAACTCCTGTAAAAGCCTAACGGTAACACTTGTTGTACAGTCCGGTCTCCTCGTCTGATATGTCGCATATCAAGTCTAGGGGTGATAAACGTCAGACCACAATAAGCGATAAGTCGTACCGATGTGAGGCTCATAACGGGTCGAGAAACTACTAGTAACACTTACCAGCAAATCTCTAAATCAGCCCTGGCCAGGGACTTCCCTGTTATGGCCAATCGAGCACAGCGCAACATTAACCCCCAATACCGGGAGAGAAGAAACCCCTCCTATCGCTCATTGCCTCCATGTGACTCGGGACTGTACCCAAAAACCACCGTTTTGCACGCCCTCTTGGACGTGGTAAGGTGAAAATCAAAGCACAGTGGGAATCACACAAGACTCTATGACGATCTCGGATCTACAGACTAACCTGCACAAGTGTCACCAGAGAACTGCCATCTGACGTGAGGTATAATACTGTAGCGTTGCTAGACACGCGCACAAGGGTCTACGAGGCATCAACAATGCCTGAATAAAATTTTATCCGTGCCGAACAACCCAAAGCTGGATCTTTAAACTAGGGTTTCGGCGAAAAAAAGCATGTTAAACTCTTTAACACTATGTGAGAGGGATTACAACCTTTGTAGATCTGGTCCTTCACTTCTTAAGCTCCGTGTTGAGGTCCCTTCGCTGCGATCATCATGTTCCGGACTCTCGAGAGGCTTCACGAAGAGAAAGATGCAGTCTTGCTTCCGATCTTCGATAACAAAGATGATCTACCTTGAAGTTTCATTAACACAAGCTAACACTCACTAAATGAAGTGAACACCCTCATCTAAATGGCAAGGATAGATGAGGATGATGAAGTAGGATTTTTGCTCTCATTTGTTTTCATTTTCTCACTCACTTTCATCACAAAGCAAAAACTAGAAAGCTTTTGCTCAAAGGAAGAAGAAGAAGAATGAATAATCAATATCAATCCTTTTGTGATGAATAATGAAAGGATAAAGATGATCAATAATGCAACCATGGTTGACTAAACCTTTGTAGAGAATTAACCAAGGCTAGGGTTTGGGTTAGGTTAAGAATGAGTCACTTGAAAATATCTTTGCAAAAACAAAAGAAAACCTTCTAGAAACTACTAGAAGTCTTAACACTAATCCAAACCCTAATCATGTTTAAACTCTACTAAACATATTGCATTAGTTATCATATCATGTTACAATATTATATATCACATATATAATATTTATCGTAACAAAATAAAATAATACAATTAACATATATTGCATATATATCAATGTATTACCCGAGTGAGAAAAAGAATCTTTTAGTGATCTAATATTAGTTAATGTAATTTAATATATCATATATATTATTATACATTAAATTATCGAATCAACACTTGATCCGACAATCCGGCTATATCGCATATAACCGACTAATATTTATCTGTACCGATTCATCGAATCAACACTTGATCCGATGACCCGGCTGATATGATATATCGCGAGAATAGAATACGGTATCTCATATCGCATTATCCTCGGTCCCGCACATATCACATATGTGCCTCTACTCCGTTTTGCCTGAGCCAAGAAACCTCTGTGTAGGACTCTAAAGAATCGTCAATACGCCGGCAGTAGGTGATGATCATATCAAACACCCACAAGCTGCAAGCGGTCAGCTAAACGTAACAGCCACCCAGGTATTGAGTGCTCAGAAGATCAACAAGCAAGCCTGTACATTCTCCTGTGAATCCAATCAGTAACACTCCCGTACAGTCCAGTCTCGTCGTCTGATATGTTGCATATCTCGTCTAGGGGTGGTAAACGTCAGACCCTAGTAGCTCGATAAGTCGTGTCGATATGAGGTCTATAATAGTTCGAGAAACTACTGATAACACTTACCAGTAAATCTCAGCAACCCTGGCTGGGGATTTCCGATTATAGCCAATCGAACATAGCGCAACATCAACTCCCTATACCGGGAGAGACGAATCCCCTCTTATCGCTCATTGCCTCCATGTGATTCGGGACTGTACCCAAAAGCCACATTTTTGCATGCCCTCTTGGACGTGGTATGATGGAAATCAAAGCACAATGGGAATCACACAAGACTCTATGACGATCTCGGGTCAACAGACTACTCTGTACCAGTGTCACCGGAGAACTGCTATTTGACGTAAGGTATAATACCATCTGCGAGTTCTCGGCGAGTCCGTCCAGTATACCCAGTCTCCACTGAGCACCCGTACACCATCCTTGATGTCAAACACCGATGGATATGGGATCATCCATCGCCCATCATATGGGTCAAGATGCGTATACGCTAGTCTACTTTGGTGCATCGATGCCCTGTCTCGATACACCCTCGACTAGAACAGTTATAGGATGTACTCGTCGACTACCGTGGCCCCACTAGTATGATCTCATCATAGTCCCAGTAGTCGAGTACATATCCTAAGGGCTTTATCAACATGTAACATAAAGACAATCAGAGTACATGTTAAGATAAAGTACAACCAGATAGCATACTATCATGTCGAGCAAGAAAGTCCTCCCTAAATATGTCCAAGCATCCATTATAATATACATCATATGTACAGTAATGGCCTCTAGGGAATACATATAATTAACAATCTCCCACTTGCACTTGGGCCATCTGTTGTGGTATCACATACCCAACAATTAGCTGTGGTCAAAGTATCTCATACTCGACCATCCCATAAAAGTCTCTACTGGGAAAAAGGCCTTTGTGAGTGGATCCGCGCTGTTGTCCTTTGTGTCTACTCTCCTAACCTCGATCTCCCTGGAAATCAACCATCTCCATGATCAGGTGATACTGCCTAAGAATTACATCTGGATTTTTGATGGGACGGTGGTTCCTTGGCAAAAGCCACAACTCCATTGTCACACAATGGTAGGAACGAAGTTCATCTCATGAACTTATATATATCCAGACTGCCTCTTTTGTAGCATCCTTGGTAACGATGTATCTTGCCTTTAATCATCTAGTATGTCACGGTATCTAGCTTGGAACTCATCCAACATACCGTCCCTCCACTGAGGGTAAAGACAATGCCTGCGACTGACATTCAGTCATCCTTATCACCCTGGAACCTTTCCAGTGATTCTCTCCAGGATCCATTGATACCATCTCACTACAACTAGTGAGTATCCTAACATCCAATTAGATCTATCTCATAGATCCAAAACCCAGGATTTAGGAGGTATCATCTTGATCCTATACGGAGAATCTCTGTGATAAGCGGAGATTGACCGAGCGTAGCATATGAAACTCCTTCCCTATCAAGAGTATGTCATCCACGTACTCTATGAGGATCATCACCATACTCTCTACTACCTTTTTGTATATACAAGGTTCATCTACCACTTTGATGAAGTCAAACTCTTTGACTACGACATCAAAACAGACGTTCTAACTCTGCGATGCCTGCTTCATCACATAAAACATCTTGCACACGTTTCCGCTGCTCTTACTATCTACGAAGCCCTCTGACTGTATACTTATAGACGCTCTTTTCTAAAACATCATTTAGAAAAGCAGTCATGACACCCAACCGCCAGATATCGTAGTCATGGTATGTAGCCATGGCAAGTAGGATCTGGATGGACTTAAGCATAGCTTTGAAAGTCTCAACTTTTCCATGTACACCAAGTAATCTTCTCAAGATATACTCGATCCGGATGGGGATTTAACCCTTCAGATAAAGCAACCGAAGTCCATACTTTGTTGGTGTATAAGGATTCCATCTCAGATCGCTAAGCATCCAGCCATTCTTACAGAGTCCCACTCCTGATGGCCAGCTCGAAATAAGTTGGGTCACCATCTCATGATGCAATCCTCGCTCCCACTGTCATAGAGAAACCGAAGTATCTCTCAGGTGGGTGAGGAACCCTACTAGATCGACGGAGAGGCTGAGGTTCGTTGGAAACTATTGAATCCTTTGGTTCTACCAAATCATCAGCTGCAGTTTGTATAGCTGGAACTCTTTCTAGTTTTACCACATGACCACTAATTTCTTCACGAGAAATTCCCTTTCACAAAGGTGGCATGTTGAGAAATAAAACACTTTTGTTTCTCAGTTTGGTAAAAGATATTCCCTTGCGAATGCTTGGGATATCCAACAAACTTCCACAGATCTGACTTTACCTCGAGCTTGTCCGGATTTTGCTTTTCAGACATAGGCCGGACAACCCCAAATCTTAACATACTTAAGATATAGGCTCTTCCCATTCCATATCACATATGAAGTGGTAGGCAACTGATTTGATTTGAACCCTATTCAATAGGTATGCAGCTTCTCAAGTGCATATGTCCCAAAAGGAAATAGGAAACTCAGTAGTACTCATCATAGAGCTCACCATATCACATAGGGTGCTATTGCTCCGTCCCGATATACCATCGTGCTATGGTGTATACGGAGGAGTAATGCTGAGAGAGAATCTCATTCTCCTTTAGAATAATCCAGGAATTCTGTGCTCAAGTATTCTCCTCCTTGATCTCATCAAAGGACATAATACTTATACCCGTTTTTGGTTCTCTACTTCTAACTTATATTCCGTGAATATCTCAAAAGTTTCGAACTTGTGTTTCAACAGGAACATATGTCTGAATCTTGAGAGATCATCAGAGAATATAATGATGTACAAAGAACCGGTCTTGGCATGTGTAGACAGGGGACTTTCATACATCAGCATGTATCAATCCCAAGAGTTCACTAACTCTTTCTCTGTTTCCAATAAACAGAGCTGTGGTCATCTTATCTTTGTGACATGACCGGCAAGTTTCAGAAGATGTAAATTCAAACAAATTTAAATATGCATCTAAATGTAACTTAGCTAGTCGGGTCGCATTTATATGACCTAGTCTACAATGCCTCAAGAAGGATTCGTTCATATCTAAACTCTTCCTCTTGTGTGTGTTCTATATACTAAGAACTGTAGTTTGATTTAGAACGTCTATGCTTTTAGATAACGTGCCTGAACCGATCAACTCTTGATATAGGAAATGTTCAAAACATTATCCAACAATACAAAATTATATCTTTCTTTACTAATAAAGAGACTGATATGATGTTGTATATCAGGTTCGGTATCTAATAACATTCGTTCAGAATCAATGTATTCTGGTAATACACGGTGATAGTGACCAACAGACTTGGCTGCAACACTTGCACCGTTTTCTGTCCCATGAAACTTATCACCCGTTCTCAGTTCTTTACCTTTCTGTAGCCCATGTAACAGATTACATATACGGGATCCTAATCCGGTATCTCATACCCAGGACGTAAAGGATACTGAGAAACAGTTCTCTATAATGAACACACCCGAAGAAGATGAATCAGCATGCACTTTCTTCGTTTGGGCGGCACGGGAAATCTGGTATTTCCTAATTTCCTGCTCTGTCTTATAACAATTATAAGTTGGAGCGGGACCAACGTTCCCCAGCTCAGTATAACAAGTGGGTTCGGTCAATTCATCCATTTTATTATCTTGATTAAGGCGTGATATGGTCGCTGCCTGGAGAGAGAGAAGAAAACACTCAGCTTATGCTCTTGCAAGATTAGATTGGTTATCTAATATATCTAATCAGGACGTCTCCCACTGTTTTAATCAAATCTTCCTTCAAAGCCTAAAAGAAAAGACTAGCCGGGATTAATTACACGCTACAAGTTCGCCAATCTTTCAGCCAGGCCAGTGTCGGTACTTTGAGGGAGGTCCCCCGTGCTTTCGCACGAACCTAATTAAAGTAAACCTCGTTTTCCCAAGGGCATAACCCCGTTAACACCTTTCTAGACACCTACTTGATCGGCTAATTGTAATGTGTAAAACTCTCCCAGGAGTAACTCTTACTCGCAGCGGGTATCGGGATCCAACTATCTCATAGAAGGTATGCAATCTCATTGCAAATTTCAACACTTGAAATTCCCAATAATATTTTACCCCTAGCAGCTATATGACCTTAACATAGTCAACAAATCATAAGTGCTAGTCAAGTTCAACCCATCATTTCCCGATTGAATTAAACCCACCCGCACGACCCTTAACATAGTCAACAAAGTCGCACGACTACCCTAATCCAATCGCATCATATGCTTACACAGATAAGCACTAATCAGCTACCGCACACTACGCCTTAACATAGTCAACAAACGTAGCACGAATACTAACCGGTACTTATCTGAAATGACAGAGGGCTACAACAGGTTTTTAAGAAAACCTTTTGCTTAATGAACTTGATATCGTCGTAGAATCGAGTAATTTTAAATGGAGTGTTTTTTAGGCTTTTCTAGTTTTGCTAAAGGGGTCACTCCCGGTGAAAGGATCGTCGTCCCTTTCCTCATCGAATAAGGTGCAGGGTATATCATATATACCACTATGCAAAGCAAGAACTATAGAAGCAATCAAAAGACAAACCGAGTTTGTAGCATCTGCTAGTTTCACTAAAGATGTCACTCCCGGTGAAGGGATCTCGGCTCTTTCCTTATCGAATAAGGTGCTGGATGTTCTATAAGGAACACCGCTATGCAAAACAAGAACTAGAGCTACCAGTTTTTAAACAAGTTTCTACAACATCTCTAGGTTTCTTTTAGTTTCATTAATCTCATTAATGAAGTCCCATTTTATTATGCTTCACAAGCATCACATTTGAAACGAAATCTGCAATATAACATATATCTCATATATATAATATAAACATTCGTCTCAGGCAGTAATATGATCTCATCACAGAACATTGCAGCAGAAGAACATATATGAAATATTAGATATACTGGGACGTCCGTGTTTTTAATACGATCCTGTATAAAACACGGATTCCACGGTTGCGATGAATAGCCAAACTCACATCCCTAGACCCCTACGACAGCGGCAAGCAACACTGCCAATTCAAGGGTTAGGAGACCCGGTCTCGACTCTTCGAGATGGTCTCCCACTGGACCCTAGAACTCGGTTACTTGTGCTCCCCGCCTTGGGTCTAACTAATGCAAAAAAATAAATAATATACAATAATGATATCATCCTCAGCCCGGAAGTGCCCCAATAAAAGAATATTACATACAAATGAATTTTACATGAATGAAAAAGAAAGAACTCTCATCTCACATAAAACCCCCGGCTATTCAGAACGCGACGATCCAATATAACATATCACAGCAACACATAATATCTCATATCATCAACGTAAGCAAGTATGCATATCCCGATTGTCGTTGATGTATAGCAACGAAGCCGGCGATACACCATATACTACGCTTATGGTCACAAAAAAGAAAGTGTAAAACTACAACAGTTGGAATCCGCAACCTCCTTAGACATCGCATGCCTAACCAAATGAATTCCTTAGACATCGCATGCCTAACAATTATAAACCCTGCATTTTAGTCTCATTATCAAAAACTCTTTACAATATCAAGTCGGCAATTCAACAAGATTCCTGATATCCTGATCGAATGCTCGTCGCAAACTTTAGTAGACGGCCGCACCCCCGGATGCTGTCGACGAAGTGCACTAAGGCGGAACACCGCTGCCGCGAGCATCCGAACGGATGCTTTTGGCGACGGGGTTCTCCTACAGTCACTTGGTCGGGGCTATGGGGCGTGGCTTTCTATTAAGTTTACCCGGCGAGTATCCGCGTACGCTACGTGATTGCGACGGACTTTTGATCACATCAAAATTCTGTGGCAACCGATCATCTGAGACTAAACTGCTATGTTTATAATATTCAAATTAGTTATCTCATAACTATATGTGGACTCCAAATATTGTATCACATTCCAGATAAATAGACAATGTTAAACTTTCCGATCGAATAATCAAACACCCAAGTTTTCCCAAATTGCTCAACACTTGAGCGGAGTTCAAAAATATCCATCACATGCCACAGTACCGATGGTCCAGCCGTAGAAGGGTCAAGCCAACGCCTCACATGTGGCACGCCGTACTGCCGCAAACCCTAAGGTTTAGAGGCAGTTCAAGACGGTCACATAATCGAGTTAAAGTTTGTTGTCTTCTAGAAGGTCCACCGCGTTACTTGCATGACTTTACAAAAGTTTCAAACTCGAGAAAAAATCCAACTTTTGAAAACTTTCCGACAGGGGAAAAAGTGAGTTATTGATATCCGGTCGAACTTTTTAACAGTTTCTAAAATTATCCGGAAAGACTAAACAAAGTTAAATTATCCGATCGAATCAACGAGTCCCCAATATAACCCTAGAAAACTCAACACTTGAGTGGAATTAAAAAATTCCCAGAAAAAATTGCCAAGAAAGGACCTAAGAATAAATATATGAAATTCCAGGGACTAAATCGAAATTTTGGCCGCGGAACCGCTGCCAAAACCTTGGTTTGGCTGCGGTTCCGCGGTTAAATAAGCGAATTAAAAGTCCGTACTTCACATTAATTCTTAGTTTTTCCTGCTTAATTTTCTGAGCATTTTTAATATATAAAAAATCACATTTTTGAAAAATATCCAGAGAAGGGTATTATCGGGGTTTTACGGGTTCGATCGGACTTTAAACTTCGCTCAGACTTCGCCTAAAGCTCTAGCTTGGCTCTGATACCACTGTAGGGTTGCTAGGCATGCGCAGAAGGGTCTACGAGGTATCAACCATGCCCGATTAAAATTTTAGCCGTGCCGAACAACCCAAAGCCGGATCTTTAAACTAGGGTTTAGGCGAAAAAAAGCATGTTAAACTCTTTAACACTAGGTGAGAGGGATTACAACCTTTGTCGATCCGATCCTTCACTTCTTAAGCTCCGTGTTGAGGTCCCTTCGCTGCGATCATCATGTTCCGGACTCTCGAGAGGCTTCATGAAGAGAAAGATGCAGTCTTGCTTCCGATCTTCGATAACAAAGATGATCTACCTTGAAGTTTCATTAACACAAGCTAACACTCACTAAATGAAGTGAACACGCTCATCTAAATGGCAAGGATAGATGAGGATGATGAAGTAGGATTTTTGCTCTCATTTGTTTTCATTTTCTCACTCACTTTCATCACAAAGCAAAAACTAGAAAGCTTTTGCTCAAAGGAAGAAGAAGAAGAATAAATAATCAATATCAATCCTTTTGTGATGAATAATGAAAGGTTAAAGATGATCAATAATGCAACCATGGTTGACTAAACCTTTGTAGAGAATTAACCAAGGCTAGGGTTTGGGTTAGGTTAAGAATGAGTCACTTGAAAATATCTTTGCAAAAACAAAAGAAAACCTTCTAGAAACTACTAGAAGTCTTAACCTTAATCCAAACCCTAATCATGTTTAAACTCTACTAAACATGTTGCATTAGTTATCATATCATGTTATAATATTATATATCACATATATAATATTTATCGTAACAAAATAAAATAAAACAATTAACATATATCGCATATATATCAATGGATTACCCGAGTGAGAAAAAGAATCTTTTAGTGAGCTAATATTAGTTAATGTAATTTAATATATCATATATATTATTATACATTAAATTATCGAATCAACACTTGATCCGACAATCCGGCTATATCGCATATAACCGACTAATATTTATCCGTACCGATTCATCGAATCAACACTTGATCCGATGACCTGGCTGATATCATATATCGCAAGAATAGAATACGGTATCTCATATCGCATTATCCTCGATCCCGCACATATCACATATGTTCCCCTACTCCGTTTTTCCTAAGCCAAGAAACCTCTGTGTAGGACTCTAAAGAATCTTCAATACGCCGGTAATAGGTGATGATCATATCAAACACCCACAACCTACAAGCGGTCAGCTAAACGTAACAGCCATCCAGGTATTGAGCGCTAAGAAGATCAACAAGCAAGCCTGTACATTCTCCTGTGAATCCAATCAGTAACACTCTCGTACAGTCCGATCTCGTCATCTGATATATTGCATATCTCGCCTAGGAGTGGTAAACGTCAGACCCCAGTAGCTCGATAAGTCATGTCGATATGAGGTCTATAACAGTTCGAGAAACTACTGATAACACTTACCAGTAAATCTCAGCAACCCTGGCCAGGGATTTCCGGTTATAGCCAATCGAACACAGCGCAACATCAACTCCCTATACCGGGAGAGACGAATCCCCTCCTATCGCTCATTTCCTCCATGTGATTCGGGACTGTACCCAAAAGCCACCTTTTTGCACGCCCTCTTGGACGTGGTATGATGGAAATCAATGTACAGTGGGAATCACACAAGACTCTATGACGATCTCGGGTCAACAGACTACTCTGTACCAGTGTCACCGGAGAACTGCCATCTGACGTAAGGTATAATACCATCTGCGAGTTCTCGGCGAGTCCGTCCAGTGTACCCAGTCTCCACTGAGCACCCGTACACCATCCTTGATGTCAAACACCGATGGATATGGGATCATCCATCGCCCATCATATGGGTCAAGATGCGTATACGCTAGTCTACTCTGGTGCATCGATGCCCTGTCTCGATACACCCTCGACTAGGAACAGTTATAGGATGTACTCGTCGACTACCGTGGCCCCACTAGTATGATCTCATCATAGTCCCAGTAGTCGAGTACATATCCTAAGGGCTTTATCAACATGTAACATAGAGATAATCAGAGTACATGTTAAGATAAAGTATAACCAGATAGCATACTATCATGTCGAGCAAGAAAGTCCTCCCTATATATGTCCAAGCATCCATTATAATATACATCATATGTACAGTAATGGACTCTATGGCATACATATAACTAACAAATACCTTCTGGGAGTTCTCGGCGAGTCCGTCCAGTGTACCCAGTCTCCAATGAGCACCCGTATACCATCTCTGATGTCAAACACCAATGGATATGGGATCATCCATCGCCCATCTCATGGGTCGAGAAGCGTTTATGCTAGTCTACTCTGGTATATCGATGCCCTGTCTCGATACACCTACGACTAGTAACTTTAAAGGATGTACTTATGGACTACTCTGTCACCACTAGTATGATCTGCATCATAGTCCAGGTAGTCAAGTACACATCCTAAGGGCTTTACCAACATGTAACTGTAAGACAGTATCAAGCGACAAGTGTACATGTTAAGATAAAGAGCAACAAGATTGCATACTATCATATCGAGCAAGAAAGTCCTCTCTATATATGTCCAAGCATCCAATATAATATACATCATCTGTACAATACTGGCCTCTAGGGCATACATACAACTAACAATCTCCCACTTGCACTAGGGCCAGCTGCTGTAGTATCGCATACCAAGCATCCCGAAGAGTCTCTCAAACTGTATCTGGGGAATGGCCTTCGTGAGTGGATCCGCAGTGTTGTTCTTCATATCAACCTTCCTGACCTCGATCTCCCGGCGATCAACTATCTCCCGGATCAGGCGATACCGCCTCAGAATATGCCTGGATCGCTGATGGGACCTGGGTTCCTTGGCCAATGCCACCGCTCCATTGTAATCACAATACAAAGGTATTGGATGCTCAATGGATGGAACCACACCAAGTTCAGTAATGAACTTCTTGATCCAGACAGCCTCTTTGGCAGCATCATTGGCAGCGATGTATTCAGCCTCCATCATCGAGTCTGCCACGGTTTCCTGCTTGGAACTCTTCCAGCTAACCGTCCCTCCGTAAAGGGTAAAGACAAATCCCGAGTGCGACTTAGAGTCATCCTTATCACTCTGGAAGCTCGAATTGGTAAAGGACTCCACTTGGAGTTCTCCGTTACCATACACCAAGAGCATCTCTTTAGTCCTTCGTAAGTACTTGAGAATGCTCTTCACAGCTGTCCAGTAACTCTCTCTACGATCAGCTTGATACCTACTCACTATACTTAGTGAGTGTGCTACATCGGGTCTGGTACATAGCATCGCGTACATGATAGAGCCTACAGCCGAAGCATAGTGTATCCCTTGCATGCGAGCTCTCTCCAAATCAGTCTTGAGAGACATCTCTTTGGAGAGAGTGAGTCCAGATATCGTGGGTAAGTTCCCACGCTTGGATTCTTCCATACTAAATCTCTTTAGTATGGTGTCAATGTACCTGGATTGGGACAATCCCAATATCCTTTTAGATCTATCTCTAGAGATCATAATTCCCAGTATGCAGGAGGCATCACCTAGATCTTTCATTGAGAATCTTTGTGATAAGAAGAGCTTGACCGATTGCAGCATAGGAATGTCATTTTCTATCAAGAGTATGTCGTCCACGTACAATACGAGGAAGACAACCTTACTCTCTGCCACCTTCTTGTAGATACAAGGTTCATCTACGTTTTTGACGAAATCAAACTCTTTGATAACGACGTCAAAGCAGATGTTCCAACTCCGCGATGCTTGCTTTAATCCATAAATGGATTTAAGCAGCTTGCACACCTTCTCGTTGCTCCCACTAGCTACGAAGCCCTCTGGCTGAGTCATGTACACGCTCTCTTCTAAATCACCGTTTAGAAGGGCGGTCTTAACATCCATTTGCCAGATTTCGTAGTCATGATATGCAGCGATGGCAAGCATGATCCGGATGGATTTAAGCATAGCCACTGGAGAAAAGGTTTCGTCATAGTCCACACCTGGTCTTTGATGAAAACCCTTTGCAACAAGTCTAGCTTTGAAAGTCTCCACTTTCCCATCTGCACCAAGTTTTTTCTTGAAGATCCATTTGCTCCCAATGGGTTTTACCCCTTCAGGAGCATCTTCCAAAGTCCATAATTTGTTGGTGTACATGGATTCCATCTCGGACTGCATTGCATCCAGCCATTTCACTGAGTCCCCACTCGTGATGGCCTGCTCGAAGCTAGTTGGGCCATCATCCTCCATGATGCAATCCTCGCTCCTACCATCCATGAGAAAACCGTAGTATCTCTCAGGTGGGTGAGGAACCCAACTGTAACGTTTCAAAATAATAAAATATTATTTTTGGGAATTTTTATAATTTAATATTATTTTATTGAATATTTTAATATTTTGGCATAATTAAATACAAATAAATGGAGAAAAATTATGGAAAATTATGGAAAATTCTAAAATGGGGTATTTATTGGAATTATGCCATTTTTAAGTGTTTGTGATCAATTATATGTTAATTTAGCGCTAATCGCGATTAAAAATCGCTAATCGGATTTTTAGCAATTTTGTGCAAAGCATGCACATATCTTTTTCTACACTTGTGTTGCATTTTTCTTGCATTGGTTTTACTTTGGGGTTACTATTCTTGTGAGAAAGGAATTTGAAGAGAAAAGAAAATGGAAAAGGAATAAAATATGAGGTTTGGTGAGAGAGAGAGGTATGGTCTTCTTTTGACCCAACGACTTGGCCATTTCCTTTGATTCCAACACTTATTTCCCTCATATCTCCCTCTCCATTCTCAGCTGAGGTGCTGCCCTCTTCCTCCTCCCCTCTTCAACTCCCCAAATCATCACAAAAACAACACCAAAACCCTACCCCGATTTCATTAAAAGTGTGCAAAAGCTCAAGATCTACACATCGGACCAAGAAAGCAAGGATTTTGGCAACTTGAGGCAACTCAAGAAAATTCTTCAGTTTCCAAATGAGGTATTTACTGAACCATTAGATTAGTTTTTGCATTACTTATACCCCTATGTTAAAATTGAATCGATATCGGGTGGTGTTGTGGACTTAAAGGAAACCTAGTTAGGGTTTGAGGAAATTGTGAGTTGTAGTATGAAATTGAGCTTTGGGGAGGCTGCACAAACACCCTAGTGATGGAATTGAGACCCAAACCTGAGATTTGAAACCCGGAATACGGATTTAGAAAATCGATATCGGAGATATTGTGAAATCTGTGAAGGTTTTAGGAATCTGCTATCACCCCGAGACCCCAAAAATAAAATTGAGCTGACAGTAAGTCGTGCAGGCACCTAGGAAGCTACCACAAAGACCCGAGCCCCCAATTCAAACCCATGGCCACAGATTTAATCATTCTGGCCGCAATTTGCGGCCAGAGTAGAGGGGAATGGGTTCATTTTTGTTCTAGAGCTCATTTTGCACTAAATTAGACCCCTCCTATATGCAGTTTTGGCTAATTGTCACCTGGGGAAAATCTGGGAGCATTTTGGTGTGTTTTAGGCGATGTTTTCCGTATTTTAAAATGCACTTTCTTGATATTTGGATTTGTATTTGGTTGTCGGGTGTTCGTACATCGACAACAGGGATTGTGTGATTGATTTGCACGTTTAGGCCATAGGTTCCAACCTATGAGCATACTGTGCACTGTATCGGTTTTCTGCCTCGATGTTAATACGTATTGCGACTATTTATTATTCTAGGTACCCTCGCAAGGATTCTGAGGCGAAGGAGCATGGCGTCATCGATTTCGGCAAGCGAAGACCAGGTGAGTAGATTTATATCTACGGGGAGAAGTCGGGTGGATGGCGTATAGCACCCCCGCAGTCCGTGGTGATGTATACGAATATGTACACACACATATATTTATTATATGTTCTTTAAGATTATTGATGATAAGATGGATTGGTTTAGTGTAAGTGCGAAACCCTAGAGTAGGGGTTGCACCCATACACACACACGCACATACACTTGCATACATACTTTCCTTCGTATGGGTATATGGGAATATATGTTTTTATGTGTTCACATGGGTATGGGACTATGTGTACATATACTGGATTATGGATAGTGCTTGGGATGTGGGTTGAGTCGATGTGACTCGATTTGAGGCCGTGAGATCGGCGATCTGACAGGATTCGTATGGGAGATACGACAGGATGCTTTAGCGGGCCTTTGGGAATGTGTTTTACCCCGCATTCACACTTATATAGATGGTATCGATTGTACTAGACTTGGATCTGTACCCTAGATTATGTGATATGATGGTAGTGATACCTGATATGTGATGAGATAATGTGATATTAACCCGTACCCAGCTATTGGGATGCCGTACGACGATTTACCGTACGAGCCTATATTGATGATAGATCCACGCTCATGACTCGAGGATGTTATATGATATACTGTATCGTACATAATACTATTGAGGCGAGATCACCGACTATTGTATATATATATATATATATATGTATATCGACTCAGATTTAGGTGGTTTCCATACCCCTCCCGATTGACTTGATAGTTGGGTCCGTAGTTCGCATAGTAGGCGTTAGACGAGACCCGAGTCATACTTATTTCAAAACTAACGAATCGAGAATATTTTAAAGATAGGCAAAAGGGATTCTACGAATATTTTCAAAGGACGCATCTTTTCTTAAAACACCGTAGCCCTTATTTTACGAAAAACCCCGATTCGTCTTATTTCAAAAGGCAAAGCAGCATGATGTATTTATTGAGATATATTCTTTACTGTTGCGTTGATTATCTGATTCCGTATACTCATGCTATTTGCATTGCATTGCTTGTGTTTATTGATATATTATAATCATGCTGCTAGGACACCAGCACCATTACCGATGATGCGTATGTACCACGTACACTTACTTGCCGGCTCACACACATCTGCATCGGTAATTGCCATATCACTACACAGTAGTATTATTGCATCAGGAGATGACCCTTGTATGTGCATATTATTATTCTATGTTGCATGATATACTGTTATACTTGCACTTCATTTATATGTCACATACATTATACTTTCTGATTATGCGCATTGAGATATATTGTTTCTATGATATTTCTGGATTTAGGAACCGCGGGTATTTCAAAAGAGAATATGTAATTGTTTTAAAAACCCGGTTACCCTTGATATGATATTTCAGTGCGTCCACCATGTGTTTTCTCGGTGCTGAGAGCGACATGTGAAACCCGATTCGAGGAGGCGGATGAGGCCGATTGCGGGTACATGGTGGACCAAGTATGGTACCCCGGGGCGAGAACGGTTTCGCTGTGTAGTAGACGGTGAGCCTGGCAGAGGGACTACTACCTACTGGTGATTGATTGATTGGACCTTGCTGTTATCCAGAGGATACTGACCAGAGTCGATAGATGGATACGGGCCTACTGCCGGGGCCGAGGGCCGATACCGCAGACAGAGCCGTGGGCTGGTCCGGACTGACGGAGCCTGTTATATGATGATTTACGTGCCGATGCTGGGCACAGTTTTCATGATGTTTTCGAGTGTCGATGCTGGACACTCCGGTTCCATGATTTGACGTGTCGCGAGGGACACAGGTGGTTTATATCCTCATATTTCCATGCATACGCTGATGATATTTACATGCATGAGGGTTATTGTCATTGGGTGACGAGTGGACGGGATCCACGTACATGCAGATTTGATTACATTGATCATACCTCACATATGATATGCTATTACCTGAGGCACTGGCACGAGCACTTGGCACTACACTCATGTATAGAGATTACATTGCCAGTTTAGCATGCTTCAGCTTTATTCATATTGAGGTTTATATATATCTGATCGTATTGACCTAGGATGGGTCATACATTCGATCTCTGCTTGTTGATATTTTCTATTCACGAGTTGGCAACTCACCCCCGTTGTGCCACATTTCTTGCAGGTTTTGCCGTACAGATTTCATTGCGGCTTTTCTGGCACATTGCTTCCTTTACGGGTGACTTGCTTTGGTAGGTGGGTTCTTTGTATCAGAACCACCATTTTACATTATTTATTCATTGTATCTAGGAATTCCATCAACCAAAACTTATATATTGTTTCAGACTTAGAAATCAGTTATGTATTATTTCGACCTTAGAGTCGCGCTTGTAGTATTATTGTTTTCTGGCTGTTTTGAGTTTCTTTTTGAGTTTTGATCCTCGCCATTTGGCGTTGTATATTATATTGCTTGTGTGGCTGTGACCGTCGATTGACGAAGAGCTAGCTCCCGCTTGGGGATGCCTTTTTCATTTCATATATATCATTCTTGTTGTATCCCGTTCGGGGCCAGTTTTTAACAAAGGAAACTCTGCCGAAATTTTCAGAAAAGAATACACATTTTAAAAATGCATATTCGGCTTAGTTATTTAAAAACTTTGATTTTCGAAACATGATTTCTTTACTTCTTAAAACCAGTTTTCCTTATTTACTCTTAAAATGGTTTTAGATTTCTGGGCTTTTGGCTTACTTGGATCAGATGGGGTCCTATAGACTTCATATGGTTCAAGGGCCAGTCACGTGCTCTTTCGGGTCGTGACAAAGTTGGTATCGGAGCGCTAGGTTAACCTTGGTTCGAGTCTAAGTTTGACTATGTGAAGCCTAGGGCGTTTATCTATAGACGGAACTTAGGCTTGACCTTACGGAACTTAGACTTAGTCGAGGGGGTATTATACCCGAACTTTCGTCATGTAGGATGACCCTTGGTTGATGGAGTGGGTAGCTTGAGTAGAGGGACGTACCGTACGTATGTTCCGCGGCATACTTACGACATGCCACTCCGCTTAAGAAACCTTAGGATGTACATTTCCTTGCATATTATTATATTCATTCCTATGATCTATCCTCATCGATTCTGGTTATGATTTTGCTGCCACGATTGCACGGGCAGAGTGAGCTACGGCTCGAGTTGCGTCAGCATAAGCTCGTCGTGGACGAGGACTGACCAGGCCATGATTCCAGAGACATACGATTGCATATAGAGGCTTCGTTTTATTGTGTTTTCGCACCATGAGCGTTGGACTGATCGCTTTTACGAGATTTCTCGGGTGTACCGATTGGTACCAGAGGATTGAGCCACTGATAGAGGCCAGCCAGGATGTGATGACTATTGATATATCGCTTATTCATGATGATTGAGGCGCTGTTCAGCGTACAGACAAATGAGCCAGTTGTTGCTGCGAATGACGAGATATCGCCCAGATGTTGGAGCTACTACAGCTTGAGATATACTTAGAGATATGATGGTGAGTCGCTAGTCACCGAGGATGAATGACTAGGACATGTGATTCGTTCGCTTACCCCGATGCGAGGTCATCAGATAGATTGATTCCAGCCAGAGACGACTTCACGCAGATTCGTTGAGAGTCGATTGAGACGATCGAGTGTCAGGAACCCATTTTTCCAAGTTTAAAGTATTCGGAAAGACATGCAAGCGATTCTATGGACCCTCTAGAAGAATGAAACCCTAAATCGACTTAATGACCGTGTGAAAGCCTTTGAACCTTAGGGTTTGCGGCAGTTCCGCGGCGCCATTAGTGAGGCTTGGGTTTGCCCTTCTACGGCTGGACCACCGATGCTGTGGTATGTACTCGATACTATTAAACTATACCCAAGATGTTGAGCTCTTGGGGGATTATGAGGTTCTGACGAGTCGATCGGATGGTTCGACATCATTCGGATATCATGTGATGGGATACACTGCTTGGGAGACTCCAGATATGAGCATAGCCATTGGAGCACAGTCCATACAGCCGCGATGAGATGAGTCCGAATCAGTCGACATTGGAACAAGGTGGAGTAAAGAGTTCGCACGGGATTTCGATATGATGACGTTCCACTCCGCTGACATCAGAGATGCGATATGCACACCGAGGACGTGTTCGGCTAGATATCTTCTACTGAGTGATGAAGATACCGAGTTCGTGATTTCGAGTCCGTATGAGGGACTTCGGATGGACCGTAGCCGAGGACATTGCAGTGCGCAGATAGAGACGCGACGTCGAAATGGACGATGATACAGGCAAGCGGGACAAGAAGTTTGTGCGAGATGCAGACGAGCTGTTACTACTCCCCGTTAAGATTGGAGGTCGGATATGCATACAGAGGCGCTGGGATGCGATCAGCTTCCAAGTAGATGTTATACTGAGGACGCAGATGTCCAGAGAGCGAGAAAAGATTACGCCAGAGTACCAGCCTCCGTACAGTTTGGCTTAGGCGAGATCAGAAGAGACCTTGAGCAGTATTCCTTCCAGTACACTGCTGCAATAAGATTTGCACCAGGAGCAGATGTGTGATGTGCGTTCAGAGGAGCAGAGGTCGGTGCCAGAGATGTGATGCTTTACGAGCGGTCGTGAGGATTGGCCGAGAGATAACCAGAGAAGTGCCAGAACGGAATCGTCCCCGTTAGCACACCTGACAGGGCCGATGAGCCGATTGATTGTGAGATTGGTAATCCACAGAGAAGATAAAGACCCAGAGGCAGAGGACGCCAGACCGTGAGCAAGAGGCAAGTAGATATCTTGCGCTGCTAGCATTGGATGCACCGACACCTTCTCGACTTTGAAAGAGGATATACCGATGACAGTATTTATGATTTGTGATTTTGTGATTCGACTATCACGTATCCGTCACTTTGGATTTCGGTATTTTGGTGATCTATTTGCTTGATTTGGTTTTGATGGCTGAGTTCTATGATTTCTGTTTCCGTGCATCATGGTTGCACCTACTGGGTATTTATACTTGCGCATAGTTTTCATGCACCTTTAGTGTTTTGATTTGTTTTGTGCTCGCTGATGCACACGGTTTTGAGATTTTCCATCGCGGTACACTTAATTTGATTGAGCCGCATTGTATATCGTTGACTTTGACCCTAATATTTATGATTGATTCTTGCACTCCGTGCTTTTGATTGGATTTCGTGATTCCGTGCATGTTGAGCACACAGGATTTAGCTTTTATTCATGCATAATGGATGCACTGATTTGGACCTTCACGCATGTTGGGCGCGTGTTTTGAGATACGATTTTGGTGCACACCAGATGCACTAAATCGAGATTCTTCGTGCATGTCAGATGCACCTGTTTTGGCTGTCAGGCACACATGTTGCCTATGACAGATATTTCGTGCACACCCGTTGCACCTAGATGTTGTTTTGTGCACCTGTATGGCACATATATGGATTTTGATTTCCGTGCGCACCAGACGCACAGGGTGGAGTTATGTGCATTTTTGGGATTTATTCCTTTTGGAGCAATACATTTTTATGATATTTGATATTCGTTTCGTACTGAGCAGGACTAGTCAGAGGAAAGTACCTAGATATATTTTGCATGCATTGATAGTTATCGAAGGGATTTCCAAGGGCGAGCTATAGTCTCAGTATATACCTACGTGTCCGATATGACACGAAACGTTTCAAAAACAAGGAAACCCTTCTGAATTGTTTTCAAAACGGCGGAACGTACATAGTAAACAAAAGATATAAACATATATGGTTATTTTTCTTATGAAAGACGTCCGCCACTGTGCAGTGTTATGCGCATCGCACAGCGACTTAAAAAGATTTGGCATGCATTTACATCAGTTATTCACATGTATAGTTCTGATTTATATCCTATTGGTTTTGTATTGGATTTGACATTTGTGTCTTTACCATGACTCCGATGATTGCGGGATGCTTGACGGAGTTTGCTTTTGAGTTATCTGCTCAGTACTCATGCGCATGCATTGCGCTATGATGTTTTAAGTATTAATGATTCGGAGCCCCGACGACTTGGAATTTTTATCGAAATGTATTAGTATTTGGGGGTTTAAGTTTAAATTCGGGGACCGAATTTCTTTAAGGAGGGTAGATTGTAACGTTTCAAAATAATAAAATATTATTTTTGGGAATTTTTGTAATTTAATATTATTTTATTGAATATTTTAATATTTTGGCATAATTAAATACAAATAAATGGAGAAAAATTATGGAAAATTATAAAATGGGGTATTTATTGGAATTATGCCATTTTTAAGTATTTGTGATCAATTATATGCTAATTTAGCGCTAATCGCGATTAAAAATCGCTAATCGGATTTTTAGCAATTTTGTGCAAAGCATGCACATATCTTTTTCTACACTTGTGTTGCATTTTTCTTGCATTGGTTTTACTTTGGGGTTACTATTCTTGTGAGAAAGGAATTTGAAGAGAAAAGAAAATGGAAAAGGAATAAAATATGAGGTTTGGTGAGAGAGAGAGGTATGGTCTTCTTTTGACCCAAAGACTTAGCCATTTCCTTTGATTCCAACACTCATTTCCCTCATCTCTCCCTCTCCATTCTCAGCTGAGGTGCTGCCCTCTTCCTCCTCCCCTCTTCAACTCCCCAAATCATCACAAAAACAACACCAAAACCCTACCCCTATTTTATTAAAAGTGTGCACAAGCTCAAGATCTACACATCGGACCAAGAAAGCAAGGATTTTGGCAACTTGAGGCAACTCAAGAAAATTCTTGAGTTGCCAAATGAGGTATTTACTGAACAATTAGATTAGTTTTTGCATTACTTATACCCCTATGTTAAAATTGAATCGATATCTGGTGGTGTTGTGGACTTAAAGGAAACCTAGTTAGGGTTTGAGGAAATTGTGAGTTGTAGTGTGAAATTAAGCTTAGGGGAGGCTGCATAAACACCCTAGTGATGGAATTGAGACCCAAACCTGAGATTTGAAACCCGGAATACGGATTTAGAAAATCGATATCGGAGATATTGTGAAATCTGTGAAGGTTTTAGGAATCTGCTATCACCCCGAGACCCCAAAAATAAAATTGAGCTGACAGTGAGTCGTGCAAGCACCTAGGAAGCTACCACCAAGACCCGAGCCCCCAATTCAAACCCATGGCTGTAGATTTAATCATTCTGGCCGCAATTTGCGGCCAGAGTAGAGGGGAATGGGTTCATTTTTGTTCTAGAGCTCATTTTGCACTAAATTAGACCCCTCCTATATGCAGTTTTGGCTAATTGTCACCTGGGGAAAATCTGGGAGAATTTTGGTGTGTTTTAGGCGATGTTTTCCGTATTTTAAAATGCACTTTCTTGATATTTGGATTTTTATTTGGTTGTCGGGTGTTCGTACATCGACAACAGGGATTGTGTGATTGATTTGCACGTTTAGGCCATAGGTTCCAACCTATGAGCACACTGTGCACTGTATCGGTTTTCTGCCTCGATGTTAATACGTATTGCGACTATTTATTATTCTAAGTACCCTCGCAAGGATTCCGAGGCGAAGGAGCATGGCGTCATCGATTTCGGCAAGCGAAGACCAGGTGAGTAGATTTATATCTACGGGGAGAAGTCGGGTGGATGGCGTATAGCACCTCCGCAGTCCGTGGTGATGTATACGAATATGTACACACACATATATTTATTATATGTTCTTTGAGATTATTGATGATAAGATGGATTGGTTTAGTGTAAGTGCGAAACCCTAGAGTAGGGGTTGCACCCATACACACACACGCGCGCACAGACTTGCATACATACTTTCCTTCGTATGGGTATATGGGAATATATGTTTTATGTGTTCACATGGGTATGGGACTATGTGTACATATACTGGATTATGGATAGTGCTTGGGATGTGGGTTGAGTCGATGTGACTCGATTTGAGGCCGTGAGATCGGCGATATGACAGGATTCGTATGGGAGATACGACAGGATGCTTTAGCGGGCCTTTGGGCATGTGTTTTACCCCGCATTCACACTTATATAAATAGTATCGATTGTACTAGACTTGGATCTGTACCCTAGATTATGTGATATGATGGTAGTGATACCTGATATGTGATGAGATAATGTGATATTAACCCGTACCCAGCTATTGGGATGCCGTATGACGATTTACCGTAAGAGCCTATATTGATGATAGATCCGCGCTCATGACTTGAGGATGTTATATGATATACTGTATCGTACATAATACTATTGAGGCGAGATCACCGACTATTGTATATATATATATGTATATCGACTCAGATTTATGTGGTTTCCATACCCCTCCCGATTGACTTGATAGTTGGGTCCGTAGTTCGCATAGTAGGCGTTAAACGAGATCCGAGTCATACCTATTTCAAAACTAACGAATCGAGAATATTTTAAAGATAGGCAAAAGGGATTCTACGGATATTTTCAAAGGACGCATCTTTTCTTAAAACACCGTAGCCCTTATTTTACGAAAAACCCGATTCGTCTTATTTCAAAAGGCAAAGCTGCATGATGTATTTATTGAGATATATTATTTACTGTTGCGTTGATTATCTGATTCCGTATACTCATGCTATTTGCATTGCATTGCTTGTGTTTATTGATATATTATAATCATGCTGCTAGGACACCAGCACCATTACCGATGATGCGTATGTACCACGTACACTTACTTGACGGCTCACACACATCTTCATCGGTAATTGCCATGTCACTACACAGTAGTATTATTGCATCAGGAGATGACCCTTGTATGTGCATATTATTATTCTATGTTGCATGATATACTGTTATACTTGCACTTCATTTATATGTCACATACATTATGCTTTCTGATTATGCGCATTGAGATATATTGTATCTATGATATTTCTGGATTTGGGAACCGCGGGTATTTCAAAAGAGAATATGTAATTGTTTTAAAAACCCGGTTACCTTTGATATGATATTTCAGTGCGTCCACCATGTTTTTCTCGGTGCTGAGAGTGATATGTGAAACCCGATTCGAGGAGGCGGATGAGGCCGATTGCGGGTACATGGTGGACCCGGTATGGTACCCCGGGGCAAGAACGGTTTCGCTGTGTAGTAGACGGTGAGCCTGGCAGAGGGACTACTACCTACCGGTGACTGATTGATTGGACCTGGCGGTTATCCAGAGGATACTGACCAGAGTCGATAGATGGATACGGGCCTATTGCCGGGGCCGAGGGCCGATACCGCAGACAGAGCCGTGGGCTGGTCCGGACTGACGGAGCCCGTTATATGAGGATTTACGTGCCGATGCTGGGCACAGTTTTCATGACGTTTTCGATTGTCGATGCTGGACACTCCGGTTCCATGATTTGACGTGTCGCGAGGGACACAGGTGGTTTATATCCTCATATTTCCATGCATACGCTGATGATATTTACATGCATGAGGGTTATTGTCATTGGGTGACGAGTGGACGGGATCCACGTACATGCAGATTTGATTACATTGATCATACCTCACATATTATGATATGCTATTACCTGAGGCACTGGCACGAGCACTTGGCACTACACTCATGTATAGAGATTACATTGCCAGTTTAGCATGCTTCAGCTTTATTCATATTGAGGTTTATATATATCTGATCGTATTGACCTAGGATGGGTCATACATTCGATCTCTGCTTGTTGATATTTTCTATTCACGAGTTGGCAATTCACCCCCGTTGTGCCACATTTCTTGCAGGTTTTGCCATACAGATTTCATTGCGGCTTTTCTGGCACATTGCTTCCTTTACGGGTGACTTGCTTTGGTAGGTGGGTTCTTTGTATCAGAACCACCATTGTACATTATTTATTCATTGTATCTAGGAATTCCTTCAACCAAAACTTGTATATTGTTTCAGACTTAGAAATCAGTTATGTATTATTTCGACCTTAGAGTCGCGCTTGTAGTATTATTGTTTTCTGGCTGTTTTGAGTTTCTTTTTGAGTTTTGATCCTCGCCATTTGGCATTGTATATTATTTTTCTTGCGTGGTTATGACCGTCGATTGACGAAGAGCTAGCTCCCGCTTGGGGATGCCTTTTTCATTTCATATATATCATTCTTGTTGTATCCCGTTCGGGGCCAGTTTTTAACAAAGGAAACTTTGCCGAAATTTTCAGAAAAGAATACACATTTTAAAAATGCATATTCGGCTTAGTTATTTAAAAACTTTGATTTTTGAAACATGATTTCTTTACTTCTTAAAACCAGTTTTCCTTATTTACTCTTAAAATGGTTTTAGATTTCTGGGCTTTTGGCTTACTTGGATCAGATGGGGTCCTATAGACTTCATATGGTTCAAGGGCCAGTCACGTGCTTTTTCGGGTCGTGACACCTACTAGATCGGCGGAGTGGCTGGGGTTCATCGGGAACTACGGAATCCACCGGTTCAACCAAATCTTCTGTCGTAGTCTGTATTGCTGGAACCTCTTCCAGTTCTACCTCAGAGCCACTAATCTCTTTTGCAAGAAATTCCTTTTCTAAAAAGGTGGCATGCTGAGCAACAAACACCCTTTATTCCTCACTGTGGTAGAAGATATACCCTCGCGAATGCTTGGGATATCCAACAAACTTACACAAAATAGACCTTGCCTCGAGTTTGTCCTGTTTTTGTCTTTTGATATAGGCCGGGAAACCCCATATCTTAATAAAATTAAGATATGGTATTTTCCCCTCTCATATCTCATATGGGGTGGTAGGCACAGATTTGGTAGGAACCCTATTCAATAGGTATGCCGCTGTCTCCAGTGCATATCCCCAGAAGGAAATAGGTAACTCAGCTATGCTCATCATAGAGCGCACCATATCTAATAGGGTGCGGTTCCTCCGTTCTGATACACCGTTGTGCTGTGGTGTATATGGAGGAGTTAGCTGAGAGAGAATCCCATTCTCTTTTAGGAAGTCCAGGAATTCATTGCTCAAGTATTCACCTCCTCGATCAGATCGAAGGATTTTAATACTTTTCCCGGTTTGGTTCTCGACTTCTTGTTTATATTCTCTAAATTTCTCAAAAGCTTCTGATTTGTGTTTCATCAAGAACACATATCCGAATCTAGAGAGATCATCAGTGAATGTAATGAAGTACGAAGAACCATCCCTGGCATGTGTAGACATGGGACCGCATACATCACTATGTATCAGTCCCAAGTGTTCAGTAACTCTTTCTCCGTGTCCCATAAATGGAGTTTTGGTCATCTTGCCTTTGAGACATGACTGGCAAGTGTCATAAGATGAAAATTCGAACGGTTTCAAATATCCATCCTTATGCAACTTAGCTAGCCGTGTCGCATTTATATGACCAAGTCTACAATGCCACAAGAAGGATTCGTTCATTTCTGAACTCTTCCTCTCGTGTGTGTTTGTTATGCTTAGAACTGTTCATTAATTTAGAACATAAATGCCATTGCACAACGTGCCTGATCCAACCAACTTTTAGTTTAGAAAAATGTTCATAACATTATCCTGGAATACAAAATTATATCCCTCTTTACTTAACAAAGAAACTGATATAATGTTGCATATCAGGTTCGGCATGTAATAGCATTCGTTCAGAATCAATGTATTACCAGTTGGTAATACAAGGTGATATTCCCCGACGGTTCTAGCTGCAACAATTGCACAATTTCCAACCCTTATGTCTTTATCACCTTCTCCAAGTTCTCTACCTTTTCTTAGCCCATATAACTGATTACATATATGGGATCCCGACCCGGTATCTAATACCCAGGACGTAGAGCAAATGGAGAAACAGTTCTCTGTAACGAACACGCCTGAAGAAAATGCATCAACATGTATTTTCTTCATTCGGGTGGCATGGGAATCCTGGTATTCCCCTATATCCTGTTCAGTCTTATAACTTTTATATGAAAGAACGGAACCAACGTTCCCCAGCACAGTATAACATGCGGGTTCGGTCAATACATCCATATTATTATCTTAATTAAGGCATGATATGGTCGCTACCTGGAGAGAGAGAGAAGAAAACACTTTAGCGTATGCTCTTGCAAGATCAGATTGGTTATTATTTTATCTAATCAGGATGGCTCCCAGTGTTTTTATCAAATCTTCCTTCAAACCCTAAAAGGAAAGACTAGCCGGGATTAATTACACCTTACAATTTCGCCAATCTTTCAGCCAGGCCAGTGTCGATACTTTGAGGGAGCTTCCCCGTGCTTTCACACGGACCTAATTAAAGTAAACATCGTTTTCCCAGAGGCGTAACCCCGTTGACACCTTTCTAGACTCCTACTTGATCGGCTAATTGTCCTGTGTAAAACTCTTCCAGGAGTAACAATTACTCGCAGTGGGTATCGGGATCCAACTATCTCATAAAAGGTATGCAATCTCATTGCAAATTTCAACACTTGAAATTCCCGATAATATTTTGCCCCAAGCATCCCATGACCTTGACAGAGATCAACAAAGCACAGGGTGCAAGTCAAGTTCAACCCGTCATTTCTTGATTGAATCAAACCCACCCGCACGACCCTTGACGGAGGTCAACAAGGTCGTACGACTATCCTAATCCAATCTGCATCATATGCATAAGCAGATAAATACTACTTAGCTACCGCACACTACGCCTTGACGGAGGTCAACAAACGTAGCACGAATACTAAGTAGGACTTATCTGAAATCACGGAGGGCTACGACAGGTTTTTCTGAAAACCTATTTCGTAATGAACTTGATATCGTTGTAGAATTGAGTGAATTTTGAAAAGGTGTGTTTTTGAGGCTTTCACTAGTTTTGCTAAAGAGATCATTCCCGGTGAAGGGATCTCGGCTCTTTCCTCATCGAATAAGGTGCAGGACATATCATATATATCACTATGAAAAGAAAAACTCTAAAAGCAATCAAAAGACAAACCGTGTGTTGTAGCATCTGCCAGTTTTTCTAAAGAGGTCACTCCCGGTGAAGGGATCTCGGCTCTTTCCTCATCGAATAAGGTGCAGGATATATCATATATATCGCTATGCAAAGCAAAAACTGTAGCTACCCTTTTTGAAAATTTGATTCTATAACATCTTTTAGGTTTCTTTTCTTTCATTAATCATATTAATGAAGTCCCATCATTTAAGTCACCTAAACATCACAGATAAATACGACGTACACTTATGCCATTCGCCACGATGTCCCCTCATGCACCGTTAGGTTAGGTAACTAACGGCAGAGCGGGGCAGGGCTAGCGTGAGTGTAAAACATAAGTAACGTCTATATAATATATCATATATACTATATACAGTATCTATCACAACATATCAAATGATCACATCACAGATATCGCAGCAGAAGAATCATATGAAATAATGGATATACTAGGAGGTCCGTGTTTTATTTTGAGCCTCTATAAAACACGGATTCCACGGTCGCGATGAATAGCCAAACCCACACCCCTAGACCCCTAGGAGAGCGGCAAGCAACCCTACCAATTCTAGAGTTAGGAGATCCGGACTCGACTCCTCGAGTTGGTCTCCTATTGGACCCTAGAACCTGGTTACTTGTGCTCCCCTCCTTGGGTCTACCTAATGCGGAAAAGTAAATAATATACAATGGTGACATCATCTTCATCCCGGAAGTGCCCCAAAAAAAGAATATTACATACAATGAATTTTACATGAATGAAAATAAAAACCCTCATCTCACATAAAACCCCCGGCTATTCAGAACACGACGATCCAATATAACATATCCAGCAACACATAACATCACATGTCATCAACGTAAGTAAATATGCGCATCCCAATTGTCGTTGACATATAGCAACGAAACCGGCGATATCACATATTACATTTACGGTCGCAGAAAAGAAAGTGTAAAACTACAACATTTGGAATCCACAATCTCTTTAGACATCGTAAATCCGAAATATCACATACTTCGCATTTCATGCCTAACTATATGAATTCCACATATTGTATCACATTCCAGATAAATAGACAGTATTAAACTTTCCGATCGAATAATCAAATACCCAAGATTTCCTAAATAGCTCAACACTTGAGCGGAGTTCGAACAATTCCAGAATACGTCATAGTACCAACGGTCCAGCCGTAGAAGGGTCAAGCCAACGCCTCACATGTGGCACGCCGTACTACCCCAAACCCTAAGGTTTAGAGGCGGTTCAGACGGTCACATAATCGAGTTAAGGTTTGTGTTCTTCTAGAGGGTCCATCGCGTTACTTGCACATTTTTCCGAAAGATTTAAACTCAAGAAAAATTCAACACTTGAAAGTTTTTCGTGTCGGGACTAAGCGAGTTAATGATATCCGTTCGAACATTTTAATACTTTCTAAATTATCCGGAAAAAGAACGAAATTAAATTTTTCCGATCGAATCAATGAATTCAAAATAATCCCCAGAACACTCAACACTTGAGTCAGATTAAAAAATACCCAGAAATTTGCAATAACAGCTATGGGTATTACTGTACAAAAACCAAAGCCAAATCTCACTGTACGGCCGTGGATCCGTGGCACAAGTAAGGTATTGTCGCGGTTCCGCGGCGGTCCGTACGATTTACCTTGTCGTTTTCCACAGTGATACTTATAATTCCCTGCTGATTTATTTAGGCATTTTTAATACTGGAAAAATCAAAATTTTAAAAATTTTCCAGAGAGGGGGTCATTATGGATGTTTCGGGGTTCGATCGGAGTTTTAACTTCGTATACACGTCGCCTAATGCTCTAGCTAGGCTCTGATACCACTGTAGCGTTCCTAGGCACTCTAAGAAGGTTCTACAAGGCATCAACCATGCCCGATTAAAATTTTAGCCGTGCCGAACAACCCTAAACAAGATCTTTGCTAGATAATTAGGGTTACACATGCAAGTAAATATCATTTACGACTAAGTGAATACGAAATACAACCTTTGTAGATCGGTCCTTCACTTCTAAAGCACCTTGTTGTAGTCCCTTCGCTGCGATCATGGTTCTCCCGGGCTCTTGCATGGCTTCACGAGGCGAAAGAAGCGTCCTTGCTAGAAGTCTTCTAGGCCGAAGATGATCTACGTCGAGGGAAAACCAACTCAAGCTACAACTTCACTAATCTAGAGAATTAGTGAAGCAAACACCCTAAACTAAAGTTCTAGTCTAGTAGAGGATGGAGAAATAGGAAGTGGGTTCACTTTAGAATTTATTTTCTCACAATGTTTCACTCTCTTTTGAAAATCCTAGAAAGCTTTTCTTTTGCTCAAAGAAGAAGAAGATGAACCAAAGAAAAGATGAGGATAATGATCAAGTCAAGAGAGCAAACCATGGGTGAGTGAGTATCATATACTAACTCATGTAGAGACATAACCATGGCTAATCCAAAATGGTTAGGTTAATAAAAATATAAAATAAAACAAAGTTAGTGGACTTTGTCAAAGCATCCACAAGCTTCTACAAGCTTCATGCTTGTGACAAAAGCTCCACTAATTTGTAATTACCTTAAATAATTATAAACCACCATTTAAAATAGAATGGTGTATGTCCTGCACACCCATGTATGATGTATCAACAACCATGATACAAAATGAAAACACATTTTAATATATATCACATATATATTAAAGTTGTGCACATGTGAGAAAAATCCTTAAGCGAACAAATGTTAGTTAATGTAAATTAGTATATCATATATACAATTATACACTAAATTATTAAATCAACACTTGACTTAATAATCCGGTTATATCTCATATAACCGACTAACATCCAATGTATCGACTTATCGAATCAACACTTGATTCGATAACCCGGCTATATCACATATAACCGACCGATACAAAAAGTCGCGAGAATAGAATACGGTATCACATACACGCATTATTCTCGGTCCCGCACATATCACATATGCGCTCCTATTTCGTTTTTCCTAAGCCAGTAAAACCACTATGTAGGACTCTAAAGACTCGTCAATATGCCGGCAGTAGGTGACGATCACATCAAGCACCCATAAGCTGTCAGCGGTACTAGCTGGACGTAACGGCTACCCGGGTATTGAGCGATCAGAAGATCAGCAAGCAAGCCCGCTCCAACTCCTGTAAAAGCCTAACGGTAACACTTGCCGTACAGTCCAGTCTCCTCGTCTGATATGTCGTATATCAAGTCTAGGGGTGGTAAACGTCAGACCCCAATAACCGATAAGTCGTGCCGATGTGAGCCTCATAACGGGTTGAGAAACTACTAGTAACACTTACCAGCAAATCTCTAAATCAGCCCTGCCCAGGGACATCCCTGTTATGGCCAATCGAGCACAGCGCAACATCAACCTCCAATACCGGGAGAGACGAAACCCCTCCTATCGCTCATTGCCTCCATGTGACTCGGGACTGTACCCAAAAACCACCGTTTTGCACGCCCTCTTAGACGTGGTAAGGTGGAAATCAAAGCACAGTAGGAATCACACAAGACTCTATGACGATCTCGGGTCTACAGACTAACCTGCATAAGTGTCACCAGAGAACTGCCATCTGACGTGAGGTATAATACCATCTGGGAGTTCTCGGCGAGTCTGTCCAGTTTACCCAGTCTCCACTGAGCACTCGTATACCATCTCTGATGTCAAACACCAATGGATATGGGATCCTCCATTGCCCATTTCATGGGTCGATAAGCGTATACGCTAGTCTACTCTGGTATATCGATGCCCTGTCTCGATACACCTACGCCTAGGAACATTAAAGGATGTACTTATGGACTACTCTGTCCCCACTAGTATGATCTGCATCATAGTCCAGGTAGTCAAGTACACATCCTAAGGGTTTTACCAACATGTAACTATAAGACAGTATCAAGAGACAAGTGTACATGTTAAGATAAAGAGCAACCAGATAGCATACTATCATATCGAGCAAGAAAGTCCTCTCTATATATGTCCAAGCATCCAATATAATATACATCATCTGTACAATACTGGCCTCTAGGGCATACATACAACTAACACTAGCATGGTTTGAAAGATGGCCAGATTTTTTTGTGAGCTAGTATTATATTTCTCATTATCTCTCTTTTGGTATTCGTATTTTTACACGAATACGGTATTTGAATTTTGAAACAATGCGATATTTATACGAATACGAGTATTTGTATAAATACGGTATTTGAATCTTAATATGAATATGGGCATTTTTATCTTAATACAAATACGGGTATTTGTATTTTGATACGAATATGGATATATGTATTTTGATACATATTTGGGTTTGTGTGTGTGTGTTATGAAACACCATTTCCCCTTCATGTTAGAAGTTTTGTGAAGAGTGTGGATGGGTGACTCATAGGGGTGAGTCACTCATCCACCCACTCTTCATAAATAAAAGAAGAAAGAGAAAGAAAAGAAAATGATAATTCATTCATGGCTCTTCTTCTTCATCTTCCTCTTCCTTTTATGTTAGCTTCAAAAGATGAGAATGGAAAATTAGAAAATAGAGAAAACATGAGATTCATCACTACAACAATCTCACAATCAATTCTTAGCAAGTTTTGATTATGAGTTGCTTCACTTGATTTGCTAGTATGAAGCTATAGCTTGATTCAGACTCCTTCTGATGGATCATCTTCGACGAGGAAGATCGGCATCCAAGCTCGTTCCCGACGACTTCGGAGCCTTGCGAGAGTCCATGGAGAGTTGTAGAGATCTTTCATAATTACGCGGACACACTACAAAGGTAGTTAGCCCCCTACTCTTACTTTTTTAGATTTCTTGTTTACTGTTTGGAATCGATTATAGGGTATAGGTCACTTGTGCTTGCTTTAAAATTTTTGTTTTCGCTTCCGCCTTCGTCGCGAGTCTTGCGGCGCGAGCACCAAGGTCCTTACAACATCCGAGGCACATTTTTTCTAAGAAGGATGCTAAATCCCAGTTAATACGTTAGATTCTCTTGCTCCAAGAATTCGATCTTGTAATCAAAGATAAGAGTGGATATGAAAACGTAGTAGCCGATCATCTTTCTCGACTCCTTTCATGGCCAACGCTTCTTGTGCCAATCAATGAAACGTTTCCCGATGAACATCTCTTGACAATATCGTGTGAACCATGGTTTGCAGATATTGTGAACTACCTTGCAACTGGACTTGCTCCCAACGAATGGTCAAGACAGGACAAACATCGATTTCTTTCCCAGGTAACACTATTTTACTGGGACTAACCTTATCTATGTAGGGTTCTTAGGCACACTTGTGAAGGTTCATAAAGCATCAAACATGCCCGAATAAAATTTTACATTTGCCGAACAACCCAAAGACGGGATCTTTGCTAGATTATTAGGGTTTAGCATGCAAGATGATATCTTTAAAGCTAAGTGTGAGGGATTACAACCTTTGTAGTCCGCTCCTTCGCTTCACAAGCTCCTAGTAGAAGTCCCTTCGTCGCGATCCACGATCTCCCGGACTAAAGAGAGGCTCCACGACTCGAACAATCCATGCTAGCTTGAAGTGTTCCGATTCTCCGATGATCTACGTCGAAATTGCTATAACCCAAGCTTTCTCACTCTAAAGAGAAGAACACCCTAATCTAATGGGCTAGATTAGATGAGGATGATGGAGTAGTATTTATGCTATCTTTTTATTTCACTTTCTCATAATAAATCATCACATAAGGAATTTCTAGTGAGCTCTCTCTTTCAAAAACCAAAGAGAGAAGAAGATGAAGAATGAAAGAATAATCCTTTTGTGATGAATAGTATTCAAGAATATATGATTGATTATCAAACCATGGTCAAGGATGATAGGATAAAACTTGTAGAGAATAAACTAGAGTTAGGGTTTGGTTAGGTTAAGGATAAGTATCAACCATAATATCTTAACCAAGACAAAATAGAATCCTTCTAGAATGAACTTGAAAGAGCTAACCCTAATCAAACCCTAATCCCTTTTTATCATCCTTAAACATGTTTTATAATAAATCATATCATGTCACAATAATATATATCGCATATATATTATATATTTGCAACAAAAGAAAATAATACATTTAACATTTATCGCATATATATCAATGTATTAATTCGGTGAGAAAATGAAATAATAAAGCGAGCCAATATTAGATAATGTAATACAATATATCATATATATCATTATACATCAAATCATCGAATCAACACTTGATCCGACGATCCAGTTATATCGAATATAACCGACTAATATATCATGTACCGATTCATCAAATCAACACTTGATCCGATGTCCTGATTCATATCTAAATATCTCGAGAATATAATACGGTATCTCATATCGCATTATCCTCGGTCCTGCACATATCACATATGTGCCTCTACTCCATTTTGCCTAAGCCAAGAAACCTCTGTGTAGGACTCTAAAGAATCGTCAATACGCCGGTAGCAGGTGATGATCATATCAAGCACCCACAAGCTGCAAGCGGTCAGCTAAACGTAACAGCCACCCAGGTATTGAGCGATCAGAAGATCAACAAGCTAGCCTGTCTGTTCTCCTGTGAATCCAATCAGTAACACTCCCGTACAGTCCGGTCTGTTCGTCTGATATGTCGCATATCAAGTCTAGGGGTGGTATACGTCAGACCCAAGTAACCGATAAGTCGTTTCGATTTGAGGCTCATAATAGGTCGAGAAACTACTGGTAACACTTACCAGTATATCTCTATATCAGCCCTGGCCAGGGACTTCCAGTTATAGCCAATCGAACACTGCATGACATCAACTCCCTATACCGGGAGAGACGAATCCCCTCCTATCGCTCATTGCCTCCATGTGATTCGGGACTGTACCCAAAAGCCACCATTTTGCACGCCCTCTTGGACGTGGTAAGGTGGAAATCAAAGCACAGTGGGAATCACACAAGACTCTATGACGATCTCGGGTCTACAGACTACCCTGTACCAGTGTCACCGGAGAACTACTATCTGACGTGTGGTATATCACCAACTGGGAGTTCTTGGCGATTCCGTCCAGTGTACCCAGTCTCCACTGAGCACCCGTACACCATCCTAGATGTCAAACACCGATGGATATGGGATCATCCATCGCCCATCATATGGGTCAAGATGCGTATACGCTGGTCTACTCTGGTGTATCGATGCTCTGTCTCGATATACCCTCGACTAGGAACATTTATAGGATGTACTCATCGACTACCGTGGCCCCACTTAGTATGATCTCATCATAATCCCAGTAGTCGAGTACAGATCCTAAGGGCTTTATCAACATGTGAGAGAAAGACAGTAAACCAATACAAGTCAACATGTTAAGATAAAGTGAAAACCAAATAGCATATTATCATGACGAGCAAGAAAGTCCTCTCTGTATATATCCAAGCATCCATCATAATATACATCATATGTACAACAATGGCCTCTAGGGAATATACATAACTAACAATCTCCCACTTGCACTAAGGCCAGCTGCTGTAGTATCTCATACCTAGCATCCCGAATAATCTCTCAAACTGTATCTGGGGAATGGCCTTCATGAGTGGATCCGCAGTGTTGTCCTTCGTATCTACTCTCCTGACCTCGATCTCCCGGCGATCAACTATCTCCCTGATCAGGTGATACCGCCTCAGAATATGTCTGGACTTCTGATGGGATCTGGGTTCCTTGGCCAAAGCCACAGCTCCATTGTTATCGCAATATAAAGGTATTGGATGCTCAATGGATGGAACCACACCAAGTTCACTAATGAACTTCTTAACCCAGACAGCCTCTTTGGCAGCATCGTTGGCAACGATGTATTCAGCCTCCATCGTCGAGTCTGCAACGGTATCCTGTTTGGAACTCTTCCAACATACCGCCCCTCCATTGAGGGTAAAGACAAATCCCGAGTGCGACTTAGAGTCGTACTTATCACTTTGGAAGCTGGAATCGGTAAAGGACTCCACCCGGAGTTCTCCGTTACCATACACCAAGAACATGTCTCTAGTCCTTCGCAAGTACTTGAGAATGTTCTTCATAGCTGTCCAGTGACTCTCTCCAGGATCTGCTTGATACCAACTCACTACACTTAGTGAGTATGCAACATCGGGTCTGGTACTTAGCATCGCATACATGATAGAGCCTACTGCCGAAGCATAGGGTATCCCTTGCATGCGAGCTCTCTCCAAATCAGTCTTGGGAGACATCTCTTTGGAGAGAGTGAGTCCAGAGATCATGGGTTGCTTCCCATGCTTGGATTCTTCCATACTAAACTTCTTTAGTATGGTGTCAATGTACCTGGATTGGGACAATCTCAGTATCCTTTTGGATCTATCTCTATAGATCCTAATCCCCAATATGCAGGAGGCATCACCTAGATCTTTCATTGAGAATCTTTGTGATAAGAAGAGCTTGACTGATTGCAGTATAGGAATATCATTTCCTATCAAGAGTATGTCATCCACGTACAATACAAGGAAGACAACCTTACTCTCTGCTACCTTCTTATAGATACAAGGTTCATCTATGTTTTTGATGAAGTCAAACTCTTTGACTACAACATCAAAACAAATGTTCCAACTCCGCGATGCTTGCTTTAACTTATAAATGGATTTAAGCAGTTTGCACACCTTTCCGCTGCTCCCACTAATGACGAAGCCCTCTGGCTGAGTCATGTACACGCACTCTTCTAAATCACCATTTAGAAAAGCGGTCTTAACATCCATTTGCCAGATTTCGTAGTCATGGTATGCAGCAATGGAAAGTAAGATCCGGATGGACTTAAGCATAGCCACTGGAGAAAAGGTTTCGTCATAATCCACACATGGTTGTTGACGAAATCCCTTTGCTACAAGTCTAGCTTTGAAAGTCTCAACTTTTCCATCTACACCAAATTTCTTTTTAAAAATCCACTTGCTCCCAATGGGTTTTACCCCTTCAGGAGTATTTTCTAAAATCCATACTTTATGGTGTACATGGATTCCATCTCAGATCGCATTGCATCCAGCCATTTCACAGAGTCACCACTCGTGATGGCCTGCTCGAAACTAGTCGGGTCATCATCTTCCATGATGCAATCCTCGCTTCCACCATCAATAAGAAAACCGTAGTATCTCTCAGGCGGATGAGAAACCCTACTAGATCGGCGAAGAGGCTGGGGTTCGTTGGGTACTACTGAATCCTCTGGTTCCACTAAATCTTCAGTTGTAGTTTGTGTTGCTGGAACCTCTTCCACCTCTACCTCATCGCCACTAATTTCTTTTGTAAGAAATTCCTTTTCTAAAAAGGTGGCATGTTGAGCAACAAACACTTTTTGTTGTTCACTGTGGTAGAATAGATATCCATACGAATTGTTTGGATATCCTACAAACTTACAAAGAACTGATCGTGCCTCGAGTTTTTCCGGATTTTGCTTTTTAACATAAGCCGGACAACCCCATATCTTAACTCTTTTAAGAGATGGTCTCATTCTATTTCATATCTCATATGGAGTGGTAGGCACAGATTTAGTTGGAACTCTATTCAATAGGTATATGGCTGTCTCCAGCGCATACCCCAGAAGGAAATAGGTAACTCAGCTGTACTCATCATAGAGCGCACCATATCTAATAGGGTGCGATTCCTCCGCTCCGATACACCGTTGTGCTGTGGTGTATAAGGGGGAGTAAGCTGAGAGAGAATCCCATTCTCTTTTAGATAATCTAGGAACTCATTGCTTAAGTATTCACCTCCTCGATCAGATCGAAGAATCTTAATACTTTTGCCCGTTTGATTCTCTACTTCGTGCTTATATTCTCTGAATTTCTCAAAAGCTTCAGACTTGTGTTTCATCAGGAACACATATTCGAATCTTGAGAGATCGTCAGTGAATGTAATGATGTAGGAAGAACCGTTCTTGGCATGCGTAGACATGGGACCGCATACATCACTATGTACCAGTCCTAAGAGTTCGGTAACTCTTTCTTCGTGTCCACTAAACGGAGCTTTGGTCATTTTTCCTTTGAGACATGAATGGCAAGTATCATAAGATGATAATTCGAATGAATTCAAATAACCATCCTTATGTAACTTAGCCAGTCGTGTCGCATTGATATGACCAAGTCTACAATGCCACAAGTAGGATTCGTTCATGTCTGAACTTTTCCTCTTATGTGTGTTTTGTATATTGAGGACTGTATTCTGATTTAGAATGAATATGCCATTATGTAACGAGCCTGATGCAATCAACTTTTGATCTAGGAATATGTTCATAACATTATCCTGTACTACAAAATTATATCCTTCTTTACTTAATAAAGAAACTGATATAATGTTGCACATCATGTTCGGTATATAATAGCACTCATTTAGAATCAGTGTATTACGACTTGGCAATACAAGGTGATATTCGCCAACTTCTTTGGCTGCAATACTTGCATCGTTCCCTACTTGAACGGAATGATCACCTTTTCCCAGTTCTCTACCTTTACGTAGCCCATGTAACAATTTACATATGTGGGATCTTGATCCGGTATCTAATACCCAGGACCTAGGGTGAACTGAGAAACAGTTCTCAATAACTAACACACCTGAAGAAGATGCATCAACATGCATGTTCTTTTGGGCGGCGTGGGAATCCAGATATTATCCTATTCCTTGTTCAGTCTTATAACTCTTATAAGAAAGAACGGGTCCAACGTTCCCCTGCTCAGTATAATAAGCGGGTTCAGTGAATACATCCATATTATTATCTTGATTATGGCCTGACATGGTCGCTACTTGGAGAAAGAGAGAAGAAAACACTTTAGAGTATGTTCTTGCAAGATTAGATTGGTTATTATCTTATCTAATTAGGATGTCTCCCACTGTTTTTATCGAATCTACCTTCAAACCCTAAAAGGTAAGATTAGCCGGGATTAATTACACCCTACAATTTCGTCAATCTTTCAGCCAGATCAGTGTCGGTACTTTGAGGGAGGTTTCCCGTGCTTTCGCACGGACCTAATTAAAGTAAACCCCGTTTTCCCAGAGGCATAACCCCGTTAACACTTTTCTAGACACCTACTTGATCGACTAATTGTCCTGTGTAAAACTCTCCCAGGAGTAACTCTTACTTGCAGTGGGTATCGGGATCCAACTATCTGATAGGAGGTATGCAATCTCATTGCAAATTTCAACACTTGAAATTCCCGATAATGCTTTTACCCCTAGCAACTTATGACTTTGGCTAAGGTCAATAAATCATAAGCGCTAGTCAAGTTCAACCCGTCATTTCCTGATTGAATTAAACCCACCCGTACGACCCTTAGCTAAGGTCAACAAAGTCGCACGACTACCCTAACTCAATCACATCTCATGTTTTAGCAGATAAATACTAATTAGCTACCGTACATCATGCCTTGGCTAAGGTCAACAAACGCAGCACGAATACTAACTAGTCTCTATCTGAAATGACGGAGGGCTACGCAGGTTTTTCAGAAAACCATGAGCGTAATGAACTTGATATCGTCGTAGAACCATGTGAAATTTTGAAATGGAGTGTTTTTGAGGCTTTCTTTAGTCTTGCTAAAGAGGTCACTCCCGGTGAAGGGATCTCGGCTCTTTCCTCATGGAATAAGGTGCAGGACATATCATATATATCACTGTGCAAAGCAAAACCCTAAAAGCAATCAAAAGACAAACCGAGTTTTGTAGCATCTGCCAATTTCTCTAAAGAGGTCACTCCCGGTGAAGGGATCTCGGCTCTTTCCTCATCGAATAAGGTGCAGGGTATATCATATATACCGCTATGCAAAGAAAAACTGTAGCTACCCTTTTTATAAAGTTTTGATTCTACAACGTCTTTTAAGTTTCTTTTCTTTTTATTAATCTCATTAATAAAAAATCCCATCAGCTTATGCTTCCTAAGCATCACAGATAAATACGACGTACACTTATGCCATCCGCATTCGCCTCGATGTCCTCTCGTGCACCGTTAGGTTAGGTAACTAACAACAGAGCAGGGCAGGGCTAGTGCGGGTGTAAAACATAAGTAACGTCTATATAATATATTATATATACTATATACTGTATCCATCACAACATATCAAATGATCACATCACAGATATCGCAGCAGAAACATAGATATAATGTGGGATATACTAGGACGTCCGTATTTAATATTTAGCCAACAATAGAAAATACGGATTCCACAGTCGCGATGAATAGCCAAGCCTACACCCTGAACCCCTACGAGAGTGGTAAGCGACCCTACCAATTCCGGAGTTTAGGAGACCCGGTATCGACTCCTCGAGATAGCCTCCCACTGAACCCCAGAACCCGGTCACCTGTGCTCCCCTCCTTGGGTCCATCCTAATGCGGAAAAGTAAATAATATACAACACTGGTGGCATCAACCTCAACCTGGAAGTGCCCCAAATAAAAGAATATTACATTACATTTGAATTTAAATGAATGAAAATATAAAACTCTCATCTCACATAAAACCCCCGGCTATTCAATCGCGACAATCCTGCACATCATATCTCAGCAACACATAATATCTCATATCATCAACGTAAGTAAGTATGCATACACCGATCGTCGTCGATGTATAGCAACGACAATCGGCAATACAACTACATACTACACTTACGGTCACAGAAATTTTTTTGTAAAACTACAATATTTGGAATCCACAATCACTTTAGACATCGTAAATCCGAAATATCACATACTTCGCATTTCATGCCTAACACAATGAATTCCACATATTGTATCACATTCCAGATAAATAGACAGTATTAAACTTTTCGAACAGATAATCAAATACCCAAAATTTCCCAAATAGCTCAACACTTGAGCGGAGTTCAAATAATCCCAGAATATGTCACAGTAGTAGAGGTCCAGCCGTAGAAGGGTCAAGCCAACGCTTCACATGTGGCACGCCGTACTACCCCAAACCTGAAGGTTCAAAAGGCAGTTCAAGACGGTCACATAATCGAGTTAAGGTTTGTTGTCTTCTAGAGGGTCCACCACTAAACTTGAACGCATTTGCGAAAGATTTAAACTCGAGAAAAGATTCAACACTTGAAAATTTTTCGTGTCGGGAAAAAGTGAGTTAATGATATCCGTTCGAACTTTTTAACAGTTTCTAAATATCCGGAAAAATAATAACGAATTTAAATATTCCGATCGAATCTACGATTACAAAACAAACCCCAGAATACTCAACACTTGAGTCAGAATAAAAATACCCATAAAATATAGATCACATAATTATGAATTACTGTGCCAAAACGATTCCTTGATTCCTCAATACGGCCGCGGTTCCGCGGCCCAAGCGATGTACGGCCGCGGTTCCACGGCGGTTTGTATGGATCAGGGGCTCTTTTTTCACAGAAGTTCTTATTTTTTCTTGATGTATTTTTCAGGTATTTTTAATTCAGAAAAACCAGCATTTTTGAAAAATATCCAGAGAGGGGTTCATTTTCGTTGGTTCGGGTTCGATCGGAGTTTTAACTTCGTAAACACGTCGTATAATGCTCTAGCTAGGCTCTGATACCACTGTAGGGTTCCTAGGCACACTTGTGAAGGTTCATAAAGCATCAAACATGCCCGAATAAAATTTTACATGTGCCGAAAAACCCAAAGACGGGATCTTTGCTAGATTATTAGGGTTTAGCATGCAAGATGATATCTTTAAAGCTAAGTGTGAGGGATTACAACCTTTGTAGTCCGCTCCTTCGCTTCACAAGCTCCAAGTAGAAGTCCCTTCGCCGCGATCCACGATCTCCCGGACTCAAGAGAGGCTCCACGACTCGAACGATCCATGGTAGCTTGAAGTGTTCCGATTCTCCGATGATCTACGTCGAAGTTGCTATAACCCAAGCTCTCTCATTCTAAAGAGAAGAACACCCTAATCTAATGGGCTAGATTAGATGAGGATGATGGAGTAGTATTTATGCTATCTTTTTATTTCACTACATAAGGAATTTCTAGTGAGCTCTCTCTTTCAAAAACCAAAGAGAGAAGAAGATGAAGAATGAAAGAATAATCCTTTTGTGATGAATAGTATTCAAGAATATATGATTGATTATCAAACCATGGTCAAGGATGATAGGATAAAACTTGTAGAGAATAAACTAGAGTTAGGGTTTGGTTAGGTTAAGAATAAGTATCAACCATAATATCTTAACCAAGACAAAATAGAATCCTTCTAGAATGAACTTGAAAGAGCTAACCCTAATCAAACCCAAATCCCTTTTTATCATCCTTAAAAATGTTTTATAATAAATCATATCATGTCACAATAATATATATCCCATATATATTATATATTTGCAACAAAAGAAAATAATACATTTAACATATATCGCATATATATCAATGTATTAATCCGGTGAGAAAATGAAATAATAAAGCGAGCCAATATTAGATAATGTAATACAATATATCATATATATAATTATACATCAAATCATCGAATCAACACTTGATCCGACGATCCGGTTATATCGAATATAACCGACTAATATATCATGTACCGATTCATCGAATCAACACATGATCCGATGTCCCGATTCATATCTAAATATCTCAAGAATATAATACGGTATCTCATATCGCATTATCCTCGGTCCTGAACATATCACATATGTGCCTCTACTCCGTTTTGCCTGAGCCAAGAAACCTCTGTGTAGGACTCTAAAGAATCGTCAATACGCCGGTAGCAGGTGATGATCATATCAAACACCCACAAGCTGCAAGCGGTCAGCTAAACGTAACAGCCACCCAGGTATTGAGAGATCAGAAGATCAACAAGCTAGCCTGTCCGTTCTCCTGTGAATCCAATCAGTAACACTCCCGTATAGTCCGGTCTGTTCGTCTGATATGTCGCATATCAAGTCTAGGGGTGGTATACGTCAGACCCCAGTAACCGATAAGTCGTGTCGATGTGAGGCTCATAACAGGTCGAGAAACTTTTGGTAACACTTACCAGTATATCTCTATATCATCCCTTGCCAGGGACTTCCAGTTATAGCCAATCGAACACTGCACGACATCAACTCCCTATACCGGGAGAGACGAATCCCCTCCTATCGCTCATTGCCTCCATGTGATTCGGGACTGTACCCAAAAGCCACCATTTTGCATGCCCTCTTGGACGTGGTAAGGTGGAAATCAAAGCACAGTGGGAATCACACAAGACTCTATGACGATCTCGGGTCTACAGACTACCCTGTAGCAGTGTCACCGGAGAACTGCCATCTAACGTGTGGTATATCACCAACTGGGAGTTCTCAGCGAGTCCGTCCAGTGTACCCAGTCTCCACTGAGCACCTGTACACCATCCTTGATGTCAAACACCGATGGATATGGGATCATCCATCGCCCATCATATGGGTCAAGATGCGTATACGCTGATCTACTCTGGTGTATCGATGCCCTGTCTCGATATACCCTCGACTAGGAACATTTATAGGATGTACTCATCGACTACCGTGGCCCCACTTAGTATGATCTCATCATAATCCCAGTAGTCGAGTACAGATTCTAAGGGCTTTATCAACATGTGAGAGAAAGACAGTAAACCAATACAAGTCAACATGTTAACATAAAGTGAAACCAAATAGCATACTATCATGACGAGCAAGAAAGTCCTCTCTGTATATATCCAAGCATCCATCATAATATACATCATATGTACAACAATGGCCTCTAGGGCATATACATAACTAACAATCTATTCAAATATTGTCCTGATAAAATCATTCTTCAGTGTGCACCAAACAACGAGTTCCAGAGTGTTCTGTCTTTCTGCCATGATCATGCATGTGTCGGTCATTTCGACCCTAAGAAAACCGCTGAAAAGGTCTTGCAATGCGGCTTTTACTGGCCGATGCTATTTTGGGATACACATGAATATTGCAGGACCTATTCCCAATGTAAGCACTTAGGTTGAATTTCCGGGAGAAATCAGATGCCGCTCCAACCAATTTTGGTTGTTTAGATTTTCGATGTGTGGGATATAAAATTTTATGTTCCCGTTCCCTAACTCCTTTCGGAACCTGTACATTCTACTAGCTATTGATTGAATCTAGGAATGGGTCAAGTCCATCCTAAGTCGAAATAATGACAACAAGGTTGTCATTAAATTTCTCAAGGAGAACATCTTTTCTCGGTTTGGGCACCCTCGCGCGATCATAAGCGATAACAGGACACACTTCTGCAATCGATCTTTTGAAGCCTTGTTGCGGAAGTACTCAATCAACCATAAGCTGTCAACACCCTTTCACCCCTAAACATGCGAACAAGCAGAGGTCTCAAATAGACAAAACAAGCAAATTTTGGAGAAGAAGGTTTTCAAGTACCATAAAGATTGGTCTTCTAAATTACCAGATGCTCTTTGGGCATTCCGTACTACATATAAGACTGATCTTGGCATGTCACCTTATCGTCTTGTATTTGGTAAATCTTGTCATCTCCCTGTCGAGATTGAACATCGAGCGACGTGGGAGATCAAGGATCTGAACTTTGACCTGGCCCAAGCGGGCGGCTTTCGAAAGCTGCAACTGAACGAATTAAACAAGCTTCCGGATGAAGCATACGATAACGCGGCTATCATAAAGAATAGGACTAAGGTGTTTTAATATAAACACTTTGTGCGCAAAACGTTCACACCAGGACAACAAGTCCTTCTATACGATTCTCGACTGCATCTTCATCCGGGTAAGTTGCGATCTCGCTGGACGGGACCATTTCAAGTGCGATGTTTATACCCGCACGGTGCGGTGGATTTGGAGAATCCAAAGGACGGTTCACAATTCAAAGTGAACCGACACATATTGAAACCGTTCTTTTCCGCAGAACCATAGGAGAAGCTTCTGTTGCCACAGGAGCTGGTTTACCATGCTTGATCTTCCTCTGTCTATCCTTGACATTTTATTTTTCCAGCCATAAACAGTGGAAACACTGTTTCAAAAAAAGTGTGGGGGGTATGTACATACTGATTTCTTGTTCTTATAAATATTTATTCTTGTCTTGTGAATATCCCTTTTTTTCTTTGAGAAATTTCTTGTCTAATTATATTCCCTTCCAAAAAAAATATCATGCTCCGAAATGTTTTTGAGACCTCAACGATTTTGACCTTCTTTGTGTAGCAATACAGCAAGGACACTGTCAAATTTAAGTTTAGGGGTATGCTCGGTAAGCTTTCTATCTTTGCATTCATGTGTAAATTCTGCATTTGCATATATATATTAAAAACCCATAAAAATTGAATAATTTTCAAAACTGAAAAACTTTGTTTCCAAATTAGATAGTAGGAAAGCTTAGATTCGAAATACCAACGGTTTAGTTTGATAAGTTAGAAACAACTAAATCTTATTTTTAGAAATTGAAAACCCGAAAGATAACCCTTCTTTGAGTTTAACCGTAGCTAATATACATCTTTGCATCATACTACATGTCTCATGAGTTTTGAAAATGAGATGACAAGTTTGTAATTTCTTAAAACATTTTGAAATGTGAAACACCTTAAGCATCAAACATGTTTGTTATGAAATAAGTAATATCAAGAATAGTTCATAAAGTGAACCGGATATGAAAGGGTATAATTGAAAGTTTTAATGGAGGCTAAGTCTGAAAAATAACCCATCTGGAACTTGATTAGAATGATTACACACCTGATCTATACAAACATGTCTATGATCTTAAAAATAATATGAACTGGCAATGTCTCCGTTCGCATTGAATTCTTATGATTTTCACGCATAAAATAAGTCATTTTGTTTTAGGACCTAGGTGACTTGGGAAATTAAGTCCGCTGGGGTGTTTTTACACCTAATGCCCTAAAACCATTTGGTTTGGGTGAATTGGCCCAAAGCTCGCTAAAAAACTAGAAAGTCCGATATAAACAATGTCAAGCAAGTGTTCACTCCGAATTAAAATTCCTCACGGTTATTTGTGTGAGAATAATCTTTCCTTAAGATGAGTTTTATTATTAAAATTTTTTAATAGAGATATGAAGGTTTTACTTGATGATAAAGACCATTGCACTAATCACGAAGGGGTGTATGAACAAAAAGAAGTGATAGGTGGAGTGAAAATAAGCCTTAGTTTTCTATTAAAAATGATAGAAATTCTGGATTTAAGACCTAGCTTGAGAATGAAACTTGAGAAAAACTTAAGTCTTAACAAACCCGCGTGATCTTTTTGAAGTTTTGCCTAGTCCGTATTTGTGGCATGAAGGCTCTAATCGAAGTTTTTGAAGCGAAATGATGCTATTTGCACGAGCACGTAATAACGTATAGAATCTTAATTTAAATAAGAAGTGATGAGTGAAAAATAGGGTTCAATATTTCTAACTTAGGGTGATAGAATTTTTAGCTTAGATACTGAACCTTGAGATTAGAATCGACTGTTATTTCATGAAACTAGCTTGACAGGATTTTGTGGGTATAATCCGCTGAAAACTCTCAGGAGACAAAACTCCTCATATTAGGGTAATCTAGAGGTTGAACGGCTTGTTGCACAGGCTGATTGCAGTCACGTTCCCTACGAAAGAGAGATTGGGATTTTTAAAAATAATACGGTTTTTCTCAGGACGAGCAAAAGATAAGTTTGGTGGTATTTGTTCATCATGTAAAACTGTATTTAATATCGCTCATTCGATATCATTTTGTTAATAAACGTGTGCTTTTAATCCGTGTCTGCTCATTAGTACATGATATAGGTATTCGTGACAAAAACACTGGAAACACGCACAAAATGCACGGATACGACAGTTTTGAGCCGATACTGCAACCAGAACAGATAGCCGCTCAAGATTAAAGAGTCTAGCAACAAAACAAGTATATGCAACAAAAATAATTAAATTGGTCCAAGATGATATAATTTTTCCAAGTGTGAACACACAAATGTGGCTATGGACCATCAATGATACAAGTAGGATACAAGTTGGCACAACAAGTGGACTAGGGGTGATTGTGAGCTTGTAAAGTATTGATGTGATGTACAAAAGTCTTGCTTATTTCCCTCCAAAACACCCAGAGTTCAACCCGAGCTATTTAGCTTAATGAAACAATGACAGAGAAAAGCTTCAGATGTATGAAGACCACAGGATGAAGCTGTGCCCCACTGGCCGCTATCTGGCCGCCGGTTCTCCAAAAGTTGCGGCGCCACGTCCTCCTCTTGGCATCGTCATTCTTCTGTGGACCCCATGTTGTCACCTCAATCCATTTTTAATGTTTGATTTTTCTGCAAACTTGCCTGTAAATACCAGATGAGATAAAGATGGAAGGGTCCAAGTTGTTCAATAGTTTTGATGTACATTTTAGTTTAGTTTCCATTTCATGTTCATTTTGTGTAATCTTGACTTCTTGTCCTTTCTCTTGATCTTGTAACTTCTTCATTGAACGTACAAATTTAATTTTTAGGTACTTGAACTCATTAGTTTGTATCTCAAGTTCATGATTCAATAAAAAGTTTTATCTTGCCATTTTTCATGTCATATTTGCACTAGCTTGGAATAGATTGAGTTCTTTGCCATTTCTCTTATCTTGCAACCTCTTGATTAAGCTTAAGAGGTAAGATTAAGGGATATTGGATTCATTAGAGTGTACTTTGGACTTCAACATACTGTTGGGATGCTATGCACCTCTAATATGGTTTAAAGCGCCGCGGAAGCGGTAATTTTAAAAATCTAGAGAGCTATAGCAAATCCAAACCAAGAATCAAACCAAAAGGCTAAACTTGCAACTAAACTAGTAAGCTAAAAACTAAAGTTTAGAAGACTACAACCTTTGTAGCGCGTTAGCCACCTCTTCTTAAACTTTTCTAGTCTCTATGAAGTCCGGAACTAGCTTGCTCGATGATCTTCTCGCCGAAAATGATCCACCTTGAGATAACTCCAACACAAGATATAGCTTCAAATTGATCTCATCAAATTGAAGCAACCCACTAATTAAACTTGATAAGAATGATTAAGATGTAGAATTATTAGCTCACTTAATTTTTCTCTTATCTTTTCCATGTTAGTTATATGTATGCCCTAGAGGCCATTACTATACATAGGATGTATATTGTAGTGGGTGCTTGGACATATATAGGGAGGACTTTCTTGCTCGATATAATAGTATGCTGTCTGGTTGATCTTTACCTTAACGTGTACACTGATTGTCTCTCTGTTACATGTTGGTAAAGCCCTTAGGATGTGTACTTGACTACCTGGACTATGATGCGGATCATACTAGTGGGGACAGGGTAGTCCATAAGTACATCCTTCAAGGTCCCTAGTCGTGGGTATATCGAGATGGGGCAACGATATACCAGAGTAGACTAGCGTATACCTTCTCGACCCATACAGATGGGCGATGGATGATCCCATATCCATTGGTGTTTGACATCAGAGATGATATACGGGTGCTCAGTACAGACTGGGTACACTGGACAGACTCGCCGAGAACTCCCAGATGGTATTATACCTTACGTCAGATGGCAGTTCTCTGGTGACACTGGTACAGAGTAGTCTGTTGACCCGAGATCGTCATAGAGTCTTGTGTGGTTCCCACTGTGCTTTGATTTCCATCTTACCACGTCCAAGAGGGCGTGCAAAATGGTGGTTTTTGGGTACAGTCCCGAATCACATGGAGGCAATGAGCGATAGGAGGGGATTCGTCTCTCCCGGTATAGGGAGTTGATGTTGAGCTGTGTTCGATTGACTATAACCGGAAATCCCTGGCCAGGGTTGCTGAGATTTACTGGTAAGTGTTACCAGTAGTTTCTCGAATTGTTATAGACCTCATATCGACACGACTTATCGAGCTATTGGGGTCTGACGTTTACCACCCCTAGGCAAGATATGCGACATATCAGACGATCAGACCGGACTGTACGGTAAGTGTTACTGGTTGGATTCACAGGAGTGTGAGCGGGCTTGCTCGTCGATCTTCTCATCGCTCAATACCCGGGTGGCCGTTACGTTTAGAAGACCGCTTGCGGCTTGTGGGTGCTTGATATGATCATCACCTGCTGCCGGCGTATTGACGAGTCTTTAGAGTCCTACACAGAGGTTTCCTGGCTCAAGCGAAACGAAATAGGAGCGCATATGAGATATGTGCGGGACCGAGAATGATACCAGTATGTGATACTGTATTCGATTCTCGCGATATGTAACATTGATCGGTTATATGCGTTATAGCCGGGTTATCGGATCAAGTGTTGATTCGATAAGTTGTTACTATTGATATTAGTCGGTTATATGCGATATGACCGGGTCGTTAAATCAAGTGTTGATTTAATGATTTAATGTATAATTATATATTTGATATATCACTTTACATTAACTAATATAGGTTCACTTAAATGGATTTTCTCACTAGAAGTTCACAAGTTGTATATGTGATATACTTTTGTGCACTTGATTGTATCATGTTTGATGATACATGTTAACTTGGTTAAGTGTAAAGATTAAACCATGGTTAAGTTAATGATTAGGGTTTTTCTTTTCTTTATTATTTATTTATTTATTTATTTTGGAAAGAAAAAGGGAAAATGGTTGCTAGTTTTGTTTTATCTTTGAAGCTTCATGAAGCTTTGACTAAAGTGACCATTTTGTCTCATGCTTAACCCTAACCATTCACTTAAACCTTAGTTAGTTCTCTACACTTGACTATGGTTCATGATTATGATAAGAATGATTTTATTATTCTTATTATAATACTTATCATATTATCTTCTTCTTCTTCTTCATCTTCTACTTGAAGAAAACCTTGCCTCCATCAATGGCAAAGTGAGAAAATGAGTGAGAAATCAAATTCTAAAGTGAACCCACTTCCTATTTCTTCATCCTCTACCTCTTGCCAAGTAGTATAGGGTGTTTCCTTCACAAGTTTTCATGGCTTGGTGAAGGTGGAGCTTGATCTAGTGATGCCTCGACGTAGATCATCTTCGGCATCGTCGTCGATGACCTAGCCCGCTTTTTCTCCGATGAAGCCGATGCCAAAGTCATGGTTCGATTTGGACAGCGGAGAGGACTTCATCATGGAGCTATGGAGGTAGAGAAACGGATCTACAAAGGTTGTATTTCCGTTCTTTTAGTTTAGTTGTAAACTAGTTGCTTTTGTCGCCTAAAATTCTAGTTAACGATCTAGTCTAGGGTTTCTCGGCACCGTAAATTTTGAAACGGGCATGGTTAATGCCTTGTGAGACTTCATTAGTGTGCCTAGGAACCCTACAGTGGTATCAGATCCTAACTAGAGCCTTAGGCGATGCGTAGACGATGTTAGAAACCCGATCGAACCCGAAACCCTAAATTTTCCATGCTCTCTGTACAATTTTCAAAAACAGGGATTTTTGTGAATTAAAAATTCTCAGAAAATAGAGCAGGAAAAACTAAGAATTACTGTGAAGTTTGGGCCTCTAATTCCATAATTCGACCGCGGAACCGCGGCCAAACCAGGGGTTTGGCGGCGCTTCCGCGACCCAAATTTGGACTTAGTCCCTCAAATTTCATATATTTATTCTTAGGTCCTTTCTTGGCAATTTTTTATGTGAATTTTTTAATTCCACTCAAGTGTTGAGTTTTCTAGGGTTTTATTGGGGATTCGTTAATTTGATCGGATAATTTAACTTCGTTTATGTTTTTCCGGATGTTTTTGAAACTGTTAAAAAGTTCGACCGGATATAAATACCCACTTTTTCCCCTGCCGGGAAATTTCCAAGTGTTGGATTTTTTCCATGGTTTAAAGACGTTCTAAGTAGTGCAAGTAAAGCGATGGTCCCTCTAGAAGACAACAAACCTTAACTCGATTATGTGACCGTCTTGAACTGCCCTTTGAACCTTAAGGTTTGGGGCAATACGGCGTGCCACATGTGAGGCGTTGGTTTGACCCTTCTACGGCTGGACCGTTGGTACTGAGGCACGAAGTGAATGTTTTAAAACTTATTTCATGTGTTGATCTGTTTCGAAAAACTTGGGTGTTTGAATGTTCGATCGGAAAGCTTAACATTTTCTACTTATCTGGAATGTGATACAATAATTGGAATTCACAAGTAGTTATGAGATAACTGAATGAATGTTATAAATCAAGCACTTTAGTCTCACTTGATCGGTTGCCACGGAATTTTGATGTGATCAAAAGTCCATCGCAATCACGTAGTGTACGCGGATACTCGCCGGGTAAACTTAATAGACAGCCTCACTCCATAGCCCCGACCAAGTGACTGTAGGAGAACCCCGTCGCCGAAAGCATCCATTCGGGTGCTCGCGGTAGCGGCGTTCCGCCTTGGTGCACTTCGTCGAAGGCGTCGGGGGTGCGGCCGCCTACTAAAGTTTGCGACGAGCATTCGATCAGGATGTCGGGAATCTTGTTGAATTACCCGACTTGATATTGAAAAGAGTTTTCGATTATGAGACTAAAATGCGGGGTTTATAATCATTAGGCATGTGATGTCTAAGGAATTCATTGGTTTTGGCATGCGATGTCTGAGGAGGTTGCGGAATCCAACTGTTGTAGTTTTACACTTTCTTTTCTGTGACCGTAAGTGTAATATGTGATATCGCCGGTTTCGTTGCTATATGTCAACGACAATTGGGATGCGCATATTTACTTACGTTGATGACATGTGATGTTATGTGTTGCTGGATATGTTATATTGGATCGTCGTGTTTGAATAGCCGGGGGTTTTTATGTGAGATGAGTGTTTTTCATTTTCATTCATGTAAAAACTTGTATGTAATATTCTTTTATTGGGGCACTTCCAGGTTGCGGAAGATGTCACCTTTTGTATATTATTTACTTTTCCGCACTAGGATAGACCCAAGGAGGGGAGCACAAGTAACCGGGTTCTGGAATCCAGTGGGAGACCAACTCGAGGAGTCGAGCTCGGGTCTCCTAACTCTAGAATTGGTAGGGTTGCTTGCCGCTCTCGTAGGGGTCTAGGGGTGTGGGTTTGGCTATTCATCGCGACCGTGGAATCCGTGTTTTATACTGGCTCGTATTGAAAACACGGACGTCCTAGTATATCCAATATTTCATATGATTCTTCTGCTGCGATATCTGTGATGTGATCATGTGATATGTTCTGTGATAGATACTGTATATAGTATATATGATATATTATATAGACGTTACTTATGTTTTACACCCGCGCTAGCCCTGCCCCGCTCTGCCGTTAGTTACCTAACCTAACGGTGCACGAGGGGACATCGAGGCGAATGCGGATGGCATAAGTGTACGTCGTATTTATCTGTGATGTTTAGGTACTTAAATGATGGGACTTCATTAATGAGATTAATGAAATAAAAAGAAACCTAAGATGTTGTAGAATCGAATTTCAAAATAAAACAGGTAGCTACAGTTCTTGCTTTGCACAGCGGTATATATGATATATCCTGCACCTTATTCGATAAGGAAAGGACCGAGATCCCTTCACCGGGAGTGACTCCTTTAGCAATAACTGGCAGATGCTACACATTTGGTTTGTCTTTTGACTGCTTCTATAGTTTCTGCTTTGCACAGTGATATATATGATATATCCCGCACCTCATTCGACGAGGAAAGGACCGACGATCCCTTCACCGGGAGTGACTCCTTTAGCAAAACTAGAAAAGCCTCAAAAGCACTCCATTTTAAAATCATTTGATTCTACAACGATATCAAGTTCATTACGCAATAGGTTTTCAGAAAAACCTGTCGTAGCCCTCCGTCATTTCAGATAAGTTGTATATAGTATTCGTGCTGCATTTGTTGGCTTTCGTCAAGGTGCAGTGTGCGGTAGCTATATGCTGCTTATCTGCCAGCATACGATGCGATTGGATTAGGGTAGTCGTGCGGCTTTGTTGGCTTTCGTCAAGGGTCGTGCGGGTGGGTTTAATTCAATCAAGAAATGTACGGGTTGAACTTGACTAGCGGGCTATGGTTTGTTGGCTTTCGTCAAGGTCATAGCACGTTAGGGGCAAAATATTATCGGGAATTTCAAGTGTTGGAATTTGCAATGAAATTGCATAGCTTCTATGAGATAGTTGGATCCCGATACCCGCTGCGAGTAATTGTTACTCCTGGGAGAGTTTTACACATTACAATTAGCCGATCAAGTAGGTGTCTAGAAAGGTGTCAACGAGGTTACGCCTCTGGGAAAACGAGGTTTACATTAATTAGGTTCGTGCGAAAGCACGGGGGACCTCCCTCAAAGTACCGACACTGGCCTGACTGAAAGATTGGCGAACTTGTAGTGTGTAATTAATCCCGGCTGGTCTTTCCTTTTAGGGTTTGAAGGAAGATTTGATAAAAACAGTGGGAGCCATCCTGATTAGATAAGATAATAACCAATCTGATCTTGCAAGAGCATACACTAGAGTGTTTTCTTCTCTCTCTCTCCAGGTAGCGACCATATCACGCCTTAATCAAGATAATAATACGGATTATTGACCGAACCCGCTTGTTATACTGAGCTGGGGAACGTTGGTCCCGCTCCAACTTATAATTGTTATAAGACAGAGCAGGAAATAGGGGATTACCAGAATTCCCGTGCCACCCAAACGAAGAGAGTGCGTGCTGATGCATCATCTTCGGGTGTGTTCATTACAGAGAACTGTTTCTCAATATCCTTTACGTCCTGGGTATGTGATACCAGATCAGGATCCCAGATATGTAATCTGTTACATAGGGCTACAGAAAGGTAAAGAACTGAAAATGGGTGATAAGTTTCATGAGACAGAAAACGGGGCAAGTGTTGCAGCCAAGTCTGTTGGTCACTGTCACCCTGTATTTCCAATACATTGATTCTGAACGAATGTTATTAGATACCGAACCTGATATACAAAATCATATCTCTCTCTTTATTAGTAAAGAAAGGATATAATTTTGTATTGTTGGATAATGTTTTGAACATTTCCTATATCAAAAGTTGATCGGTTCAGGCACGTTATCTAAAAGCATTGATGTTCTAAATCAAACTACAGTTCTTTAGTATACTGAACACACAAAAGAGGAAGAGTTCAGAAATGAACGGATCCTTCTTGAGGCATTGTAGACTAGGTCATATCAATGCGACCCGACTGGCTGAAGTTACATTTAGATGCATATTTAAATTAGTTTGAATTTATATCTTATGAAACTTGCGAGTCATGTCACAAAGATAAAATGACCTCAGCTCTGTTTATTGGAAACAGAGAAAGAGTTATTAAACTCTTGGGATGATACATGTTGATGTATGTAAGGTTCCCTGTCTACATATGCCAGGACTGGTTCTTTGTACTTCGTTACATTCTCTGATAATCTCTCAAGATTCAGACATATGTTCCTGTTGAAACACAAGTCCGAACCTTTTGAGATATTCACAGAATATGATTTAGAAGTAGAAAACCAAAACACGGGTATAAGTATTATGTCCTTTGATGCGATCAAGGAGGAGAATACTTGTGCACGGAATTCCTGGACTATTCTAAAGGAGAATGAGATTCTCTCTCAGCATTACTCCTCCGTATACACCATAGCACGATGGTATATCGGGGCGGAGCAATAGCACCCTATATGATATGGTGTGGTCTATGATGAGTACTACTGAGTTCCTATTTCCTTTTGGGAGTTATGCACTTGAGAAGCTGCATACCTATTGAATAGGGTTCCAATCAAATCAGTTGCCTACCACTTCATATGTGATATGGAAAGGGAAGAGCCCATATCTTAAGTTAGTTAAGATTTGGGGTTGTCCGGCCTATGTCTAAAAGCAAAATCCGGACAAGCTCGAGGCAAGGTCTGTTATGTAGAACTGGAAATGTTCCAGCCACACAAACTGCAGCTGATGATTTAATAGAACCAAAGGATTCAGTAGATTCCAACGAACCTCAGCCTCTCCGCCGATCTAGTAGGGTTCCTCACCCGCCTGAAAGATACTTTGGTTTCTTTATGACAGTGGGAGCGTGGATGGCATCATGAGATGATGACCCAACTAGCTTCGAGCTGGCCATCAGGAGTGAGACTCTGTAAGAATGGCTGGATGTTTATCGATCTGAGATGGAATCCTTATACACCAACAAAGTATGGACTTTGGTTGCTAGATCTGAAGGGTTAAATCCCTATCAGGAGCAAGTATATCTTGAGAAGATTACTTGGTGTACATGGAAAAGTTGAGACTTTCAAAGCTAGACTTGTTAAAGGTTTTCGTCATCGACCAGGCGTGGATAATGATGAAGCCTTTTTCCTGTGGTTATGCTTAAGTCCATCCAGATCCTACTTGCCACGGCTACATACTATGACTACGATATCTGGCGGTTGGATGCCATGACTGCTTTTCTAAATAATGTTTTAGAAGAGTGCGTCTATAAGTGCACAGCCAGAGGGCTTCGTAGACAGTGGGAGCAGCGGAAACGTGTACAAGATGCTTTATAGGATAAAGCAGGTATCACGGAGTTGGAACATCTGTTTTGATGTGTTAGTCAAACAGTTTGACATCATCAAAATGGTAGATGAACCTTGTATATACAAAAAGGTAGTATGGAGTATGGTGATGATCCTCGTAGAGTACGTGGATGACATACTCTTGATAGGGAAGGAGTTTCCTATGCTACGCTCGGTCAATCTCCGCTTATCACAATGATTCTCCATAAAGGATCAAAGTGATACCTCCTAAATTCTGGGTTTTGGATCTATGAGATAGATCTAATTAGATGTTAGGATTCTCACTAGCTATAGTGAGATGGTATCAACCGATCCTGGGGAGAATCACTGGAAGGGTTCCAGGGTGATAAGGACGACTGAAAGTCAGTCACAGGCATTGTCTTTACCCTCAGTAAAGGGACGGTATGTTGGAAGAGTTCCAAGCTAGATACCGTGGCATACTAGACGATAAAGGCAGGATACATCGCTACTTAAGATGCTACCAAAGAGGATGTTTGGGTGTATATTGGTTCATGAGATGAACTACGTTCCAACCATTGTGAGACAATGGAGTTGTGGCTTATGCCAAGGAACGCCGGTCCCATCAGTGATCCAGACATATTCTAAGGCAGTGTCACCTGATCATGGAGATGGTTGATCTCCAGGGTGATCGAGGTTAGGAGAGTAGAGTCAGAGGACAACACGGTGAATCCACTCACAAAGGCCTTTTCCCAGAGAGAGACTATTAAGGGATGGTTGAGTATGAGATACTACAACCACTGCTATCAGATGGCCTTAGTGCAAGTGGGAGATTTTTAGTTATATGTATGCCCTAGAGGCCATTACTATACATAGGATGTATATTGTAGTGGGTGCTTGGACATATATAGGGAGGACTTTCTTGCTCGACATGATAGTATGCTATCTGGTTGATCTTTACCTTAACGTGTACACTGATTGTCTCTCTGTTACATGTTGGTAAAGCCCTTAGGATGTGTACTTGACTACCTGGACTATGATGCGGATCATACTAGTAGGGACAGGGTAGTCCATAAGTACATCCTTCAAGGTCCCTAGTCGTGGGTATATCGAGACGGGGCAACGATATACCAGAGTAGACTAGCGTATACCTTCTCGACCCATACAGATGGGCGATGGATGATCCCATATCCATTGATGTTTGATATCAGAGATGATATACGGGTGCTCAGTACAGACTGGGTACACTGGACAGACTCGCCGAGAACTCACAGATGGTATTATACCTTACGTCAGATGGCAGTTCTCTGGTGACACTGGTACAGAGTAGTCTGTTGACCCGAGATCGTCATAGAGTCTTGTGTGGTTCCTACTGTGCTTTGATTTCCATCTTACCACGTCCAAGAGGGCGTGCAAAACGGTGGTTTTTGGGTACAGTCCCGAATCACATGGAGGCAATGAGCGATAAGAGGGGATTCGTCTCTCCCGGTATAGGGAGTTGATGTTGCGCTGTGTTCGATTGGCTATAACCGGAAATCCCTGGCCAGGGTTGCTGAGATTTACTGGTAAGTGTTACCAGTAGTTTCTCGAATTGTTATAGACCTCATATCGACACGACTTATCGAGCTATTGGGGTCTGACGTTTACCACCCCTAGGCAAGATATGCGACATATCAGACGATCAGACCGGACTGTACGGTAAGTGTTACTGGTTGGATTCACAGGAGTGTGAGCGGGCTTGCTCGTCGATCTTCTCATCGCTCAATACCCGGGTGGCCGTTACATTTAGCAGACCGCTTGCGGCTTGTGGGTGCTTGATATGATCATCACCTACTGCCGGCGTATTGACGAGTCTTTAGAGTCCTACACAGAGGTTTCCTGGCTCAAGCGAAACGAAATAGGAGCGCATATGAGATATGTGCGGGACCGAGAATGATACCAGTATGTGATACTGTATTCGATTCTCGCGATATGTAACATTGATCGGTTATATGCGTTATAGCCGGGTTATCGGATCAAGTGTTGATTCGATAAGTTGTTACTATTGATATTAGTCGGTTATATGCGATATGACCGGGTCGTTAAATTAAGTGTTGATTTAATGATTTAATGTATAATTATATATTTGATATATCACTTTACATTAACTAATATAGGTTCACTTAAATGGATTTTCTCACTAGAAGTTCACAAGTTGTATATGTGATATACTTTTGTGCACTTGATTGTATCATGTTTGATGATACATGTTAACTTGGTTAAGTGTAAAGATTAAACCATGGTTAAGTTAATGATTAGGGTTTTGCTTTTCTTTATTATTTATTTATTTATTTATTTTGGAAAGAAAAAGGGAAAATGGTTGCTAGTTTTGTTTTATCTTTGAAGCTTCATGAAGCTTTGACTAAAGTGACCATTTTGTCTCATGCTTAACCCTAACCATTCACTTAAACCTTAGTTAGTTCTCTACACTTGACCATGGTTCATGATTATGATAAGAATGATTTTATTATTCTTATTATAATACTTATCATATTATCTTCTTCTTCTTCTTCATCTTCTACTTGAAGAAAACCTTGCCTCCATCAATGGCAAAGTGAGAAAATGAGTGAGAAATCAAATTCTGAAGTGAACCCACTTCCTATTTCTTCATCCTCTACCTCTTGCCAAGTAGTATAGGGTGTTTCCTTCACAAGTTTTCATGGCTTGGTGAAGGTGGAGCTTGATCTAGTGATGCCTCGACGTAGATCATCTTCGGCATCGTCGTCGATGACCTAGCCCGCTTTTTCTCCGTTGAAGCCGATGCCAGAGTCATGGTTCGATTTGGACAGCGGAGAGGACTTCATCATGGAGCTATGGAGTTGGAGAAATGGATCTACAAAGGTTGTATTTCCGTTCATTTAGTTTAGTTGTAAACTAGTTGCTTTTGTCGCCTAAAATTCTAGTTAACGATCTAGTCTAGGGTTTCTCGGCACCGTAAATTTTGAAACGGGCATGGTTGATGCCTTGTGAGACTTCATTAGTGTGCCTAGGAACCCTACATTCCATTCCTCACTTGAATAAAAATCAATAGAGGAAGAAGAAGCATGGAGGAGATGAGAGTGAAAAGAAGAAAAGCAAGAATAAAACCTTTTTACCCAGAAACAAGAATGAGTTATAAATCAAATAATGGCTCACACAAATAAGTCGTTAAAAAGAATCATCTCATGAATTCTACAACGATGACTCATTCTCATTTCTTTCATGTAATTCTTATTCTCTTATTATACATGTATCAACATACATGTCTCATTATTTATATCAAATATAAATAATAATTTAAAGAGATGAAAATAATTAAGTGAGCATGATATTAGTTAATATATAAATATATCAATATATAAATATACATTTAATTATTAAGTCAAAACATGATTTAATAATCTGGCTATAACATATATACCAACTAACATCAACAAACACCCGATTAAAATACGAGTATCAAATACACGTTTTCAATCGAACTTTTGCACGTATCCCTATATGTGCCCTACATCATTACGCATGTGCTGGGAAATCTCTATGCGGGACTCTAAAGACTCGACAACACGCTGACAGTAGGCTAGGATAATATCCATAGTCCACAAGGACGTCAGCGACATAGTCTCATAATTCGCGAATAATTCGGCGAATTCGCGAATAATTTGAGAATTTTTGATCGGCCGATTTATTCTCCGATTTAATCACCACTGGTGAACGCTTTGAATAATTCAAATAAACAAGAAATAATTCACAAAAACAGCAAATCATTCGCAATATCAAAACCCAACGCCTCATATATTAATTTCTTGCTCTAAATCCTTCCCGAACATTTCCCAAGTACTTGCCGAATCTTTCCCGAATACCTGCCAATTTTTTCCGAATAGTTCCCCGAATCCGAATTTTCGACCTTGCCAAATAATTCCCGAACGACGAATTTGTGACTATGGTCAGCGGTACTAGCTGCACGTAACGGCTACCCAAGTATTGAACGAAAGAAGGTCAACGAGAAAGCTCATCTGAACCCTGCAAAATCTATCAGTGACATTTCCGTACAGTCCGGTCTCTTCGTCTAATGAGTATCACATATCGGGTCTAGGGTTTGGAATCTGTTAGACCCCAATAACTCAATAAGTCGTGCGACGGAGGACTCATAACCAACCAGAGATACAACTGATAACACTTATCATTTTATCTCCACTGCGATGGCCATCGACTTGTGGTTGTAGTCATGTCCTGCACAGCGCGACATCAACTCCCTATACCAGGAAAGATGAATCCCCTCGAACGCTCGCTGCCTTCACGTGCTTTGGGACTATACCCAACAAAAACCTGTTTGCACGACTCCTTTGAGCCGTGGTAGGGTAGAAGTCAAAGTATAGTGGGAAGACACATGAGACACTATGCCGATCTCAGGTCCTAGGTACTACCCATACATATGTCAAAAGAGAACTGCTACCCAACATTGGTATAATACCAATTAGGAGCTCTCGGTGAGTCCGTCCAGTGTAACTCATCCAATGAGCACCTGTATACAATCCTTGATGTCAAACACCAATAGCTGTAGGATCAACTATCGCCCTCCAACCGGGTCAGGAAACATATACACTTGTCTAAACTGGAGTACCGATGCCCAGTCTCGATACTCCTACGTGTTAGGAATATGTATGCCCTAGAGGCCATTATTGTATGATATAGTGGATGCTTAGACATATATATAGAGGACTTTCTTGCTCGACATGATAGTATGCAATCTGGTTGCTCTTTATCTTAACATGTACACTTGTATTAGTATACTGTCTCTCTGATAGATGTTGATAAAGCCCTTAGGATGTTTGCTTGACTACCAGGACTATGATGCAGATCATACTACTGGGACTTGTGTAGTCTATAAGCACATCCTTTAACAGTTCCTAGTCGAGGGAGTATCGAGACAGGGCATCGATATTCAAGAGAATACTAGTGTGTACATTTCTTGACCTTGTAGGGGGCGATGGTTGATCCCATATCCATTGGTGTTTGACATCAAAGATTGTATACAGGTGCTCATTAGAGAATGGGTACACTGAACAGGACTCGCCGAGAACTCTTAGATGGCACTATACCTATCGTCAGATAGCTGTTCTCTGATGACACTGGTACAGATTAATCTGTACACCCGAGATCATCATAGAGTCTTGTGTGGTTCCCACTGTGCTTTGATTTCCTCCCTACCATGGCTCAAAGGAAGCGTGCAAATAGGTAGATTTTAGGTACAGTCCCGAGTCACATGGAGGCAATGAACGATATGAAGGATTTCGTTTCTCCCGGTATAGGGAGTTGATATTGCACTTTGCTCGATTGGCTATAACAGGAAGTCCCTGGCCAGGGCTATTGATGAGATTTACTTGTAAGAGTTATCAGTAGTTTCTCATACCGTTATAGGCCACACATCGGCATGACTTATCAAGTTATTGGGGTCTGACGATTCCACCCCTAGACTTGATATGCGACATATCAGACGAAGAGACCGGACTGTGCGGTAAGTGTTACTTATAGGCTTCATGGGATTTTGGACAAGCTTGCTTGTTGATCTTCTATTCGCTCAATACCTGGGTAGCCGTTACGTCCAGCTAGTACCGCTGACGGCTTGTAGGTAACTGATGTGATCATTACCTACTGTTGGCGTATTAACGAGTCTTTAGAGTCCCACACAGAAGTTTCCTATTTCAAACGAAACGAAATAGGGCACATATGTTGATATGTGCGGGGGCCTGATTAAATACGAGTATGTGATACCGTATTCTAATCCGGCGGTTATTTGATATCAGTTAGGTTGTATGTCATATAACCGGATTATTGAATCATGTGTTGATTTGATAATGTGATATACAGATAAATGATTTTAGTCAGTTATATGTGATATAACCATATTATTAAATCAAGTGTTGATTTAATAATATGATATATATTTATATTTAATATAATTATATATTAACTAATATTATTGCTCACGAATTATTTGCTTATCTTTATATATATATATATTAATATATATGTGATTTATATATATATATATATATATATATATTATATGAAGCTTGGTTGATTTTCTATTTTTAGAAAATAGAAAATGTGAGGTGAAAAATGGGAGACTTTTGAGGGATGGGCAAGGCATGGCTTTTATTATTTATATATTGGTCTTGCAACCCTATTAAAGCATGGTTGAATAAATTTATTGGAAATTTATCCATGCTTCAATAAGTGAGCAAGTGTAGAGCCATTTTTGGTGTTGGTTCATTTTTGCCTTAGCCATTTTTTCTTGAGCTCATATGATGAGTTCTCCTCTCCAGCTCTCTCCATCTTCTTCCTCACCTCCTCCAAGCTCAATCCCTCACATGAGTTATGAAACCTTGAGCTTGTAAAAACCCTAGTGAGCAAACAAAGCCCCTACTTCACCATCCTACACTTAATTAGCAATTAAGAGCAGAGTGTTTCCTTCACTAAAGAGATTAGTGAAGAGGTAGCTTGGATTAGCGGAACTTCGGGTGGATCATCTTCGGCACGAAGATCGCAAAGGAAGCTCGATCCAACTTCATGTGGAGCGTAGTGGAGTCGTGTGGACTACTACACGGAGCTTGAGAAGAAAAGGACACGGTTTACAAAGGTTGTAGCCTCCATCTCTTAGCTAGGCTTTGTGATATCATCATAGTTAACCTTAATAATCTAGTTAGATTCTAGGATAGTCTAGCTTAGTACCCCAATTTTTGAAAATTGCATGCTTGATGCCGGTTTAGACCTCATGGTGGTGCTATGGTAGACATTAACTATGATTAGGTGTTAGTGTTATATGCCTTAGAGGCCATTACTGTATCATACTAGATTGTATATTACTTAATGGAAGCTTGGGATATTCACAGTTGTATTAAAAGTCTTGATCGACAAAGTAGTATGCTACTTGGCTTGTATCTATCTTAATATGTGTATATGTTTCTTTTAACGTATCGCGAATACATATTGATAGAGCCCTTAAGATCTTGCTTGACTACCAGCATTGTGATGGCAGTCACACTAGTGGGGGCTGGGTAGTCTACAAGCACATCCTTTTTCAGGTCCCTGGTCGTAGGATTATCGAGACAGGGCATCAATACTCAGAGTAGACTAGTGTATACGCTTCTCATCCCAGCAGGGGAGATGGTATGTCCCACAGCCATTAGTACGTTGTACTGGAGATAGTATGCAGGTGTTCGTTGGGTTACGGGTACACCGGACAGGACTCGCAGGGAACTGTTGGTTGGTATTATACCCGTCGTCAGTTAACAGTTCCCAGGTGACATGAGTACAGCATAGTCCGTTGACTTGACACTACTGCTTCACCTCGAGTGTGTTCCCACTGTTCTTAGATTGCTACCCTACTGCGGCTTTACTGGGTCATGCAATGAAGTAGCGGTTAGGTGCAGTCCCGAAGTACTTGGAGGTAGTGGCGGTTAGATAGGATTCGTCTCTCCCGGTATTGGGGGTTGATATTGCGCTGTGTTTGGTGAGCCATTACGCAAGGTCCTTGGCCAGGCAAGTGAGATTTACTGGTAGGTGTTCCAGTAGTTTCTCAAGGTGTAATGGGCAACACTCCGACACAACTTATACCGCTTTTAGGGGACTGATGCTTGCCGCCCCTTAGGCCCGATATGCGATAGTCCTAGACGAACAGACCGGACTGTACGGAGCTTGTCACATCAGGCTCAGTAGGAGTTCGGATTGGTTTTCTCATCGACCTTCTTATCGACATCTACCTGGGGACCGTTACGTACAGCTAGTACCGCTTGCGGCCTATGGTTAAACCCACTGCCAGCGTAGTGTCGAGTCTTTAGAGTCCCACACAGAGGGTTTCCCTGCTTCGGGCGAAACGATATAGAGGTCGTATGGTTTTACGACAGGGTTCGGACATATACGTGTACTTGTGCACGTATGATATTCGGACAGATTATACTGGTGGGCTTTGGTTTAAGCCAGATTCTAGTATTGGATTATTGGATTTATGCAGTCTCAGTATATCCGTGTTTTTCGTAAATACGGATGGGAGGGGCATTCTCGTAATTTGTCGGGAAGCTTCTAGAAAGAAGATGACTCATTTAGGTTTATTTCATTTGTGAATTAAACTTAATGCGGTGGAGGAGATGATGTGTTATGTTCATTAAATTAACCATGACTCATGAGAGGATTCATCTCAAGGGAATTAAATGAAGCATGGTTGATGTTTAAATATATTATTATTAAGATATTTTCATGCATCATGTTATTTCCAAATGAGTTAAGTTTATTTCATTATCACAAACACATTCTCTCTCCTCAAGCTCTCTCATCTTCTTCAACCTAGCCCTAAATGTCTCATGAGTTGAGAATCATTGGGTTAGTGAGGCTAACAAATTCTTAATCATTTTCTATATCATCTAGGTCACTTTGATTAGCACTCTAAGCCACTTAGTTACCTCATCTTGGAGGTTGAAGCTTGTAGTAGGAACTCTCGGGTGGATCTTTTATTACATCGAGGAGGCCGACGAGGAGGAGAACAACAAGAACAAGAAGGACTAGTATCTTGAGGTATAATCATCTATCATAGTAGTTAACCACTTCTAGATAGTTTGTTAGTTAAGTTTTAGCAAAAATCCTTTTGATAGTCGATGTTACCTTGAACGAAAATGATCGTTTTACCGATTCTGCCTCCCCGCATCTTGTGGGGTATGTAACGTCGACTTACAGTGGTATCAAAGCCTAGCTAAACCATAACTAACTTGTTCGCAAATTCTTTAAAAATTCGATCGCGATTTAATCCAGAAAACACGATATTTTCATCAAGTTTCTGCCGATTTTAAATTGAGGTCTAAAATTTTTTTCAGGGACCTTAAAAATACAAGCAGGGTTTTCTAAGATCACTGTAGAAATTTGGGCGCCTAAATCGGTGAGACGACCGCGGAACTGCGGCCGAACCAAGCGTTCTGCCGTGGATCCGCGGCCGAGTCAACTTCGAGTTGGTCCAAATTTCCTCAGTTGGTCTTCTGTGTTGATGTTGGGTTTTCTGGCATATTTTGTTTCTGCACAGGATTTTTGTGTACAGAGAAATACTTGGAGTAGATTCAAATGTGGTGATTGATCGAAATTCTAAGAACTTTGGCTAACAGGATTATATTTGTGTTGTGATTAATGTGTTCGTAAATCTCCCCTAATTGCTAGTATGTCGGTTAGTTGGGGGTTGCACATTTCTGTAATGTTTTTGCTGATTTGTGGATATGGACTTATTGGATTGTCGTGAATGAATAGACGGGGATGTGAGAAGAGTCTTTCTTTCATTCATTTGTAAATTGTAAATTGTTGTAATATTCTTTTTCGGGGCACATCCGGTTAGAGGTTGTAGCCACCGTTGTATTATTTCATTTACTGTTTTCTGCTCCTAGGATAGACCCAAGATGGGGTGCACAAACTACCAGATACTTTGAAGTGCTTAATGGCCTACTCACGTTGTTGAGGGAGACTGCTTCACTTTGGGTATTTGGCGGGTAGTTTTCCGTACCCGTAGGGGTCTAGGGTAGGGTTGGCTATTCATCACGACTGTGTAATCCGTCTTTCATTGCAAGCTCAAAGGAAATGCAGATTCCTAGAATATCCAATATGTTCATCTGTGATCTGGAATGCCTATTATTGCATCTGACGAATATACAATATCTATATATGATATCTAGTAGGCATTGCTTATGTTTTGCATCCGTGCTAGCCCAGCCCTCGCTCTGTCGTTAGTTATGTAACCTAACGGGTGAATGATGGGGCTCAGTGGCGAATGCGGATGGCATAAGCGGACGTTGTATTTTCGTTGTTTTCTGCAATAATAGGTTATTGATGGGACGCGTTATATTAATGCAAAGAAAATAAACCAAAGTTGAATCGTTGGAACAATTTAAAAGAAATCACTCGGTTATTTTAAAAACAACAGATTTTTAATTACGGAGCTTAAACCACTCCTTTTAAAAGCTATCAGGTTCCTTCGATTATATCAAGTTCACTACGTTCACGATTTCGCCAAAACCATTCGTAGCCCTCCGTCATTTCAGTTGTAATTTCAGTAGTATTCAAGCTATGTATTTTGACCAACGCCAAGGCATAGTGTTTGGTAGCTGCTGGACATTCATCTGTTGTATAGATAGATGCATGGTTTGGGACAGTCATACTGCCATTTTGACCAATGTCAAGGGTATGTACGGGTGGGTTCAAATTAACAGGGATAATGATGGGTAGAACTTGACATGTGACTTATGATATTTTGGCCAACGTCAAGGTTATAAGAGCATGGGGCAAAAATCCACATCGGGAGTTTATAAAGAAACTGAAACTTGCTGGTGTTGCATACCATTTGGAGTGTGATAATTTTGGTAGGATTCCTTCGACTTAATCATACGATGATATTTGGATCCCGATTCTACTGTGAGTATATGCTACTCATCGGGAGATTGTTTCACTTAGCGATCAATGCTATAAACCAAGTAGGTGTCTAGAAAGGTGTTAGCGGGGCTATGCCCCAGGGAAAAGAGGTTATTTAATTAAGGAACTTCGCGAAAGCATCGTAAAACCTCTCTCGAAGTACTGACACTTGCCTGGCTGAACGGTTAAGCAAGTATTGTACGGTGAGAATAGTCCTGACTAGTTCTTCTTTTATGGTTTGGGGAAGGATTCGAGAAATAGTGAGAGCCATCCTGTTTAGATAAACTAAAAACCACTCTAAACTTACAAGAGCATCATGCTAAAGTGTTTTCTTCTCTCTCTCCTAATTGCAGTGACCAAGAACATGACGGGTCTTAAGTTATTATTAGATAAAAATATTTTGACAGGGCCAAACTATAAAGATTGGTTCAGGAATGTCAAGATGGCAATCACTTATGACAAATTAGGGTATGTCCTTACTACTAAAGCCCCTGCCGTCTTAGGTCCAGAATCCAATGTCGCGGATAAGGAAATCCGCAAGACCTGGGAGATTGACTGCACAAAGTCCAAATGCATCGTGCTTTCCTCTATGAACAATGAACATCAGAGGAGGCACAAGGATATGGATCTAGAATCCATATTTCTCAGCACCAAGGAACTGTATGGAGAGCAATCTCGTATAGCTAGATACGAGACCTCGAAGAATTTATTTCAGTCGGGGCTGGTCGTCGGATCATCTGTAGGGGAACATGTCCTTAAGATGATTGGCTACATTGAGGAGCTCGCGGACCTCGAGACAACATTAGAGAACGAGCTGTATACAGACTTGGTTCTCCAGTCCCTTTCTTCCACCTACGCCCAGTTTATCTTGAATTTCAATATTCAAGGTAAAGAAGTTGAACTTTCAGAACTCTTTAACATGTTGAGGAGTGCAGAAGGCACCTTACAGAAAGCAAGGGAAACACCCGCTCTATTTGTTCATGGTGCTTCATCTTCCAGGTCCAAGGCAAGAGCCAAAAGAAGGAAGAAGAAGGCCCCTACCAAACCGAGAGGTGGTGTTGGTAAGGTAGGAGCCAGGGGAAAGGCAAAGATTGCAGTGTCGGTAGTAGCAAAGGACGAGTGCTTCCACTGTCGTAGAAAGGGACATTGGAAGAAGGATTGAAAAGCTTGGAATGCCAAGAACCAGGACCCGAGGCAAGTTGTGGCTTCGGCATCAGGTGTGTTTGTAATTGAAAATTGTCTGTCAATCAACTCTACTTCCTGGATATTGGATACCGGATCAGGATCTCATATATGCAATTCACTGCAGGCACTGAGAAGCCATAGAGTACTGAAGGCTGGTGATATGACCCTCAAGGTTGCTAATGGAGCGAGCGTGGATGCTGTGTCCGTAGGGAATTATCACATTGGATTGTCGAGTGGACATATTTTGGTTTTGCGCAACTGTTTTTGTGTACCTAGTTTAACGTGTAATATCATATCATTATCCTTGTTATCAAAAGAAGGTTATGATTTTACGTTTGTAAGCGATGTTGTTAACATCCACCTTAATCATGGTTTGATTGGGTCCGGTACACTAGATAACGGTATATACGTGTTAAACCAATTGCAGATTTTCAATGTCCAGAACACACTAAAAAGAAAGTCTCCGGATATAAATCAGGCCTTCTTATGGTATTGTAGACTGGGTCACATCAATGAGACAAGGTTAACTAAGTTACATAAAGAAGGATATTTTGATCCGTTCGAATATCAATCTTATGCCACTTGTCAATCATGTCTTAAAGGAAAGATGACAAAGACTCCGTTCACTGGACACGGAGAAAGAGCGAGCGAGCTCTTAGGACTCATACACAGTGATGTATGTGGTCCAATGTCTACACATGCAAGAAGTGGTTTTTCATATCTCATTACTTTTATGGATGATTTCTCTAGGTGTGGATTTATTTTCTTGATGAAACATAAATCCGAGGCCTTTGAGAAATTCCGAGAATATAAGAATGAAGTAGAAAAACAAACCGACAAAAGTATCAAGACACTGAGATCTGATCGAGGTGGTGAATGCTTAAGTGCCGAGTTCCTGGGTTACCTAAAAGAGAATGGAATTCTCTCTCAGCTTACTCCTCCATACACTCTACAACACAACGGTGTATCGGAGAGACAAAACCGAACCCTATTGGATATGATACGTTCCACAATGAGTAATGCTGAGTTACCGCGATCTTTCTGGGGTTATGCACTAGAATCAGTTGCATATCTTTTGAACAGGGTTCCTACCAAGACTGTGCCTACCACACCATATCAAGTGTGGAGTGGGAAGAAACCCTATCTTCAGTATCTCAAGATAAGGGGATGTCCAGGTTTTGTTAAAAAGCAGCATGTGGACAAACTCGAGGCATGCTCAGTACTATGTAAGATTGTGGGATACCCAAAGAATTCTAAGGGGTATTTTTTCTATTACGCAGAGGAACAGAAGGTTTTTGTTTCTCGTAATGCCTATTTTCTATAACATCAGTTTTTAGAAAAGGAAACAAGTGGGAGCGCAATAGAACTGGAAGAAATTCCAGAACCACAAGCTATTACTGAAAGCTTGATGGAACCAGAAGTCTCAAGAGAACAGGACACTCCCGCACCACTCCGCAGGAGTAGTAGGCCGTCTCATCCGCCTGAGAGATACTACGGTTTTCTCAAAGACGGGAATAGAGAGGATTGCATCATTGATAATGATGAACCTACTAGCTTCCAGCAGGCCATTCAGAGCGGTGACTCGGTAAGATGGCTGGATGCAATGCGGACCAAGATAGAGTCCATGTACACCAACAAAGTATGGACTTTGGACTTTGCTCAAGATGGAGTAACACCCATAGGATGCAAGTGGATCTTCAGAAAGAAGATTGGTGTAGATGGACAGGTTGAAACCTATAAGGCTAGATTTGTTGCGAAGGGTTTTCGTCAAAGGCCTGGTTTGGACTATGACGAAACCTTTTCTCCAGTGGTTATGCTCAAATCCATTCGGATCCTTCTTGCCATTGTTGCCTTCCACGATTATTAGATCTGGCAGATGGATGTAAAGACGGCTTTTCTAAATGGAAATTTGGATGAGTGCGTCTATATGGATCAGCTAGAAGGTTTCAATCAGAGTGCGAGCAGCAGGAAAGTGTGCAAGTTGCTTAAGTCCATTTATGGACTAAAGCAGGCATCGCAGAGTTGGAACATCTGTTTTGATGAAACGGTCAAAGAATATGACTTTATCAAAAATCCAGATGAGCCATGTATTTATAGTAAGATTTTAGCACGAACTGTCGTATTCCTCGTCTTGTACGTGGATGACATTCTCTTGATAGGAAATGATTCCTATGCTACAATCTGTCAAAGGATTCTTGTCACACAGGTTCTCCATGAAAGACCTGGGTGATTCCTCTTACATTCTGGGGATCCAGATCTATCGTGATAGATCTAAAAGGATGTTGGTGTTGGATATATGTATGCCCTAGAGGCCATTATGTGATAGTGGATGTATCTGTACATATATATATATATATATATTCAGTATGCATTCTTGCTCGACATGATAGTATGCTATCTGGTTTTTCTTTATCTGACATGTTGATTTGATCATGCTTATTATTCACTCATACATGCTGATAAAGCCCTGAGGATATTGGCTTGACTGCTCTGATTATGATGGAGATCATACTAGTGGGACATCTGTAGTCTATAAGCATATCCTGGAAAGTCCCTAGTCATAGGTATATCGAGACGGGGCATTGATATACCAGAGTAGACTAGCGTATATGATACTAGACCCATATGATGGGCGATGGATGTTCCCACATTCATCGATGTTTGACATCAAGATCATATACGGGTGCTCAGTGCTGACTGGGTACACTGGACGGACTCACCGAGAACTCCTATATGGAATTATATCTATCGTCGGATAGCAGTTCTCAGGTGACACTGGTGCAGGTTAGTCTGTAGACCCGAGATCGTCATGGAGTCTTGTGTGTTCTCCCACTGTACTTTGATTACCACCCTACCACGGCTCTACTGAGTCGTGCAAACAGGTGGCCGTTGGGTACAGTCCCGAGAAACACGAAGGCAATGAGCGATAGGAGGGGTTTCGACTCTCCCGGTATTGGGAGTTAATGCTGTACTGTGCCCGACTGGTTATATCAGTAAGTCCCAGTCCAGGGCTGTTGAGAATTGCTGATAAGTGTTATCAGCAGTTTCTCAATCTGTTATAGACCATTCACCGGCACGACTTATTGAGTTATTAGGGTCGACGTGACCATCCCTAGGCTCAATATGCAGCATATCTGACGAAGAGACCGGACTGTACGGTAGTGTTGCCGGATGGCTCGACGGAAGTTGTGGCAGGTTCGCTTGTTTTCTTCTGATCGCTCAATACCCGGGTAGCCGTTACGTTTAGCTGACCGCTTGCGGCTTGGGGGTACCTGATATGATCATCACCCTCTGCCGGCGTATTGACGAGTCTTAGAGTCCCACAAAGGAGTTACCCAGTCCAGGCGAAACATTGTGGTGCGCGTATGCGATATGCGCATGCACTCGATTAAAATGTGCGTATATGATACCGAACATTGATCGGGTGAACTACTTTTGGTGGGGTCATATGAGATATAACCGGATTGATAAATCAAGTGTTGATTTATCATTTAACCATTAGTTTTCTCACTTAAAACCTTTTCTTGGATGATGGATGTGTGCATGCATGTGTGCTTTTCTTTCTTTCTTTCATGCTAGTTTCATGCACATATAGATGTGCATACATACACACATACATACACCCATCTATCATGGTTGTTAACATATGGAAATGGTGGCAATATAAGACTCACACCATGGTTTAAGTAATGGATTATTATTTGATTTTGGATTTAAAACAAATTGAAAAGAAAAGGATAATTCTTACTAGTTTCTACATTCTTCTTTTGACCTAACCTAGCTCACCTACCTTTTAACTTGAGTTATCCTTCTCTTTATCATTCAAAACTCCAGTTAAATAAACTCTCCATCACTTAACCATGGTTGGTTGTAAGAAGGAAATAAATATATATATTGATATATTTCATTTTCTTTTTGGACTAAGATTATCTTTATCATCTCTTGTGAAAAATATTACCACCATCTTCTTCCTCTTTCTCATTTGCTCTCTAGTTTTTTCTAGTGAGTAAATCACACTTAAAGAAAGGTTTTTGAAGTGAGAATCTTAACCACAACTTCATTCTACACAAGTTTAGCCAACTTGCTTAGAGTGTTCTCTTCGGTTTTACGAAGTTGCGAGCTTGGACGGAGAACTCCGTGGTGGATCGTCGTGGACACAAGAGGACTTCAAGAGGACCTCCATTCAACACCCTAGAGACCAAGGAGTCCAGCGAAAGGGAGCTACAAAGGTTGTAGTCTCGAAACCCTAGATTAGTTCTCTTTATATTTCGAAACCCTAATTTTCTAGGATCGATTCCTTTGCATGTTCGTTTAGCACCATAAAAATTTAAACTTTGGGACATGTGATGCTTCAAAACTCATTATAGGGTGCTAGACAAACCTTACATTGGTATCAGAGCCGACCTAGAACATTAGGCGACCTTTTTACGAAGTTAAAACTCCGATCGAACCGAAATACGGTTTTTAAGGGTGCTCTCTGGAAATTTTCTAAAAATTGACATTTTTCAGAATTAAAAATATGTAAAAAATACAGCAGGAAAAAATTAGGATTACGGTACAAAAATTATTCAACGAACAGTGATGACGCGGAAACGCGGTCTAAGCTTTCTTAGACCGCGGTTCCACGGCCGTATATATTAATTGATGGATAATTTTTTTATAGTATTTCAGGAATCTGCTTGTATTATTTTTGGGTATTTTTAATCTGTATTTAGTTTTGAAAAATTCTGGAGATGATTTTGGACCCGTCGATTCGATCGGAATTTTGTTTTCGTGGTTTTTCCGGGTAAATTAGAAAGTATTGAAGTGTTTGAACGAGTATCATTTGCTCACTATTCACGAGGTTTAAATACTTTGGAGATACGTGCAAGTCTTTTTATGGTGGACCCTCTAGAAGACAACAAACCTTAACTCGATTATGTGACCGTCTTGAACTGCCCTTTGAACCTTAGGGTTTGGGGTAGTACGGCGTGCCACATGTGAGGCGTTGGCTTGACCCTTCTACGGCTGGACCGCTACTACTGTGTCACACTCTGGATTTTTTGAACCCTGCTCAAGTGTTGAGCTTTAGTGAATCTTGGGTACTTGATCGTTCGTTCGAAAACTTTAATACTGTCTGTTTATCTGGAATTTGATACAATATGTGGAATTCATATAGTTTAGGCATGAAATACGAAATATGTAATATTTCGCATTTATGATGTCTAAAGAGAATGTGGATTCCAAATATTGTACTTTTACACTTTCTTTTCTGTGACCATAAGTGTAGTATGTACGATATCGCCGGTTTCGTTGCTATACTTCAACGACAATTGGGGTATGCATACTTACTTACGTTGATGATATGAGATATTATGTGTTGTTGTGATATGATGTGCAGGATTGTCGCGATTGAATAGCCGGGGGGTTTTTATGTGAGATGAGAGTTTTTGTATTTTCATTCATGTAAATTCATATGTAATGTAATATTCTTTTATTTGGGGCACTTCCGGGTTGAGGTTGCTGCCACCTGTGTTGTATATTATTTACTTTTCCGCATTAGGATGGACCCAAAGAGGGGAGCACAGGTGACCGGGTTCTGGGGTTCAGTGGGAGGCCATCTCGAGGAGTCGAGATCGGGTCTCCTAAACTCCAGGATTGGTAGGGTCACTTGCCGCTCTCGTAGGGGTCCAGGGTGTGGGCTTGGCTATTCATCGCGACTGTGGAATCCGTATTTTATATTCTGGCTAAATACTAAATACGGACGTCCTAGTATATCCCACGTTATATCTATATTTCTGCTGCCTGTGTTCTGAGATATCTGAGATGAATGACATATTATATATATGATATGTAGTAGACGTTGCTTATGTTTTACACCCGCGCTAGTCCCGTCCCGGTATGCCGTTAGTTAAGTAACCTAACGGTGCATAACGGAACATTGCGGCGAATGCGGATGGAATAAGCGTACGTGTTATTTTCGTTTCTTTTCTGTGATTGGCTTAAGGACTTAAATGATGGGATTACATTAACGTGATTAATGTAAAGAAAATAAACCTAAAAAGATGTTGTAGAATCGGATTTGAAAACTACTCGGCTATTTATGAAAAAGCTATATTTCAAAACTGTAGAGCTTAAGCCACTCCTTTTGGAAACCATTTGATTCTACAACGATATCAAGTTCAAAGCGTTAAAGATTTTCTTAAAAATCATCCGCAATCCTCCGTCATTTTAGGAAGTAGAGTACTTAGTATTCGTGCTACGTTTGTTGACTATATTTAAGGCGTAGTGTACGGTAGCTAAGTGATGTCTTCCTACATTGCATATGATGCAGATTAATTAGGACATTCTTATGACTTTGTTGACCTTAGTTAAGGGTCATGTGAGTGGGTCTAATTAATCAAGAAATGACGGGTAGAACTTGACTGGTACTTATGATTTGTTGACCTTAGTTAAGGTCATAAGTGCCAGGGGTAAAAACCACATCGGGAATTTCAATAGTTGAAATTTGCAATGAGATTGCATACCTTCCATATGATGGTTGGATCCCGATCCCACTGTGGGCAATAGTTGCTCCTAGGAGAGTTTTACAGTTTACAATTAGCTAACTCATTAGGTGTCTATAAAGGTGTTAACGGGGCTCCGCCTTTGGGAAAACGAGGTTTACTCTAATTAGGTCCGTGCGAAAGCACGGGGAACCTCCCTCAAGTACCGACACTGGCCTGGCTGAACGGTTAGCGAAGTTGTAGACTGTAATTAATTCTGGCTAGTTTTTCTTTTTAAGGTTTGAAAGAAAGACTCGATAAAAGAAGTGGGAAACATCGATTAGACAAGATAATAAACCAATCTAATCTATGCAAAAGCTTTCGCTGAGTGTATTCTTTTCTCTCTCTTAATGGCAGATACCCATGACTGGACTCAAGCTTTTACTAGATAAAAACAAATTGAATGGGACCAACTATAAAGACTGGCTGAGGAATCTGAAAATCGTCTTGACTTATGATAAAGTATCATATGTCCTCACGGCTTCAGCCCCGCCCGTCCCTGGTCCAAAATCCTCAGTTGCGGATATTGAAGTCCGCAAGACATGGGACGCTGACTGTGCCACGGCCACATGCCTCGCGCTTGCATCGATGGATAACACACATCAAAAGCAACACGAGGACATGGACATTCACGGTATATTGCTCCATACAAAGGAGTTTTATGGGGAGTAATCCCGCGTATTACGATACGAAGCATCAAAGAAATTGTTTCAGATGCGAATGGCCCCTGGCACACCAGTAGGAGACCTTGTTCTGAAGATGATAGCTCTTATAGAAGAGCTTGAGGACCTTGGATGGACGATGGACAATGAACAATATATAGATATTATTCTGCAGTCCCTCCCCTCCACCTTTGCTCAGTTCATAGTGAACTTCAACATGCATGGCATGGAGAAGGACCTCCCTGAACTCCTTAATATGTTAAGGAGTGCAGAGAGCACTATGAAGTTAGCAAAAACTCCCGTTATGACTATTGGACAGTCTTCCTCTTCTCGCCCGAAAGCCAAGGCCAAGGGAAAGAAAAAGATGAAACCCACTAATCCTAAGGGCGGAGTTAAAAAGGTGAAGGGAAAGGGAAAGTCCAAGGCTGGAGACTCGGGGAAGGGCGAATGTTTTCACTGCCACAAGACAGGACATTGGAAGCGCAATTGCACGGAGTACTTAAGTCTCAAGAAGAAGCATGGTGATGCTTCTGCTTCAGGTGCGTTTGTGACTGAAAACTGTTTTTCTATAAACTCTGCTTCCTGGGTATTGGATACCGGTTCAGGTTCTCACATTTGCAATTCTATGCAGGGGCTGAGAAATAGCAAGGTTTTGAGGACAGGTGACCATACTCTCCGCGTTGGAAATGGTTCCAATGTATATACAGTCGCAGTGGGAGAGTATCACTTGGGGTTGCCATCTGGATGTAGTTTGGTTTTAAATCCATGTTATTTTGTACCAAGTATGCTATGTAATATAATATCTGTTTCTTTGTTGGACAATGAAGGGTATAATTTTGTATTGCAGAACAATGTTATGAACATTAACCTGAATCAAATGTTGGTTGGGTATGGTACGCTTAACAACGGAATATATGTCCTAAATCAACACACAGTTTTCAGTATACAACACACTAATAAAAGAAAATTTTCAGAATTAAATGAAGCTTTTCTTTGGCACTGTAGACTTGGTCATATTAACAAAACAAGACTAAACAAGTTACACAAAGATGGATATTTAAACTCTTTTGAATATAAATCTTATGCAACTTTCCAGTCTTGTATCAAGGGTAAAATGACCAAAACTCCATTTACCGGACACGGAGAAAGAGCTACTCAGCTCCTGGGCCTCATACATAGTGATGTATGTGGGCCTATGTCTATACAGGCTAGAGGCGGTTTTTCATACTTCATTACATTCACTGATGATTTCTCAAGATTCGGTCATGTATTTTTATTAAAACACAAGTCCGAAGCTTTTGAGAAATTCATTGAATATAAACAAGAAGTAGAAAAACAAACCGGCTTGAGTATCAAGATGCTTCGATCAGATCGAGGTGGTGAGTATCTCAGTGCAGAATTTGCAAACTTCTTGACAGAGAATGGGATTCTCTCTCAGCTCACTCCTCCTTACACACCACAGCACAACGGTGTGTCAGAACGAAGGAATAGGACCCTATTAGATATGGTCCGGTCCATGATGAGTGACGCTGAGTTACCCGTCTCGTTTTGGGGGCATGCATTGGAGACTGCAGCGTTTCTACTGAACAGGGTTCCAACCAAAGCCGTGTCCACCACACCATATGAGATATGGCATGGGAAGAAACAATCTCTTAAAAGAATTAGGATTTGGGGTTGCCCGGCCTATGTTAAAAAGCAGAATCCGGACAAACTAGAGACACGGTCGGTCATGTGTAACTTTGTGGGATATCCAAAGAATTCTTATGGATATCTATTCTACCATAAAGAGGAACAAAAGGTGTTTGTTTCTCAGTATGCCACATTCTTGGAAAAAGAGTTTTTCACAGATAAAGATGATGGCAAGGTGGTGGATCTAGAAGAGGTTCTAGAGACACAAACTACAAATGACGATTTGGTTGAATCGGCTGTTGCAGCAGAAACTGAAGAACCTCGGCCACTCCGTAGGTCTGATAGGACTTCTCGCCCACCGGAGAGGTACTACGGTTTCCTCATTGATGGTAACGGAGAAGATTGCATCATGGATGATGATGATCCTACCAGTTTTCAGCAAGCTATCACGAGTAAAGACTCTGTGAAGTGGCTGGATGCCATGAGATCCGAAATGGAGTCTATGTACACCAACAAAGTGTGGACTTTGGACGTTGTACCCCCTGGGGTAAAACCTGTAGGGTGCAAATGGATCTTTAAAAGAAAGATTGGTGTAGATGGGCAGGTGGAGACCTATAAGGCAAGACTTGTGGCGAAGGGTTTTCGTCAAAGACCAGGTTTGGACTATGACGAGACTTTTTCTCCCGTAGCCATGCTTAAATCCATTCGGATCCTACTTGCTATTGCTGCTTACTACGACTATGAAATCTGGCAGATGGACGTTAAAACCGCGTTTCTAAATGGAAATTTGGAAGAATGCGTTTATATGGATCAGCCATAGGGCTTCATTGATAGTGGGAGCAGCGGGAAAGCATGTAAATTGCTTAAATCCATATATGGGTTAAAGCAAGCATCACGGAGTTGGAACATCTGTTTCGATGATGTCATCAAAGAGTTTGATTTCATCAAAAATCCAGATGAACCTTGTGTTTATAAGAAGGCTGTAGGGAGAGCTGTCACATTCCTCGTATTGTACGTGGACGACATTCTTCTGATAGGAAATGATATTCCTATGCTACAGTCGGTCAAATCTTTCTTATCATTAAGGTTCTCCATGAAGGACCTGGGTGATGCCACATACATTCTGGGCATAAGGATCTATAGGGATAGATCCAAAAGGTTATTGGGATTGTCCCAAACCAGATACATTGACACCATCCTAAAAAGGTTTAGTATGGAAGACTCCAGCGGGGTGCCTTACCTACTTGCCATGGGGTCACTCTCTCCAAGGATTCTTGTCCAAAGACCGATGAAGAGAGAGCTCGCATGAGTATTATACCCTATGCTTTGGTAGTAGGATCTATAATGTATGCGATGTTATGTACACGTCCAGATGTAGCTTATGCACTTAGTGTTGTAAGCAGGTATCAATCCAACCCAGGGGAGAATCACTGGACAGCTGTGAAGAACATTCTTAAGTACTTGCGAAGGACTAAAGAATTGTTCTTGGTGTATGGTAATGGAGATCTCCAAATGGAGGCCTTTACCGATTCGAGCTTCCAGAGCGATAAGGACAACAGCAAATCTATCTCTGGGTTTGTATTTACCCTCAATGGAGGGGCAGTGAGTTGGAAGAGTTCCAAACAAGATACCGTTGCAGACTCTACGATGGAAGCTGAGTACATTGCTGCAAATGATGCCGCCAAGGAAGCCGTCTGGATGAAGAAGTACGTCTTGGAGCTAGGAGTAGTTCTAACCATTATTGATCCAATACCTTTGTATTGTGACAATAATGGGGCTATGGCGTTAGCCAAGGAGCCCAGATCCCATCAGCGGTCCAGACACATCCTGAGGCGTTTTCATTTGATCCGGGAGATTGTTGATCGCCGCGAGATCGAGATTAGGAGGGTAGACACAAAGAATAACGCCGCGGATCCATTCACCAAGGCCCTCCCTCAGCCGCAGCATGAGCGACTTTTTGAGATGTTGGGTATGAGATACGCCAATAACTGGCCTTAGTGCAAGTGGGAGATTGTTGGATATATGTATGCCCTAGAGGCCATTATGTGATAGTGGATGTATCTGTACATATATATATATATATATATATATATATATATATATTCAGTATGCATTCTTGCTCGACATGATAGTATGCTATCTGGTTTTTCTTTATCTGACATGTTGATTTGATCATGCTTATTATTCACTCATACATGCTGATAAAGCCCTGAGGATATTGGCTTGACTGCTCTGATTATGATGGAGATCATACTAGTGGGACATCTGTAGTCTATAAGCATATCCTGGAAAGTCCCTAGTCGTAGGTATATCGAGACGGGCCATTGATATACCAGAGTAGACTAGCCTATATGATACTAGACCCATATGACGGGCGATGGATGTTCCCACATTCATCGATGTTTGACATCAAGATCATATACGGGTGCTCAGTGCTGACTGGGTACACTGGACGGACTCACCGAGAACTCCTATATGGAATTATATCTATCGTCGGATAGCAGTTCTTAGGTGACACTGGTGCAGGATAGACTGTAGACCCGAGATCGTCATGGAGTCTTGTGTGTTCTCCCACTGTACTTTGATTACCACCCTACCACGGCTCTACTGAGTCGTGCAAACAGGTGGCCGTTAGGTACAGTCCCGAGACACACGAAGGCAATGAGCGATAGGAGGGGTTTCGTCTCTCCCGGTATTGGGAGTTGATGCTGTACTGTGCCTGACTGGTTATATCAGTAAGTCCCTGGCCAGGGCTGCTGAGAATTGCTGATAAGTGTTATCAGCAGTTTCTCAATCTGTTATAGACCATTCACCGGCACGACTTATTGAGTTATTAGGGTCGACGTGACCATCCCTAGGCTCAATATGCAGCATATCTGACGAAGAGACCGGACTGTACGGTAGTGTTGCCGGATGGCTCGACGGGAGTTGTAGCAGGTTCGCTTGTTTTCTTCTGATCGCTCAATACCCGGGTAGCCGTTACGTTTAGCTGACCGCTTGCGGCTTGGGGGTACCTGATATGATCATCTCCCTCTACCGGCGTATTGACGAGTCTTAGAGTCCCACAAAGGAGTTACCCAGTCCAGGCGAAACGTTGTGGTGCGCGTATGCGATATGCGCATGCACTCGATTAAAATGTGCGTATATGATACCGAACATTGATCGGGTGAACTACTTTTGGTGGGGTCATATGAGATATGACTGGATTGATAAATCAAGTATTGATTTATCATTTAACCATTACTTTTCTCACTTAAAACTTTTCTTGGATGATGGATGTGTGCATGCATGTGTGCTTTTCTTTCTTTCTTTCATGCTAGTTTCATGCACATATGGATGTGCATACATACACACATACATACACCCATCTATCATGGTTGTTAACATATGGAAATGGTGGCAATATAAGACTCACACCATGGTTTAAGTAATGGATTATTATTTGATTTTGGATTTAAAACAAATTGAAAAGAAAAGGATAATTCTTACTAGTTTCTACATTCTTCTTTTGACCTAACCTAGCTCACCTACCTTTTAACTTGAGTTATCCTTCTCTTTATCATTCAAAACCCAAGTTAAATAAACTCTCCATCACTTAACCATGGTTGGTTGTAAGAAGGAAATAAATATATATATTGATATATTTCATTTTCTTTTTGGACTAAGATTATCTTTATCATCTCTTGTGAAAAATATTGCCACCATCTTCTTTCTCTTTCTCATTTGCTCTCTAGTTTTTTCTAGTGAGTAAATCACACTTAAAGAAAGGTTTTTGAAGTGAGAATCTTAACCACAACTTCATTCTACACAAGTTTAGCCAACTTGCTTAGAGTGTTCTCTTCGGTTTTACGAAGTTGCGAGCTTGGACGGAGAACTCCATGGTGGATCATCGTGGACACAAGAGGACTTCAAGAGGACCTCCATTCAACACCCTAGAGACCAAGGAGTCCAGCGAAAGGGAGCTACAAAGGTTGTAGTCTCGAAACCCAAGATTAGTTCGCTTTATATTTTGAAACCCTAATTTTCTAGGATTGATCCCTTTGCATGTTCGTTTTGCACCATAAAAATTTAAACTTTGGGACATGTGATGCTTCAAAACTCATTATAGGGTGCTAGACAAACCTTACAGTTGGGACTTTCGCAGTCCAGGTATATCAACACTATACTGAAAAGATTCAGTATGGAAGATTCAAAGCACGGTAATTTACCGGCTTGTCACGGAATCACCCTCTCCAAAGAGATAGGTATATCAACACAATACTGAAAAGATTAAGTATGGAAGATTCAAAGCACGGTAATTTACCGGCTTGTCATGGAATCACCCTCTCCGAAGAGATGTCTCCCAAGACTGATTTGGAAAGGGATCGCATGTCAATTATACCCTACGCTTCTGCGGTAGGCTCTATAATGTATGCGATGTTGTGTACCAGACCAGATGTAGCTTACGCACTAAACGTGGTAAGCCGGTATCAGTCAGACCCAGGAGAGAAGCACTGGATAGCAGTAAAGAACATTCTCAAGTACCTTAGAAAGACTAAGGATATGTTCTTGGTTTACGGCGGAAAGGCCGTCCAGATCGAGGTTTTTGCTGACTCCAGCTTCCAGAGTGACAAGGATGACTCCAAGTCCTTGTCAGGTCATGTCTTTACCCTTAATGGAGGGGCGGTGTGCTGGAAGAGTTCCAAGCAAGACACCGTTGCTAACTCGAATATGGAAGTGGAGTATATCGCAGCTTCTGATGCCGTAAAAGAAGCAGTCTGGATAAGGAAGTTCTTAACAGAACTTCAGGTGGTTCCATCCATTGTTGATCCAATACCTCTGTATTGTAACAACAACGGGGCAATAGCTTTAGCAAAGGAACCCAGGTCCCATCAAAAGTCCAGACACATCTTGAGGTGGTATCACCTGATCAGGGAGATCATAGATCACCGGGAGATCGAGGTCCGGAGAGTTGCTACAGTGGAGAACACTGCAGATCCATTCACAAAGGCCTTATCTCAGACGCAGTTCGAGAGGCTATTCGAGATGATAAGTCCGCGATATGCCAGCACATGGCCTTAGTGCAAGTGGGAGATTGTTAGTGTTATATGCCTTAGAGGCCATTATTGTATCATACTAGATTGTATATTACTTAATAGAAGCTTGGGATATTCATAGTTGTATTAACAGTCTTGCTCGACATAGTAGTATGCTACTTGGTTTGTATCTATCTTAATATGTGTATATGTTTCTTTAACGTATCGCGAATACATATTGATAGAGCCCTTAGGATCTTGCTTGACTACCAGCGTTATGATGGCAGTCACACTAGTGGAGGCTGGGTAGTCTACAAGCACATCCTTTTTCAAGTCCCTGGTCGTAGGATTATCGAGACAGGGCATCGATACTACGGAGTAGACTGGTGTATACGCTTCTCGTCCCAGCAGGGGAAATGGTCTGTCCCATAGCCATTAGTACGTTGTACTGGAGATAGTATGCAGGTGCTCGTTGGGTTACGGGTACACCGGGCAAGACTCGCAGGGAACTGTTGGTTGGTATTATACCCATCGTCAGTTAACAGTTCCCAGGTGACATGAGCACAGCATAGTCCGTTGACTTGACACTGCTGCTTCGCCTCGAGTGTGTTCCCACTGTTCTTAGATTGCTACCCTACCACAACTCTACTGAGTCGTGCAAACAAGTAGCAGTTGGGTGCAGTCCCGAAGCACTTGGAGGCAGTGGCGGTTAAATAGGATTCGTCTCTCCCGGTATTGGGGGTTGATATCGCGCTGTGTTTGGAGAGCCATTAAGCAAGGTCCCTGGCCAGGGCAAGCGAGATTTACGGGTAGGTGTTCAAGTAGTTTCTCAAGGTGTAATGGGCTACACTCCGTCACGACTTATACCGCTTTTAGGGGACTGACGCTTGCCGTCCATAGGCCCGATATGCGATAGTCCTAGAAGAACAGACCGGACTATACGGAGATTGTCACATCAGGCTCAGTAGGAGTTCGAATGGGATTCCTCATCAACCTTCTTATCGACATCTACCTGGGGACCGTTATGTACAGCTAGTACAGCTTGCGGCCTGTGGTTAAACCTACTGTCAGCGTAGTGTCGAGTCTTTAGAGTCCCACACAGAGGGTTTCCCTACTTCGGGCAAAACGATATAGAGGTCGTATGGTTTTACATCAGGGTTCAGACATATACGTGTACTTGTGCACGTATGATATTCGGACAGATTATACTAGTGGGCTTTGGTTTAAACTAGATTCTAGTATTGGATTATTGGATTTATGCAGTCTCAGTATATCCGTGTTTTTCATAAATACGGATGGGAGAGGCATTCTCGTAATTTGTCGGGAAGCTTCTAGAAAGAAGATGACTCGTTTAGGTTTATTTCATTTGTGAATTAAACTTAATGAGGTAGAGGAGATGATGTGTTATGTTCATTAAATGTACCATGACTCATGAGATGATTCATCTTAAAGGAATTAAATGAAGCATGGTTGATGTTTAAATATATTATTATTAAGATATTTTCATGCTTCATGTTATTTCCAAATGAGTTAAGTTTATTTCATTATCACAAACACATTCTCTCTCATCTTCTTCAACCTAGCCCTAAGTGTCTCATGAGTTGAGAATCATTAGGTTAGTGAGGCTAACAAATCCTTAATCCTTCTCTATATCATCTAGGTCACTTGGATTAACACTCTAAGCCACTTAGTTACCTCATCTTGGAGGTTGAAGCTTGTAGTTGGAACTCTCGGGTGGATCTTCTATTACATCGAAGAGGCCGACGAGGAGGAGAACAACAAGAACAAGAAGGACTAGTATCTTGAGGTATAATCATCTATCATAGTAGTTAACCACTTCTAGATAGTTTGTTAGTTAAGGTTTAGAAAAGATCCTTTTGATAGTCGATGTTACCTTGAATGAAAATGATCGTTTTATCTATTCCGCCTCCCTGCATCTTGTGGGGGGTGTAACGTCGACTTACAGTAGGGACATTGAAGGATTTGCTTATTGACCACTCATGCCCTAATAGTATGCCCTAATAGTATGATCTCCATCATCATCCTGGTAGTCAAGCAAAATCCAAGGGCTTTATCTCATGTCTAAACGATACGTGATAGTTAATAAAATGCATCACATGAATGATAAAGACAAACCAAATAGTATACTATCATCTCGAATAAGATTGTTCTCTCATATAGGTCCTCCTTCAATTACAATAATTGCCTTGAGGGCACCTATATCCAATAATCTCCCACTTGCATTTAATGCCATTTATTGCGGTATCTCATACCCAACTTCTGTACTAGCAGTTTCACAAACTTTGTCCGAGAACTAGCCTCAATGAATGGACATGGCACAACGCATCTATTTGTTTCGCCCTGATATGCGAGTATCTTAGACGAACAGACCGGACTGTACGGAGATTGTCACAGATAAGCTTAGTAGGAGTTCAGATGAGTTTGCTCATCTGCCTTTTTATCGACAGATACCTGGGTAGCTGTCACGTGTAGCTAGTACCGCTGACGGACTTGTGGTTAAACCCATTGCCAGCGTATTGTCGAGTCTTTAGAGTCCCACACAGAAGGTTTCCCTAATTCGGACGAAACGATGTAGAGACCGTATGGTTTTACGGTAGGGTTCCGATCACATACGTATACTGGCTACACGGATGTTGTTCGAATGGATAATACTGGTGGGTTTTGGTTTAAGCCGGATCCTAGTATTATATTATTGGATTATTATTATCTAATTGTATTCGTATTTTTCGGAATACGAATACGGGTATGTATATACGTTGAGGGAATTCTTGTAATTTCACGAGAGATGCTTCTAGAAAGAGACACCTCATTATTTAGATTTATCTATTTATGGAAATAGATTAATAAGGTGGAAATTGGAGATATTTGTGGCATGGGGTGAAGCGTGGCTCATTACATTTGTTTATTGGTTTGTGTTTACTATTGAAGCATGGTTGTTATTTTCAATTGGAAAATAATCCATGCTTCATATGAGATGAGCATGAGCCATTCTCCACACTAGCCAACGCTTGATCATTTTCTCATTTGCTTTCTCTCTCTAATTTTTCTCTCCTTCTTTCTCAAGCCCTAAAACCTTCACATGTGTTGTGAATCATTAGGTCTATTGAGATTAAATACTCCATTAGACTCTCTATATCTTCTAAGCTACCTAACTTAGAAAACTAGGCACCTTAGTTATCTCGGTTTAGAGGTTGGAGCTTGAGGTATAGACTCTCGGGTGGATCATCTTCAACACGAGGATGCCGACGATTAAGTGCGATCCGGATTTTCGAGGAGCTCAAAGAGAGGAGAAGAAGAGGACCCGAAGGACTAGAATCAAGAAGGTATAATACTATCATAGTAGTTAGAACCTCCTGGTAGATATAACTAGTTAAGGTTTCTCTTAAGATCCTGGAGTTAAAGTCGGTGTTGCAAAGTATGAAAATTGTTTTTTTGTAAATTCCGCCTCCTCACAAGTGCGTGGGGTGTACGACATCGACTTACAGTGGTATCAGAGCCTACTAAATCATAACTAGCATGTTAGAACTTGCTTGTTAGCAAGTGATTAGAAATTCGACCGACGAAATTAAATTTCCGAGATATGTATACTGTCTATTTTTTAAAAACTGTTCAAAAAATTATTTCAGTGACCTTAAAAATACATGCAGGCATTTTTAAGACCTAGAAAAAAATCTGAGCACCTAACTCATCAACTTTGCGGCGGAACCGCCGCCGAGTTGTTGCCGAGTTGCTCCCGATTTTTTCTGTGGTTTTGGTTCTTGGAATTATGATTTTTGGTATATATTTTTTTTACCCAGATTGTTTGTGTACTGGTTTGTGCATGGGGTAAATACAGATAAGTATTATCGATCAAAATTCTAAGTTCTTAGCTAATATGTGATTTTTTGATTATATATGTGTTGCTAAACGTCTGCTAATCACTATATGTCGATTAGTGGAGGTTGCACATATCTGTATTGTGATGGTTTGTGTACATGAAGTATTGGATCATCGTGGAAGAACAACCAGGGGGATGTGAGAATAGTGTTTTCTTTTCTTTCATTCATGTAAATTTGTAATTGATGTAATATTATTTTTGCGGGGCACACCCGGGTTGAGGTTGTATCCACTGTTGTATTATTTTATTTACTTTTTCTTGCACCTAGGACAGACCTAAAGTGGGGTGCACAAACTACCGGGTTCTTGAAGTGCCGAGTGGCCTACTCATTTTATTGAGGGAGGTTGCTTCACTTTGGGAATTTGGCGGGTAGTTTGCCGCACCCATAGGGGTCTAGGATGGGGTTTGGCTATTCATCACGACCGTGGAATCCGTCTTTCGTTATAAACTAAAATGAAATACAGAAATCCTAGTATATCCAATATATTTATCCGTGTTGCTGTGATGTGGAATGCCTATTATTGCGTGAGACGAATGGCTATATATATTATATAATAAACGTTGCTTATGTTTTGCACCCGTGCTTGTCCAGCTCCCACTCTGCCGTTGGTTAAGTAACCTAACGGTGGATGACGGGGCCCGTGGAGAATGCGGATGGTATAAGCATACGTTCTATTTTTGTTTCTTTTCTGTAATGATAGGGTTCAATGATAGGACCGCATTAATATTGATTAATGCAAAGAAAACAAACCAAAGTTTAAATCAATAGAACAATTTCAAAACCACTCGGTTTTCTTGAAAAACAACTTTTAAATGCGGAGCCTAAACCACTCCTTTTAAAAGCTATCATGGTTCCTTAGACTATATCAAGCTCATTACGTTCACGGTTTCGCCAAAACCATCTGTAGCCCTCCGTCATTTCAGATGGGTGTTCAGTAATATTCAAGCTATGTATTTTGACCTTCGCCAAGGCATAGTGATTGGTAGCTACTGGGTATTCATCTGTAGCATAGATAGATGTGTTGATTTGGGACAGTCGTACAGCTATTTTGGCCTTCGTCAAGGGTTTGTACGGATGGGTTCAAATTAACCTGGATAATGACGGGAGAACTTGACTTACGTCTTATGATATGTTGGCCTTCGTCAAGGTCATAAGCGCCTGGGACAAAAATCCACATCGGGAGTTTCAAAGGAAAATGAAACTTGCTAGTGTTGCATACCATTTGGAGTGTGATATTTTTGGTAAGATTCCTTCAAGGTTGTCACACGATGATATTGGATCCCAATCCTACTGTGAGTATCCGCTTTACTTCGGGAGATTTTTCACTAAACAATCAATGCTATAAACCAAGTAGGTGCCTATAACGCTGTTAGCGGGGCTACGACTCCAGGGAAAAGAGATTATGTAATTAAGGAACTTCACGAAAGTATTGGAGAACCTCCCTCGAAATACTGACACTAGCCTGGCCGAAAGGTTAAGCAAGAATTGTAGGGTGAGATTAATCCTGACTAATTCTTATTTTATAGTTTGAAGGAGGATTCGAGGACCAGTGAGAGTCATCTTGTTTAGATAAATGATCGGCATGCCTTCGCGTGTCGTGTTTTTAAAGTTCTAAAATTTAACCACGATGAAGGACGGCGTTGCGTGTAGCTAGCCGCGGTGAGCACGCGTCGTCCGCAGGAAGACAGAGCGTTTTAGGTTCTTATTTTCACAAGTTAAAGCGCGAGGCGGAATGGTTCGATTCTACCCTATGTGTTTATATGCAAGTATAAGTTGTTGGGAAAGGATAGGTTAGTGTATGTTAAGGAAGTCCGTACTCAATCCTTTGAGCCGAGCTCAACCAATGAAGCTAGAACAATCGACAACAACGTGGATTAAGGTGCTTAAGCACGATATTTATGAAATCTGGCTTATTGACCCTTGTTCGTCCGTTCTTGTCGCTTGCTTTCGGCTCCGGCCAATCCGAACGCAACCAGTCGCGGTTAGGAATCACCGATACCTTGGTAGGGTAGGGTGCCTAACGAAGCGCTTGCGTAAGATTTGGGTGAAGTTCAATGGAAAATATCGGGAAAAGGAAATGAGAAAAGAAATCTTAACTTACAATATCGTTTTCTTTCCTAACAACACAAATATTCACAAACAACCAAAACAACAAAGAAAAAGAGCTAAGAAATGATACAATGAAAGGAAAAGAAAAGCATTACAAGTAAGTAAAGGGCATGAAATTTAAAGAGCAAGTAAGTAAAGCAAGAATGGAAAATTGCAAGTAAGTAAATGGCATGGAAATAAAATTGCAAGTAAGTAAAGAGAGAGATAAAATACTAAGAACCCAAAGAACACATGAAAAACCATGGGTTCAATAGCCTAAACTTAAACTTGCAAGCTCAATGAAGAGGTTGCAAGATCAAGAGAAGGCTAAGAACTTAAGGCAAATGAAAGCAAAAAGAAAGTTTTATTAATCTTCAAGTGATACAAACCATGAGTTCAATAACCAAATCTTAAACTTGCAAGATCAAGAGAAGGCAAGGAACTCAAAAGAAACTAAGCTATGTACAAAGAGAACAAAAAGAGTATAACAATATGAGACTAAGTGAGACTCCTACTCCCTTGCTCGCTGATCTGTATTTATAGGCTCAAAATAAAATTAAATAAACAGTAAAAATAAGTTGATATGACTTCAAGGGAGGGACAGAAGAAAGATGGGGACCATTGGGGCTAGGGGGACGACGAGCTTAGTTTTCATAGGTATGTGGACGGCCAAAATCGGAGCATCTTGGCTCGTGTTGATGTGGTGGTTTTGTGTTCTCTCGACAAGTCCACTGGTGCTACTTGATTTCTCTATAGAGGCCTGGGTTTTACTCAGTAGCTTGGAAGGAACTTGATGCTTTTAAAATCACATCATATCTTTTTGCATTAAACACACATCACTTCTCATGTGCCCACTTACACCAAGTCATCATTTGTGTGTGCCATGGGCAGCCCCCTCTAGGTCCATGAACCAACAAGCTAGTGTACACACTTGTATGTGTTGGACCATTTAGATAAAAAGTGTGTACATATGCATGTTGCAAAAAGAAACTCATGAAATATCGGTCGGTTTTCAGTTCTGGTTACAGTGTCGGCTCACAAATGTTATATCCATGATTTTGAGTGTATTTCCAGTATTTTGTCACGGATACCTATAATCTGTAATTACTTAGTAGACACTGTTAATAGTACCGATATATACAAAAAATAGATAATGAATGGGTGGTATTAGAATGCAGTTTTCTGTGATAAACAAATACCGCCAAACTTATCTTTTCCTCGTCCCGAGCAAAACAAAAAATCCTAGCCTCACTTCGCAGGGAACGCAATTGCACTGAGCTTGTGCAACAAGCCGTTAAACCCCTAGGTGTCCCTAGTAGGAGGAGTGTTGTCTCCTAAGGGTTTTCAGCTGATTACACCCACAAAATCCCGTCATGCTAGTTTCATAAGTTAACGTCGATCCTACTCCTACAGTTTAGTATCTAGGTTAGAAACTCAATTATACTAAGTTAGAAATATTCAACCCTTATATTTCACGCCTCTAATTTATTCAACCCCAGATCCTATACATTTTACAGTTTAAAGATCTCGGTCTCTCCTGAGTTTTCCTTCTAAAGTGCAGTTTCCAATCAGGGATTTTTATCATCTTTACGGAAAACATAAGTATTATTCTTTATTGCCATCTTACCTCCAAATATTGATTGTATAGCCCTACGTGTGTGTATATTTTTCACCCCTACACTTAAAAATTCAATTCAAGCTATAGTACCCTTGCCCTAATACCTAATACTACTTCTTTTCATTAATGATGGATGGTGTTGCTCACACATCTTTCATGCGATTATTAATACTTCTTGAGGCACTAACAGCCGATTACTGAATGTGTGAGCTTAAAGCGTAAATAGCAGTTTTCATGTCTTGACTTTATTTATTTTCTCTTCTTTTTTCTTTATTTTTCTTTTTCAAGACCGGATATATTTTTCAATGATGCTTTTTTGGTGGTTAGCTTTAAATACCATTTTTTTCTTTCATACTAGGTTTTCAGGCAAGAGTATTTCTAGGTATCCTCTACTATCCCAAGTTTCAAGGTGCGTGTATGTGCAGTTTGTAGGGTATATACTTTCTAAATTTGAACTCAAGAATAGAAACTATTTTTCAGAATTATGCTTCAGTAAAGCTTTCAATACATTCCCTTCATCTCGACTTAAGTTAAGAACCGAACTTAAGATTACCTACTTCTATAAAAAAAACTGTAAGGTCGTATAATTACCAAGGTTAAATAGAAAGAGGGTTATTTTTAAGGTTTTCAATTCCTAAGCCTAGGATTTAGTTATTTCTAACGTATCAACTCAACTTTCGGAAATGGAAATCTAAGTTACTCTATTAGCTAACTTAACGACAAAGTTTTTAAATTTTTGGAAAAAAATTCGATTTTTGTGGGTTTTAATAAGGTATGCAAATGCAAAAATATACACATGAATGCAAAGGTAGAAAGCTTACCGAGCACACCCCTAAACTTAAACTTGACAGTGCCCTCACTGTCAAAATATACCAAGAGGGTCAAAATTGTCGACGCACCCCTAAAAAAATGTATACAAAACAAAACGCGAAACAAAAATATATACAAAAAAAGGTCCCCCCCTCAAACTTAAGTGAAACGGTGTTTCCACTGTTAAGCGTTGAAGTTCAAGATTAGGGGGGAAAGAACAGTATCAATCTATACAAGGCCTCACTCAGGCCAAAAGTTAGCACCAACCATTCAAAAAATTTATCGGGATAAAGCCCGGGCTGGTGAAAGAATGCGGAGAGAAAAGAAATGGAGAATACGCGAGACTGTATGGGGATAGAAGTGAGATACGACCTCGGTATATGAGAAGACGAATGGCGGAAGGGAAAAAGAAATGGAGTACGAACTTGACGGTGAAAATGGAGTGAATAAATTAGTACAATTTGTGATGACCGATGTGTAAAAAGCGTTTGTACTAATCTATCAACCCGTCGAGAAATAGGATCAAATCCCTCAAGATTCGTAAGAAAATATAGGTAGACCGAACTTGGTAAACCAGACATAGGAAATGAAAGTGATACGATGTTTTGCAAGGTCGGAACGATAGAAAGGATGGAGAGGAGTGATCGAGGAAGGGTATCAGGTAAAGGTTCCGGAGGGTGTACACAGTCAATGAAAGGGACAGAATGAATTGGAAAATTCGACTCATCAAGTAAAACTGGTTCATCCTCAAAACTATCCACAAAATTCTCCTCAAAATACAGCTTATCCATGCATTTATCATCAATTTCCAGACGCATATGAAGTTCGGGAAAAACAGATAATGACTCGAGATGATGTCCACACGGAAGTGAAAGTAAATGATGAATTGGAGAGAAAAACTCGTCCAAAACTGCGGGTTCATCATCTAAAATATTCCCAGCGTCGATATCCTCAATCAAGTGTAAATCAAATTTCTCAGACACCTCATCAAAAGCATGGATTTCAATCAATTCAGGTTCTAAAGTAGAGGTGTAGATGTCACGACCCGAAATAGCACGTGAATGGCCCTTGAATCATATGAAGTCTATAGGACCTCATCTAATTCAAGTAAGCCAAAAGCCCAGAAATCTAAAACCATTTTAAATAATAAATGAAGGAAAACTAGTTTTAAAGAAGTGAAAAAAATATGTTTTAAAAACAAGGTTTTTAAATAAGTAAGCCGAATATGCATTTTTAAATCCTCTAGCCTTTTCTGAAAATTTCGGAAGAGTTTCCTTTGTAAATACTGGCCCCAAACGGGGTACAACAAGAATAATATATGCATAATGATAAAAAGCATCCCCAAGGGGGAGCTAGCTCTTCGTCAATCGACGATCACAACCACGCAAGCAATATAATATACAACGCCGAAGGGCGAGGATCAAAACTCAAAAGGAAACTCAAAATTATCATGAAAACCATAATACTACAACGCGCGACTCTAAGGTCGAAAAAATAATACACTGGTTTCTAAGTCTGAAATAAATATACAAGTCTGGTTGATGGAATTACTAGATACAACAGATTAAAATAAATACAAGGGTGGTCACGATGCGAGTGAACCCACCTACCAAAGCAATCACCCAGAAAGGAAGCAGTGTGCCAGAAAAGCCGCAATGAAACCTGTACAGCAAAACCTGCAAGAACTATGGCACAACGGGGGTGAGTTGCCAACTCGTGAGTAGAAAACATCACAGAGCAGAAATCGTATGTATGACTCAATCCTAGGTCAAACGATCAGTAATAATATATATATCCTCAAAATGATAAAGTCTGAAGCATGATAAGGTGGTAAAGGTAAACATCTATGCATCAGTGTAATACCAAGTGCTCGTGTCAGTGCCTCAGGTAGCAATATATCATAAATATGAGGTGTGATTAATGTAATCAATGTCTGTATGCATGTGGATCTCGTTTACGTGTCAACCAATAACACAAAACATCATGCATGTAAATATCATAAAGCATATGCATGGAAGTATAAGGATATAAATCAACATGTGTCCCTCGCGACACATCAAAATCATTGAACCTGAGTGTCTAGCATCGACACTCGAAAATATCATGAATCCCGTGCCCAGCATCGGCACATAAATCCTCATATATATAGGGCTCCGTCAGTCTGGATCGGCCTACGGGCTCCGTAAGTCCGGATCGGCCCATATCATCTCTCGACTCCGGTCGGTATCCTCCGGATATCCGCCGAGCCCAAATACTATCACCAATAAGTAGTGGTCCCTCTGCCGGACAGATCCGTTCTCGTCCCGGGGTACCATACCGGGTCTACCATGTACCCGTAAACGGAATCATTCGCCTCCTCGAATCGGGTTTCACATATCACACGTCTCAGAACCGAGAAAACACATGGTGGACGCACTGAAGTATCATATCAAGAGAAACCGGGTTTTTAAAATAGTACATGCTTTCTTTTGAAATAGCCACAGTTCTCAAATCCATAAATATCATGGAAATAAAATATCTCAATGCGTATAATCATAAAGCATGATGTATGCGACATATAAAAGAAATGTAAGCATATCAGTATATCATGCAACATGGAATAGTAATATGCACATATCAAGGAAAAACCGCTCTTTTGAAATGAATCCAGTTTTTAAAATATGTTTTGCGGTTCCCAAATCTCTAAAATCAAGCCAAAATCATCTATGTATGTGCAAATACGTATGTATGCATGTATGGGTATACAATATGTGTGTACGCAAGTATGTCATGCAAGGGGTCATATCCTGATGCAACAGTCCTATTATGTAGTGACTGTATATATACCACCTAAATCTGAGTCGATGTATATATACATATATAATAGTCGGTGATCTCGCCTCAATAGTACCGTGTACGATACAATATATCATATGACATCCTCGAGTCAAGAGTACGGATCTATCATCAATATAAAGCTTGTGCGGTAAATCCATCGTACGGTATCCCAAATTTGGGTACGGGTCATATATCATATTCATCTGGTATCCATTATCATCATATCTCATGAACTGGGGTACTGATCTAAGTCTAGTACAAACTGATACCATCGATATATATAAATATGCGTGTATGAAAACACACGAAAAAAGGCCCGCTATAAATCATGTCGTATCCCATAATACGAACCACATCATATCACTGATCTTATGGCACCATGCCCAAACTCATCGACTCATCTCCAAATATCATCCACTATCCTCATCATCCAAGTGTAGGTATATGTGTATATATATACATCATCCCATACCAATGTGTGTACATATATATACCTATCCCCATATACGCACAAGTATAACAAAGTAAGCATCTGTGTGCGTGTGGGTGTAAACCTATTCTAGGGTTCGCGACTAAGAAGCTATAGTAGTTCACATCTAATAACCCTAATCTAACCATTTAACACCTAATCATATCTTGAATATCTATGTCTCACATAAGAGATATCATATATTTAGTGTGTATATATATAGCATACTATACATCGAACTGCGGGGGTGCTATACGCCATCCATCTGACTTCCCCCGTAGATATAATCTACTCACCTTGCTTTTCGCTTTCCGTTGCCGATGTCGCCACGTGCTTGCTTGTCGTTTCAAAGTCTTCGTGGGGATACCTACACATCATAATGTATCGTGTCACATTAAAACCCAATTCAAAACCAAAACGACACGCTAAAAGCCTATAGGTTAGAACCTATGGACCACACCTTCAAAACCACCAAATAACACTCGATTTCGACGTACAAACGTCAAGTGATCGAATACAACACAAATCACAAAAATCCAGAATTCAAAACACGCAAAACGAAACCCCGAATCAAAACAGCAACCTTTGAAAATGGTCCCAGATTTTACCCTAGGTCAAATCAGCCAATTTTGCATATGCCAAGGGTCTAGTTTACTGATAAAGGAGCCACAGAACAAACACGAGACACATTGGCCCAGGTCAGGCCACAAATTGCGGCCAGAAGGATTATTTCTGCAGCCAAAGGGTAGAGTCAGGGCTGTGGTCTTTAGGGTATGCTCTAAATCCTGCACATCTTTCTGTGTTTGCTAAATAATTTTCAAGTCACCCGAGTGTTAGAAGATTTCAATATACACTTACAGAATCCACAATTTTCCGATATCGGGTTTTCTAAGTTCGTATTCCAGAGTTCTAGTCTCTGGTTTGGGTCTGATTTCTAGCACTAGGGGGTTTGTGTGGCCTCTACTATGCTCAATTTCACATCACAACTCAAGAATTCCATAAACTTTAACTAGAAATTTCCAAATCTCACTAAACGACACCAAATCGGTTCTAAACAAACATGGATGTAAAAGCAATGGAAATACTATGCTAATGGTTAAGAGAATACCTTATTTGGCAACTCAAGAATTTTCTTGAGTTGCCCCAAGTGTCCAAAATGCAAGCTTTCTTGGTCTATGGTGTAGCTAGTGAGCTCATGCACATTTTTAATGAAGTGGGTATTGAGTTTTGAGGTGTTTTTGGTGATGAAGTGGGATGTTTGAGGAGGGAGGAGGTGGAAGGCAGCAGCAATGGTGAGAGAGGATATGAAAAGGATGAAAAAAAATGAAGAGGGAGACAAGGACCATGACTTAGGTTTGACCCCTCACTCTCTCACATGCCCATGCTTTAATTCTTTATTCATATTCCTTTTCTTTTCTTTTCTTTTCCTTTTCTTCTCTACTCTTTAATTTTATAACCATGCATGATAAATACAAAGAAAGCATGAAAGAAGAATGTAACAAGTGCTAAAAAAAAGACATGTGCATGTTTTGCAATAAACAAGCTTAATGCGCGATTGGCGATATTTAATTGCGATTAGCACTAAATAGCATATAATTAATCATAAAAACTTATAATTTGCATAATTCACATAAAACACACTCTTTTTAGCAATTTCCATAATTTTCCAATTTTTTCCCAATTTATCAGTATTTAATTATACCGCCTTATTAAAATATTCAATATTTTATTATTTAATTATAAAAATTCCCAAAAATAATATTTTATTTTTCTGAAAGGTTACAATCTTCCCCCCTCAAAGAAATTCGATCCCCGAATTTAAATTTAAACCTCTCAATACTAAAACATTTCAGTAAAAAGTCCAAGTCGTCGGGGCTCCGAAACCATTAATACAAAAAAAACGCATCATAGCGCAATGCATGCGCATGAACAATGAGCAGATAACTCAAAATCAAAACTCCGTCAAGTATCTCGCAATCATCAGAGTCATGGTGAAGACACAAATGTCAAATCCAATACAAAACCAATATGATATAAATCAACACAAATGTACACATCTGCAGGAAATGCATGCCAAACCTTTTTAAATCGCTGTGCAATGCGCATAACACTGCACAATGGCGGACGCCTATTATAAGAAAATAACCATATGTGTATATATCTGTTTTTTAATATGTACGTTCCGCCGTTTTGAAAACAATTTAGAAGGGTTTTCTTATTTTAAACGTTTCGTGTGATATCAGACACGTAGGTAAATACTGAGACTATAGCTCCCTTTTTGGAAATCCCTTCAATAACTATCAATGCATGCAAAATATATCCAGGTACTGTCCCCTGACTAGTCCTTCTCAGCATGAAAACAAATAGAAAATATCATAAAAACGTACCGCTCCATAAAAAATCAATCCCAAAATGTGCATATGAATGCTACGTGCGTTTGGTGCACACGGAAATCAAAATCCATATATGTGCTATACATGTGCACAGAAAAAACATCTAAGTGCAACGGGTGTGCACGAAACACCTGTCAGAGACAACATGTGTGCCTGACAGCAAAATCAGATGCATTAGATATGCACGAAGAATCCCGATTTAGTGCATTTTCTGTGCACAAAAATCGCATCTCATAACATGCGCCCAACATGCACGAAAATCCAAATCAGATGCACAGAGTGCACGAAATCAACATCAATATCATAATCGAAATCGACGGTATACTATAAACCTCAATCCAAAACAGGTATACAGTAGTATATAATCTCACAACCATGTGCATCAGCGTGCACAAATCAAATCAAAACACTAAAAGTGCATTAAAACTATACCTAAAGAATAAGTCAAATCACATGCATAACTTAGGCATGAAATCAAAATCAATATATCGAATGACATCAAACCGAAGTCAGGTGCAACCGTGGTGCACAAAATACGTATCAATGCACTGCAAGCATATGTGAACAATAGCGAGTGCAAATACAAAAACGTGCGCGTATCATATGCACAAAATCGACTCAACTGTATAAAGTCCACAAAGTCATAAACATGTGCATCCAAGGCACAAGACGATATCAATTGCAATAACTGTGCATAAATCATAAATCAACACAACGGTGTATAAAGCATAACTCAAGTGTAATAACTATGCACAAAATATAAATAACCAGTAGGTGCAACCATGGTGCACGAAAACAAATATCATGAAACTCAGTCATCAAGACTAAATCATGCGAATAGATCGCCCAAAATACCGAAATCCAAGGTGACGGATACTTGATAATCGAATCACCAAATCACAAATCATAAATACCGTCGTCGATAGCTCCTCCTTCAAAGTCGAGAAGGTGTCGGTGCATCCAATACTAGCAGAGCAAGATATCTACTTGCCTCCTGTTCATGGTCTGGCGCTTGGGGCTTTTAGGCTGTTGTCTCTCACTGTGAATTGCTAGATATATAGCTCCTCGGCTCAACGGTTCGATATGGAATGGCGACGGAAACAGTCCCGCTCTGGCACATCCTCTACAGATCTCTGGCCAACTATCTCGTCGACAATGCCAAACTTTGGCCTGCTGAGTGTGTGCAATATGACCGATCCTGGGTCCAAATCTTCTCGTATAGTATTTCAGAAAGGCCCTGTCGAGGTTTCTCTCAATCTCGTTTCTGCCGAACTTCCCGGAAGTTACCACCCTTTGCTATATATGTTTCTTGTTCCGGAACGGCTGCATACTCATCGCGACTCCTTCTGGAAGATATATCCATAATCAACGCCTCTGCATGCGTATCACATCTCTGATGTTGGCGGAGTGGAACGTCATCTCATCAAGATCTCGTACGAACCTCTTACTCTGCTTTTCTCTAATGTCGACCGCTTCGAACTCGTCTCTTCATGGCTGTATGGACTGTGCTCCAACGGCTATACTCCTATCTGGAGTCTCCCAAGCAATGCATCCCATCACATGATATCCGAAAGATGTCGATCCTTTCCATCGATTTGTCAAGGCTCCATAATTCCCCCAAGAGCTAAACATCTTGGGTACGGTTTAATAGTACTCCGGTACATGCCACAGCACCTGTGGACCAACCGTAGAAGGGCAAACCCAAGCCTCACAAATGGCACCGCTAAACTACCGCAAACCCTAAGGTTCAAAGGCGTTCCATGGTCATTACGTCGATTTAGGGTTTCATTCTTCTAGAGGGTCCATAGCATTACTTGCATTGTCTTCCGAATACCATAAACTTGGAAATGGGTTCCTGACATTAGATCGTCTCCATCGACTCTCAACGTACCTGCGTGAAGTCGTCTCTAGCTGGAATCAATCTATCTGATGACCTCGCATCGGGTTAAGCGAATGAACCACATGTCCTAGTCATTCATCCTCGGGTGATTAACGACCTTCTATCATATCTCTAAGTACAACTCGTACTGCAATAGCTCCAACATCTGGGGCAATACCCCGTCGTTCGCAGCAACAACTGGCTCATTCGTCTGCATGTTGAACAGTGCCTCAATCATCATGAATAAGCGATACATCAATGGTCATCACATTCTGACCGGCCTCTATCAGTGGCTCAATGCTCTGGTGCTAATCTGCACGTCCGAGAAATCCCGTAAAAGCGATCCATCAACGCTCATGGCGCGAAAACACAATAAAACGACGCCTCTATGCAATCGTATGTCCCTGGAATCACGCCCTGGTCAGTCCTCATCTATGACGAGCTCATGCTGACGCAACTCTAGCCGTAGTTCTCTCTGCCCGTGCAATCGTGGCAGCAAAATCAAAACCAACATCGATGAGGATAGATCATAAGAATGACTATAATACTGTGCAAGCAAATGTACATCCTAAGACTCCTTAGCGTATCGTAAGTATGCCGCGGAACATACACACGGTACATCACTCTACTGAAATCACCTACTCCATCAACCAAGGTCAACCTATGTGACGAAAGTTCGGGTCTAATACCCCCTCGACAAAATCTAAGTTCCGTAAGGTCAAGCATAAGTTCCGAATATATACAAATGCCCTAGGCTCCGCATAGTCAAACTTAGACCCGAACCAAGGTTAACCTAGCGCTCCGATACCGATTTTGTCATGACCCGAAATAGCACGTGACTGGCTTTTAAATCATATGAAATCTATAAGACCTCATCTAATTCAAGTAAGCCAAAAGCCCAGAAATCTAAAACCATTTTAAATAATAAATGAAGGAAAACTAGTTTTAAACAAGTGAAGAAAATATGTTTTTGTTAGTTATATGTATGCCCTAGAGGCCATTACTGTACATAGGATGTATATTGTAGTGGATGCTGGGACATATATAGGGAGGACTTTCTTGCTCGACATGATAGTATGCTATCTGGTTGAACTTTACCTTAACGTGTATACTGATTGTCTCTCTGTTACATGTTGGTAAAGCCCTTAGGATCTGTACTTGACTGCCTGGACTATGATGCGGATCATACTAGTAGGGACATGGTAGTCTAAAAGTACATCCTTCAAAGTCCCTAGTCGTGGGTGTATCGAGACGGGGCATCGATATACCAGTGTAGACTAGCGCATACCTTCTCGACCCATACAGATGGGCGATGGATGATCACATATCCATTGGTGTTTGACATCAGAGATGATATACGGGTGCTCAGTAGAGACTGGGTATACTGGACGGACTCGCCGAGAACTCCCAGATGGTATTATACCTCACGTCAGATGGCAGTTCTCTGGTGACACTGGTACAGAGTAGTCTGTTGACCCGAGATCGTCATAGAGTCTTGTGTGGTTCTCACTGTGCTTTGATTTCCATCTTACCACGTCCAAGAGGGCATGCAAAACGGTGGTTTTTGGGTACAGTCCCGAGTCACATGGAGGCAATGAGCGATAGGAGGGGATTCGTCTCTCCCGGTATAGGGAGTTGATGTTGCGCTGTGTTCGATTGGCTATAACAGGAAATTCCTGGCCAGGGTTGCTGAGATTTACTGGTAAGTGTTACCAGTAGTTTCTCGAACAGTTATAGACCTCATATCGACACGACTTATTGAGCTATTGGGGTCTGACGTTTACCACCCCTAGGCAAGATATGCGACATATCAGACGATCAGACCGGACTGTACGGTAGTGTTATTGGTTGGATTCACTGGAGTGTGAGCGGGCTTGCTCGTCGATCTTCAGATCGCTCAATACCCGGGTGGCCGTTACGTTTAGCAGACCGCTTGCGGCTTGTGGATGTTTGATATGATCATCATCTGCTGCCGGCGTATTGACGAGTCTTTAGAGTCCTACACAGAGGTTTCCTGGCTCAAGCGAAACGAAATAGGAGCGCATATGAGATATGTGCGGGACCGAGAATAATACGGTATGTGATACTGTATTCGATTCTCGTGATGTGACATTGATCGGTTATATGCGATATAGCCGGGTTATCGGATCAAGTGTTGATTCGATAAGTTGTTACTGATGATACCAGTCGGTTATGTGCGACATGACCGGATCGTTAAATCAAGTGTTGATTTAATGATTTAATGCATAATTGTATATTTGATATATTACTTTGCATTAACTAGTATCGGTTCACTTTAAAATGGATTTTCTCACTCGGGTGTGTGCATTGCATATGCGATATGATTTTGTGCACTTGCTTGTATCATGTTTGATGATGCATGCCTTATGGTTAAGTGTAAAGAATTAGACCTTGGTTAATGAAATGGTTAGGGTTTACTTTTTCCTTATTCATTTAATCATTTACTTATTCTTTTGGAAAAAGAAATGCAAAGAGAAAAATGGTGGAATTCTTTTGTTCATTCATGAAGCTTCATGAAGACTTTGACTTTTTGACCATTTTGTCTCATGCTTTAACCTAACCATTCCACTTAACTCTAATTAATTCTCTACACCTAACCTTGGTTAGCTTATGATAAGAATGGTTTTCTTTTCTATTTTTAATTTTTTCTTATCATAACAATTATCATCTTCTTCATCTTCTTCACTTCATGAAGAAAGCTTGCTACTCCAATGGCAAGTGAAGAAAATGAGTGAGAAATCCATTTCTAAAGTCTACCCACTTCCTATTTCTTCATCCTCTACCTCTTGCCAAGTAGTAGAGTGTGTTTACTTCACAAGTTTCATGACTTGGTGAAGTTGAGAGCTTGATTTAGCGATGCCTCGACGTAGATCATCTTCGGCATGGACATCGACGACCTAGCTTGCCCATTCTCCGACGAAGCCGACGCTAGAGCCCGGATTTGATTTGGACAGCGGAGACGACTTCGTTGCGGAGCTATGGAGGTGGAGCACCGGATCTACAAAGGTTGTATTTCCGTATCTCTTAGTTAATTGTTAACTAGTTAGTTTTTCGCCTAGACATCTAGCAAACGATCCGTAGTCGGGTCTCTCGGCACCTAGATTTTTTGAAAATGGCATGTTCGATGCCTTGTGAGACCTCTTGAGGATGCCTAGGAACCCTACAGTGGTATCAGAGCCAAGCTAGAGCCTTAGACGAAGTCCAAACGGAGTTTGAAACCCGAACGAACCCGAAAACCCAATTCTAACATGCTCTCTGTCCTTTTTTGAAAACAGTGAGTTTTTCAACATTAAAAATATGCAGTAAAATCAGCAGGTGAAATTAAGAGATACTGTGAAATACGTACTCGTAATTCCATTAAAGAGCCGCGGATCCGCGGCACAAGCATGGCTCGTGCGGCGGATGCGCAGCGGCTTTGTCGTTTTGTGCATTTTATTTTTCACAGTAATTCTCATATTTCTGTGGTGGTTTTCCTGGGAATTTTTAATATTTATTCAAGAGTTGAATTTTCTGGGATTGATTTGGGGATTCGGTGTTTCGATCGGAGTATCGAATTTTGTCTGTGTGGCTTTCCGGATAATTTTTAGAATATGTTAAAAAGTTCGACCGGATATAAATACCCAATTTTTCCCCTATTGGGAAATTTCCAAGTGTTGGATTTTTCCGCAGTTTAACGACGTTCTAAGTAGTGCAAGTAACGTGATGGTCCCTCTAGAAGACAACAAACCTTAACTCGATTATGTGACCGTCTTGAACTGCCCTTTGAACCTTCGGGTTTGGGGCAGTACGGCGTGCCACATGTGAGGCGTTGGCTTGACCCTTCTACGGCTGGACCGTTGGTACTGAGGCACGAACTGAATGTTGTTAGACTCATATTTCATGTGTTGATCTGTATCGGGAAAACTTGGGTGTTCGATTGTTCGATCGAAAAGTTTAACATTTTCTGTTTATCTGGAATGGGATACAATAATTGGAATTCATAAGTAGTTATGTGATAACTAAATGAATGTTATAAACGTAGCAGTTTAGTCTCACTTGATCGGTTGCCACGGAATTTTGATGTGATCAAAAGTCCGTTGCAATCACGTAGCGTACGCGGATACTCGTCGGGTAAACTTAATAGACAGCCTCACTCCATAGCCCCGACCAAGTGACTGTAGGAGAACCCCGTCGCCGAAAGCATCCGTCCGGGTGCTCGCGGCAGCGGTGTTCCGCCTTGGTGCACTTCGTCGACGGTATCGGGGGTGCAGCCGTCTACTGAAGTTTGCGACGAGCATTCGATCAGGATGTCGGGAATCTTGTTGAATTGCCCGACTTAATATTGAAAAGAGTTTTCGATTTTGAGACTAAAATGCGGGGTTTATAATTGTTAGGCATGCGATGTCTAAGTAATTCATTTGGTCAGGCATGCGATGTCTGAGGTGGTTGCGGATTCCAACTGTTGTTGTTTTACACTTTCTTTTCTGTGACCGTAAGTGTAATATGTGATATCTCCGGTTTCGTTGCTATATGTCAACGACAATTGGGATGCGCATATTTACTTACGTTGATGACATGTGATGTTATGTGTTGCTGGATATGTTATATTGGATCGTCGTGTTTGAATAGCCGGGGGTTTTTATGTAAGATAAGTGTTTTTCATTTTCATTCATGTAAAAACTTGTATGTAATATTCTTTTATTGGGGCGCTTCCAGGTTGCGGAAGTTGTCACCGTTGTTGTATATTATTTACTTTTCCGCACTAGGATAGACCCAAGGAGGAGGGCACAAGTAACCGGGTTCTGGAGTCCAGTGGGAGACCAACTCGAGGAGTCGAGTCCGGGTCTCCTAACTCCAGAATTGGTAGGGTTGCTTGCCGCTCTCGTAGGGGTCTAGGGGTGTGGGTTTGGCTATTCATCGCGACCGTGGAATCCGTGTTTTATACTGGCTCGTATTGAAAACACGGACGTCCTAGTATATCCAATATTTCATATGATTCTTCTGCTGCGATATCTGTGATGTGATCATGTGATGTTCTGTGATAGATACAGTATATAGTATATATGATATATTATATAGGCGTTACTTATGTTTTACACCCGCGCTAGCCCTGCCCCGCTCTGCCGTTAGTTACCTAACCTAACGGTGCACGAGGGGACATCGAGGCAAATGCGGATGGCATAAGTGTACGTCGTATTTATCTATGATGTTTAGGTACTTAAATGATGGGACTTCATTAATGAGATTAATGAATTAAAAGAAACCTTAGATGTTGTAGAATCGAATTTCAAAATAAAACAGGTAGCTACAGTTCTTGCTTTGCACAGCGGTATATATGATATATCATGCACCTTATTCGATGAGGAAAGGACCGAGATCCCTTCACCGGGAGTGACTCCTTTAGCAATAACTGGCAGATGCTACACACTCGGTTTGTCTTTTGATAGCTTTTAAGTGTTTTTGCTTTGCACAGTGATATATATGATATATCCCGCACCTCATTCGACGAGGAAAGGACCGACGATCCCTTCACCGGGAGTGACTCCTTTAGCAAAACTAGGAAAGCCTCAAAAGCACTCCATTTTAAAAATCATTTGATTCTACAACGATATCAAGTTCATTACGCAATAGGTTTTCAGAAAAACCTGTCGTAGCCCTCCGTCATTTCAGATAAGTACTAGTTAGTATTCGTGCTGCGGTTGTTTGGCATGCGTCAAGGCGTAGTGTACGGTAGCTAACTAGTGCTTATCTGCTAGCATACGATGCGATTGGATTAGGGTATTCGTACGGCGTTGTTTGGCATGCGTCAAGGGTCGTGCGGGTGGGTTTAATTCAATCAAGAAATGTACGGGTTGAACTTGACTAGCAGACTATGGGTTGTTTGGCATGCGTCAAGGTCATAGCGAGCTAGGGGCAAAATATTATCGGGAATTTCAAGTGTTGAAATTTGCAATGAGATTGCATACCTTCTATGAGATAGTTGGATCCCGATACCCGCTGCGAGTAAGAGTTACTCCTGGGAGAGTTTTATACATTACAATTAGCCGATCAAGTAGGTGTCTAGAAAGGTGTCAACGGGGTTACGCCTCTGGGAAAACGAGGTTTACATTAATTAGGTTCGTGCGAGAGCACGGGGGACCTCCCTCAAAGTACCGACACTGGCCTGGCTGAAAGATTGGCGAACTTGTAGTGTGTAATTAATCCCGGCTAGTCTTTCCTTTTAGGGTTTGAAGGAAGATTTGATAAAAAGCAGTGGGAGCCATCCTGATTAGATAAAATAATAACCAATCTATTCTTGCAAGAGCGCACGCTGAGTGTTTTCTTCTCTCTCTCTCTAGGTAGCGACCATATCATGCCTTAATCAACATAATAATACGGATTGTTGACCGAACTCGCTTGTTATACTGAGCTGGGGAACGTTGGTCCCGCTCCAACTTATAATTGTTATAAGACAGAGCAGGAAATTGGGGATTACCAGAATTCCCGTGCCGCCCAAACGAGGAGAGTGCATGATGATGCATCATCTTCGGGTGTGTTCATTATATAGAACTGTTTCTCAGTGTCCTTTACGTCCTGGGTATGTGATACCAGATCAGGATCCCAGATATGTAATCTGTTACGTAGGGCTACAGATAGGTAGAGAACTGAGAACGGGTGATAAGTTTCATGAGGCAGAAAACGGGGCAAGAGTTGCAGCCAAGTCTGTTGGTCACTATCACCCTGTATTACAATACATTGATTCTGAACGAATGTTATTAGATACCGAACCTGATATACAAAATCATATCAGTCTCTTTATCAGTAAAGAAATGATAAAATTTTGTATTGTTGGATAATGTTTTGAACATTTCCTATATCAAAAGTTGATCGGTTCAGGCATGTTATCTAAAAGCGTTGATGTTCTAAATCAAACTACAGTTCTTATTATATGGAACACACACAAGAGGAAGAGTTCAGAAATGAACGAATTCTTCTTGAGGCATTGTAGACTAGGTCAGATCAATGTGACCAGACTAGCTAGAGTTACATATAGATGCATATTTAAATCAGTTTGAATTTACATCTTGTGAAACTCGCCAGTCATGTCACAAAGATAAGATGACCACAGCTCCGTTTACTGGAAACAGAGAAAGAGTTAGTAAACTCTTGGGATGATACATGTTGATGTATGTAGGTCCCCTGTCTACACATGCCAGGACAGGTTCTTTATACTTCATTACGTTCTCTGATAATCTCTCAAGATTCAGTCATATGTTCCTGCTGAAACATGAGTCCGAACCTTTTGAGATATTCACAGAATATAAGCGAGAAGTAGAGAACCAAAATACGGGTATAAGTATTATGTCCTATGATGAGATCAAGGAGGAGAATACTTGAGCACGGAAATCCTGGACTATTCTAAAGGAGAATGAGATTCTCTCTCAGCATTACTCCTCCGTATACACCATGGCACGATGGTATATCGGGGCGGAGCAATCACACCCTATATGATATGGTGTGCTCTATGATGAGTATTACTGAGTCACCTATTTCCTTTAGGGAGTTATGCACTTGAGAAGCTGTATACCTATTGAATAGGGTTCGAATCAAATCAGTTGCCTACCACTTCATATATGATATGGAAAGGGAAGAGCCCATCTCTTAAGCTAGTTAAGATTTGGGGTTGTCCGGGCTATATCTAAAAGCAAAATCCGGACAAGCTCGAGGCAAGGACTGTTATGTAGAACTGGAAATGTTCCAGCTATACAAACTGCAGCTGATGATTTGATAGAACCAAAGGATTTAGTAGATTCCAACGAACCTCAGCCTCTCCGCCGATCTAGTAGGGTTCCTCACCCACCTGAGAGATACTTCGTTTTCTCTATGACAGTGGGAACGAGGATTGCATCATGAGATGATGACCCAACTAGCTTCGAGCAGGCCATCGAGAGTAAGACTCTGTAAGAATGGCTGGATGTTTAGCGATCTGAGATGGAATCCTTATACACCAACAAAGTATGGACTTTGGTTGCTATATCTGAAGGGTTAAATCCCCATCAGGAGCAAGTATATCTTGAGAAGATTACTTGGTGTAGATGGAAAAGTTGAGACTTTCAAAGCTAGACTTGTTAAAGGTTTTCGTCATTGACCAGGCGTGGATAATGATGAAACCTTTTTCAAGTAGCTATGCTTAAGTCCATCCAGATCCTACTTGCCACGGCTACGATATCTGGTGGTTGGGTGTCATGACTGCTTTTCTAAAATGATGTTTTGGAAGAGAGCGTCTGTAAGTACACAGCCAGAGGGCTTCGTAGACAGTGGGAGCAGCGGAAACGTGTGCAAGATGCTTTATAGGATAAAGCAGGCATCGCGGAGTTGGAACATCTGTTTTGATGAGATAGTCAAACAGTTTGACATCATCAAAATGGTAGATGAACCTTGTATATACAAAAAGGTAGTAGGGAGTATGGTGGTGATCCTCGTAGAGTACGTGGATAACATACTCTTGATAAGAAAGGAGTTTCTTATGCTACGCTCGATCAATCTCCGTTTATCACGAAGATTCTCCGTATAGGATCAATGTGATACCTACTAAATCCTGGATTTTGGATCTATGAGATAGATCTAATTGGATGTTAGGATACTCACTAGCTGTAGTGAGATGGTATCAATCGATCCTGGGGAGAATCACTGGAAGGGTTCCAGGGTGATAAGGACGACTGAATGTCAGTCACAGGCATTGTCTTTACCCTTGGTAAAGGGACGGTATGTTGGAAGAGTTCCAAGCTAGATACCGTGGCATACTAGACGATAAAGGCAGGATTCATCGCTACTTAAGATGCTACCAAAGAGGCTGTTTGGGTGTATATTGGTTCATGAGATGAACTATGTTCCTCCCATTGTGTGATAATGGAGTTGTGGCTTACGCCAAGGAACGCAGGTCCCATCAGTGATCCAGACTTATTCTAAGGCAGTATCGCCTGATCATGGAGATAGTTGATCTCCAGGGTGATCGAAGTAAGGAGAGTAGATTCAGAGGACAACACAGCGGATCCACTCACAAAGGCCTGTTCCCAGAGAGAGACTTTTATGGGATGGTTGAGTATGAGATACTACAACCACTGCTACAGATGGCCCTAGTGCAAGTGGGAGATTGTTAGTTATATGTATGCCCTAGAGGCCATTACTGTACGTAGGATGTATATTGTAGTGGATGCTGGGACATATATAGGGATGACTTTCTTGCTCGACATGATAGTATGCTATCTGGTTGAACTTTACCTTAACGTGTATACTGATTGTCTCTCTGTTACATATTGGTAAAGCCCTTAGGATCTGTACTTGACTGCCTGGACTATGATGCGGATCATACTAGTGGGGACATGGTAGTCCAAAAGTACATCCTTCAAAGTCCCTAGTCGTGGGTGTATCGAGACGGGGCATCGATATACCAGTGTAGACTAGCGCATACCTTCTCGACCCATACAGATGGGCGATGGATGATCACATATCCATTGGTGTTTGACATCAGAGATGATATACGGGTGCTCAGTAGAGACTGGGTACACTGGACGGACTCGCCGAGAACTCCCAGATGGTATTATACCTCACGTCAGATGGCAGTTCTCTGGTGACACTGGTACAGAGTAGTCTGTTGACCCGAGATCGTCATAGAGTCTTGTGTGGTTCCCACTGTGCTTTGATTTCCATCTTACCACGTCCAAGAGGGCGTGCAAAATGGTGGTTTTTGGGTACAGTCCCGAGTCACATGGAGGCAATGAGCGATAGGAGGGGATTCGTCTCTCCCGGTATAGGGAGTTGATGTTGCGCTGTGTTCGATTGGCTATAACAGGAAATCCCTGGCCAGGGTTGCTGAGATTTACTGGTAAGTGTTACCAGTAGTTTCTCGAACAGTTATAGACCTCATATCGACACGACTTATTGAGCTATTGGGGTCTGACGTTTACCACCCCTAGGCAAGATATGCGACATATCAGACGATCAGACCGGACTGTACGGTAGTGTTATTGGTTGGATTCACTGGAGTGTGAGCGGGCTTGCTCGTCGATCTTCAGATCGCTCAATACCCGGGTGGCCGTTACGTTTAGCAGACCGCTTGCGGCTTGTGGATGTTTGATATGATCATCATCTGCTGCCGGCGTATTGACGAGTCTTTAGAGTCCTACACAGAGGTTTCCTGGCTCAAGCGAAACGAAATAGGAGCGCATATGAGATATGTGCGGGACCGAGAATAATACGGTATGTGATACTGTATTCGATTCTCGTGATGTGACATTGATCGGTTATATGCGATATAGCCGGGTTATCGGATCAAGTGTTGATTCGATAAGTTGTTACTGATGATACCAGTCGGTTATGTGCGACATGACCGGATCGTTAAATCAAGTGTTGATTTAATGATTTAATGCATAATTGTATATTTGATATATTACTTTGCATTAACTAGTATCGGTTCACTTTAAAATGGATTTTCTCACTCGGGTGTGTGCATTGCATATGCGATATGATTTTGTGCACTTGCTTGTATCATGTTTGATGATGCATGCCTTATGGTTAAGTGTAAAGAATTAAACCTTGGTTAATGAAATGGTTAGGGTTTACTTTTTCCTTATTCATTTTAATCATTTACTTATTCTTTTGGAACAAGAAATGCAAAGAGAAAAATGGTGGAATTCTTTTGTTCATTCATGAAGCTTCATGAAGACTTTGACTTTTTGACCATTTTGTCTCATGCTTTAACCTAACCATTCCACTTAACTCTAATTAATTCTCTACACCTAACCTTGGTTAGCTTATGATAAGAATGGTTTTCTTTTCTATTTTTAATTTTTTCTTATCATAACAATTATCATCTTCTTCATCTTCTTCACTTCATGAAGAAAGCTTGCTACTCCAATGGCAAGTGAAGAAAATGAGTGAGAAATCCATTTCTAAAGTCTACCCACTTCCTATTTCTTCATCCTCTACCTCTTGCCAAGTAGTAGAGTGTGTTTACTTCACAAGTTTCATGACTTGGTGAAGTTGAGAGCTTGATTTAGCGATGCCTCGACGTAGATCATCTTCGGCATGGACATCGACGACCTAGCTTGCCCATTCTCCGACGAAGCCGACGCTAGAGCCCGGATTTGATTTGGACAGCGGAGACGACTTCGTTGCGGAGCTATGGAGGTGGAGCACCGGATCTACAAAGGTTGTATTTCCGTATCTCTTAGTTAATTGTTAACTAGTTAGTTTTTCGCCTAGACATCTAGCAAACGATCCGTAGTCGGGTCTTTCGGCACCTAGATTTTTTGAAAATGGCATGTTCGATGCCTTGTGAGACCTCTTGAGGATGCCTAGGAACCCTACAGTTTTAAAAATAAGGTTTTTAAATAAGTAAGCCGAATATGCATTTTTAAATTCTCAAGTCATTTCTGAAAATTTCGGCAGAGTATTCTTTGTAAATACTGGCCCCAAACGGGGTACAACAAGAATAATATATGCATAATGATAAAAGGCATCCCCAAGCCGGAGCTAGCTCTTCGTCAATCGACGGTCACAACCACACAAGCAATATATTATACAACGCCAAAGGGCGTGGATAAAAACTCAAAAGGAAACTCAAAATCATCATGAAAACCATAATACTACAACGCGCGACTCTAAGGTCGAAAAAATAATACACTGGTTTCTAAGTCTGAAATAAATATACAAGTCTGGTTGATGGAATTACTAGATACAACAGATTAAAATAAATACAAGGGTGGTCACGATGCGAGTGAACCCACCTACCAAAGCAATCACCCAGAAAGGAAGCAGTGTGCCAGAAAAGCCGCAATGAAACATGTACGGTAAAACCTGCAAGAACTGTGGCACAACGGGGGTGAGTTGCCAACTCGTGAGTAGAAAACATCACTAAGCAGAAATCGTATGTATGACTCAATCCTAGGTCAAACGATCAATAATAATATATATTCTCAAAATGATAAAGTCTGAAGCATGATAAGGTGGCAAGGGTAAACATCTATACATCAGTGTAATACCAAGTGCTCATGTCAGTGCCTCAGGTAGCAATATATCATAAATATGAGGTGTGATCAATGTAATCAATGTCTGTATGCATGTAGATCTCATCCACGTGTCAACCAATGACACAAAACATCATGCATGTAAATATCATAAAGCATATGCATGGAAGTATAAGGATATAAATCAACATGTGTCCCTCACGACACATAAAAATCATGGAACCTGAGTGTCTAGCATCGACACTCGAAAACATCATGAAACCCGTGCCCAGCATCAGCACGTAAATCCTTATTTATATAAGGCTCCGTCAGTCCGGATCGGCCCATATCATCTCTCGACTCCGGTCGATATCCTCCGGATATCCGTCGAGCCTAAATACTATCACTGGTAGGTAGTGGTCCCTCTGCCAGGCTCATCGCCTACTGCACGACAGATCCGTTCTCGCCCAGGGGTACCATACCAGGTCCACCATGTACCCGCAAACGGAATCATCCGCCTCCTCAAATCGGGTTTCACATATCACACGTCTCAGAACCGAGAAAACACTTGGTGGACGCACTGAAATATCATATCAAGAGAAACCGGGTTTTTAAAATAGTACATGCTTTCTTTTGAAATAGCCACGGTTCTCAAATCCATAAATATCATGGAAACAACATATCTCAATGCGTATAATCATAAAGCATGATGTATGCGACATATAAAAAAAATGTAAACATATCAGTATATCATGCAACATGGAATAGTAATATGCACATATCAAGGGAAAACTGCTCTTTTGAAATTAATCTAGTTTTTAAAATATGTCTTGCGGTTCCCAATCTCCAAAATCAAGCCAGAATCATCTATGTATGTGCAAATACGTATGTATGCAAGTATGGGTATACAATATGTGTGTACGCAAGTATGTCATGCAAGGGGTCATATCCTGATGCAACAGTCCTACTGTGTAGTAACATGGCAATTATCGATGATGAAGTATGTGAGCCGGCAAGCAGGTGTACGTGGAACATACGCATCATCGATAATGGTGCCGGTGTCCTGACAGCATGAGTTTTAAAATAAAAATAAACATATTTAAACATGCAATGCGATGCGAATAGAAAGAATATGCGGAAATCGAATAATAAATGCAACAGTGAAAAAAATCTACATCAATATGTAAATGTTATACAGTTTTGCCATTTGAAATAAGACGAATCGGGGTTTTTAGAAAAATAAGGGCTACGGTGTTTTTAAGAAAATATGCGTCTTTTGAAAATATCCATAGAATCCCTTAGCCTGTCTTTAAAATAGTCACGATTCGTTAGTTTTGAAATAGGTATGACTCGGGTCTAGTCTAACATCTACTAAGTAAACTACAGAACTAACTAACAAGCTAAACGAAAGAGTATGGAAACCACCTAAATCTGAGTCGATGTATATATACATATATAATAGTCGGTGATCTCGCCTCAATAGTACCGCGTACGATACAATATATCATATGACATCCTCGAGTCAAGAGTACGGATCTATCATCAATATAAAGCTCGTACGGTAAATCCATCGTACGGCATCCCAAATTTGGGTACGGGTCAAATATCACATTCATCATTATTCATCTGGTATCCATTATCATCATATCTCATGAACTGGGGTACTGATCTAAGTCTAGTACAAACTGATACCATCGATATATATAAATATGCGTGTCTGAAAACACACGCAAAAAGGCCCGCTATAACTCATGTCGTATCCCATAATACGAACCACATCATATCACCGATCTCATGGCACCATGCCCAAACTCATCGACTCATCTCCAAATATCATCTACTATCCTCATCATCCAAGCTGTCACGACCTCAAATTTTGGCCCGTGACCGGCACTTAACCACGTAACGTCTACAGGCGTAACGCGACCAAGTGAACCGAAAACCCAGAAATCAAACCAGTGAAAGTATAGAGTGTTATAAGTTTAAATTGAAAGCACTTACTAACATGATAAGAAATCTAAGTAAACAATCACCAAGATAGCAATATACGACGCCGTAGCGAAGATCAAGATCCAAAAGTGGGAACATCACAGATAGGATAAACTGCAAGTACAGTCGGCTCACAACGAGCTCGACACCAGAAAACAAATAATATACAATATCATCCTCACACTGTCTCTAAGTCAAAATACATACATGGTAGATGGAGAATACTAGATACAACAATGTACATAACTGAAAGATAAAAAGATACCGCACAAAACCCACCTATCAGCAAAAGAGCTAGTACAACAACTATGGGGGTATCTGTGTCAAAAGATGCAAGCGCAGCCTGCCACGACTACTCCGAAGGGCAACCTGCAAACACTGTGGCACAACGAGGGTGAGTTGCCAACTCGTGAATAGAGATAACATATAATCGCGAGCATGCACGTACTGCGCTACTCTATCATATGCCAACAGATGATATCAATATGTGATAAGCAGTATGTGCAATAATCATGCAAGTGCTCTATCAGATAATATATCTACAGGATGAGGTACAATAATAAATGCTGAGCATGGGCAATAACATCTACACGGAATGTCAACGTGGAATATATAATCGGTGTCCATCAATGCACCCAGATCCCCCAAATAGTTCAGGCGCCGGCACTCTCATCGGCCCTCAAATCCTGTACATCTCTGAGAATCCCGAGTGCCCAACATCAGCACCCAAATATCATAAATACTCGTGTCCAGCATCGACACGCAAATCCTCATCCATCAGGCCCCGTCAGTCCGGGTCAGCCCACGGGCTCCGTCTGCGGTATCGGCCCTCGGCCCCGGCAGTACGGATCACCCCGCATCCGTCTATAGACTCTGATCAGTACCCTCCGGATAACAGTCAGGTCCAACCAATCACCGGTAGGTAGTAGTCCCTCTGCCAGGCTCACCGTCTACTACACAGCGAAACCGTTCTTGCCCCGGGGTACCATACCGGGTCCACCATGTACCCGTAATCAGCCTCAACCAGCTCCTCGATTCGGGTTCACATATATCACTCTAGCACCGAGGAAATACATGGTGGACGCACCGAAATATCATATCAAGGGAACCGGGTTTTTAAATGATTACATATTTGAAATAGCCACGGTTCCCAAATCCAGAAATCACATGTAATGCAAACCAATAAGCAATTCAATGATCCGATATGATATGTGCATCAAATATGAATATCATGTCAAGTCACATATAGATAAGCTACAATATAATGATCCGATATGATATATGCATCAAGTATGAATATCAAGTCATGTCACATATAGATGAGCTACAATGTAATGATCCGATATGATATATGCATCAAGTAATGTCACATATAGATGAGCTACAATGTAATGATTCGATGTAAATTCTACAGTGTGAGTGTCATGGCAATTACTAACGGTGTGTGTGTAACATGCAGGATGGTGCTCGTACAACATGGACCGTTAGTAATGGTGCGGTGTTCTATCAATTCTAGTTTATATCCATATAGCAGGGAATGCAGTATGCACTAAATAGTAGCCATGAATAGTCAATGTATGTGAATATAGCTATAAGGTCCTATCAGCCCTAACGTAGAACGCCATGCGGGCGATATCCCCGTAGATGTTAAATCTACTCACCGTAGTCTCTCGTTAGGTATAGCCAACAACTTGTTTCCCCTTCTGCGCGGCGTCCGTCGTACTCGCCTGCGAACCTAGAATTACACAATACATCATACATAAGCTTGAAGTCACACAAACACGACATTAAGGCTGAACTAGTAACTCGTGTCGTGAACCAAGCGCGCGTGTGCGCGATACGCTAAAATGTGTGATTACGCTCCTGAAGCCACTCCGACGCGTCGCGATACGCAGAAACCCAAAACCCACAAACACGTATCACGCGTGTCGCGAAGACTAAAAATATGGGAAAATAGGTATTCTGCTCCAGATTTTGATACAAGAAATATATTGCAAAACTATATATGCCAAAATAACCCACATAGCAGCAGACACCAACACCCCAAACCCCAACCCAAAACTCCCCCATCTGGCCGCAATTTGTGGCCAGAGTGATTATTTCGGCGGCCTGGGTAGGGAATTGGGCTCCCAGGTTTGGTGTGTGCACTCTATACCCCCCATACATGCTACAGTAATATCTAGTTTCACTCTGAAATATCTCGGGTAGCAGCAGATCCTACAGAGCCTTATTTCTAGTTAAAATCCACACTTTTGCACAAAAATCAAACTTTAGGGTATTTTTCTGAAATCTGAAACAAACCTAAGTCTAAACCCACACTAATAACTCATTAACAAGCTAATCAAGCCACAACAACATAAACTTTAACATATTAACACTAAATCCCTTCAATAGCACTAAAATTTGCACAAAAAGGTGATATTTTGAAAGTAAACATGCAAGTTAAGGAGATAGGGTGCTAGGAGTGAGATTTATACCTTCAAAAGACCCTAGAAAAACCAAAAGTTCCAGCTTTTCCCTCAAGTATGCAGATTTTGCTTCAAACACCTCAAAAAGCTCACTTTTCCTAAGGTTTTGTGATGAAAATGTGTTGTTTTTATGTAGGATTTGTTTGGGAATCAAGGAGAAGTGAAAAAGAGAGGAAAGGATGAAGGAAAACCAAGGTTTTTCTGCTGGATTTTCCAGAATTTCTGAAGTGAGGAGAAGAGAGAGAGGGAAGAGAAGGAAATGGGGTCAAAAGTCAATTTTTTTCTACCTAACACCATGCTCATTTGTTTATTAGGATTTGAATTATGAAATGGGGTCAAAAGTCAATTATGAAATGGGGGTTTTGTTTAGATTAAAATGGTGGGGAAAATAACAACCATGCAACACAAGAAAATGGTTAACATGCTACCAAAAACCCTAAGTCTCAAAAATGACTAAGTGTGCACTAACACAAGAAAATTCCCAATATGCTAACACTACTAAATATAACTAATGATCCTATAAACACATATATAATAACACATACGATCACTAATCATCACGAAGGACATTCAAACGGAAATTCAAACTGTTACACAAGCGTAGGTATACGTGTATATATATACATCATCACATACCTATGTGTGTACATATATATACCTATCCCCATATACGCATAAGTATAACAAAGTAAGCATGTGTGTGCGTGTGGGTGTAAACCTATTCTAGGGTTCGCGACTAAGAAGCTATACTAGTTCACATCTAATAACCCTAATCTAACCATTGAACACCTAATCATATATTGAATATCCATGTCTAACATAAAAGATATCATATATATAGTATATATATATAGCATACTATACATCGAACTGCGAGGGTGCTATACGCCATCCACCCGACTTCCCCCGTAGATATAATCTACTCACCTTGCTCTTCGCTTTCCGTTGCCGACGTCGCCATGTACTTGCTTGTCGTCTTGAAGGCTTCATGGGGTACCTACACATCATAACGTATCGTGTCGCATTAAAACCCAATTGAAAACCAAAACGACACGCTAAAAGCCTATAGATTAGAACCTATGGACCACGCCTTCAAAACCACCAAATAACACTCGATTTCGACATACAAACGTCAAGTGATCGAATACGACATAAATCACAAAAATACAGAATTCAAAATATGCAAAACGAAACCCCGAATCAAAACAACAACTCTTGAAAATGGTCCCAGATTTTACCCTAGGTCAAATCAGCCAATTTTGCATATGCCAAGGGTCTAGTTTTCTGATGAAGGAGCCACAGAACAAACACGAGACACATTGGCCCAGGTCTGGCCGCAAATTGCGGCCATAAGGATTATTTTTACAGCCAAAGGGTGGAGTCAGGGGCTGGGGTCTTTAGGGTATGCTCTAAATCACATGCATATCTTTCTGTATTTGCTAAATAATTTTCAAGTCACCCGAGTGTTAGCAGATTTCAATATACACTCACAGAATCCACAATTTTCCGATATCGGGTTTTCTAAGTTTGTATTTCGGGGTTCTAATCTCTGGTTTGGGTCTGAATTCTAGCACTAGGGGGTTTGTGTGGCCTCTACTAAGCTCAATTTCACATCACAACTCAAGAATTCCATAAACCCTAACTAGAAATTTTCAAATCTCAATTAACGACACCAAATCGGTTCTAAACAAATATGGATGTAAAAGCAATGGAAATACTATGCTAATGGTTAAGAGAATACCTCATTTGGCAACTCAAGAATTTTCTTGAGCTTCCCCAAGTGTCCAAAATGCAAGCTTTCTTGGTCCATGGTGTAGCTAGTGAGCTCATGCTCATTTTTAATGAAGTGGGTATTGAGTTTTGAGGTGTTTTTGGTGATGAAATGGGGTGTTTGAGGAGGGAGGAGGTGGAGGGCAGCAGCAATGGTGAGAGAGGAGATGAAAAGGATGAAAAAAAATGAAGAGGGAGACAAGGACCATGACTTAAGTTTGACCCCTCACTCTCTCACTTGCCCATGCCTTAATTCTTTATTCATATTCCTTTTCTTTTCTTTTCCTTTTCTTCTCTTCTCTTTAATTTTATAACCATGCATGATAAATACAAAGAAAGCATGAAAGAAAAATGTAACAAGTGCTAAAAAAAGACATGTGCATGTTTTGCACAAAACAAGCTTAATGCACGATTAGCGATATTTAATCGCGATTAGCACTAAATAGCGTATTATTAATCATAAAAACTTATAATTTGCATAATTCACATAAAACACCCTCTTTTTAGCAATTTCCATAATTTTCCAAATTTTCCCCCAATTTATCAGTATTTAATTATTCCGCCTTATTAAAATATTCAAAATTTTATTATTTAATTATAAAAATTCTCAAAAATAATATTTTATTTTTCTGAAATGTTACAGTAGAGGTCAACAGGAGTGGGTGCGGTTTCACTTGAAGGGACCCTTCTCAGTCAGGTAAATCAAACACTACAAAGTCACACAACTCATTAACTGTTCTATCGTCAATTTGTGAATCATTTAGGACACTCGATAGACTTTTAAAACTGGAATTGTGGAATTAAATTTGCAACGGGTAGGTTTGATTTGGAAGGGTGTACTGCTCACTCTTACCACTCAAATTCTCAACATGTCCTACTACCTCATCATACATTGGAAAATGTGGAGCTAGTTGGAAACTAGCTACCGGGTCACTAGGTTGTATGAGGGCGGCCATGGACGCATTCAAATCCATCATCTGTTTATACGATGATACCCGAAAGTCTTCTAAGGACTGTTCCAGACTAGACATGGGTTGTGGAGGAGTTTCTGTAAATGATTCAACGTTGGTTGGATACATGAAACTCACAAATGGCTGTTCAGAAGCAATGTCTAAGGAAGGTGTAAAATTCGGGTAGGATTGATAGGAATCGAATGGTTGGACAGGGTTAAGATCAACGTTATGATAAGAAGGTGATTGGAACTGTTGATCAAAAGAATTTGCAGTGGTGAAAAGAGTGAAAGATCGGCTACGAGATTGTTCAATACGTTCAGCAATAGACATAGGTCTTGGGCTTACAATAGGACTCTTAAAAGGGGTATTAACGTAAGAAGGTGGTGAAAGTTGAAATGGTTGATACAAATTAGATTGCGGAGTCCAAATGTTTGTCCTAGATGCGTCTATCCGATCTTTCAGAGTAATTTTGGGCATGGAGGGATCGTTCGAAGTTCGACCAAAGTAAGAACCGTATAAAGTAATGTCTGGTTGTAGGTACCAAAGTTTGACAAGATTTTTTCCTAGGTGGGGTACCCATGATATGAAGAGAAGAAGAAGAAGAAGAGAAAAGGAAGGGAAAAAGAATGTGGGTTTTTTTTGTTTTTTTAAAGTTAGTTATTAACAAAAGAATGAAATATACACACAAAAATAATCATGACACAAAATACCACACACCTAATCGGTCTAGGGTTCACCTAGGTCAACTAGACCTGCTAAAGAACTTGATTGTCGAAGTAAAACTGTGTCAAGAAACGGGCTCAAGACATACTGATCACGAGGCCAGGTAAGTGCAGAGATAAACGAAGGTTTTCCGACGCTTTCGCGAAGATCCTTAATAAGATAACCCTTTCTCTTTTGGCGGTTTTGCCGTGAACACTTTCCTAGACACACCGTGAACGATATAACATTAAGCGGTGTTCTAAACACAGTTAACTTCTCCTAGTGAGCGCAAAGTCCTTAAAGGCTTAAGGTCTAGTTTCTTTTAAAAATTTTTGCGGATAAACGTTATGCTCAATTCGTGATTTTTGGGCCACGAAAAAGATGATGAAATCCTTTACCGTATGTTGTGGGGTTCGCTTGCCCTTAAGTCCGTATTAATGGATGCAATGTGCAATTCAATAAAAAATTATTCAAACAATCATTTTTTACGTTAAGCACGGCACTGCAACAAATACGGGTTAGTCACTTTTAGCGTTTGACAGCGAACTTGCAAAGGATCCTGCAAAGATAAAATAATGGATGCGTCGGATTTGAGAAGAAGGTGTTAGTAAAGTACGTACCGATAAGTTTTTGGGTTAAGAAACCCCGTTCGAATTAAATCCGAATAGCTTGGAATGTTCTCTTGCGCGAGTCAAACTACCCAGATCTTTGGCACTGTACTTCACAGTCACCTTAACTTTGAATGTACACTTTTCTCCACACAATCACCGTTCGCAAATCCGCAAAAAAAAATCTGAAAATGTCGGAAAAAAACGGATTTTAGTGCGAAAAAGCGATATGAATGCCCAAATACCTGCACACTCAAAATTAAAAAAAAACAAGCAATAAAATTTGGACAAATTTGAATACTGGAGCACAGAAACAAATTTTGGAGCAAATGGGGGCAAGGAGGCCGGCGGCACCGGAATTCTGGTAGGTCTCGCCGGTTTTTCCTTAGAGTTAGGGCTCCAAATTTCTTCTGGTGTCTCAGTATTCTACTAATGTTTCAATGTTCTTGCTTATCTTTTCTGTTGAGATCCAGAGTGCTAGCAGGTCAAAAATCCATAGAACAAAAATTGTTAGGTTTGTTAGTTTTTGTTTTGGTTTTGAAATGTTTTGATTTTTTTGTCGTTTTGTTTTTAAAAAGGTGTTAGATGATATAAACAAGATTAACCCGAAATGACAAGAATAAAAACGTCACCGTCTCCCCGGCAACGGTGCCATTTGATCGGCTCGCCTTTGCGTGTCGTGTTTTTAAAGTTCTAAAGTTTAACCGCGATCAAGGACGGCGTCGCGTGTAGCTACCCGCGGTGAGCACGGGTCGTTCGTAAGGAGACGGAGCGTTTTAGGTTCTTGTTTTCACGAGTTAATGCGTGAGGCGGAATGGTTCGATTCCACCCTATGTGTTTATATGCAAGTATAAGTTGTTAGGAAAGGATATGTTAGTGTAAGTTAAGGAAATTCGTACTCAATCCTTTGAGCCGAGATTGACCAATGAAGCTAGAACAATCGGCAACAACGTGGATTAGGGTGATTAAGCATGGTATTTGTGAAATCCGGCTTTTGGCCCTTGTCCGTCCGTTCTTGTCGCTTTCTTTCGCCTCCGGCCAATCCAAACCCAACCGGTCGCGGTTAGCAATCACCAATACCTTGATAGGGTAGGGTGCCTAACGGAGCGCTTGCGTAAGGTTTGGGCTGAGTTCAATGGAAAATATCGGGAAAAGGAAATGAGAAGGGAAATCTTAATTTACAATATCGTTTTCTTTCCTAACAACACAAATATTCACAAACAACCAAAACAACAAAGAAAAAGAGCAAAGAAATGATTCAAAGAAAGGAAAAGAAAAGCATTACAAGTAAGTAAAGGGCATGGAATTTAAAGAGCAAGTAAGTAAAGCAAAAATGGAAAATTGCAAGTAAGAAATAAAATTGCATGTAAGTAAAGAGAGAGATAAAATACTAAGAACCCAAAGAACACATGAAAAACCATGGGTTCAATAGCCTAAACTTAAACTTGCAATCTCAATGAAGGGCTTGCAAGAACAAGAGAAGGCTAAGAACTCAAGGAAAATGAAGGCAAAAAGAAAGTTTTATTAATCTTCAAGTAATACAAACCATGAGTTCAATAACCAAATCTTAAACTTGCAAGCACAATGAAGAGGTTGCAAGATCAAGAGAAGGCAAGGAACTCAAGGGAAACTAAGCTATGTACAAAGAAAACAAAAAAGAACAAAAAGAGTGTAACAATATGAGACTAAGTGAGACTCCCTCTCCCTTGCTCACTGATCTATATTTATAGGCTCAAAATAAAATTAAACAAACAATAAAAATAAGTTGATGTGACTTCAAGGGGGGACAGAAGAAAGATGGGGACCATTGGGGCTAGGGGCCAGCGAGCTCGGTTTTCATGGGTATGTGGCCGACCAAAATCCGAGCATCTTGGTTCGTGTTGATGTGGTGGTTTTGTTTCTCTCAACAAGTCCACTGGCGCTACTTGATTTCACTATAGAGGCATGGGTTGTACTCAGTAGCTTGGAGGGAACTTGATGCTTTTTAAATCACATCATATCTTTTTGCATTAAACACACATCACTTCTCATGTGCCTACTTGCATCAAGTCATCATTTGTGTGTGCCATGGGCAGCCTCCCTCTAGGTCCATAAACCAACAAGCTAGTGTACACATTTGTATGTGTTGGACCATTTAGATAAAAAGTGTGTATACATGCATGTTGCAAAAAGAAACTCATGAAATATCGGTCGGTTTCCAGTTCCGGTTGCAGTGTTGGCTCACAAACGTTATATCCGTGATTCTGAGTGTATTTCCAGTATTTTGTCACAGATACCTGTAATCTGTAATTACTGAGCAGACACTTTAATAGTACCGATATATACAAAAAGTAGATAATTAATGAGTGGTATTAAAATGCAATTTTCTGTGATAAACAATAAACTAATAACCCATCTAAACTTGCAAGAGCATCATGTTGTGTGTTTCTTCTCTCTCTCCTAATTGCAGCGACCAAAATGAACGGGCTTAAGTTACCGCTAGATAAAAATAAATAGACTGGGCCAAACTATAAAGATTGTCTTAGGAATTTCCAGATGGCCATTACCTATGACAAGCTAGGCTACCTCCTTACTACCAAAGCCCCCGCCGTTCCAGGTCCAGATTCCACCGTCGCGGATGTTGAATTACGTAAGACATGGGAAATAGACAGTGCGAGAGCTAAGTGCCACGTGTTAGCCTCAATGGATAATGAACACCAGAAGCGGCACTAGAAGATGGACTTAGCTTCCATCTTCCTCCATACCAAAGATTTATATGGAGAGCAATCTTGTATCGCAAGATATGAGACCTCGAAGAAATTGTTTGAAGCGAGGTTGGCTGTCGGGTCATCTGTTGGGGACCACGTCCTTAAGATGATTAGCTATAATGAAGAGTTCACGGACCTTGGAACCACGTTGGAGAACGAGTTATATACTGAATTGATTATACAGTCCCCTCTTCTACCTACGCCCAGTTTATCTTGAATTTCAATATTCAAGGGAAGGAAGTTTCACTTCTAGAACTCCTCAACATATTGAGGAGCGCTGAGGGCACCCTGCAGAAATCCAGGAAGACGCCCGCTCTGCTTATTGGGAAATCTTTCTCTTCTAGATCCAAGGCAAAAGCTAAGGGGAAGAAGAAGAAGACCTCCACCAAGCCGAAACGTGGTGTTAGTAAGGTAGAGGGAAAGGGCAAAGCAAAAGTTTTGTGGCTGACAGTAGGGAAGGAGGAGTGTTTCTATTGTCACAGGAAAGGGCATTGGAAGAAGGACTACAGGGCTTGGAAAGCCAGAAATCAGGATTCGAAGCACGTTGTGGCTTCGGCTTCAGGTGTGTTTATGATTGAAAACTGTCTGTCAATTTACTTTACTTCCTGGGTACTAGATACCGAATTAGGATCTCATATCTGTAATTCATTGCAGGCTCTGAGAAACCGTAGAGTTATCCAGGCTGGTGATATGACTCTCAGGGTTGCTAACGGAATGAGCGTGGATGCTGTATCCATAGGGGAATATCACCGAGGATTGATAAGTGAGCAGATTTTGATTTTGCGTAACTGTTTTTGTGTACCTAGTTTGGCATGTAATATCATCTCTGTATCTTTACTATCTAAAGAAGGTTATGATTTTACATTTGTAAGCAATGTCGTCCACATCCACCTAAATCAAGATTTGATTGGGCCAGGTACACTAGATAACGGTATATACATATTAAATCAAGCTCGGGTTTTCAATGTCCAGAACACACTTAAAAAATGTCTCTGGAATTAAATCAGGTTTTCTTATAGCATTGTAGACTGGGTCACATCAATGAAACACGGTTGAAAAAGTTACATAAAGAGGGATATTTGGATCCGTTTGAATATTAGTCTTATGCAACTTGTCAATCATGTCTCAAAGGAAAGATGACAAAGACTCCATTCACTGGACACGAAGTAAGAGGCAGCGAGCTCTTGGGACTCATACACAACGACGTGTGTGGTCCAATGTCTACACATGAAAGAAGTAGTTATTCCTACTTCATTACTTTTACGGGTGATTTCTCAAGGTACAGACATGTATTCTTGATAAAACATAAATCTGATGCCTTTGAGAAATTCCCGGAATACAAGAATGAAGTGGAAGAACAAACCGGCAAAAGTATCAAGGCACATAGATCTGATCGAGCTAGTGAATACTTAAGTGCCGAGTTCCTGGATTACTTAAAAGAGAATAGAATTCTCTCTCAGCTTACTCTTCCATACACACCTCAACACAACGGTGTATCGGAAATGTGGAACCGATCCTTATTAGATATGGTGCGTTCCATGATGAGTAACGCTGAGTTACCGTGATCCTTCTAGGGTTATGCACTAGAATCAGCTGCATATATTTTGAACAAGATTCCTACTAAGTCCGTGCTTACTACACCATATGAAATGTGGAGTGAGAAGAAACCTTATCGTAAGTATCTAGAGATATGGGGATGTCCAGCTTTTGTAAAAAAGCAGCATGCGGACAAGCACGAAGCATGCTCAGTACTATATAAGTTTATGGGATACCCAAAAAACTCTAGGGGTATCTTTCTATTACGCGGAGGAACAAGGTCTTTGTTTCTCGGCATGCCCATTTTTTGGAAACTCAGTTTCTTGAAAAAGAAATAAGTGGGAGCGCATTAGAATTAGAAGAAATTCCATAACCATAAGCTATTACTGAAAGCATGGTGGAACCAGAAGTTTCGAAAGAACCAGACATCCCCGCGCCACTCCGCAGGACTAGTAGGCAGTCTCATCCGCCCGAGAGATACTATGGTTTTCTCATAGACGGGGATAGAGAGGATTGCATCATCGACGATGATGAGCCAACTAGTTTCCAGCAAGCCATTAGGAGCAGAGACTCGGTAAAATGGCTGGATGCAATATGGACCGAAATGGAGTCAATGTACACCAACAAAGTATGGAATTTGGACATTGCTCAAGAAAGGGTAAAACCCGTAGGCTACAAATGGATCTTCAGAAAGAAGACTGGTGTAGATGGACAGGTTGAAACCTGTAAGGCTAGACTTGTTGCAAAAGGTTTTCGTCAAAGACCTGATTTGGACTATGATGAAACCTTTTCTCCAGTGGCTATGCTCAAATCCATTCGGATCCTTCTTGCCATTGCTGGCTTCCACGATTATGAAATTTGGCAGATGGACATAAAGACCGCTTTTCTGAATGGAAATTTAAAAGAGTGTGTTTATATGGATCGGCCGGAGGGTTTCATAGAAAGTGGGAACAGCGGAAGAGTGTGCAAGTTTCTTAAATCCATTTATGGATTAAAGAAGGCATCGCAGAGTTGGAACATCTGTTTGATGAGATGGTCTCGACTTTATAAAAAATCCAAATGAACCATGCATTTATAATAAAATTGTAGCGAGAACTGTGGTATTCCTCGTCTTATACGTGGATGACATTCTCCTGATAGGAAATGACATTCCTATGCTACAATCAGTCAAAGGATTCTAGTCACAAAGGTTCTCTATGAAGGACCTGGGTGATGCCTCATATATTCTGGGGATCCGATCTATCATGATAGATCTAAAAGGATATTAGGATTTTCACAGTCAAGGTACATCGACACTATACTGAAGAGATTTAGTATGGAACATTCAAAGCACGGCAATCTACCGGCTTGTCACAGAATCACCCTCTCCAAAGAGATGTCTCCCAAGACCGATTGGAAAGTGATCGCATGACTATTATACCCTACGCTTCTGCGGTAGGCTCTACAATGTATGCGATGTTGTGTACCAGACCAGATGTAGCTTACGCACTGAGCGTTGTAAGTAGGTATACGTCAAACCCAGGGGAGAAATACTGGACATCAGTTAAGAACATTCTTAAGTACCTGAGAAGGACTAAGGAAATGTTCTTGGTGTACGGCAGTGAAGAACTTCAGATCGAGGCCTTCGCTGACTCCAGCTTCTAGAGTGACAAGGATGACTCCAGGTCCATGTCGGGTTATGTCTTTATCCTCAATGGAGGGGCGGTCTATTGGTAGAGCTCCAAGCAGGACGCCGTTGCTGATTCGGCGATGGAAGCAAGGTATATCGCTGTATGTGACGCCGTGAAGGAAACAGTCTAGATGAAGAAGTTCATTACAGAACTTCAGGTGGTTCCATCCATTTTTGATCCAATACCTCTGTATTGTGACAACAACGGGGCTATAGTTTTTGCGAAGGAACCAAGGTCCTATCAGAAGTCCAGACATATCTTGTGGCGGTACCACCTGATCAGGGAGATTGTTGATCGCCGGGAGATAGAGGTACGGAGAGTAAAGACAAAAAACAACACTGCAAATCCACTCACAAAGGACATCCTTCAGACACAGTTCGAGAGGCTAATCGAGATTATAGGTCTGCAATATGCCAATACATGGCCCTAGTGAAAGTGGGAAATTGTTAGTGATATATGCCCTAGAGGCCATTATTGTATAGTACTGGTTTGTATATTACATTTTGGAAGCTTGGGATATAGACAGATATAATAACAGTCTTGCTCAAAATGGTAGTATGCTACTTGGTTTGATTCTACCTCGATATGTGTATATGTTTCTTTTAGATTATCGCTAATACATATCGGTAGAGCCCTTAGGATCTTTGCTTGACTACCAGCGTTGTGATGGCAGTCACACTAGTGAGTGCTGGATAGTTTTTAAGCACATCCTTATACATGTCCTAAGTCGTTGGATTATCGAGACAGGGCATCGATACTCTAGAGTAGACTAGTGTATATGCTTTTCATCCCAGCAGGGGAGATGGTCTGTCCCATAGCCATTGGTATGTTGTACCGAAGATAGTATACAGGTGCTCATTGGGTTATGAGTTACACTGGACGAACTCATTGGGAACTGCTGGTTGGTATTATACCTATCGTTAGGTAGCATTTCCCGGGTGGCATGAGTACAGGTTAGTCCGTTGACATGATATCACTATTCGTCTCGAGTGTGGTCACACTGTATTTAGATTACTACCCTACCATGGCTCAAAGGATTCATGCAAACATGTAGTAGTTGGGTGCAGTCCCGAAGCACTGGGAGGCAGTAGTGGTTAGATAGGATCCGTCTCTCCCGGTATTAGGGGTTGATATCGCGCTGTGTTCAGAAAGCCATTACACAAAGTCTCTGGCCAGGGCAAGCGAGATTTACTGGTAGGTACTCCAGTAGTTTCTCAGGGTGTATTGTGCTCTACCCCAGCACAACTTATTGCGCTATTAAGGGTCTGACGGTTACCATCCCCCTTAGCCCGATATGCGGGTATCTTAGACGAATAGACCGAACTGTATGGAGATTGTCATAGATAGGCTCAGTAGGAGTTCGGATGAGTTTGCTCATCGTCCTTCTTATCGACAGATACCTGGGTAGCCGTTACGTGCAGCTAGTACCGCTGACGGACTTGTGGTTAAACCCACTGCCAGCATACTGTCGAGTCTTTAGAGTCCTACACAGAGGGTTTTCCTGCTTCGGGTGAAATGATGTAGAGGCTGTATGGTTTTACGGCAGGGTTCTGATCACATACGTGTACTGGCTACACGGATGTTGTTCAGACAGATAATACTAGTGGGCTTTGGTTTAAGCCGGGTCCTAGTATTATATTATTGGATTATTATTATCTTATTGTATTCGTATTTTTCGGAATACGAATACAGGTATGTATATACGGTGAGGGCATTCTTGTAATTTCACAAGAGATGCTTCTAGAAGAAAACACCTCATTATTTGGATTTATCTATTTATGGAAATAGTTTAATGAAGTGGAAATTGGAGATATTTGGGGCATGGGGTGAAGCATGGCTCATTACATTTGTTTATTGGTTTGTGTTTACAATTGAAGCATGGTTACTATTTTCAATTAGAAAATAATTCATGCTTCATGTGAGATGAGTTTGAGCTATTCTCCACACTAGCCAACACTTGATCATTTGCTCATTTGCTTTCTCTCTCAAATTTTTCTCTCCTTCTTTCTTAAGAACTAAAACCTTCACATGTGTTGTGAATCATTAGGTGTATTGAGATTAAATACTCCATTAAACTCTCTACATCTTCTAAGCTACCTAGCTTAGCAAACTAGGTACCTTAGTTACCTCGGTTTATAGGTTGGAGCATGAGGTATAGACTCTTGGGTGGATCATCTTCGACACGAGGAGGCCGATGATCAAGCGCAATCCGGATCTTCAAGGAGCTCAAGGAGAGGTGGAGAAGAAGACCCGAAGGACTTGAATCAAGGAGGTATAATACTATCATAGTAGTTAGAACCTCTTACTAGATATAGGTAGTTAAGGTTTCTGTTATGATCCTGGAGTTAAAGTCGGTGTTGCAAAGTATTAAAATCATTTTTTTTAAATTCCGCTTTCCCACAAGTGCGTGAGGTGTGCAACATCGACTTACACTATATCCTATATGGAGAAACACATGTGATCACCATTGTTTTACCGATTTGCAGCATAGGAACATCACTTCCTATCATGAGTATATCATCCACATACCATATGAGGAATCTGACAACACTCCCTACTACCTTCTTTCAAATACCAGGTTCATCTCTCATTTTGATGAAGTCAAACGTTTTGACCGTATCATCAAAACATATGATCCTTCTCTACTATGCCTACTTTAGTCTAAAGCTAGACGTAAGCAACTTGCACACTTACCGATGCTCCCACTAACTAAGATAATCCTCAGGCAGATTCATATATACGTACACTTCAAAATCCAATTTAGAAAGACGTTATAGTCATCTGCATGCCAGACATCATAGTCAAGAAAGACAACATTGGAAAGTTTTATCCATATGGACTCAGCACAGACACTGAAGTAATAGTTTCATCACAATCCTCAACGGGTATTTGATGAAAACCTTTTACTACAAGTTTAGTATTATTAGGTCAGTACCTTTCCATTTGCACCGATCTCAAAAGATCTACTTGCTCCTTATGGGTTTTACCCCTCAGGAACACCCAACAAAGTCCTCACTTTGTTGCAGTGCATGGAGTCCAACTAGGATAACTTAGCACCCGGCCATCAGTCGGAAGTCATCATTTCCCATGCTTACTGATATAGTAGGGTCATTATCACATGATGCAAGCCTTCCTGTTACCTTCAATGAGAAAACTGTAGTACCTCTTGTTGGATATAGTGCCCTCAAGGCAATTATTGTAATTGCAGATAGGCGATTATGATAATTGAACGACAACCTATACAGGTAGAACAATCTTACTCGAGATGATAGTATGCTATCTGGTTTGTCTTTATCATTATATGTATACGTTTTGATAAAGCCCATAAGATTATTGCTTGACTACCAGCGGTATGATGGTGATCATATACGTGGAAGTTGGGTGGTCCATATGCACATCCTTAAATGTCCCAAGTCGAGAGAATATCGAGACTGGGTATCGATACTCCGGAGTAGACTAGTGTATACTTTTCGAGACCCCGATGAGGGGCGGTGGCCAATCTCACAAGCCATTGTTGTTGATTCACCTAAGATAGTATACAGATGCTCAATAGAGGTGAGTACACTGGACGAACTCGCCGAGAACTTCTAGATGGTATTATACCTATCGTCAGATGGAAGTTCTCTTGTGGCATGAGTACAAGTTAGTCCTTTGAAATGAGATTTTCATTTGTCTCGTGTGAGTTCTTACTATACTTGGATTACTATCCTTCCACGGCTCAAAGGAGTCATGCAAACAGGTTTTAATTAGGTACAGTCCCGAGCCATATGGAGGCAGTGAACAATTATCAGGGATTCACCTCTCCCTGTATTGGGAGACGATATCGCGCTATGTTGGGTCGGCCATCACCAAAAATCCTTGGCCAAGGTGGATGAGAATTACTGATGTGATGTCAGTAGTTTCTTAATAGGTGAGGAGCTTCAGACCGGCACGACTTATCAGGTTAGTATGGGTCTAATGTTATCCACCCCTAGACCCGGTATGCGATACCCTCAGATGAAGAGACCAGACAGTACGAAGATTGTCATAGACAGGCTCAGTAGGGGTTCGGATGAGTTTGCTCGTTGGCCTTCCTTTCGGTCAATACCTGGGTAGCCGTTACGTACAGTTAGTGTCACTGATGTATTTGTGGTTAAATCCACTGCCAACGTATTGACGAGTCTTTAGAGTTCCACATAGAAGGTTTTTCCTGGTTCAGGCAAAATGATGTAGTGGCCATATATTGATACGTGCAGGGTTCCGATTAGGTTTGTGTGTTAGCCACACAGATTTCAATCGGACGGATGATAATACTAGCCGGTTTAGAATTAAGCCGGATTATTAAATCAAGTTTTGATTTAATAATTTACATATATATATTTCGATATGTATATTCTAGTATTATGTTCATTGTATTTTTCTATCTCTTGGGTATTCGTATTTTGATATGAATACTGGCATGCAATTGCGGGGACGTATTCTTTTATTTATACAAGAATACTTCTAGAAGAAGGACAACTCATTTCAAGGTTTTTCTTTTTAAGAAATTAAGAAATGAGATGGAAAAGAGAAATGGTTGAGGGTATAGGCAAATGGATTTATAATTCAATTGAAAATACAATTCAAGCACGGTTATAGTTTTTAAATGGAAAAATTCTTTTTAAAAAATACATGAAGCATGCTTGAATTGAAAACGGATAGTTTTCATTCCACCATTTTTTCTCTCTCTTCCATGGCTCCTCCTCCTCCTTCTTCCTCTACTTTTTATGTGTTGAGATTCAAGAGAATTAAAAGAAAGAAAAATCATTAGAATACTCACACACATCACTAAGCATCATAGATTAGCATCCTAGGATCTTTATTTACTTCATGGATGAAATTGAAACTTGAACTTGGTTCCCTCGGGTGGATCATCTTCGGCGAAAGGAGATCAGCTTGCAAGTGCGATCCGGAGCTCTTGAGAGCATGATAGAGTCTAACCCAATTGGAGAAAATGAACACGCTACAAAGGTTATGATTTCTATCTTGTTAGTTTTCTAGTTTAGGTGTTTGGTTTAGATTCTAGGGTATAAGTTTTTAGTGCCTTGAAAACTTTGATTTTCGAATTCCGCATAAGCCGCGGATTAGCGACGAAGGCACTAGGAACTTTCAATGGTATAAGAGCAACCCAAACACCCTAAACAAGATAGATACGACTTTCGAATCCTACTTGTTTTTGCTCCGCAAAATTGCCGAAAAAACAGTGAGGAATTTCATGTTATATTGATGTTTTGACTCCCCGCGGGATCTCGGTTTGGACCGAGAAGCCGCATGGAGGTGCACAGGGATCCCTGGGACATCCTGGGGGACCTAGGGAGGGCCCACACCCCCGAGACCACCCAAATGGTAGTCTTAGGGGGTGGGGACCCGAAACTATCTCAGAAGGTAGTTTCGGGTCTGGCCACCTTAGGGTGGCCTGAGCGGTGGGTACTGTTGGATATGTATGCCCTAGAGGCCTTCATTATACAAGATGCTAGGGATATATATGTACATGACATTCTTGCTTAATATAATAGTATGCTATTTGGTTTGAATTTATCTTATCATGTGATGTGTTTTACTTTGTATTTCATATCTTATATACATGTTGATAAAGCCCGTAGGATTTTTGCCTGACTGCCTGCGTTGTGATGGCGATCATACTTGTGGGAGCTGGGTAGTCAAAAGGCATATCCTTAAAAGCATCCCTAGTTGTAGGAGAATCGAGACTGGGCATCGTTACTCCAAATTAGACTAGTGTATACATATCTAGACCCTGACGATGAGCGATGGATTGGTCCCGCAACCATTGGTGAGGTGCACCTAAGATTGTATACAGGTGCTCACTGGGTGTTCTTTTGCTGCAATGATAAGGTTAATTGATGGGACAGCATTAATTCTAATTAATGCAAGAAAATAAACCTAAAATCTGATGTTATTGGAACAATTATAAAACCACTCGGTTTTCATCAAAAAGCAATTTTAAAAGCGGAGCTTAAACCACTCCTTTTCAAAAGCTATCAGGTTCCTTCGACTATATCAAGTTCAATACATTAACGGTTTTTTTGCCAGAAAATCAGCCATAGCCCTCCGTCATTTCAAATAGGTACCTACTAGTATTCAGGCTTTGTGTTTTGACCTTCGCCAAGGCATAGTGTTTGGTAGCTAGTAGGTGCTTATCTGTAGCATAGATAGATGCATTAATCTAGGACAGGCGTACAGCTGTTTTGGCCTTCATCAAGGGCTTGTACGAATGGGTCTATGTTAATCTGGATAATGACAGGTAGAACTTGACTTACGACTTATGATGTTTTGGCCTTCATCAAGGTTATAAGTGCACGGGGAAAATATCATATCGGGAGTTTCAAACATAAAGGAAACTTTCTAGTGTTGCATACTTTCTTGAGTATGGTGTTTTTGGTAGGCTTCCTTCAGATTCATCACACAATAATAGTTGGGTCTTGATCTTACTGTGAGTATCCGCTACTCTTCGGGAAACAATTTCACTTAACAATCAATGTTATAAACCAAGTAGGTGTCTAGAACGGTGTTAGCGGGGCTAAGCCTAGAGGGAAAAGTGGTTATATAAATAAGGAACTTCACGAAAGCGTTGGAAAACCTCCCTCGAAGTACCGACACTAGCCTGGCCGAAAGGTTAAGAAAGTATTGTGATGTGCGATTAATCCTGACCAATTCTTCTTTTAGGGTTTGGAGAAGAATTCAAGGAAATAGTGGGAGCCATCCTGTTTAGATAAACTAAAAACCAATCTAAACTTGCAAGAGCATATACTGAGTGTTTCTTTTCTCATCTCTTAAATTTCAGCGACCATGATAGGACTTAAGCTCATATTAAATAAAAATAAACTCGTAGGGCCAAACTATAAAGACTGGCTTAGGAATGTCAATATGGCCCTTACATATGATAAGGTCACATACGACCTCACGGCGAAAGCTCTCCCTGTTCCCGGTCCAGCATCCTCGGTCGCGGACATTGAGATCCGTAAGACCTGGGATCTTGATTGCGCGAAGGCCAAGTGCCTCGTACTAGCCTCCATGGACAATGAACATCAGAGGTGGCATGAGAAGATAGACCTTGCTTCCATCTTCCTCCATACCAAAGAATTATATGGAGAGCAATCTCGTATCGCAAGATACGAGACCTTGAAGATACTTTTTCAAGCGAGGTTGGCCATCAGATCATCTGTCGGGGATCACGTCCTGGAGATGATTTCTCTTATCAAAGAGCTCGCTGACCTAGGAACCATGTTGGAAAATGAGTTGTACATTGACTTGATCCTCGAGTCCCTTCCCTCCACTAATGCCCAGTTCATATTGAACTTCAATATGAACAGTATGGAAGTTACACTTCCTGAGCTCCTCAACATGTTGAGGATGGCAGAGGGCACCTTGCAAAAGGGCAAGGAAACACCCGCTCTGATTTTTGGAGGATCTTCTTTTTCTAGATCTAAGGCCAAGGCCAAGGGGAAGAAGAAGGCCCCTACCAAACTGAGGGGAGGTGTGCAGAAGGTGGCGGGAAAGGGAAAGGAAAAGATGGGAGGGGGCAGCCACAAAGGATGAGTGCTTCTATTGTAAGAAGAAGGGTCATTGGAAGAAGGACTGCAGAGCCCTGAAGGCCAAGAATCAGGACATGAAGCAGGTTTTGGCTTCGGCTTCAGGTGTGTTCATGATTGAAAACTTTTTTTCTATAAACTCTACTTCCTGGGTATTGGATACCGGATCAGGATCTCACATTTGTAATTCTTTGCAGGCGCTGAGAAGCCGCAGGGTTTTGAGGAAAGGTGATATGACCCTCACGGTTGGCAATGGAGCCAGTGTGGACGCAGTTGCAGTAGGAGAATATCACCTTGGATTGGCGAGTGGACATACTTTGTTGTTACATAACTGATTTTGTATACCCAGTATGGTGTGTAATAATATATCAATATCTTTATTATCAAATGAAGGATATAATTTTGCACTTGTAAGCAATGTTATCAACATTCACCTGAATCATGAAATAGTTGGGTCGGGTACACTAAGCAACTGAATATACATTCTCAATCAACATCAAGTTTTCAACGTCCAAAGCACTCTAAAAAGAAAAGCTCCAGAATCAAACCAAGCTTTTCTATGGTATTGTAGACTCGGTCATATCAATGAAACACGACTGACTAAGTTACATAAAGAAGAAACTTAGATCCATTTGAGTATCAATCATATGCAACTTGTCAATCATGTATCATAGGGAAGATGACAAAAACTCCGTTCATTGGACACGGAGAAAGAGCCATTGAGCTCCTAGGACTCATACACAGCGATGTGTGTGTGCCAATGTCTACACATGCACGAAGTGGCTATTCCTACTTCATTACTTTCACAGATGATTTCTCTAGGTATGGACATATATTCTTAATGAAACATAAATCATAAGCCTTTGAGAAATTTCAAGAGTATAAGAATGAAGCAGAAGAGCAAACCGGCAAAAGTATCAAGATGCTCTGTTCCGATAGGGGCAGAGAATACTTAAGTGCCGAGTTCCTGGAATACCTAAAAGAGAATGGAATTCTCTCTCAGTTTACTCTTCCATACACACCACAACACAATGGTGTATCAGAAAGACGGAATCACACCTTACTTGATATGGTGCATTCCATGATGAGTAATGCTGAGTTGCCGCCCTCCTTCTGGGGTTATGCACTGGAATTTGCTGCATACCTATTGAACAAGGTTCCAACTAAGTCTGTGCTTGCCACTCCATATGAAATGTAGAGTGGGAAGAAACCCTGTCTTAAGTATTTAAAGATATGGAGTTGTCCTTCCTTTGTCAAAAAGGTTCATCCGGACAAACTCGAGGCACGTTCAGTACTATGTAAGTTTGTAGGATACCTCAAGAATTCTAGGGGGTATTATTTCTATCACGCCGAGGAACAAAAGATCTTTTTTTCTCATCATGCCCGCATCATGGAAACTCAATTTCTCGAAAAAGGGATAAGTGGGAGCGCGATGGAGCTGGAAGAAATTCCAGAACCACAGACTATTACTGAAAACTTAGTAGAACTTGAGACTTCAATGGAGCAGGACATACCCATGCCACTCCGTAGATCTAGTAGGCTATCTCATCCACCCGAGAGATACTACGGTTTTCTCGTAGACGGGGATCGAGAAGATTGCATCATCGACGATGATGAGCCCACTAGTTTTCAGCAAGCCGTCACGAGTAAAGACTCGGTGAAGAGGTTGGATGCTATGAGAACCGAGATGGAATCCATGTACACAAAAAAGTCTGGACTTTGGATTTTGCTCCTACAGGGGTAAAACCCGGTTGGTGCAAATGGATCTTCAAAAAGAAAATTGGTGTAGATGGTCAGGTAGAAACCTACAAAGCTAGACTTGTTGCTAAAGGTTTTCGTCAAAGACCAGGATTGGATTATGACGAAACTTTTTCACCAGTGGCTATGCTTAAATCCATTCGGATCCTACTTGCCATTGCTGTAACGTGTTAAAAATGATTAAATAAATAATTAAATGAATAAAAGTGTTTAAGTGAATTTTAGGATTTTCGGTAAAGTAAAATGTATTTTTCGTAAAACCAAACCGTGATTGTTTTCATTATAATTTTTAAAATATCTATTTTAATTATGAAATTACTAGTAAATGGTGTTTATTTAGCCACTTATAAATTTTTAGTTTAATAAAATATTTTTCCTAAATTAATTAATTTAAATATTAACATAAGCTTTATTTTTACACTAAATTAGTGTAAATTACAAATTTAAATGGTTTTAATTTGTAAAAATGAACCATGGCATATAAGAAATTAGTGTGTATCATACAAAATTTATTTGCAAATTTTTCCTATTTTCTAGAGCTTTCTTGAGTTGCTATAGTAAATAAATAAATAAATAATTAAATAAACCATGAAAAGACTTAAGTGTTGTTCTTTCTCTTGAAACTTCTACACACTTTTCCCACTCTCTTCTTTCTCTCCCTCACCTCTCTAGGGCCGGCCACAAACCCCCCATGGCAGCCCCCCCTTTTACCACCTCATTTTTATTCAAAATTCATTAAAAATACATCAAAAATTCCATTAAAATTCCACAAAATCCTATTTATTTCATACTCTTTATTCCTTGCTCATTTTTATATGAAATTTGGATATGGAAGGCATGCATTTTGGAGGCTCATTTCTTGTTTGGATTTCATATTTTGGGAGGTATAATTTCTTTCTTTTGATTTATTGTTTTAGATGTTCATTTAAGCTTAATTAGATTTAATGAATTAATTCTATGTTTTTTTTTTAAAATTCAAGTTAGGGTTTGTAAATTCAAGTTATGATTTTTATTAATTATTTAGGGTTATAATAGTTAGTTTAACACTTTTAGAATTGGAAAATATTGCACGGTTGTTGAATTGTAGAATTTTCATTTAAAATTGTTTTAAATTAGGAATTTAGTTAACTAGGTTTTTGCAAAATGTGTTTGTGGTTAATATAAAATTCTAATTTGGGTTGTTATCATTGGATTATAGTTTTAGTGGAAATGTTAGCATGTTAATGGAAAGAAAAACTTAGTTTGATTGCTAGTTTCAATGGATAATTGATAAATTGTGATAAAATAAATTGCTAATTTTGTAAACTAGATTTTAGAAATTCCTATATAAATGAGATTAAAAATATAATTATGGTTTCATTATATCATTATCATCATAAATTATGGTTTAAGTCATTAATTTATGCAAAATCATGTTTTGAGGTGGAATTGTGGTATTTTTCTTGAAAAATGTTTAAAATTGTTAAAGGGTGCAAACTAGAAATTTCAAATTACTACAAATATGTGTAATAAAAATATAGTAATAGTTTGTATAGTCTAGTTATGCTATTTAATGAGTTTTATGACCTTTGGTTTCATTTAAATGTCAAGTTTTGATGAAAAACGGTAAATTGGCATTTTCGGGTTTTTCGAAAACGGACGATTTGATCGATTTTGGTGTTTCGATGAATTTGATCATGTTTTACAATATAAGTAATGTGTTTTAAAACTACGAGTTATCTGTTGATGTTTATCTCGATCCATCGGAGTTTGTACGTCGATATCGAGCGATATTTGGTTCTTTTGCGTGGACGGGACATAGGTTTTAACCTATGCTTGTTCCTTGTATCGTTTGACTTTTGTATGTGATTCGGTTTACGATGCTATTTATATGTTTGCGTTTAGGTACCTTTCAAGTGGACTGCGGGTGATGAAGAGGAGGATGGCGACACCGTCGTCGGCAGACATGGACCAGGTGAGTAGATGCATATCTACGGGGGAAAGTCGGGTGGATGACGTTTAGCACCCCCGCAACGTAGAATAAGAATAGTATTTATTGTCAGTAGGAAACCAGATGTGACCCTAGATACTTAACGCGTAGGACCCTAGTAATAACCCTAGGCTGAACTAGACAGATTTAGGAAAACCATATCAGGGGATGAGTACCTTGGAAAAGTTCTTAGGTTTCAGGTAGAAACACACACGCACACACTGAAACTCGACATGGAGTATACGTATATGTGTGTATATATATACAACTCGTATATGGGATTCATTGATGTGATATGATATCTGAGGTATGATGAAACGGTATAACTGGGCTTGATGCCGTGATTCTTGACTATACAGTCGTATTAAAGTGTTAGCGGATCATTAGAGAATGAGATAATGAACATGAATATATAAATTATGAAGGGTGGTGGTGATATTGAGGTACATGGGACGCTAAAATAGTACCTGGGCTGTAGCTTGTGACTTGATGACGATAAGATATCGGTATGACTTAATCACAATATGATACATGTGACATGATATTTCTGAGGATAAACTAATGATTATTCCATGATGGCAATGATATATGATTGATGTATGCGATTATAGTTTAGCATCTTGATCATGAGATGTGTTGATGATGACACATTACGAATAATGAGACACCTAGGAGATACTTGACCCGTACCCCGATATTGGGATGCCGTACGATGGATTTTACCGTACGAGGCTTTGATATGATGATTGATCCGCACTCTTGATTCGAGGAAGCCGTACTACGTACGTGACGCTATTAAGGTGGGATCGCCGACTATTAGAGATATTGGTTCAGACCTTAGGTAGATGCTTGTTTCTTATTGACTAGTTTCTTAGGTTAGTTCCTTAGGATATTAGATGGACACTAGTTTATGTTCGACTCACATAGTGGTAGTTGTACTCGTATATCGCGGAGGAGTGGATAATGCACACCTGTATTACATTCATATTGTAATCATCATGGTGCATGTTCTTTCATATGTTGCTATAATCAGTATAAACCTTACCTGTTAGGACACCAGCACCATTACCGATGATGCGCATATTCCACGCACACTTATTTGCCGGCTCACACACATCATCATCGGTAATTGCTATGTCACGTACACTTTAGATCATATTATCTTTTATTGATAGAATTAGTTAACCACTAAACCGATAAAATATTGTGATTTCTCTCTTATGTTAGTATAAGACATGATATTTAATACTTAGACATTCATGCATTCATATTTTCATGTTATCGCGCAGTATTATGGGCATATGCCGACACTTATCATATACTTATGATTTTGAGATTTGGATTTCTATGAGATTTCTGGATTTTTGGGGAAAACCGCAAAAATATATAAAAAACTTCTCTCTCTCTCCTCTTCTCTTTTCAAAATAAGATGCGGTTTTCTCGTGATGTATGAGTCGTCCACCATGAAATTTCATGTTTTCTGATGGATTTCGAGACCCGATTCGAGGAGTGGATGAACCGTCTCGGGTACATGGTGGGCCCGGTATGGTACCCGGGGCAAGAAGATCGAGTTGTAGACGATGAGCCTGGCAGGGGAAGGCTACCTACCGGTGATGTCTGGCGCGGAGGATATCCGGAGGATACCGACCGTTGTCGTGAGATTTGATGATATGGGCCGATCCGGACTGACGGAGCCCGAGGTATTGAGACTATGAGACTTGAGATTTACATGTTTGTGTCGATGCTTGACACGGATTTCCATGGATTTCATTGTTGAGATTTCAGATTCCTATACACATTTTACTATGATAACAGCTAAAGATTTCTTATACAGATATTTCAGGATTTCAGGATTGATTATTTTATATTCATGATGCATGCATATCCATTCATATGACATAGTATGATATGAGGCACTGACATGAGCACGGAGTATCTATATTTACACGTAGTTTTTACCCTGCTATTACTAGATGATTAGGATATAATAGTGTATTATTATGACCTAGGATAGCGTCGTGCATTCGATTTCTTTTCGTAGATGTTTTCTACTCACGAGTTGGCAACTCACCCCGTTGTACCAAATTTTATTACAGGTTCGATGTACAGGTTTCCCTTGGCAGTTGTTGGCACATCATTTTCATTTCGGGTGATTTGCACGGTAGGTTGGTTCATTAGTATCTGAACCGCCGTTGTATTTTATTATTTCATTTGTATCTAGAAATCTCCATCAACCATACTTGTATTACTTGATAAGTTTATTGGACCAGTTATTTATTTCGACCTTAGAGTCGCGCTTGAATTATTCTGATTTGGTGGATTTGTTTTCTTTTGAGTTTTTGAGCCTCGCCCTTTGGCGTTGTATATTATTGTGCTGGTTGTGGTTGTTTCCGCCTGTTGGCGTTGAGCTAGCTCCCGTTTGGGGATGCTTTTTATTGTTTATGTATATTATACTTGTTGTACCCGTTTGGGGCCAGTTTTTACAGAGGAGACTCTGCCGAAATTTTTGGGAAAATTTGCTGATGTTTCAAACTTGTTCCTTCATGTTTTCTTTTACTGCTTCTTCTTCTTTTTCATGGTTTAGATTTCTGGGCTTCGGCTTACTTAGGTTACGTGGCGTCTCTAGACGTTTAGTAATCTAAGTGCCGGTCACGTTCCGTACTTTCGGGTCGTGACAAAGTTGGTATCAGAGCGATAGGTTTAACCTTGTATAAGTCTAGGTGACCCTTGGTTGATGGAGTAGGCAATTTAGGTAGAGTAACGTACCGTGGGTATGGTCCGCGGCATACTTACGATACGCTACTCTGCTTAAGGAGCCTTAGGATGTACATTGTTTGCACCGTATTTCATTCGTTCCTTTGATCTATCTTCGTCGATGTCGGATGGTGGTTTCTGTTACCACGGGCAGAGGGAGCTGCCGCTCGAATGCGATAACCATTAGAGTATTGGTTATTCTTGAGGATTGAAGCATTGTTTAGCGTGCGGATGAAGGGTATTCACATGCCGTCCGGATGAAGTTAAAGGGTTCGAACGATTATCAGAAAACCATGTTCCCAAGTTTAAGGTATTCGGAAGAACATGTAGGTATTTCGATGGACCCTCTAGAAGAATGAAACCGTAACTCGATATAATGACCACGAGAACGCCCTTGAACCTTAGGGTTTACGGCAGTTCCGCGGTGCCATTAGTGAGGCTTGGGTTTGCCCTTCTACGGCTGGATCATCGATGCTGGGGTATGTACCGGATATTTTTAAGCTGTACTTGAGTGTTGAGCTCTCGGAGAATTTTAGGATTTTGATGGATCGATCGAAAAGTTTAATGTAGTACGGATATCAAGTGAAGGGATCGACTATGTGGGAGACTCTAGACATGAGTATTGCCGTTGGTAGCGCAGTCAGCACACCTATGAAAGAACGAGTTCGAAGCAGTCGACATCAGAGGAAAGAGGCGCACATTGACGATAGTGTTTACAATTGTGATTTAGTGATTTGAATTTCATATTTTCATTGATTGGATTTTTGTATTTTGAGGATTTTGTTCTACGATTGGTATTTCATGTGTGTACCTTCATTCTATTTATGTTTCATATATCATTTGTATTGATGTTGTTTAGTACACACCCAGTACACTTGATTTGGTTTTATATATATTTTGGGATTTTTGATTGATTTCGTGCATAGGGGTTGCACATGATTTTTACATATGTTTCGACCTAGTTTTCATGCATTTTTGTACTGTGATTTCGATCTTGATATTCAATGTATGTTTTCGTGCACCATATGCACCTGATTAGGATTCTTGCGCATACTTGGCGCACTTGATGCGATTTTGTGCACACCAGATGCACTAAATCGGGGTTTTATGCAGATTAGATGCACCTGATATTGTGTCGTGCACGCCCGTTGCACTTGACAGATGTTTTTGGTGCACACCTGTTGCACTTAGTTTTGTTTTGTGGGTATTCATGGTATCTGTAATTGGTTTCGATTTCAGTGCGCACCGGACGCACATGACATTTTATTGATGTGATTGGGGTTGAATTTAATTTGAGCAGTATGTTTTCCTAATTATTATTATTGATTTAGTAACCAGGCGGGACGTGTATGTTAAATAAATGATATATATATATATATATATATATTGTTATTTTTTTTAAAAATTAAACGTCCGTTACTTATGCCGTGATACGTGCATTGCACGGCGATTTTCAAGAGGGTTTTTTTGTATGCTTCTTTATTATGATGATTCGGCGATTTTACTAGGATGCGAACTATATATAAGTTATAGATTGATGTATATTATGATGGTTTTCATATTGAGTTTTGATATTTTATTCTCGCCATAACTCCGATGATTGCGTTATGCTTGACGGAGTTGATTTTTGTTATGTATTGATGATTTCGGAGCCCCGACGATTTGAATGTTTTGCTAAACGTTTTAGTATTTGGAGGGGGAGTTTTAATTTAAATTCGGGGACCGAATTTCTAAAAGGGGGGAAGATTGTAACGTGTTAAAAATGATTAAATAAATAATTAAATGAATAAAAGTGTTTAAGTGAATTTTAGGATTTTCGGTAAAGTAAAATGTATTTTTCGTAAAACCAAACCGTGATTGTTTTCATTATAATTTTTAAAATATCTATTTTAATTATGAAATTACTAGTAAATGGTGTTTATTTAGCCACTTATAAATTTTTAGTTTAATTAAATATTTTTCCTAAATTAATTAATTTAAATATTAACATAAGCTTTATTTTTACACTAAATTAGTGTAAATTACAAATTTAAATGGTTTTAATTTGTAAAAATGAACCATGGAATATTAGAAATTAGTGTGTATCATGCAAAATTTATTTGCAAATTTTTCCTATTTTCTAGAGCTTTCTTGAGTTGCTATAGTAAATAAATAAATAAATAATTAAATAAACCATGAAAAGACTTAAGTGTTGTTCTTTCTCTTGAAACTTCTACACACTTTTCCCACTCACTTCTTTCTCTCCCTCACCTCTCTAGGGATGGCCACAAACCCCCCATGGCAGCCCCCCCTTTTACCACCTCATTTTTATTAAAAATTCATTAAAAATACATCAAAAATTCCATTAAAATTCCACAAAATCCTATTTATTTCATACTCTTTATTCCTTGCTCATTTTTATATGAAATTTGGAGATGGAAGGCATGCATTTTGGAGGCTCATTTCTTGTTTGGATTTCATATTTTGGAAGGTATAATTTCTTTCTTTTGATTTATTGTTTTAGATGTTCATTTAAGCTTAATTAGATTTAATGAATTAATTCTATGTTTTTTTTTAAAAATTCAAGTTAGGGTTTGTAAATTCAAGTTATGATTTTTGTTAATTATTTAGGGTTATAATAGTTAGTTTAACACTTTTAGAATTGGAAAATATTGCATGGTTGTTGAATTGTAGAATTTTCATTTAAAATTGTTTTAAATTAGGAATTTAGTTAACTAGGTTTTTGCAAAATGTGTTTGTGGTTAATATAAAATTCTAATTTGGGTTGTTATCATTGGATTATAGTTTTAGTGGAAATGTTAGCATGTTAATGGAAAGAAAAACTTAGTTTGATTGCTAGTTTCAATGGATAATTGATAAATGGTGATAAAAAAATTGCTAATTTTGTAAACTAGATTTTAGAAATTCCTATATAAATGAGATTAAAAATATAATTATGGTTTCATTATATCATTATCATCATAAATTGTGGTTTAAGTCATTAATTTATGCAAAATCATGTTTTGAGGTGGAATTGTGGTATTTTTCTTGAAAAATGTTGAAAATTGTTAAAGAGTGCAAACTAGAAATTTCAAATTACTACAAATATGTGTAATAAAAATATAGTAATAGTTTGTATAGTCTAGTTATGCTATTTAATGAGTTTTATGACCTTTGGTTTCATTTAAATGTCAAGTTTTGATAAAAAACGGTAAATTGGCATTTTCGGGTTTTTCGAAAACGGACGATTTGATCGATTTTAGTGTTTCGATGAATTTGATCATGTTTTAAAATATAAGTAATGTGTTTTAAAACTACGAGTTATCTGTTGATTTTTATCTCGATCCATCGGAGTTTGTACGCCGATATCGAGCGATATTTGGTTCTTTTGCGTGGACGGGACATAAGTTTTAACCTATGCTTGTTCCTTGTATCGTTTGACTTTTGTATGTGATTCGGTTTACGATGCTATTTATATGTTTGCGTTAAGGTACCCTTCAAGTGGTCTGCGGGCGATGAAGAGGAGGATGGCGACACCGTCGTCGGCAGACATGGACCAGGTGAATAGATGCATATCTATGGGAGAAAGTCGGGTGGATGGCGTTTAGCACCCCCGCAACGTAGAATAGGAATAGTATTTATTGTCAGTAGGAAACCAGATGTGACCCTAGATACTTAACGCGTAGGACCCTAGTAATAACCCTAGGCTGAACTAGACTGATTTAGGAAAACCTTATTAGGGGATGAGTACCTTGGAAAAGTTCTTAGGTTTCAGGTAGAAACACACACGCACACACTGAAACTCGACATGGAGTATACGTATATGTGTGTATATATATACAACACGTATATGGGATTCATTGATGTGATATGATATCTGAGGTATGATGAAACGGTATAACTGGGCTTGATGCCGTGATTCTTGACTATACAGTCGTATTAAAGTGTTAGCGGATCATTAGAGAATGAGATAATGAACATGAATATATAAATTATGAAGGGTGGTGGTGATATTGAGGTACATGGGACGCTAAAATAGTACCTGGGCTGTAGCTTGTGACTTGATGACGATAAGATATCGGTATGACTTAATCACAATATGATACATGTGACATGATATTTCTGAGGATAAACTAATGATTATTCCATGATGGCAATGATATATGATTGATGTATGCGATTATAGTTTAGCACCTTGATCATGAGATGTGTTGATGATGACACATTACGAATAATGAGACACCTAGGAGATACTTGACCCGTACCCCGATATTGGGATGCCGTACGATGGATTTTACCGTACGAGGCTTAGATATGATGATTGATCCACACTCTTGATTCGAGGAACGTACTACGTACGTGACGCTATTGAGGCGGGATCGCCGACTATTAGAGATATTGGTTCAGACCTTAGGTAGATGCTTGTTTCTTATTGACTAGTTTCTTAGGTTAGTTCCTTAGGATATTAGATGGACACTAGTTTATGTTCGACTCACATAGTGGTAGTTGGACTCGTATATCGCGGAGGAGTGGATAATGCACACCTGTATTACATTCATATTGTAATCATCATGGTGCATGTTCTTACATATGTTGCTATAATCAGTATAAACCTTACCTGTTAGGACACCAGCACCATTACCGATGATGCGCATATTCCACGCACACTTATTTGCCGGCTCACACACATCATCATCGGTAATTGCTATGTCACGTACACTTTAGATCATATTATCTTTTATTGATAGAATCAGTTAACCACTAAACCGATAAAATATTGTGATTTCTCTCTTATGTTAGTATAAGACATGATATTTATTACTTAGACATTCATGCATTCATATTTTCATGTTATCGCGCAGTATTATGGGCATATGCCGACACTTATCATATACTTACTCATGATTTTGAGATTTGGATTTCTATGAGATTTCTGGATTTTTGGGGAAAACCGCAAAAATATATAAAAAAACCTCTCTCTCTCCTCTTCTCTTTTCAAAATAGGATGCGGTTTTCTCGTGATGTATGTGTCGTCCACCATGAGATTTCATGTTTTCTGATGGATTTCGAGACCCGATTCGAGGAGTGGATGAACCGTCTCGGGTACATGGTGGGCCCGGTATGGTACCCCGGGGCAAGAAGATCGAGTTATAGACGATGAGCCTGAGAGGGGAAGGCTACCTACCGGTGATGTCTGGCGCGGCGGATATCCTGAGGATACCGACCGTTGTCGTGAGATTTGATGATATGGGCCGATCCGGACTGACGGAGCCCGAGGTATTGAGACTATGAGACTTGAGATTTACATGTTTGTGTCGATGCTTGACACGGATTTCCATGGATTTCATTGTTGAGATTTCAGATTCCTATACATATTTTACTATGATAACAGCTAAAGATTTCTTATACAGATATTTCAGGATTTCAGGATTGATTATTTTATATTCATGATGCATGCATATCCATTCATATGACATAGTATGATATGAGGCACTGACATGAGCACGGAGTATCTATATTTACACGTAGTTTTTACCCTGCTATTACTAGATGATTAGGATATAATAGTGTATTATTATGACCTAGGATAGCGTCGTGCATTCGATTTCTTTTCGTAGATGTCTTCTACTCACGAGTTGGCAACTCACCCCGTTGTGCCAAATTTTATTACAGGTTCGATGTACAGGTTTCCCTTGGCAGTTGCTGGCACATTATTTTCATTTCGGGTGATTTGCACGGTAGGTTGGTTCATTAGTATCTGAACCGCCGTTGTATTTTATTATTTCATTTGTATCTAGAAATCTCCATCAACCATACTTGTATTACTTGATAAGTTTATTGGACCAGTTATTTATTTTGACCTTAGAGTCGCGCTTGTATTATTCTGATTTGGTGGATTTGTTTTCTTTTGAGTTTTTGAGCCTCGCCCTTTGGCGTTGTATATTATTGTGCTGGTTGTGGTTGTTTCCGCCTGTTGGCGTTGAGCTAGCTCCCGTTTGGGGATGCTTTTTATTGTTTATGTATATTATACTTGTTGTACCCGTTTGGGGCCAGTTTTTACAGAGGAGACTCTGCCGAAATTTTTGGGAAAATTTGCTGATGTTTCAAACTTGTTCCTTCATGTTTTCTTTTACTGCTTCTTCTTCTTTTTCATGGTTTAGATTTCTGGCTTCGGCTTACTTAGGTTATGTGGCGCTTCTAGACGCTTCGTAATCTAAGTGCCGGTCACGTTCCGTACTTTCGGGTCGTGACAATTGCTGCCTTCCATGACTATAAGATCTGGCAGATGGATGTTAAAACCGCCTTTCTAAATGGAAGTTTAGAAGAGTGTGTTTTCATGGATCAACCAGAGGGCTTCATTGACAGTGGGAGTAGTGGAAACGTGTGCAAGTTGCTTAAATACATTTATGGATTAAAGCAGACATCGCGGAGTTGGAACATTTTCTTTGATGAGACAGTCAGAGAATTTGACCTTATCAAAAATGTAGATCAATCTTGTATTTATAAGAAGATTGTAAGGAGAGCTATGGTATTCCTCGCTTTATACGTTGATGACATTCTCCTAATAGGAAATGGCATTCCTATGCTACAATCGGCCAAACTGTTCTTATCACAAAAGTTCTCTATGAAAGACCTGAGGGATGCCTCGTACATTCTGAGGATTAAGATCTATCGTAACAGATCTAAAAGAATGTTGGGACTTTTACAGTCGAGATACATAGACAACGTACTAAAGAGGTTTAGTCTGGAAGATTCTGTAGGGTTCTTAGGCATAACCACAAGGTTTCACAAGGCATCAAACAAGCCATATTTAAAAATTAGTATGCCAAACAACCCTAACCTAGGATCTAACTAGAGTTTTAGGAGATAAACTAGAAAGTAAACAACTTTACATCTAAGTGATAACGGAATACAACCTTTGTAGACCGGTCCTTCACTTCAATAGCTCCTTGTAGTAGTTCCTTCGCTGCGATCATGGAACTCCCGGACTCTTGCATGGCTTCTCAAGGTGAAAGGAACGATCTTGCTTGAACTCTTCGAGACCAAAGATGATCTACGTCGAGGAGACACTAACTCAAGCTACTAATTCACTAATGAAAGATTAGTGAACCTAACACCCTATACTAAAGTGCTAATCTAGTAGAGGATGATGAAGTAGGAAGTGGGCTCACTTTAGTTTTATTTTTCCCACAATATTTTCTCACTTTGGAAAAAACATAGAAAGCTTTTTCTCAAGGATGGAGAAATGAAGTCAAGAGATGAGAATGAACTAATGAGGTGAGAGAATCAACCATGGGTGAGTTTGTATCATATAACTAACTCATGTAGAGATATAACCATGGTTAAATTATAATGATTAGGTTAATAAATATCTTAAGTAAAACAAAACTGGTGGACTAAGTCAATGCATCCACAAGCTTCTACAAGCTTCATGCATGTGGCTAATTATCCACTAATTTGGAATTACTTTAAATATTAAAACCCTACATTATAATTAGTATGGTGTAAGTCTCATACACCCATGTAGTGTGTATCAACGACCATGACACAAAATAAAAGCACAATTAATATATATCACATATATACTAAGTGTGCACATGTGAGAAAAATAAATGCTTAAGTGAGCTAATATTAGTTAATATAAACTAGAATATCAAATATACAATTATACACTAAATTATTAAATCAACACTTAATTTAATAATCCGGCTTTATCACATATAACCGACTAATATTATATGTACCAATTTATCGAATCAACACTTGATTCGATAACCCAGCTATATCTCATATAACCGACCGATACAAATATCACGAGAATAGAATATGGTATCACATACTCGTATTATTCTCGGTCCCGCACATATCACATATGTGCTCCTACTTCGTTTTGCCTGAGCCAGTAAAACCTCTATGTAGGACTCTAAAGACTCGTCAATACGCCGGCAGTAGGTGATGATCACATCAAGCACCCACAAGTCGTCAGCGGTACTAGCTAGACATAACGGCTACCCGGGTATTGAGCGATCAGAAGATCAACAAGCAAGCCCGCTCTAGCTCCTGTAAAGCCTGTCAGTAACACTACCGTACAGTCCGGTCTCCTCTTCTGATATGTCGCATATCCAGTCTAGGGGTGGTAAACGTCAGACCCCAATAACCGATAAATCATGCCGATATGAGGCTCATAACGGATCAAGAAACTACTGATAACACTTACCAGTAAATCTCTAAATCAGCCTTGGCCAGGGACTTCCCTGTTATGGCCAATCGAGCACAGCGCAACATCAACCCCCAATACCGGGAGAGACGAAACCCTTCCTATCGCTCATTGCCTCCATGTGACTCGGGACTGTACCCAAAAACCACCATTTTACACGTCCTTTTGAACGTGGTAAGGTGGAAATCAAAGCAAAGTGGGAATCACACAAGACTCTATGACGATCTCGGGTCTACAGACTAACCTGTACCAGTGTCACCAGAGAACTGCTATCTAACGTCAGGTATAATACCATGTAGGAGTCCTCGGCGGGTCCGTCCAGTATACCCAGTCTCCACTGAACACTCGTATATCATCTCTGATGTCAAACACCAATGGATATAGGATCATCCATCGCCCATCACATGGGTCGAGAAGCGTATACGCTAGTCTACTCTGGTATATCGATGCCCTGTCTCGATACACCCATGACTAGGAACATTAAAGGATGAACTTATGGACTACCATGGCCCCACTAGTATGATCTGCATCATAATCCCGGTAGTCAAGTACACATCCTAAGGGCTTTACCAACATGTAACCATAAGGCAGTATCAAGAGACAAGTATACATGTTAAGATAAAGAGCAACCAGATAGCATACTATCATGTCGAGCAAGAAAGTCCTCTCTATATATGTCCAAGCATCTACTATAATATACATCATATGTACAATAATGGCCTCTAGGGCATACATACAACTAACAATCTCCCACTTGCACTAGGGCCAGCTGCTGTAGTATCGCATACCCAACATCCCGAAGAGTTTCTCAAACTGTATCTGGGGAATGGCCTTCGTGAGTGGATCCGCTGTATTGATCTTCGTGTCAACTCTCCTGACCTCGATCTCCCGGTGATCAACTATCTCCCGGATCAGGTGATACCGCCTCAGAATATGCCTGGATCGCTGATGGGACTTGGGTTCCTTGGCCAAAGCTACCGCTCCATTGTTATCACAATACAAAGGTATTGGACACCCAATAGATGGAACCACTCTAAGTTCAGTTATGAACTTCTTCATCCAGACAGCCTCTTTGGCAGCATCGTTGACAGCGATGTACTCAGCCTCCATCGTCAAGTCTGCCACGGTTTCCTGCTTGGAACTCTTCCAGCATATCGCCCCTCCATTGAGGGTAAAGACAAATCCCGAGTGCGACTTAGAGTCGTCCTTATCACTCTAGAAGCTCGAATCGGTAAAGGACTCCACTTGGAGTTCTCCGTTACCATATGATTTGTACGATTTTTTATGCGCTTTCGCTTTTAAAAGATGAATCAAAGAATATGTACCGCAGTCAAGAACGGCGTTGCTTGGTAGCTAGCCGGTGAGTACGGGTCGGTCCATAGGGATTTTGTGTATTTTCTATTTGTTCTAACGAGTTAATTCCAATTGTGGTGGATTGGATTATCACTAAAAACTATGGTTGATTTAGATTAGGATTAAAACCTTGCTAGGGTTAGGTTTAGGTTAAGTTTGGAAATTTAATATTTCTCACCGCTTTCAATGCCCTAATTAAGATTTATTTAGGTGTTATGGTAATAATTAATAAAGGGGATTAGCACGATCGGGAAGAAACTATGTTTCTTCCTCTAGGTCCTTGTCCGTCCTTTCTTAATTCTTACCCTAACCTCCATGGAAAACATTCACAACCGGTCTTTTAAACTACGGTATCACCGCTACCTCGTGGGATAGGGTGCCGTAGTGAGCGGTGTGTGTATGTATGCATGGAGTCCTATAAAAAATATGCAATGGGCAAGAAAGGGGTGAGAGATTTTCATCTCTCAAACCTTTCCTATTCCTAACCCTAACAAGTGAGGAACTACTCACTCATTAGGGAAAAAGATTTCATTTTTATGATTGTTTTCATTAACCTAATTATCTAATCTACGGCAGATAAATAAAATCTAAACTAGGGCAGATAAATAAGAGTTATACTAGGGCAGAAAGGAAAATTAAACTAAGGTAAGAAAAGAAAAGACTTACTTTATTTTTTATTTGATGCACTCTTCAACCATTACAGGAATTGAAATTCTGAAATTGATAATTAAAAATAGGCACGGGAAGAGGCATACCTCAAAAAGAGGTTTAGGGTTTCTATTTATAGATCATAGAAACCCTAGGGTTACATTCGATACACATCTGCATTTACAGAATTACCCCTAAGAAGACTAGTCAACGCACCGCCACACCGTCAAAGTTCGCACTGACACGGGCTTATCATGGCCGTGGAACCGCGCCCAAAAGCCATGTTTAACCGCGGATCCGCGGCCATATAGAGGGATTGTTGGCTGAAATTTTCTGGTGTTCTTCTGGTTGCATTTGGCTTCTTGTTTCTTCACTTGGTTTCTCAGATTGTCTTCTAGTTCTCTTCCAGATTTCCACAGTGCATAATGTCGTGGACTTTTACCCTTTGCTTCGTGTCGAAGTCTTGAACCTTGTGCTGCCTTTGTACTTTGTGAAATTGTCCATTGATCTTCGTTTATTCTTCAAACTGTAAGCATGATCAAGATTCTTCCATTTGTTGGTCGTAGTCTCACTTTTGTATCGTCTTTTCATCATTTTCACTGTTTTTGTTCCGAGAACGTGTAACCTGCAACAATGTAGCAGACATGGATCAAAAGCACCTGTTTATTTGTAAAATGAATAAGAATGGGGAATATAATAATGCAAAATTATGATATGAACAAATACCCTCAAACTTATCTTTTGCTCGTCCTCGAGCAAAACTAGTTTTATTCTCGAAAAAGTCCTAGCCTCACTTTCGCAGGGAAACGCGATTTCATTGAGCTCATTCAACAAGTCGTTAAACCTCTAGGTGTCCCAAGTAGGAGGAGTGTTGTCTCCTGAGGGATTTCAGCGGATACTACCCACAAAATCCTATCAATTCGGCCTATTGACTTTTATTCTCCAATTAGGTTATCTAACAAGAAATTCTATTATCTTCAACTCAGAAATTGTCCACCCTTATTTTTCACGCTTCCTTATCATTTAATTTAAGATCGTATATGTTTTGTAAATTTACTTAGCTTTTAGCATCTTTTGAGTTTTCCTTCTAAGGTTCCATCTCAACTTAGGAATTTCTATCATCTCTACTAAAGATATAAGTCCTATTTTTCATTCCTATCTCTCATCCAAATCCCAATCATATACCCCTAAGTGTGTGTATGTATCACCCCTACACTTGAAAATTCAATTCAAGCTCTTATACTCTTGTCCATCGTCCAAAGTACTTTTCAATTGGTGAATTTTTAGAGGAAATTGCTCACACATCCTTCATACGACCGTTAATACTTCTTGAGGTACTAACGACCGATTACAAAATGTGTTTGCATATTAAGGCGTAATTCCTAGTCTTGTAACACCTAAGGCTTTAGCAGTGACTCCCAAACCAGTTGGTCTAAGGCACTAGGTGATATAGCACCCTCGCTAAATATTTTTTTCTATTTATGCAGCCTTAAGTAATTACAAAAAACCAGTGTTCATTTTTTTATCTTTTTATTTACACTTGTATTTTTATTTTATTTTCCTTCATACTAAGGACTTTAGACAAGAGCATTTCAAGGTCTCTTCTACTATTCCAAGTTTCAAGGTTCGTGTTTGTGCAAATTATAGGGTATATATTTTCAGAATTTAGACTTAAGCTTGGGAATTATTTTTCAGACTTATACTTTAATAAAAATATCAATACTCTTCCCTTGTTTTGACTTAGCCCAAGAAGTGAACTCAAAATTTGCCTATTTCTAAGTAAACTACAAGACATATATTTTCTACCGTTAAATTTTAAGAAAGGTTATTTTTAGGGTTTTTAATTTACTAAGTCTAAGATCTAGTTGTTCCTAGCTAGTTAACCTTTTTGTCAAACTCAAGTCAATTATGGCCAAAATTGAATTTTTTATGGATTTTAAAATAAGTATGCAAATGCAAAAATGTACATATGAATGCGAAGAAAGAAGGCTTACCGAGCATACCCCCAAACCTAAACTTGACAGTGTCCTCACTGTCAGGCTACACCAAGAGGGTCAAAATTGTCAGTACTCCCCTGTTTATTTTTTTATAATTTTTTTTATTGTTAACAGAAAAAATATATATATATACAAAAAGGTCCCCACCAAACTTAAATGAAACAGTGTTTCCACTGATTAAGCGTTAAAGTTCAGAGTTAGGGAGGAGAAAAACACTGTATCAAGCTATACAAGGCTTTACACAGGCCAAGGGTTAGCACCAACCATTCAAAAATTTTATCGTTGTAATGGTGTGGTTGGTCAAAGAATGGAGTGTGGATAGAAGAAATGAGAAGCACACGAGACCGTGTGGAGATAGAAGCAATATACGGTCTCGGTGGAGGAGAAGAATGGCTGAAGGGAGAAAGAAGTATAGTACGTACTTGAGGGTGTGAATTGAGTGAATAAATTAGCACAAATTGTGATGACCGATGTGTCAAAAGCGATTGTGCTAATATATCAACCCGTCGAGAAATGGGGTCAAATCCTTCAAGATTCGCGAGAAAACATGGGTACGTTGAACTTGGTAAACCATCCATTGAAAATGGAAGCGTGACGGATTCTTGCGCGGTCGAAACGATGGAAAGGATGAAAGGGAGTGATTTAAGAAGGGTCTCATTCTCACCTAAGTAAGTGTATGTAAGGTGAGACGGCAACAGCTTGAGTTCGAGTTTCAGAGGTGAAACAATTGAAGGTGAAATTGGCGAAACTGTCTCGAACTCGAAGGATTCCATCAATGGTTCGAAATGGCTGTAAGCAACCGAGTCTGATGGTTCAACTAACTCATCTGAAAATTCAAAGGACTCAAACTCGGGCGATGAGTCTTCAAAATTGTCCGAAAAAGTGAAACACTCGTAATCTTTATCGGTTGTGAGAACTGTGTCAGATTCAAGGAGGAACGCACTAGTGGTGTCAAAACTGCAGTGATCGAACAGAAATTTTTCAAGCTCACAGTCCTCCTGCGTGATCTCTTTGCGTGGTCGGAACGATGGAAAGGATGAAGGGGGATGATTTAGGAAGTATAACAGTTAAAGGTTCAGGAGGATGAAATGGAAAATCCGACTCATCAAACAAAACTGGTTCATCCTCAATACTATCCTCAATACTATCCTCATAATTCTCCTCAAAAGTTATCTCATCCATGCAATTATCATCAAAATCAAGACGCATATGAAGTTCGGGAGAAACATTTAATGACTCGGGATGATGAATTGGAGAGAAAAATTCAGTCAAATCTGCGGGTTCATCATCCAAAATATTCCCTGCGTCAATATCCTCAATCAAGTGAAAATCAACTTTTTCGAACACCTCATCAAAAGCATGGATATTTATCAATTCAGGTTCTAGATTGGAGGTGTAGAGGTCGAAAGGATTGGTGATGGTTTCACTCGAAAGGGACCCTTCACAATCTGTGAAGTCAAGCACTACAAAGTCGCCAAACTCATTAAACGTTTTATTTTCAACTGGTGAATCATTTGGGACACCTGATAGACATTCAAAACCGAAGTTGTGGGATTCAATTGGGGATGGGTAGGTTTGATTTGGAAGGGTGCACAGCTTACCCGCTCTACTCAAATTCTCAATCTGTCCAACCGCCTCATCATACATTGGAATTTTTGGAGCTAGTTGGAAACTAGCTACCGGGTCACTAGGTTGCATAAGGGCGGCAATGAACGCAGCCAAATTCCTCATATGTTGGTTTGTTGCTATAATATAAGCTTCCAACGACTGTTCCAAAATAGACATGGGTTGTGAAGGGCTTTCAGTAAAAGATTCAAAATTGTTTGGATTCGGGAAACTCCTAAATGGCTGTATAGAAGCAATGTCTAGGGAAGGTGCGAAAGTCGGGTAGGACTGGTAGGAATTGAATGGTTGGACAGGAGTAGGATCAACATCTGGATAAAAAGGAGAATGGACTTGATGATCCCAAGAACTGGAAGTGTTGAATGAAGTGAAAGATCGGTTACGAGATTGTTCAATATGTTCAGCAATAGACATGGGTTTCGGAGTTACAACAGGACTCGAAAAAGTAGTATCAACGTAAGAAGGTGGTGAAGGTTGAAATGGTTGATACAAAGTGGATTGCGGAGTCGAACTGTTTCTCCTAGACGCTTCTATTCGATCTTTCAAAGAAATTTTGGGAATCACACAAGACTCTATGACGATCTCGGGTCTACAGACTAACCCATACCAGTGTCACCAGAGAACTGCTATCTAACATCAGGTATAATACCATCTAGGAGTTCTCGGCAGGTCCATCCAGTGTACCCAGTTTCCACTGAACACTCGTATACCATCTCTGATGTCAAACACCAATGGATATGAGATCATCCATCGCCCATCACATGGGTCGAGAAGCGTATACGCTAGTGTACTCTGGTATATCGATGCCCCGTCTCGATACACCCATGACTATGAACATTAAATGATGAACTTATGGACTACCATGGCCCCACTAGTATGATCTGCATCATAATCCCGGTAGTCAAGTACACAACCTAAGGGCTTTACCAACATGTAACCATAAGGCAGTATCAAGAGACAAGTATACATGTTAAGATAAAGAGCAACCAGATAGCATACTATCATATCGAGCAAGAAAGTCCTCTCTATATATGTCCAAGCATCCACTATAATATACATCATATGTACAATAATGGCCTCTAGGGCATACATACAACTAACAATCTCCCACTTGCACTAGGGCCAGCTACTGTAGTATTGCATAACCAACATCCCGAAGAGTCTCTCGAACTGTATCTGGGGAATGGCCTTCGTGAGTGGATCCGCTGTGTTGATCTTCGTGTCAACTCTCCTGACCTCGATCTCCCGGCGATCAACTATCTCCCGGATCAGGTGATACCACCTCAGAATATGCCTGGATCGCTGATGGGACTTGGGTTCCTTGGCCAAAGCTACCGCTCCATTGTTATCACAATACAAAGGTATTGGATACCCAATAGATGGAACCACTCCAAGTTCAGTTATGAACATCTTCATCCAGACAGCCTCTTTGGCAGCATCGTTGACAGCGATGTACTCAGCCTCCATCATCAAGTCTGCCACGGTTTCCTGCTTGGAACTCTTCCAGCATATCGCCCATCCATTGAGGGTAAAGACAAATACCGAGTGCGACATAGAGTCGTCCTTATCACTCTGGAAGCTCGAATCGGTAAAGGACTCCACTTGGAGTTCTCCGTTACCATATGATTTGTACGATTTTTTATGCGCTTTAGCTTTTAAAAGATGAATCAAAGAATATTTACCGCAATCAAGAACGGCGTCGCTTGGTAGCTAGCCGGTGAGTACGGGTCGGTCCATAGGGATTTTGTGTATTTTATATTTGTTCTAACGAGTTAATTCCAATTGTGGTGGATTGGATTATCACTAAAAACTACGGTTGATTTAGATTAGGATTAAAACCTTGCTAGGGTTAGGTTTAGGTTAAGTTTGGAAATTTAATATTTCTCACCGCTTTCAATGCCCTAATTAAGATTTATTTAGGTGTTATGGTAATAATTAATAAAGGGGATTAGCACGATCGGGAAGAAACTATGTTTCTTCCTTTAGGTCCTTGTCCGTCCTTTCTTAATTCTTACCCTAACCTCCATGGAAAACATTCACAACCGGTCTTTTGAACTACGGTATCACCGCTACCTCGTGGGATAGGGTGCCGTTGTGAGCAGTGTTTGTATGTACGCATGGAGCCCTATAAAAAATATGCAATGGGCAAGAAAGGGGTGAGAAATTTTCATCTCTCAAACCTTTCTTATTCCTAACCCTAACAAGTGAGGAACTACTCACTCATTAGGGAAAAAGATTTCATTTTTTTATTGTTTTCATTAACCTAATTATCTAATCTACGGCAGATAAATAAAATCTAAACTAGGGCAGATAAATAAGAGTTATACTAGGGCAGAATGGAAAATTAAACTAAGGCAAGAAAAGAAAAGTCTTACTTTAATTTTTATTTGATGCACTCTTCAAACATTACAGGAATTGAAATTCTGAAATTGATAATTAAAAAGAGGCACGGGAAGAGGCATACCTCAAAAAGAAGTTTAGGGTTTCTATTTATAGATCATAGAAATCCTAGGGTTACATTCGATACACATCTGCATTTACAGAATTACCCATAAGAAGACTAGTCAACGCACCGCCACACCGTCAAAGTTCGCACTGACACGGGCTTATCATGGCCGCGGAACCGCGGCCAAAAGCCATGTTTGGTCGCGGATCCGCGGCCATATAGAGGGCTTGTTGGCTGAAATTTTCTGGTGTTCTTCTGGTTGCATTTGGCTTCTTGTTTCTTCACTTGATTTCTCAGATTGTTTTCTAGTTCTCTTCCAGATTTCCACAGTGCATAATGTCGTGGACTTTTACCCTTTGCTTCGTGTTGAAGTTTTGAACCTTGTGCTGCCTTTGCACTTTGTGAAATTGTCCATTAATCTTCGTTTATTTTTCAAACTGTAAGCATGATCAAGATTCTCCCATTTGTTGGTCGTAGTCTCACTTTTGTATCGTCTTTTCATCAGTTTCACCGTTTTTGTTCCGAGAACCTGTAACCTGCAACAATGTAGCAGACATGGATCAAAAGCACCTATTTATTTGTAAAATGAAAGAATGGGGAATATAATAATGCAAAATTATGATATGAACACCATACACCAAGAGCATCTCTTTAGTCCTTCTCAAGTACTTGAGAATGCTCTTCGCAGCTGTCCAGTGACTCTCTCCAGGATCTGCTTGATACCTACTCACTACACTTAGTGAGTGTGCTATATCGGGTCTGGTACATAGCATCGCGTACATGATAGAGCCTACTGCCGAAGCATAGGGTATCCCTTGCATGCGAGCTCTCTCCAAATCAGTCTTAGGAGACATCTCTTTGGAGAGAGTGAGTCCTGAGATCATGGGTAAAACCCATGCTTGGATTCTTCCATACTAAATCTATTTAGTATGGTGTCAATGTACCTGGATTGGGACAATCCCAGTATCCGTTTAGATCTATCTTTATAGATCTTAATCCCCAAGATGTAGGAGGCATCCCTTAGATCTTTCATTGAGAATCTTTGTGATAAGAAGAGCTTGACCGATTGCATCATAAGAATGTCATTTCCTATCAAGAGTATGTTATCCACGTACAATATGAGGAAGACAACCTTACTCTCTGCCACCTTCTTGTATATACAAGGTTCTTCTACATTTTTGACGAAATCAAACTCTTTGATAACGACATCAAAACAGATGTTCCAACTCCGCGATGCTTGCTTTAACCCGTAGATGGATTTAAGCAGCTTGCACACCTTTCCGCTGCTCCCACTGTCTACGAAGCCCTCTGGCTGAGTCATGTACACGCACTCTTCCAAATCACCATTTAGAAAGGAGGTTTTAACATCCATTTGCCAGATTTCGTAGTCATGGTATGCAGCAATGGCAAGTAGGATCCGGATGGACTTAAGCATAGCCACTGGAGAAAAGGTTTCGTCATAATCCATACCTCGTCGTTGACGAAAACCCTTTGCAACAAGTCTAGCTTTGAAAGTCTCAACTTTTCCATCTACACCAAGTTTCTTTTTAAAGATCCATTTGCTCCCAATGGGTTTTACCCCTTCAAGAGCAACCTCCAAAATCCATACTTTGTTGGTGTACATGGATTCCATCTTAGATCACATTGTATCCAGCCATTTCACAGAGTCTCCACTCGTGATGGCCTGCTCGAAGCTAGTTGGGTCATCATCCTCCATGATGCAATCCTCGCTCCCACCATCAATGAGAAAACCATAGTATCTTTCAGGTGGATGAGGAACCCTCCTAGATCGGCGGAGAGGCTGAGGTTCGTTGGGAGCTATCGAATCCTCTGATTCTACCAAATCATCTGTCGTAGTTTTTGTTACTGGAACTTCTTCCAGTTCTACCTCCTGGCCACTAATTTTCTTTGCAAGAAATTCCTTTTCTAAAAAGGTGGCATGTTGAGAAACAAACACCTTTTGTGCCTCAGTGTGGTAGAAGATATACCCTTGTGAGTTTTTAGAATATCGTACAAACTTGCACAGAACAGACCTTGTCTCGAGTTTGTCCGGATTGTGCCTTTTGACATAGGCCGGACAACCCCATATCTTAACATAATTAAGACATGGTCTCTTCCCCTTCCATATCTCATATGGAGTGGTAGGCACATATTTGGTAGGGACCATATTCAATAGGTGTATGGCTGTTTCAAGCGCATACCCCCAAAAGGAAATAGGTAACTCAGCGGTGCTCATCATAGAGCGCACCATATTTAATAGGGTGCGATTCCTCCATTCCGATACACCGTTGTGTTGTGGTGTATACGGAGGAGTAAGCTGAGAGAGAATCCCATTCTTTTTTAGAAATTCCAGGAACTCCATGCTCAAGTATTCACCTCCTCGATCAGATCGTAGGATTTTAATACTTTTACCCGTTTGGTTCTCGACTTCAGATTTATATTCCTTGAATTTCTCAAAAGCTTCAGACTTGTGTTTCATCAGGAACACATGTCCGTATCTTGAGAGATCGTCGGTGGATGTAATGAAGTACGAAGAACCATTCCCGGTATGTGTAGACATGGGACCGCATATATCACTATGTATCAGTCCCAAGACCTCACTAGCTCTTTCTCCGTGTCCTGTAAACGGAGTTTTGGTCATCTTACCTTTGAGACATGATTGGAAAGTGTCATAAGATGAAAATTCGAACAGATTCAAATATCCATCCTTATGCAACTTAGCCAGTCGTGTCGCATTGATATGACCTAGCCTACAATACCACAAGAAGGATTCGTTCATTTCTGAACTCTTTCTCTTGTGTGTGTTTTGTACATTAAGAACTGTGGTTTGATTTAAAATGTATATGCCATTATTTAACGAACCTGATCCAATCAACTTTTGATTCAGGAAGATGTTCATAACATCATCCTGTACTACAAAATTATATCCCTCTTTACTTAATAAAGAAACTGATATAAGGCTGCATATCATGGTCGGAATGTAATAGCATTCATTCAGAATCAATGTATTACCATTTGGTAATACAAGATGATATTCGCCAACTATTTTGGCTGCAACATTTTCCCCATTCCCTACTCTTACGGAATGATCACACATTCCTAGTTCTCTATCTTTCCTTAGCCCATGTAACATATTACATATGTGGGATCCCGATCCGGTATCTAATACCCAGGATGTAGAGTGAACTGAGAAATAGTTCTCAAAGACTAACACACCCGAAGAAGATGCATCAACATGTTTCTTCTTCGTTTGGGCGACGTGGGAATCCGGACATTCCCCAATTTCCTGTTCAGTCTTATAACAATTATAAGAAAGAACGGAACCAACGTTCCCCTGCTCAGTATAACAAGCGCGTTCGGTCAATACATCCATATTATTATCTTGATTAAGGCCTGTCATGGTCGCTACCTAGAGAGAGAGAGAGAAGAAAACACTTTAGTGTGTGCTCTTACAAGATCAGATTGGTTATTATTTTATCTAATCAGGATGGCTCCCACTGTTTTTATCAAATCATCCTACAATTTCGCCAATCTTTCAGCCAGGCCAGTGTTAGTACTTTGAGGGAGGTTTCCCGTGCTTTCGCACGGACCTAATTAAAATAAACCTCGTTGTCCCAGATGCATAACCCCGTAAACACCTTTCTAGACACCTACTTGGTCGGCTAATTTTCTTGTGTAAAACTCTCCTGAGAGTAACACTTACTCGCAGTGGGTATCGAGATCCAACTATCTCATAGAAGGTATGCAATCTCATTGCAAATTTCAACACTTGAAATTCCCGATAATATTTTGCCTCTAACATGCTATGACCTTGACGAAAGCCAACAAGCCACAGTCCACTAGTCAAGTTCAACCCGTACATTTCTTGATTGAATTAAACCCACCCGCACGACCCTTGACGAAATCCAAAAAGGCCGCACGACTGCCTTAATCCAATCGCATCATATTCTTTGCAGATAAGCACTAATCAGCTACCGCACACTACGCCTTGACAAGGTCAAAAAACGCAGCACGAAAACTAAGTAGGACTTATCTGAAATGACGGAGGGCTACGACAGGTTTTTCAGAAAACCTTTTGCGTAATGAACTTGATATCGTTGTAGAATCGAGTGATTTTGAAAAGGAGTTGTTTTCGAGGCTTTCACTAGTTTTGCTAAAGAGGTCACTCCTGGTGAAAAGATCTCGGCTCTTTCCTTATCGAATAAGGTGCTGGATATTCTAGAAATATCACTATGCAAAGCAGAAACTATAAAATCAATCAAAAGACAAACCGAGTGTTGTAGCATCTGCTAGCTTTTGCTAAAAAGGTCACTCCCGGTGAAGGGATCTCGGCTCTTTCCTTATCTGGATATTCTACAAGGAATACCGCTATGCAAAGCAAAAACTAGAGCTACCCTTTTTGAAAATTTGATTCTATAACATCTTTTAGGTTTCTTTTCTTTCATTAATCTCATTAATGAAGTCCTATCATATATGCTTCCTAAGCATCACAGAAGAAACGAAAATACAACGTACGCTTATGCCATCTGCATTCGTCACAGTGTCCCGTTATGTATCGTTAGGTTACTTAACTAACGACATAGCGGGATGGGACTAGCGCGGGTGCAAAACATGAGCAACGTCTACTATATATCTCATATATAATGTATAACAATTCATCTCAGAATCCATAGTGATCACATCACAGAGCAGCAGAAGAAACATATGAAATATTGGATATACTAAGAGGTCCGTGTTTTATTTTGAGCCTGTATAAAACACGGATTCCACGGTCGCAATGAATAGCCAAACCCACATCCCTAGACCCCTACGAGAGCGACAAGCGACCCTATCAATTCTAGAGTTAGGAGACCCGGACTCGACTCCTCGAGTTGGTCTCCCACTGGACTCTAGAACCCGGTTACTTGTGCTCCCCTCCTTGGGTCTATCATAATGCGGAAAAGTAAATAATATACAACAACGGTGACATCATCCTCAACCCGGAAGTGCCCCAATAAAAAAATATTACATACAATGAATTTTTAGATGAATGAAAATAAAAACTCTCATCTCATATAAAACCCCCGGCTATTCAAAACGCGACGATCCAATATAACATATCACAGCAACACATAACATCACATAGCATCAACGTAAGTAAATATGCGTATCCCAATTGTCATTGATATATAGCAACGAAACCGGCGATACACCACATATTATACTTACGGTTGCAGAATAGAAAATGTCAAACTACAACATTTGGAATCCATAATAACCTTAGACATCATAAACCCAAAATATCACATACTTTGGATTTCATGCCTAACTATATGAATTCCACATATTGTATCACATTACAGAAAGCTAGATGATGTTAAACAATTCGATCGAATCAACGAATTCCCAAAATTCCCAGAGAGATCAACACTTAAGCAGAATTAATAATGCCCAGAAGCATGCCCCAGTATCTACGGACCAACAGCTGAAGGGCCCGACCCAAGCCTCTCAAGTGGCGCCGCGGATCCGCCGCTAAAACCATGTTTTGGCCGTAGATCCGCGGTCACTTAGACAAGTTAGGGTTTCGTTCTTCAGGTGTGTCCATAGAATTACCTGCATGATTTTCTGAATATTTTTAACATGGAAAAATTTAACATTTTGAAAAATTTCCAGAAAGTGGGCAATATCGGGTTTTCGGAGTTCGTTCGAACTTCTAACTTTGCCTAGACAACTCATAATGCTCTAGCAAAGCTCTGATACCATTGTAGGGTTCTTAGGCATAACCACAAGGTTTCATAAGACATCAAACATGCCATATTTAAAAATTAGTGTGCCAAAAAACCCTAACTTAGGATTTAACTAGAGTTTTAGGAGCTAAACTAGAAAGTAAACAACTTTACATCTAAGTGATAACGGAATACAACCTTTGTAGACCAGTCCTTCACTTCAATAGCTCCTTGTAGTAGTCCCTTTGCTGCGATCATAGAACTTCCGGACTCTTGCATGGCTTCTCAAGGTGAAAGGAACGATCTTGCTTGAACTCTTCGAGGCCGAAGATGATCTACGTCGAGGAGACACTAACTCAAGCTACTACTTCACTAATGAGAGATTAGTGAAGCTAACAACCTATACTAAAGTGCTAATCTAGTAGAGGATGATGAAGTAGGAAGTGGGCTCACTTTAGTTTTATTTTTCTCACAATATTTTCTCACTTTGGAAAAAACTTAGAAAGCTTTTTCTCAAGGATGAAGAAGATGAAGTCAAGAGATGAGAATGAACTAATGAGGTGAGAGAATCAACCATGGGTGAGTTTGTATCATATAGCTAACTCATGTAGAGACATAACTATGGCTAAATTATAATGGTTAGGTTAATAAATATCTTAAGTAAAACAAAACTAGTGGACTAAGTCAATGCATCCACAAGCTTCTACAAGCTTCATGCATGTGGGTAATTATCCACTAATTTGGAATTACTTTAAATATTAAAACCCTACATTATAATTAGTATGGTGTAAGTCTCATACACCCATATAGTGTGTATCAACAACCATGACACAAAATAAAAACACAATTAATATATATCATATATATACTAAGTGTGCACATGTGAGAAAAATAAATGCTTAAGTGAGCTAATATTAGTTAATATAAACTAGTATATCAAATATACAATTATACACTAAATTATCAAATCAACACTTGATTTAATAATCCGGCTATATCACATATAACCGACTAATATTATATGGACCAACTTATCGAATCAACACTTGATTCGATAACCCGGTTATATCTTATATAACCGACCAATACAAATATCGCGAGAATAGAATACAGTATCACATACTCGTATTATTGTCGGTCCCGCGTATATCACATATATTCTCCTACTTCGTTTTTCCTGAGCCAGAAAAACCTCTATGTAGGACTCTAAAGACTCGTCAATACGCCGGCAGTAGGTAATGATCACATCAAGCACCCACAAGCCGTCAGCGGTACTAGCTGGACGTAACGGCTTCCTAGGTATTGAGAGATCAGAAGATCAACAAGCAAGCCCGCTCTAGCTCCTGTAAATCCTGTCAGTAACAAAACCGTACAGTCCGGTCTTCTAGTCTGATATGTCGCATATCCAGTCTAGGGACGGTAAACGTCAGACCCTAATAACCGATAAGTCATGCCGATATGAGGCTCATAACGGGTCTAGAAACTACTGATAACACTTACCAGTAAATCTCTAAATCAGCCCTGGCCAGGGACTTCCCTGTTATGGCCAATCGAGCACAGCGCAATATCAATCCCCAATACCGGGAGAGACGAAACCCCTCCTATCGCTCATTGTCTCCATGTGACTCGGGACTTTACCCAAAAACCACCGTTTTGCATGTCCTCTTGAACGTGGTAAGGTGGAAATCAAAGCACAGTGGGAATCACAGAAGACTCTATGACGATCTCGGGTCTACAGACTAACCTGTACCGGTGTCACCAGAGAACTGCTATCTGACGTCAAGTATAATACCATCTAGGAGTTCTCGGCGAGTCCGTCCAGTGTACCCAGTCTCCACTGAGCACCCGTATACCATCTTTGATGTCTAACACCAATAGATATAGGATCATCCATCGCCCATCACATGGGTCGAGAAGCGTATACGCTAGTCTACTCTAGTATATCGATGCCCCGTCTCGATACACCCATGACTAGGAACATTAAAGGATGAAATTATTGACTACCATGGCCCCACTAGTATGGTCTGCATCATAATCCTGGTAGTCAAGTACACATCCTAAGGGCTTTAGCAACATGTAACTACAAGACAGTATCAAGAGACAAGTATACATGTTAAGATAAAGAGCAACCAGATAGCATACTATCATGTCGAGTAAGAAAGTCTTCTCTATATATATCCAAGCATCCACTATAATATATATCATATATACAATAATGGCCTCTAGGGCATACATAAAACTAACAGATTCTAAGCATGGCAATTTGCCCGCCTGTCACGAAATCACCCTCTCCAAAGACATGTCTCCCAAGACTGATGCGGAGAGGGCTCGCATGAGCATAGTACCCTACGCTTCGGCGGTAGGGTCAATAATGTATATGATGTTATGTACTAGACCAGATGTAGCTTACACACTCAACGTGATAAGCAGGTATCATTCTGACCCTGGTGAGAAACATTGGATAGCAGTTAAGAACATTCTTAAGTACCTGAGAAGGACTAAAGAGATGTTCCTAGTATACGGTAATGGGGATCTCTAGATCGAGGGTTTTACCAACTCTAGCTTCCAAAGTGACAAGGATGACTCTAAGTCTGTCTCGGATTATGTGTTCACCCTCAACGGAGGGGCGGTCTGTTGGAAGAGCTCCAAACAGGATACTGTAGCAGACTCGACGATGGAGGCTGGGTATATTACTGCGAGCGATGCCGCAAAAGGAGCAGTCTGGATCAGGAAGTTTGTGTCTGAATTTCAGGTGGTTCCATCCATTGCTAATCCAATACCTTTGTATTGCGATAACAACGGAGCCATGGTTTTGGCAAAGGAACCACGGTCCCATCAGAAATCCAGACATATCTTGAGGTGGTATCACCTGATCAGGGAGATCGTGGATCGCCAGGAGACCAAGGTACGGAGAGTGGACACAAAAGTCAACACGGCAGATCCATTCACCAAGGCCATCCCTCAAATCCAGTTCGAGAGACTGTTCGTGATATTAGGCATGCGGTACGCCAGCTACCGGGTCTAATGCAGACAGTGGGTACTCATTGCGCCAATTACAGACCATAGTGCAAGTGGGAGATTGTTGGATATGTATGCCCTAGAGGCCTTCATTGTATAGGATGCTAGGGATATATATGTACAGGACAATTTTGTTTGATATGATAGTATGCTATTTGGTTTGACTTTATCTTAACATGTGATGTGTTTTACTTTATATTTCATATCTTATATACATGTTGATAAAGCCCGTAGGATCTTTGCCTAACTACCTGCGTTGTGATGTTGATAAACCCACTACCAGCGTACTGTCGAGTCTTTAGAGTCCCACATAGAGGGTTTCCCTGGATCAGGCGAGACGATGTAGAGGCCGTATGGTCTTACGACAGGGTTTCAATCGCATACGTGTACTGGCTACACGAATGATGTTCGGACGGATAATACTAGTGGGCTTTGGTTTAAGCCGGATCTTAGTAATACACTATTGGATTATACTTGTCTCTGTGTATCCGTATTTTTCGGAATACGGATACGGGTATGTATATACGGTGAAGGCATTCTTGTAATTTCACAAGAATGAGCTTCTAGAAGGAGACACCTAATTATTGATTTATCCTTTTTGATAAAGGATTAATGAGGTGGAAATTAGGAGACACTTGAGGAATGGGTTGAAAGCATGGCTTTGTTAATTCTTTATTCATTTGGAGTTCCTATACAAGCATGGTTGATTATTTTGAGACTAAACTAAACCATGCTTGAATTATTGCCACAGTACTTAGCCATTCTCTCATCTCATTCTCTAGATCATTATCCCTTTCTCATTCTCTCTCCTAGGTTTTGCTCTCCCTCTTCCTCAAGCCCATCCCTTCACATGTGTTGTGATCTATTGAGCATTAAGACTAAATAATCCATAGATCACACTCTACATCTACTTAGTAATCTCATCTAGCACATTAGATCAATAAGTTACTTCACTTGAGGTTGGAACTTGAAGGCCCTTGGGTGGATCTTCTATTACCTAAAGGAGACCGGCAAATGAGTTCGTTGGAAGCTTAGGAGGAGCCAAAGAAAGGAGTTCAAACTTGAAGCTCGATCCAAGAAGCAAAGAACCACTTGAAGACCCAAAGGACTTGACACGAGGGTATAACACTTTAACCGAGTAGTTAACACCCTGTTGTAGTTTATTTTTTGCTAGTTAAGGTTTAATCAAGATCCTAAAGTGGATAAAGTATATATTGCAAAGCCAAACATGATCTTTTGATGTGAGAAAAAATCGTTTTTGATGTATTCCGCCTCCCCGCGAACACGTGGGGTGTGCTACATAGACTTACAGGTACCCCAACTATGTGCCCTCAGGGTCAACGTTAATTTTGTGCCAGGGCCCTCTGCGAAGTTTTGGATCAATACGAGCTCATTTCGGACTCCCGGAGTGGGTTTTAGCATGGAATTTCTTGTCGGTTTTTAGCACACTTGATTTTCGGTGTTTTGGAAAATTGAAGTGTTGGCTATTTGTGTGCTGTGTTCGATTGTCATAGGCTTTTTGATGGTTGCGTGTATCATAACGTTTTGTAAAACATCGTCTAATTGCTATATGTATCAATTAGACGGGGTTACGGAATTGATACTCGCAAGTTTGCATGTTCTGTGATGGATATTGCTCAATAGTTATGGTTATGTTGGATTTGTCACGATGGATAGCCCAGAGTGTGTAGTATAAGATGTAATTCTCTGTGATGTAATGTATATTCATATTGCATTGCAAACTTCCGACATGTGGACTGTCATCACTGCGGCTTGTATTATTCATTGGGGCGCGTCCAGGTTGCGGACGTAGTCACCGTTGTATATTCAGTTTTTCCATTACATGTAGAAGGATTACCCTACGGCGGAGTGCTCGAGACAGGTTCTAGAGGGCAACGGACCACCATCCCATAGCGTTGAGACCGGGTTGCCTTACTCTAGAATTGGCTTGCTATTCGCCACACTCGTAGGGGGTATAGGTTTGACCAACGAAGAGGTGCCCAAGTCATCGGATCTTGGAAGTGCTGGGTGGTCCACTCATTTTGTTGATTGGGATTGCCTCGCTTCTAGGATTGGCAGGTGTCTTTCCATACTCGTAGGAATCTAGGATCCGATACTACGGGCTATCCACACGACCGGAAAATTACATTTCATATTTAGCTCCATTGAAATGTACTTTTCCTATATTATCCATTTTCCATTCTGTGTTTGCTTCTGCTGTGATGCTTCTGTGATGTTACTTGATATTATGCGTGAGACGAATGTTGCTATATATATTATATATTTAGTAGACGCTGTATATGTTTTGCATCCGCGCTAGTCCTTTCCCTGCCCTACCGTAAGTTAAGTAACCTTACGATGAAGACCCGGGACCCTGTGGCGAATGTGGATGGCATATATGTGCATGCCTATCTTCGTTTCTTTTCTGGCATGATATGATTAATTGATGGGACTGCATTAATTCTGATTAATGCAATGAAAATAAACCTAAATGATGTTGTCGGAACCAATTTTTAAAACTGCTAGGTTTTCTTCAAAACCATGGTCATATTATTTTGCTTTGCATTGAGGTATTTAGTTAGGAATATCCTGCACTTACTTCTATGAGGGAAGAGTCTTGAACCCTTCAAAGGGAGTTTCCTCTTAAGAAACGGTTTATGTTACTAGTTTTAAATATGGAGCCTAAAACACCCCTTTTTAAAACTATTTGGTTCCTTCAAAAATATCAAGTTCATTATGTTAATGGTTTCTCGCCAAAAACCAGTTGTAGCCCTCCATCATTTCCTACGAGTAGTGTTTAGTATTCGTGCTACGTTTGTTGACCTTGTCAAGGCATAGTGTGCGGTGGCTAATTGGTGCTTGTTTGTAGCATTAAATACGATTGGTTAGGACAGTCGTTCGATCTTGTTGACCTTGTCAAGGGTCTATGTAGGTGGGTCTAATGCAATTAAGATAATGATGGGTTGAACTTGACTAGGACTCTTTGACTTGTTGACCTTGTAAAGGTCACTTGGGTCCTAGGGGAAAAAACCATATCAGGAGTTTCAAACATAAAGGAAACTAGTCAGGCATGCGCATACCTTCTGGAGTGTGGTGACTTGAGTGGTTTCCATCAAGTTATCACACGATGATAGTTGGGTCCCAATTCCCACTGATGAGTAAGTGTTACTCCTTGAGTGATTTTCAGATGATCCAGACTAATTCTCCTTTTAGAATTTGAAGGAGAATTCGAGGAAACAGTAGGAGCCATCCTGATTAGATAAAATGATTAATCAATCTAACTTAGGTTAGAGTGCACGCTGAGTGTTTCTTTTTTTTTCTCTCTCTCTCTTTTGTAGCGACCATGACTTACCTTTAACTAAAACTCATGAACCAACTTAACCGAACCTTCTTACACACATTGGTTTTGGATTGTCAAAATTCACGACAAAGTCGCATATATTCCTGCCACTCCTACTTTCCCTTTGCATTTCTTCATAACACTCCGTATTACTACGCCATATTGCTTGGAAAGGTCGTCTCGTATAGTTACATACGAACTCGAAGAAACTTGTTTCAGTTCGAGAATGATCACGATTTCTGGAGAAATTCAATAAGATTATTCGGTTGTCTTTTATCTTACCTTCTTTCAGATTGTGAGGGCTCCTAGTATTAGAAGAGTACACCTATTACGCTTATTGGATAGTCTTCTTCCAAACCTTAGGCCGGTGTCGAATAGTAGGGAAAGAAGAAAACCAATTAGCCTAAATGCAATGTATAGAAGCTAAGAAGTAAATGTAATTCAAAGTTGCATGCTCTACAAGATTTGTAGATAAGCGGAATGTCAAAAAATGAATTTTGTGATCATGCAATCAATACTTTTAACCCAACATCTACCACAAAACCCTGACTAGCAAGACTACATAAGTAGTTATTCTACTGTGTTAGAATCTTATACATATTGGATTCATGTCCTTCAGGTCTTGAATCCTTTTCTTGAGCTCCTTTTGGGGTCTTCGGTGTAGTTTGGTTGCCAGTCTCCTGAATCCTAGATGATCCACCCGAAAGTCCGAAGTTCAAGCTTCAACTTTCAAAATGAAAGTAACTTAACTAACTAGATTACTAATCTAGCTAGTCAAGAATGAGTGGAGATGATTAGTGGTGAGTTTTCTATCTCAATAACCCTTGTTTCTCAACTCATGAGAATTATAGGGTTTTTGTGAAGGGGAGAAACCAAAGAAGCAAGAGAAGATGGCAACTCAAGAATGAGCTCAAGAAAAAACTCTAGCAACCATGAAGAATGGTTACTCCAAGATAATATCAAGTCTTTTTTTTCTTTACAAAAACTTGCCATACTTCAATAGTGATCACAATAAATGTCCAAACCATGCTTCATGCCATGTGTCCTTTACACCTTATTTTCTATTTATCAATAAATAGAAAATAACACATTCTGAGGCGTCCCCTTCTAGAATGTATTTTGTATAAAAAATATTTTCTACCGTATATACATACCCATATTCGTATCAAAATACGAATACCCAAGAGATAGAATAATACCACTAAAAATAATACTAGCGTTGAATCAATATCTGATTTAATGAACCGGTTTAATTCTAAGCCCACTAGTATTAAAATCCGTCCGATTAAATTCCACGCAACTGGTACACGCAATCAATCGGAACCCTGCATGTATAAACATACGGCCTCCACATCGTTTCGCCTGAACCAGAGAAATCTTCTGTGTGGGACTCTAAAGACTCGACAGTACACTGGCAGTAGGTTTAACCACAAGCGCGTCAGCGGTACTAGCTGTACGTAACAGCTACCCATGTACCTGTCGAAAAGAAGGCCGGCGAGCAAACTTATCTGAACCCCACTGAGAGTATCACATATCAGGTCTAGGGGTGGTTAACATCAGTACAGCTAGTACCGCTGACAATATCCGTACAGTCCGGTCTGTTCGCCTGAGAGTATCGCATATCAGGTCTAGGGGTGGTTAACTCAAACCCCTACTAACCCTGATAAGTCGTGCTGGTGTAGCTCAAGACCATCCGAGAAATTACTGATCTAAGTATCAGTAATTCTCAACTGCCCTGGCCAGGGGTTTATGGCGTTGACCAACCAAACACAGTACGACATCGACTCCCAATACCAGGAGAGATGAATCCCTAACAATCACTCACTGCCTCCATGTGGCTCGGGACTGTACCCAATTAAAATCTGTTTGCATGAATCCTTTGAGCCGTGGTAGGGTAGTAATCAAAGCACAGTGGGAACTCACACGAGACAAATGATGATCTTAGGTCTATAAACTACCTGTACACATGTCACATGAGAACTACCATCTGACGCTAGGTATAATACCATCCAGCAGTTCTCGGCAAGTCCGTCCAGTGTACCCACCCATAGTGAATACATATATACAATCTTAGGTGAAACACACCAATGGCTGTGAGACTAACCATCGCCCTCGTCGGGGTCAAGAAATGTATACAACAATCTATTCTGGAATATCGATGCATTGTCTCGATATTCCTACGACTGGGGACACTTTTAAGGATGTGCTTATAGACTGCCCAGCCTTCATAAGTATGACCACCATCACAACGCTGGTAGTCAAGCATATCCTACGGGCTTTATCAACATGTATAGGTAGTACGTAATAACAAGTAGAACATACGTACATGTTAAGATAAAGTCAAACCAGATAGATATTATCATTTTGAGTAAGATTGTCTTATATATATACATATCCATAGTATCCATTACAAATAATGGCCTCTAGGGCACATATATATATCCTGATATATACATATCCATTGTACCCATTACAAATAATGGGCTCTAGGGCATATATATCCTACAATCTCCCACATGCACTAGAACCAATTATTTGCATAGCGCATCCCCAATATCTCGCACAGCCACTCGAACTGTTCTTGAGGTAAAGCCTTCGTGAATAGATCCGTTGTGTTGTTTTTTGTGTCCACTCTCTGAACCTCGATCTCCTTACGATCCACGATCTCCCTGATTAGGTGATACCGCCACAAGATATGTCTGGATTTATGATGGGACCTTGGTTCCTTCGCTAAAGCTACAGCCCTATTGTTATCGTAATACAAAGGTATTGGATTGGTAATGGAGGGAATGACTTGAAGTTGAAATGAACATCCTCATCCAGACCGCCTCTTTTGCGGTATCGTTAGCAGCTATATACTCAGCTTCCATCATTAAGTCTGCGAAGGTGTCTTATTTGAAAATCTTCCAACACACTGCCCCTCCATTGAGGGTAAACACATAACCCGAAACAGATTTCTAGTCATCGTTGTCACTTTAGAAGCTTGAGTCGATAAAAGCCTCGATCTGGATGTCCCCATTATCGTACACTAAGAACATCTCCTTAGTCCTTCTTAGGTACTTGAGAATGTTCTTTACTGCTATCCAATACTTCTCACCCGAGTTTGACTGATACCTACTTACCAAACTAAGTGCGTAAGCTACGTCAGGTCTGGTACATAACATCGCATACATTATAGATCCTACCGCCGAAGCGTAGGATATAATGCTCATGCGAGCCCTCTCTTCATCAGTCTTTGGAGAGGGTGATCCCGTGACAAGCGGGTAAATTCCCACTCTTGGAATCTTCCATACTAAACCTCTTCAGTATGGTGTCAATGTACCTGTACTGTGAAAGTTCCAACATTCTTTCAGACCTATCACGATAGATCTTAATCCCCAGAATGTAGGAGGCATCACCCAAGTCTTTCATGGAGAACTTCTGTGACAATAAGAGCTTGATTGATTGTAGCATAGGGATGTCATTCCCCATCAGGAGTATGTCATCCACGTACAGAACGAGGAAGACTACTGCTCCTCATACAATCTTCCTATAAATGTATGGTTCATCTACATTTTTTATAAAGTCAAATTCTTTGACCGTCTCATCAAAGCAGATGTTCCAACTCCGCGATACTTGCTTTAATCCATAAATGGATTTAAGCAACTTGCACACCTTTCCGCTGCTCCCACTGTCTAAGAAACCTTCTGGCTGATCCATGTAAACACTCTCTTCTAAATTTTCATTTAGAAAAGCTGTTTTCACTACCATCTGTTAGATGTCATAGTCATGGAAGGCAGCAATGGCAAGCAAGATCCAAATGGATTTAAGCATAGCCACTGGAGAAAAAGTTTCATCATAGTCCAATCCTGGTTTTTGACGAAAACCTTTTGCAACAAGTCTAGCTTTGTAGGTTTCCACTTGTCTATCTGCACCAATCTTCTTCATGAAGATCCATTTGCATCCAACGGGTTTTACCACAGGAGGAACAACTTCTAAAGTCCATACTTTATTGGTGTACATGGATTCCATTTCGAATCTCATAGCATCCAGCAACTTCACGGAGTCCTTACTGGTGATAGCCTGCTGAAAATTAGTTGGCTCATCATCATTGATAATGCAATCCTCTCGATCCCCGTCTATGAGAAACCCATAGTATCTCTCTGGCGGATGAGAATGCCTACTAGATCTGCGGAGCGGTGTCGGTTCATCAGGCTCTATTGAAACCTGAGATTCTACTAGGTCCTCAATAGTAGTTTGTGGTTCTGGAATTTCTTCCAGTTCTACCGTGCTCCCACTAATTTCCTTTGCAAGAAATTTGCTCTCTAAAAAGACTATGTGGCGAGCGAAAAACACTTTTTGTTCTTCAGTATGGTAGACAAGATACCCCTTGGAATCTTGGGGTATCCTACAAACTTATCATGCCTCGAGCTTGTCCGGATTCTGCTTTTTGACAAAAGCTGGACACCCCCATATCTTAAGATACTTAAGACGTGGTCTCTCCCCACTCCACATTTCATATGGAGTGGTAGGCACAGGCTTAGTTAGAACCCTATTCAATAGGTATGCTGCTGATTCCAGCGCAAAACCCTAGAAGGAAAGAGGTAACTCAGCACTACTCATCATGGAACACACCATATCAAGTACCGTTCAATTCTTTCTCTCTGATATACCGTTATGCTGAGGTGTATACGGAGGAGTAAGCTGAGAGAGAAATCCATTCTCTTTTAAGCATTCAAGGAAACTGGTACTTAAGTATTCTCCACTCTAATCAGATCGAAGTACCTCGGTACTTTTACCCGTTTGTTTCTCCATTTCATTTTTATACTCCTTGAATTTCTCAAAGGCCTCGGATTTTTGTTTCATTAAGAATACATGTCCATACCATGAGAAATCATCAGTAAAAGTGATGATGAGGTAGGAGTAACCGCTTCGTACATGTGTAGACATCAGACCATATCATCACTGTGTATGAGTCCTAAGAGCTCAGTTGCTCTTTTTCCGTGTCCTGTGAACGGAGATTTGGTCATCTTTCCTTTGATACATGATTGACAAGTTGCATATGATACATATTCAAATGGATCAAAATATCCATCTTTATACAACTTAGTCAACCTTGTTTCACTAAAATGACTAAGTCTACAATGCCATAAGAAGGTTTAGTTTGAATCTGGAGCCTTTCTTTTGAGTGTGTTTTGGATGTTAAAAACTTGATGTTGATTGAGTACATATATGCCATTATCCAATGTTCCAGACCCAATCAGTTCTTGATTTAGATGAATATTCATGAAATTTCTTTCAAGTGCAAAATTATATCCTTCATTAGATAATAAAGATACTGATATAATATTACATAGCATACTATGTACACAAAAACAGCTATACAACACAAAAATGTATCCACTTGTCAACCTCAGGTGATAATCCCCTACCGCAACAGCATCCACGTTTGCTCCGTTGCCAACCATGAGAGTCATATCACCTGCCTTTAGTACTCTACGATTTTTCAGAGCCTGCAAAAAATTACAAATGTGAGAAACAGAACCAGTATCTAGTATCCATGTTGTAGAGTTTACTAAAAACGGTTTTCGCTTACGAACACACCTGAAGAAGAAGTATCAGCTTGCTTCGTGTCCTTGCCCTTGGCTTTGAAAGCCTTGCAATCCTTCTTCCAGTGCCCATTTTTATGACAGTAGTAGCACTCATCCTTTTTTGCTTTTACTCTCCCCGATTTGTTCATTCTTTACACCTTTTTGACACCTCCTTTCGGCTTGGTGGTGGTCATCTTCTTCTTCCCCTTAGCTTTCGCATTGGATTTAGAAGAGGAAGATTCCCTAAAAATAAGAATAGGTGTCTTCTCCTTTTTCAAGGAGCTCTCCGCTACCCTCAACATGTTAAGGAGCTTTGAAAGATTAGATTCCATTCTATACATGTTAACGTTTAACATGAATTGAGAGAAGGTGTGAGGAATGGACTGTAGAATCAAATCAATGTATAACTCGTTCTCTAACATGCATCCCAGGTTTGTGAGTTCCTCAATGAGAGTGATCATCTTTAGGACATGCTCTTTTACAGGTGATCCGGGAGCTAACCTCATATGGAATAATTTCCTTGAGGTCTCGTACCTTGCGATACGAGAGTGATCTCCATACAAATCCTTGCAGTGGAGAAAAATGGATTTGATGTCCATATTCTCATGCTGCTTCTGGAGTTCATTATTTATGGACGCCAGCACGATGCACTTAGCTTTCTCCAAATCTAGATCCTACGTTTTGTGGACCTCGATGTCCGTAACTGAGGAGTCTAGTCCTAGGACAAGGGGAGCAATACTGGTGAGGACGTATGCTTCTTTGTCATAAGTAAGTGCAATGTTGACGTTCCTTAGCTAATCTTTATAGTTTGGCTCAATCAGCGTATTTTTTTCAAGTAGTAGTTTAAGTCCCATCATCGTTGCTGCCAGAGAGAGAAAAAGAAACACTCAGCGTATGCTCTTGTAAAATTAGATTGGTTTATTATCTTATCTAACCAGGATGGCTCCCACTATTTTCTCGAATTCTCTATCAAACCTTAAAAGGAGAACTAGTTGAGATCATTTACAATTTACAAGTTCGGTAACCGTTCAGCCAGGTGGGTGTTGGTACTCCGAGGGAAGTTCCCCATGCTCTCGAGTGGACCTAATTAAAATAAACCTCGTTTCCACAGAGGCGTAGCCCCGTTAACACTTTCTAGACACCTAATAGGTTAGCTAATTATGAAGTGAAAAGTATCTCCCAAGAGTAATCCTATTCATCAGTAGGATCGGGATCTAACTATCATTGTGTGATGACCTAGATGGAAGCCACTCTTATCACCACACTCCATAAGGTATGCTAAATCTGCAAGTTTCCTTTGTGTTTGAAACTCCTGATATGATTTTTGCCCCAAGCTCTTATGACGTTGACGAAGGCCAACAAATCATAAGATGCAAATCAAGTTCTTCCCATCGTTGTCCTGATTAATTTAGACCCACCCGTACTCGCCATTGATGAAGGCCAACAAGGATGTACGACTGTCCAAAACCAATGCATCTATCTATACTATAAACAAGCAACACACCGCTAACATTCACTATGCCTTGACGAAGGCCAACAAATATAGCATGAATACGATGTGCTACTCATTTGAAATGATGAAGGGATACGGCTAGTTTTTGGCGAAAACCTTGAACGTAATGAACTTATATCGTTGAAGGAACGATAGCTTTGAAAAGGAGTAGTTCAAACTCCGCCTTTTAAATGAGTGTTTTGAAAAGAACCGAGTGGGTTTTCAAAATGTTCCAACAACATATTATTAGGTTTCTTATCTTGCATTATTAAGGATTAATGCGGTCCCATCATTCAATTCCTATCACACCAGAAAAGAACGAAAATAAAATGTACATATATGCCATCCGCATTCGCCACGGGCCCCGCATGCACCATTAGGTTACTTAACTAACGGCAGAGTGGGGGTAGAACTAGCGCGGATGCAAAACATATACAACATCTACTAGTGTGTGTGTGTGAGTATAACCATTCATCCCAGGCATGATATAAGCAACATCATATAAAACTAATAAGCAAAAAGTAATAGCGGATAATTTTGGAGCCCTGAGTTTCATTTGAACCATAAATGAAACTCGACGTTCCCTGTCGTGTGGATAGCCTGTGCAATAAAGAACCTAGACCTCTACGAGCGCAACAAGTTACCCACCAATCCCGGAAGTGAGGAAACCCCAATCAACAAAGTGAATGGGTCATCCAGCACTTCACGGAATTCGGTAACTTATGCACCCACTATTGGTCATCCTATACCCCCTACGAGTGTGGCGAGTAGCCTACTAATTCTAGAGTAAGGCACTTCGATCTCAACTCTATGAGATGGGGCCCCGTTGCCCTCTAGAACCCGGATACTCGAGCAATCCTCCGCGGGGTAATCCTAGTACAGAAAAAGTAAAATATATACAACGGTGGCATTGACCTCAACCCGGCCGTGCCCCGATAAAAAAATATACAACCGGGCGAAAACAGCAATCCACATGTTAGACGCTCGCCCCGCAATAATGAATATACAAATGAATCAACACTATATTACAACCATTTCACTATAGGCTATCCACCATGGCAAATTATCCATAACAACAGTGCAACACAGAACAACAACGCGAATATCATATTCGTAAACCCGTCTGATTGTACATATAGCAATCAGTCGGGTTATACCGCTCAGTGATATTCACAGTCACAGAAACAAATACACAGAAAAGCAAGAATTTAGAATTTTGATCGATTAAAACTTTCCGCATTTACCCCCATTGACAAACCAGTACACAAACAAATCTGGGCAAAAACCAAATGTACCAAAAATCACATTTCCATGAACTTGAACCCCAGTAGCACCGTAGCCACAATTAGGCCGCAGATCCGCTGCCAAAATTTTTCTTGGCTGTAGAAAAACCTGCACATAATTTTAAGGTCACTGAAAATATTTTTTTAACAACTTTAAAAGTTGAACAGCAAGCTAGTTATGGAGATGCGATTCGGATAATTTCTATCGATCGAAGTTCTAAATATATCCAAACTAGCTAGTTAAGGTTTATGGTCCGGCTCTGATACCATGTAAGTCAAAGTTGCATGCTCTACAAGGTTTGTAGAGAAGCGGAATTTCAAAAAACGAATTTCGTGATCATGCAATCAAGAATTTTAACCCAAGATCTACCACAAAACCCTAATTAGCAAGCCTACATAGGTAGTTATTCTACTGTGTTAGAATCTTACACCTATCAGATTCGTGTCCTTCGGGTCTTGAATCCTCTTCTTGAGCTCCTTTTAGGGTCTTCGGTATAGTTTGGTTGCCGGTCTCCTGGATCATAGATGATCCACCCGAAGGTCCTAGGTTCAAACTTCAACTTTCAAATTAAAAGTAACTTAACTAACTAGATAGCTAATCCAGCTAGTCAAGAATGAGTGGAGATAATTAGTGGTGAGTTTTCTATCTCAAAAACCCTTGTTTCTCAACTCATGAGAATGATAGGGTTTTTTTGAAGGGGAGAAACCAAAGAAGCAAGAGGAGATGGAAACTCAAGAATGAGCTTAAGAAAAAACTCTTGCAACCATGAAGAATGGCTACTCCAAGATAATATCAAGTCTTTTTTCCTTTAAAAAATCTAGCCATACTTCAATAGTGATCATAATAAATGTCCAAACTATGCTTCATGCCACGCCTCCTTTACACCTCATTTTCTATTTATCAATAAATAGAAAATCGCACATTATGAGGTGTCCTCTTCTAGAATGTATTCTGTAAAAAATACTTTCTACCGTATATACATACCCGTATTCGTATCAAAATACGAATACCCAAGAGATAGAATAATACCACTAAAAATAATACTAGGATTAAATCAATATCTGATTTAATTAACCGGCTTAATCCTAAGCCCGTTAGTATTAAAAAACCGTCTGATTAAATTCCGCACAACTGGTACACGCAATCAATCGGAACCTGCACGTATAAACATATGGCCTCCACATCGTTTCTCCCGAACATGAGAAACCTTCTGTGTGGAACTCTAAAGACTCGACGGTACATTGGCAGTGGATTCAACCACAAGTGCGTCAGCGGTACCAACTGTACGTAACGGCTATCTAAGTACCTGTCGAAAAGAAAGCCGACAAGCAAACTCATATAAACCCCTACTGAGCCTAACCGTGACAATATCCGTACTTTCCATTCTGTTCATCTGAGAGTATCGCATATCGGGTCTAGGGAGTGGTTAACGTCAGACCCCTACTAACCCTGATAAGTCATGCTGGTGTGGCTCAAGACCATCTGAGAAATTACTGATCTAACTATCAGTAATTCTCAACTGCCATGGCCAGAGGCTTATGGCGTTGACCAACAAAACACAATGCGACATCGACTCCCAATACCGGGAGAGACGAATCCCTAACAATCACTCACTGTCTCCATGTGGTTTGGGACTGTACCCAATTAGAACCTGTTTGCATGACTCCTTTGAGCCGTAGTAAGGTAGTAATCAAAGCACAGTGGGAACTCACATGAGGCAAATGATGATCTTAGGTCTAGAGACTACCTCTACACATGTCACACGAGAACTGCCATTTGATGCTAGGTATAATACCATCCAACAGTTATTGGCGAGTTCGTCCAGTGTACCTACCCATAGTGAGCACATGTATACAATTTTAGATGAAACACACCAATGGCTGTGAGACTAAACTGTTAGTGTATATGCCCTAGGGGCCATTATTGTATCATACTTGTATGTATATTACTTAATGGAAGTTTGGGATATTCACAGTTGTATATACAGTCTTGCTAAAAATGGTAGTATGCTACTTGGTTTGTGTCTACTTTAATATGTGCATATGTTTCTTGTAACGTATCACTTATACATATTAGTAGAGCCCATAGGATCTTTGCTTGATTACCAGCGTTGTGATGGCAGTCACACTAGTGGGGGCTGGGTAGTCTGTAAGCAACATCCTATACAGGTCCCTGGTCGTTAGATTATCGAGATAGGGCATCGATATTCCGGAGTAGACTAAGTATGTACGCTTCTCATCCCAGTTGGGGAGATGGTCTGTCCCACAGCCATCAGTACGTCGTACTGGAGATAGTATACAGGTGCTCGTTAGGTTATGGGTACACCGGACATGACTCGCCGGGGAACTGATTGGTTGGTATTATACCCATCGTCAGTTAACAGTTCCCAGGTGACATGAGTACAGCATAGTCCGCAGACTTGACACTGCTACTTCGCCTCGATTGTGTCCCACTGTTCTTAGATTGCTACGCTACCACGGCTTAAAGGAGTCGTGCAAACAGGTAGCAGTTGGGTGCAGTCCGAGCACTTGGAGGCAGTGGCGGTTAGATAGGATTCGTCTCTCCCGGTATTGGGAGTTGATATCGTGCTGTGTCAGAGAGCCATTACGCAAAGTCCCTGGCCAGGGAAAGCGAAATATACTGGTATGTTCTAGTAGCTTCTCAGGGTGTAATGGGATTCGCTCCGACACGACTTATACTGCTATTAGGGGACTGACGCTTGCCGCCCCCTAGGCTTGATATGCGATATTCTTAGACGAACAGACCGGACTGTACGAAGATTGTCACATTAGGCTCAGTAGGAGTTCAGATAGGTTTCCTCATCATCTTTCTTATCGACATCTACCTGGGGACCGTTACGTACAGCTAGTGCCGCTTGCGGTCTGTGGTTAAACCCACTACCAGCGTAGTGTCGAGTCTTTAGAGTCCCACACAGAGAGTTTCCCTGCTCCAGACGAAACGATATAGAGGTCGTATGGTTTTACGACAAGGGTTCGGATGCGTATGTGTGTTTACACACGTACGACTTTTCGGACAGTTTTTACTAGCCGGCTTTGGATTAAGCCAGATTCTATTATCGGGTTATTGGATTTATACAGTTTAAAGTTTTTCCGTGTTTTCACGGATTGGAGGGGCGTTCTCGTAATTTGTCGGGAAGTTTCTAGAAGAGTGGTGACTAAGGGGTTAAGGTGGCATGAGCATTAAATGCTTAATGACTCATTTGTGTGATTCATCCTTAGCATTAAATGATTCATTAATGAGTTAATGAGTCATATGATGAATCACACAAAGGTGAATTCGTCAATCATGATGATTAATCATTTATATTATTTATTTGATTAATTGTTATGGTTGTTATATTCATATGAGTTCATTATTCATTCTCATTAGCATCTTCACCTTCTCTCTCCTCAAGCTCACTCTCTCTTCAAACCCTAACCCTAATCTCACATGACTTGAGATCAAGGGTTAGCTAGACTAATACATCCATAACCTCACTCTATATCCCCTAGGTAGCTTAGATTAGCACTTTAAGCAACCTAGTTATCTCAAGTTTGAGATTAAGCTTAGCGTAGGAGCTTTCAGGTGGATCGTCTTTGATTCGAGGAGGCCGTTGAGGTGCCGATGTTCCAAGGAGCCTACGAGAAGTGGAGGACAGCGATGAAGACCCAAAGGATAAGTAACGTGAGGTATAACTTCGTATCCGAGTAGTTAAACCTCTAGTAGTTAGTTAGCAATGGTTTAGAAATGATTCATGCGCTCAAGTCCGTGTTACGAAGTTTTGATAATCGTTTTTCATATATTCCGCCTCCCCGCAAGTTCGTGGGTTGCGTGACATTGACTTACAGTGGTATCAGAGCCAACTAAACCATTACTAGCTTGTTAGCAACTAATTAGAAGTTCGATCGACGGAAAACACGAAAACAAAATCCTGAAAATTCCTAGTTGCTGTTAATTTTAAACCTGTCTGAAAAATTATTTGATATGTCTTAAAAATCACAGCAGGAAATTTTATGAATTCTGGGAAAATACGAGTGCACAAAACGACAAGACAGCCGCGGATCCACGGCAAAACAGTGCTTTTGGCCGCGGATCCGCCGCGGAGTCAACTCGGTTTTGACTCGTATTTTCACTATTATTCATTGTTTGTGGTGTTTTGTCTTCCTGTATATACTGTTTCTGCCCAGGTTACTTCAGTGCTGGTTTGCTTTTGGGGTAGACACGGAATATAGTATTTGATCAATGTTCTAAGATATTTGCTAACTGAGTTTTTATCTGTAATGTTTAATGTGTTCGTAAACCTCCCCTAACTGCTAGTATGTCGGTTGGTAGGGGGTTGCACATTTCTGAACTGTTTACTATTTGTGTATATGAACTGTATTGGACTGTTGTGATGATTAGCCGGGGTTTTGAGATGGGTTTAATATTCATTCATTCGATGTAAATGTAATATGATGTAATATTCTTTTGCGGGGCACATCCAGGTTGCGGTTATAGCCACCGTTGTATTATTTCTTTTTACTGTTTTTTCTCCTAGGATAGACCCAAGGTGGGGTGCACAAACTACCGGGTACTTTGAAGTGTTTAGTGGCCTACTCACTTTGTTGAGGGAGACCGCTTCACTTCGGGTACTTGGCTGGTAGTTTGCCATACCCGTAGGGGTCTAGGGTGGGGTAATGGCTATTCATCACAACTGTGTAATCCATCTTTTATTGCAGGCTCAAAGCAAATACGGATTGCTAATAAATCCAATAAAGTTCATCTGTAATCTGGAATGCTTATTATTGCGTCTGACGAATGTACAATATCTATATATGATAGCTATTAGACGTCACTTATGTTTTACACCCACGCTAGCCCAGCCCCCGCTCTGTCTTTAGTTAAGTAACATAACGGGTGATGACGGGACCCCGTGGCGAATACGGATGGCATACGAGAACGTGGTATTTTCGTTGTTTTCTGCAATGATAGGATAAATGATGGGACGTATTATTATAATGCAAAGAAAATAAACCAAAGTTAAGTCGTTGGAACAAATTTAAAAGAAACCACTCGGTTATTTTATTAAGATCAGAATTTTTAAATTACGGAGCTTTAACCACTCCTTTTAAAAGGTATCAGGTTCCTTCGATTATATCAAGTTCACTACGTTCACGGTTTTGCCAAAACCATTCGTAGCCCTCCGTCATTTCTTATGGATGGTCAGTAGCATTCAAGCTATGTTTGTTGGCCCTTAGTCAAGGCATAGTGTTTGGTAGCTGCTGGGGTATTCATTTGTTGCATAGATAGATGCGTTGGTTTGGGACAGTCATATTACTTTGTTGGCCCTTAGTCAAGAGTATGTATGGGTGGGTTCAAATTAAACTGGACAATGACGGGTAGAACTTGACATGTGACTTATGATTTGTTGGCCCTTAGTCAAGGTCATAAGAGCATGGGGCAAAAATCTATATCGGGAATTTCTAAGGAAACTGAAATTTGCAGAGAGATGCATACCATTTTAGAGTTTGATGAATGTTGGTAGGATTCCTTCAACATTATCATACGATGATATTTTGGATCCCGATCCTACTGTAAGTACGAGCTACTTATCAGGAGATTCGTCACTTAACGATCAATGCTATAAACCAAGTAGGTGCCTAGAAAGGTGTCAGAGGGGTTAAGCCCCCAGAGAAAAGAGGTTCTTTAATTAAGGAACTTCGCGAAAGCGTTGGAAAACCTCCCTCAAAGTATCGACACTGGCCTGGCTGAACGGTTAAGCAAGTATTGTACGGTGAGAATAGTCCTGGCAAATTCTTCTTTTATGGTTTGAGGAGGGATTCGAGAAACAGTGGGAGCCATCCTGTTTAGATAAATTAAACCACTCTAAACTTGCAACAGCATCATGCTAATAATGTTTTCTTCTCTCTCTCTTAACTGCAGCGATCTTGTGACCACACATAGGTTACATCTAGATAAATATTTGACTGATTCTGACTTATATGACTGGCAAAGGTCTGTCCAGATGTCCATTGCCTATGACAAACTGGACCACCATATTACTACTCAAGATCCCGCCGTCCCAGGTCCAGTTTCCACTGTCGCGGATATGGATATCCGTCAGAAAAGGGAAAAAGATAAAGCGAAAGCCAAATGCCTCGTGTTAGCTTCAGTTGATGGTGTATACCAGAAGCAGCACGAGAAGATGGACTTAGTTTCCATCTTTCTCCATAACAAAGATTTATATGGAGAGCAATCTCATATCGCAAGATATAAGACCTCGAACGAATTAATTCAAGCGAGGTTGGCTGACGGGTCATCTGTAGGGGACAATGTTCTTACAATGACTAGCTGTATTGATGAGCTCCAAGACCTGGAGACCGCGTTGGGAAACGAGTCAGACACTGACTTGATTCTACAGTCTCTACCTCTTACCCTGAAAGAAACCAGGGAAGTAAAAGGAAAGAGAAGGGCAAAAGTTTCGGGACTGGATAAACTAAAAGAGGGACGTTCCTATTGTTACAGGAATAAACATTGGCAGAATGATTGCAGGGCTAGCAAAGCCAGTAGCCAGGATTCGAAGCATGTTGTGGCTTCAGCCTCTAGTGTATTTGTAATTGAGAACTGTTTGTCAGTTAACCCTACTTCCTGGGTATTAGATACCGGGTCTGGATCTCATATCTGTAATTCATTACAGGCTCTGAGAAACCGTAGGGTTATCGGGATAGGTGATATGACCCTCACGGTTGCTAACGGAATGAGCATGAACGCTGAATCCGTAGGGGAATATCATCTTGGACTGACAACTGGGCAGATATTGATTCTGCGTAACTGTTTTTATGTACCAGGAACAAGTTGTAATATCATATCTGTATCCTTACTTTCTATGGAAGGATATAATTTTACTTTTGAAAGTGATGTGGTTCACATCCACCTAAATCAAGTTCTGATTGGGTCAGGCACATTACAAAACGGAATATACGTATTAAATCAAGCTCATATTTTCAGTATCTAGAGCACACTTAAAAGAAAGTCTCCAGAAATAAATCAGGTTTTCTTATGGCACTGTAGACTTGGTCACATCAATGAGAGAAGGTTGACTAAGTTACATAAAGAAGGATATTTGAATCCGTTCGAATATCAATCTTATGCTACTTCTGAATCTTGTTTCATGGGAAAGATGACAAAGACTCCGTTTTCTGGACACGGAGTAAGAGCAAGCGAGCTCTTAGGACTCGTACACAGTGACGTGTGCGGTCCAATGTCTATACATGCGCGAGGAGGTTATTCCTACTTCATTACTTTTACGGACGATTTTTCTAGGTACGGATATATTTTCTTAATGAAGCATAAATCTGAGGCCTTTGAAAAATTCCAAGAATATAAGAATGAAGTAGAAAAGCAAACCGGCAAAAGTATCAAGACACTGAGATCTGATCAAGGTGGTGAATACTTAAGTGCCGAGTTCCTAGGTTACTTAAAAGAGAATGGAATTCTCTCTCAACTTACTCCTCCATACATACCACAACACAACGGTGTATCGGAAAGGAGGAATCGAACCCTATTGGATATGGTTCGTTCCATGATGAGTAACGCTGAGTTACCATGATCATTCTGGGGATATGCACTAGAATCAGCTGCATATCTTTTGAACCAGGTTCCTACGAAAACTGTGCCTACCACACCATATCAGATGTGGAGTGGGAAGAAACCCTGTCTAAAACATTTTAAAACATGGGAATGTCCAGCTTTTGTAAAAAAGCAGCATGCGGACAAACTCGAGGCACGCTCAGTAAAGTGTAAGTTTGTGGGATATCCAAAGAACTCCAAGGGATATTATTTCTATTACGCAGAGGTACAAAAAGTTTTTGTTTCTCGTCATGCCAGCTTCTTGGAAACTGAATTTTTGGAAAATCAGAAGAGTGGGAGCGCAATAGAACTGGAAGAAATTCCAGAACCACAAACTACTACTAAAAGTATGGTAGAACCAGAAGTTCAAGAAGAACTGGACATCCCGACGCCACTCCGCAGGAGTAGTAGGCAATCTCATCCGCCCGAGAGATACTATGGTTTTCTCATAGACGGGGATAGAGAGGATTGCACTATTGACTATGATGAGCCTACTAGCTTCCAGCAAGCCATTCAGAGCGGTGACTCAGTAAAATGGCTGGATGCAATGCGGACCGAAATGGAGTCCATGTACACTAACAAAGTATGGACTTTGGACTTTTCTCCAGATGGGGTAAAACCCGTAGGATGCAAATGGATCTTCAGAAAGAAGATTGGTGTAGATGGACAGGTTGAAACCTATAAAGCTAGACTTGTTGCAAAGGGTTTCCGTCAAAGACCTGGTTTGGACTATGACGAGAACTTTTCTCCAGTAGCTATGTTAAAATCCATTAGGGTCCTTCTTGCTATTGCTGCCTTCCACGATTATGAGATCTGGCAGATGGACGTAAAGACAGCCTTTCTAAATGGTAATTTGGAAGAGAGCGTCTATATGGATCAGCCAGAGGGATTCATTCAGAGTGGGAGCAGCGATAAAGTATGCAAGCTGCTTAAGTCCATTTATGGACTAAAGCAGGCATCGCGGAGTTGGAACATCTGTTTTGATGAAGCTGTCAAAGAATTTGACTTTATCAAAAATCCAGATGAACCATGCATATACAGTAAGATTATAGGGAGAGCTGTAGTATTCCTCGTCTTGTACGTGGATGACATCTCCTAATAGGAAATGATATTCCTATGTTACAGTCAGTCAAAGATTCTTGTCACATAAATTCTCCATGAAAGACCTGGGTGATGCCACCTACATTCTGGGGATCCGGATCTATCGTGATAGATCAAAGAGGATATTGGGACTTTCGCTGTCCAGGTATATAGACACCATAGTGAAGAGATTCAGTATGGATGATTCTAAGCGCGGTAACCTACCGGCTTGTCACGGAATCACCCTCTCCAAAAAGATGTCTCCCAAGACTGATTTGGAAAGGGATCGCATGTCGATTATACCCTACGCTTCTGCGGTAGGCTCTATAATGTATGTGATGTTATGTACCAGACCAGATGTCACTACTACAAAGAAGGGTTGCCCCTACGGATATGTCCGTAGGTGCAACTCACTGCCCCTACGGTTATATACGTAGGGGCGAAAAAATACCCCGTAGGTGCAAAGGCCGCAGGTGCAAGTCGAGGCCCTGAACTTATCCCTACGGTTAAATTCTTGCCCCTACGGATATGTATGTAGGTCCAGTTTCCCCTACGGAGTAAGCCGTAGGGTATAAGATTTTATATTATTTACAGTTTATTTTAATAAATTACTTGGACCTACGGCTATATCCGTAGGGGAATGTACTACCCCCTACAGATATATTCGTAGGTACTTTTCAGTAGGGGCACAAATTCAGGATTCCTGATATGTGCCCCTACGGATAACCCCGTAGGGGAATGTCAGTGGCCCCTACGGATATATCCGTAGGGGGATTCCCAAACACCTGGCACTGACATCTGGGGGAAATATCAGTTAATGCTGATATTTAGCCCCTACGGATATATCTGTAGGGGTAACGTGTAGGCCTACGGATTAATCCGTAGGTACATATTATCTGAAATTTTTTTAAAAAAATGTCCTGCTTGATTTTTTCCCGCCCTGTGCACATTAATGTATACATCAATCAAATTATATATTGCAGTATTCATAATCACATCTCACGCATATATATAATATACAAAAGAAACACAAAAACTGAATATGATATAAATACAAACCAATATGAATATCGTTTCAAAATGTAGTACAATGTGTATGATATAAATAAATACATGTTTCAAAAAAAAAGAACCAAAAATCTACCCTAGCTCGGTCCAGCTCGGTCCTGCTCCTCGGTCAATAAACTCTGCAATTCGTCGCGAGCGGGAGTCTGAGTGGGCGGTGGAGCTACAGGAGCTGTCTGCGGAACCGCAGCCGAAGGAGATGCGTGTGGAGGTCGGCCGATCTACCCTGTCGCGTCTGGATATAACTTGTGTAAGAAGCGTGTAAGAACTGTTTATTATTCGAATTCGTATCATTATTAAGTTATTTCGAAACCCTGTTTGGATATCTAGTTTGGAAAAGCGTTGTTTATTTCAATTACATATGTATGTATGATTAATAAAACATAAGTCTACAACCAAATAAGCTCAGGCTATGTACTGATATTGGATATGTTGATATCTATAATATGACATTATATTTTACTATTAAGTAGTATACATACCAGCATCCCATTCAACTCCTGAACGGTGGCCTTCAAGCTCTCCTGTTCCTGCTGGATACGTCGCTGACTGGAGACGGAGGAAGTAACCACCGGGGTGGAGTCCAACCTCATATGGGCCCTGCTAGAGCCCAGTCCTCGGCCTATCTCCAAACCTCCGTGGTGCCGTCCGTGTGCGGCGTCCAGGACTGGGGTCAGCAGCCTCGAATGTTGCCTTCCCCCTAGCAACTGTCAGAACATTATATTTAGCACATACTGGTCTATAAAATTGACAAGAAATACCAAAATCAACAAATTCAAAGCCTTACCTACAGAGATAGAAGATGTGCTCCTCTGGTATCTGCATGTATCAAAATTTGAATAATATTAATTAATTTCAGTACATACATACTAACAAGGTAAACTCGCATATAGCGCTGCTTACACATATGACAGGGAGTGAACAAGCTCTTGTAAATGCGCAAATCTAATCTCATCAAGCAGCCCATGATAATGAGTTGGACGACTAAGAGCAAAAGAAATGTGTGTATATTTATGATATAGCATTCTAAATCAATATACATGCCCTATATAATATATAAACATACCTGGAGGAACGGGAGTGACCTCTGTCCCTGATATGGACGCATCACCAACAACTAGACAATCAAACATTGACAATATAAGTAATTTTGACATAAACATGCATGGATATCTATAATATTACATTCAAAATGGATATTAGAGAGCGCACCTGCAGTGAGAAGTGGTAAAAGTATCACCCAACTAGGGTGTAATTTACAGAATCAGTTGAGACTCTTAAAAGTCATAGAAGAACCCGACCTGCACAAATCTGATGTATGCTTTCCATTGGACACTAAGAAGTCTCTAAAGGGAAAAGCCTATGTGAAAGCCATCATTAGTTCATATCAGAAGATTGATGCTGAAACAGAAAACGAGAAATGTCATTTTTTTCTTCTTCCGCCACATTACTGTCTTCTCCTTCTGCCACATTACTGTCTTCTCCTTCTTATGATGTGCGCGTGCAAATTCAATGACTATATTGAGAATATTGATTAATAGTGGGTAGGAAAAGTATTTCTCAAATGGCTTTTGCGTCTTAAAACCATAAACTACTAAGTAATGACATACATAATTTTTTTAGTATAAAGGTTGTTATTTTAAGTTTTCCCTTATAGAGATATGATCTAACTGCATCTATCAACTATAAGTGTGCAGAAAATTATGATAAGAAATCATAAGAAAGGGTCGTATCCATGCATAACTTTGAATCTACATACCAAATCATGCACTTATTGTCACCTTGCCTTAGAATATAAAATATCTTGGAAGACAGTAAGCGAGCATTTAAATCTCGATAGCTTTTGACTTCAACATATATTTTTCTCAAGTACCATGAAATATACTTGCTCCGTATAAACCGTTTTCAGGAAGATGGATTAATAATGACAAATTATCCATTGTGGCTCACTAGGTTAGCATTTTCTCTTCTATTGACCATCTTTCTAATCAGCTTGGTAAATTTATTCGGAACCGGCTGCGAATCATTAAAAGACGTGCATAAGAAAGAGAACTAAAATACAGATATATAGCATACCGATACATCGAAACTTCATATTTGCGATGGCAATCCAGAGATATTTATTTCTACACACGTGGTGCGCGTGCGAATGCGTCAGGCATCATGGACAAATATTTCAGAACATGGAAAGTATTATTCGTATAAAGTAATTAAACTTTTAAACACCTTGAGTAGATATTTTCTTAGTTGATGCAATCATATCATGAGGACTAAATTTAAGCTATTATATATATGCTTATGTATTTTTCTAACCTAAAATATCACACACACACACAGAGAGAGAGAGAGAACACCTGGTAGGTAAATAAATCAGGTAGCAGGATCCTGAAGAAATAAAGTCCATAGCATTGCTCATCATCATCATCCATGATCCCTTTGATAATATTTTTTCAAAGGGATCACGGATGATGATGATGAGCAATGCTATGGACTCCATTTCTTCAGGATCCTGCTACCTAATTTCTCTATCTACCTGGTGTTCTCCCCCCCCTCTCTCTCTCTCTGTGTGTGATATATTAGATTAGAAAAATACATAAGCATATGTATAATAGCTTAAATTTAGTCATCATGATATGATTGCATCAACTAAGAAAATATCTACCCAAGGTGTTTAAAAGTTTTAATTACTTTATACGAATAATACTTTCCATGTTCTGAAATATTTGTCCATGATGCCTGACGCATTCGCACGCGCACCACGTGTGTAGAAATAAATATCTCTGGATTGCCATCGCAACTATGAAGTTTCGATGTATCGGTATGCTATATATCTGTATTTTAGTTCTCTTTCTTATGCATGTCTTTTAATGATTCGCAGCCGGTTCCGAATAAATTTACCAAGCTGATTAGAAAGATGGTCAATAGAAGAGAAAATGCTAACCTAGTGAGCCACAATGGATAATTTGTCATTATTAATCCATATTCTCAATATAGTCATTGAATTTGCACGCGAACATCATAAGAAGGAGAAGACAGTAATGTGGCAGAAGGAGAAGACAGTAATGTGGCGGAAGAAGAAAAAAATGACATTTCTCGTTCTCTGTTTCAGCATCAATCTTCTGATATGAACTAATGATGGCTTTCACATAGGCTTTTCCCATTAGAGACTTCTTAGTGTCCAATGGAAAGCATACATCAGATTTGTGCAGGTCGGGTTCTTCTATGACTTTTAAGATTTGTGCAGGTCGGGTTCTCTCTAATATCCATATCGATACTTACATTCAAAATGGATATTAGAGAGCGCACCTGCAGTGAGAAGTGGTAAAAGTATCACCCAACTAGGGTGTAATTTACAGAATCAGTTGAGACTCTTAAAAGTCATAGAAGAACCCGACCTGCACAAATCTGATGTATGCTTTCCATTGGACACTAAGAAGTCTCTAATGGGAAAAGCCTATGTGAAAGCCATCATTAGTTCATATCAGAAGATTGATGCTGAAACAGAGAACGAGAAATGTCATTTTTTTCTTCTTCCGCCACATTACTGTCTTCTCCTTCTGCCACATTACTGTCTTCTCCTTCTTATGATGTGCGCGTGCAAATTCAATGACTATATTGAGAATATTGATTAATAGTGGGTAGAAAAAGTATTTCTCAAATGTCTTTTGCGTCTTAAAATCATAAACTACTAAGCAATGGCATACATAATTTTTTTAGTATAAAGGTTGTTATTTTAAGTGCGCGTGCAAATTCAATGAAAGTTAGATTTGAGGATACCCATGTATGAGTTGTATTCTATATATGTGTGTTTCGATTTATGATTTCGCTTAAGTGTAGGGTTGTTTTTACTTAAAGAAGTATCACCATCTACTATATATAAAAAAAATATAGCAAACTAGGATTGGTATTCAAATCCCAGTCCAGATTGGTATTCAAAATTTATTTAATTAGTTTGTGATCCACATCATTTGATTCGTTGTTTGAGGCATCAATGTAGGCACAAATATCGGCGACGAGGAACTCGACGAAGAAGAACGAGGGCGGTGGCGGGCTGAGAACGGAGGGCGCGCGGTGGCGACGGAGAGAAAATTGGAGACGCGGGAACGAGAGAATTTTGGGAACGAGAGGGAAAGATATCGAGGCGTATATTGGTATCGATGGGAATATGAAGGTTTCATATTATCATCGAGTATCATATATTGGTTTTAACCTGAATATCTTGAGTCGCTCTCTAATTATGCGTTTGTTGTGCATTCGTGTTGTATGTGTAACATGATTTTAAACCATTGAGATCAAGATTGATAGAACTGATCATCCTACATTGCAATAGCATTCATCGACCAAAAATAGATTGCGGTCTGGATATGGCATATTGGCAGATGTTACCTATATGCATAAATCTTATGTCTAATGACCATAAGATTGTCGGAGACAGTTTTGATGTTTTGTGGGTTTGGTTTTATACTTGGGACAATCCAATGTTGACACACACACATAAATAACAAATTAAAGTAAACTAACTAAGAGGCATGTTTGAGTTTTATACTGGGATCACAAATAACATGATGGCTGCAAACAGGTTGCTTGAATACTTGCAGACAATCCAATGTTGCCTCGCCATTTCTATAAATTTTAAACTCCCTGGAAAATTATCATCACTTAGGATTACTTTAGGGCCAGTTTGGCTGCTTCTTGCTTGTGATTCAACATTCAGCTTTTTGTTGATTTGGAACTCAGAGAGTGTTGCAAAACAAATCCAAAACTAAATAAACCTCAAACTAGCTACAGAGAAGGCAAACAGCAAACCCCATGAAGTTTGGCTTTCAAGGGTTTTCCCACTAAAATACACTTAGATGCAGCACTTTAAGGAAGCTTGCAGCAATATAAAAACTTTTAGGTAGTTTAGTCAAAAACTGCAGTGCTTCAAGATTGTTTAAGTTTTATGTGTGCTTAAGCTGTCATACAGAAATTATCGTTGCAAAAATGTTCGCAACCCTAGCTTTTCCAGCAACGATACTGGAATACGAGCCTCAGATATGCCAGCTTAGGAATCAAAATAAGAAAGAGATTTGGGGTTATCCTAAGTCCAAAGTCAAACGGGCTCGAGAAATATATAAACCCAAAAAAATGACTGCATAAAGATCTCATAAAGATGAAAAGGATGTTATGCAAGCTCTGAACAAATCTTGAACGGAACTTTCACAAGAATTTACAATACCCGACCAAAATCCAATCCTGAGTTTGATGAAGCTTCAGGCCTTCAGCTTCCTCACAGAAAATAGTTAGGGCAAACCCTTTGCAAAACCATAGCTTTCATGCAGAGATGACGCTCAGAACATGCCAGCTTCCAAACACATTGAATAATACATAATCTCCCATACTCTCTCTCTCTCAATCAGACAGTTTATATTTGGATTTGAATTTAGGAAAAGAAATAAGAAGGCTACAAACCAGCTTGCCTCGCCAATCTCATAACTATAAAGCTCATAAAAGTGGAAGCTTGAGGGCAAGCCATCATCGCCTCCATTCAATTGAAGCCAAATCATCCACAAAAAATAGAAATAAATATAATAATTGATCGATAGGCAAAATTGCAAGAAACCTATTCAGATTTTTGCATGAAAAAATAAGAGATGTAAATTAAGTAAAAGATTACCAAATGAAATTATCCCATCACTTGAACCCCCTCTCAAGACATTTTAGCAAAAATTCCCCCAGTAATTTTCTTCGGTTTAACCGTTTTATATCATAGAAGAAAGATAAATTTCAAATGTATATACATGCATACACACACACACACATCATATACACAGTTTTTGAATGTTGCCAGAATTTCAACGGTAATTCTAGATTTTTCCAAACTCTGAAGGCTTCACAAAAATTTTAAATACAGATAATAATATGATTGAAGAGATCAATCACCAATTTTTTAATGAGGATCAACTGAAACCCCAAACAGAGCAAGCAAATTACAAAGATCCCAAAACCCCGCCTGGCCCAGCCCCAGCCCCAGCCCCCAGCCTCAGCCCCAGCCCCAGCCCCCAGCCCCAGCCCAACCCTAACCCCAGCGTGGCCAGCTAAACCCCAACACCAACCCTAAGGCAAACCCTAACCCCAGCCCCACCCCAGCAGCAGCCGAACCCCAACCCTAACCCTACCCTGACCCCGACCCCGACCGCGACCGCGACCGCGACCCCTGCCCAACCCCAACTCGCGCGCAACCCCAGACCCAGCCATGAACCCTAAGCCCAAAATAATCCAAAAATTCTTTAATTTACCTCGAGATTTACTCACCTGAACGGCTGCTGCTGGGGCTGAGGCGACGACCTGAACCGCGGTGGCAACGAGAACTGCAGTGGCGACGAAACCGGCGGTGGCGACGAGGAGAACGACGGTGGCGACGACTGCATGGCGATTTGGGGATTTTTCTCGCACCAGATCGAGAGAGAGAGAAAGAGAAAGTGAGCGTAGACGATCGGTCTGGGATCTTAATAAACCGATATTTACTTGTCCCTACGGATATACCCGTAGGTCCTTTATTTGCGCCACCGTAGGGGCAAATACCAAATTAAGAATTAATTTTTTAATTCTTGAACGTCAGTGCCCGTAGGGGCAACCATTTAGCCCTACGGAGTAATCCGTAGGGCCAAGTAAAATCTGCCCCAACGGATAACTCCATCCGTAGGGGCAACCCCCTATTTTACTAGTGTGTAGCATACGCATTTAGCATTGTAAGCCGGTATCAGGCAAACCTAGGGGAGAAGCACTGGATAGCAGTAAAGTACATTCTCAAGTACCTAAGGAGGACTAAAGATATGTTCTTGGTATATGGCGGAAAAGACCTCCAGATTGAGGCCTTTGTCGACTCTGGCTTCCAGAGTGATAAGGATGACTCCAAATCCATGTCGGGTTATGTCTTTACCCTCAATGGAGGGGCGGTCTGTTGGAAGAGTTCCAAACAGGAGACCTTTGCTGACTCAACGATGGAAGCAGAGTACATAGCTGCTTGTGATGCCGTAAAAGAAGCAGTCTGGATGAAGAAGTTCCTCACAGAACTTCAGGTGGTTCCTACCAGTGTTGGTCCAATACTTCTGTATTGTGACAACAACGGCGCTATAGCTTTAGCGAAGGAACCCAGGTCCCATCAGAAGTCCAGACACATCTTAAGGCGGTATCACCTGATCAGGGAGATTGTAGATCGCCGGGAGATCGAGGTAAAGAGAGTAGAGACGGAGAATAACATTGTTGATCCATTCACAAAGGCCCTTCCTCAGACGCAGTTCGAGAGGCTATTCGAGATGATAGGTCTACGATATGCCAGCTCATGGCCCTAGTGCAAGTGGGAGATTGTTAGTGTATATGTCCTAGGGGCCATTATTGTATCATACTTGTATGTATATTACTTAATGGAAGCTTGGGATATTCACAGTTGTATATACAGTCTTGCTAAAAATGGTAGTATGCTACTTGGTTTGTGTCTACTTTAATATGTGCATATGTTTCTTGTAACGTATCACTTATACATATTAGTAGAGCCCATAGGATCTTTGCTTGATTACCAGCGTTGTGATGGCAGTCACACTAGTGGGGGCTGGGTAGTCTGTAAGCAACATCCTATACAGGTCCCTGGTCTTTCGATTATCGAGATAGGGCATCGATATTCCGGAGTAGACTAAGTGTGTACGCTTCTCATCCCAGTTGGGGAGATGGTCTGTCCCACAGCCATCAGTACGTCGTACTGGAGATAGTATACAGGTGCTCGTTAGGTTACGGGTACACCGGACAGGACTTGCCGGGGAACTGATTGGTTGGTATTATACCCATCGTCAGTTAACAGTTCCCAGGTGACATGAGTACAGTATAGTCCGCAGACTTGACACTGCTACTTCGCCTCGAGTGTGTCCTACTGTTCTTAGATTGTTACCCTACCACGGCTTAAAGGAGTCGTGCAAACAGGTAGCAGTTGGGTGCAGTCCCGAGCACTTGGAGGCAGTGGCGGTTAGATAGGATTCGTCTCTCCCGGTATTGGGAGTTGATATCGCGCTGTGTCAGAGAGCCATTACGCAAAGTCCCTGGCCAGGGCAAGCGAGATATACTGGTAGGTTCTAGTAGCTTTTCAGGGTGTAATGGGCTTCGCTCCGACACAACTTATACAGCTATTAGGGGACTGACGCTTGCCGCCCCCTAGGCTTGATATGCGATAGTCTTAGACGAACAGACCGGACTGTACGAAGATTGTCACATCAGGCTCAGTAGGAGTTCGGATGGGTTTCCTCATCGGCTTTCTTATCGACATCTACCTGTGGACCGTTACATACAGCTAGTGCCGCTTGCGGTCTGTGGTTAAACCCACAACCAGCGTAGTGTCGAGTCTTTAGAGTACCACACAGAGAGTTTCCCTGCTCCAGGCAAAACGATATAGAGGTCGTATGGTTTTACGACAAGGGTTCGGAAGCGTACGTATGTTTACGCACGTACGACTTTTCGGACAGTTTTTACTAACCGGCTTTGGTTTAAGCCAGATTCTAGTATCGGGTTATTGAATTTATATAGTCTAAAGTTTTTCCATGTTTTCACGGATTGGAGGGGCGTTCTCGTAATTTCTCGGGAAGCTTCTAGAAGAGTGGTGATTAAGGGGTTATGGTGGCATGAGCATTAAATGCTTAATGACTCATTTGTGTGATTCATCCTTAGCATTAAATGATTCATTAATGAGTTAATGAGTCATATGATGAATCACACAAAGGTGAATGCATCAACCATGATGATTAATCATTTATATTATTTATTTGATTAATTGTTATGGTTGTTATATTCATATGAGTTCATTATTCATTCTCATTATCATCTTCACCTTCTCTTTCCTCAAGCTCACTCTCTCTTCAAACCCTAACCCTAACCTCTTATGAGTTGAGATCAAGGGTTAGCTAGACTAATACATCCATAACCTCACTCTATATCCCCTAGGTAGCTTAGATTAGCACTTTAAGCAACCTAGTTATCTCAAGTTTGAGATTAAGCTTGGCGTAGGAGCTTTCAGGTGGATCGTCTTTGATTCGAGGAGGCCGTTGAGGTGCCGATGTTCCAAGGAGCCTACGAGAAATGGAGGACAGCGATGAAGACCCGAAGGACAAGTAACGTGAGGTATAACTTCGTATCCGAGTAGTTAAACCTCTGGTAGTTAGTTAGCAATGGTTTAGAAACGATTCATGCGCTCAAGTCCGTGTTACGAAGGTTTGATAATCGTTTTTCATATATTCCGCCTCCCCGCAAGTTTGTGGTGTGCGTGACATGGACTTACATAAACGTCGCCCCTCGTCGGGGTCTAGAAATGTATACACCCGTCCGCTCTGAAATATCAATGCCATGTCTCGATATTCCTACATCTGGGAATCTTTTAAGGATATGCTTATAGACTGCCCAGCCCTCACAAGTATGACCGCCATCACAACGCTGGTAGCCCAGCCCTCACAAGGAGTACGTAATAACAAGTAGAACATGCGTACATGTTAAGATAAAGTCAAACCAGATAGCATACTATCATTTCGAGAAGGATTGTCATATATATATATATATATACATATCTATAGTATCCATTACAAATAATGGCCTCTAGGGCACATATACATATCCTGATATATACATATCCATAGTATCCATTACAAATAATGGCCTCTAGGGCATATATATCCTACAGTAAAGACATTAGAGGGATTGCAGTGAGGGCAAGGAAATTTGCGAATACTGTCATGAATTTGGATAGTAGAAGAGGCATTATTAGGAATACCCGGCCACCCCCTCGAAGCATTTTCATGTTTCAGTTTTCTTATGCGGTGTTAATTAAAAACTGCTTTCCCAATTAGATTCTGACTCCAGATGCTGAGTGGTAGTAGAATATTAGGAATTGGGTGATTAGATCCTCAACATCAGAATTCTTTGTAATTGGTGATATTTGAGGAAATCACCTGGGTTTTGCCTTACGGCAAGTATTTGGTTTTGAATAACCATTATTATGCACATGTAAGTCGATGCCACGCACCCTGTGGGTTCGCGGGGAGGAAGAGTTTGCAAAAAATGATTTTTATATGCTTCGTAATATCGACTAAACTCCAGGATCGATACTAAACCCTAACTAACTAAACATGTAAGAGGTTTAACTACTGTGTTAGAAAGTTATACCTCAAGTAACTAGTCCTTCTTCTTCTTGTACTCCTCTTCCTCTTCGTGAGCTCCTTGGAGTGTGTATGGATCGCGCCTCCTCGTCGGCCTCTTGACATCAAAGAAGATCCACCCGAGAGTGCCTACCTTGAGCTTCTGCCTCTAAGATGAGGTAACTAGGTTACCTAGAGTGCTCATCTAAATGACCAAGAGGATGTAGAGAATGATTAAGGATTAATAAGTCTCACTAACCCTAGGTTTCTCAACACATGAGACAATTAGGTTTGAAGAAGAAGAAAAGAGAGCTGGAGGAGAGAGAGTGTTTTTGATAATTATGAAAATGAATATTGCTAATTGTGATGGATATGAGGCATGCCAATATATCTCACTAAAATCTCCAAGTTCCCCTTGCCTCTTACATGATATCTAAGTGCCATCTTACCTCTCACATGATATCTAAGTGCCACCTTGCCTCATTTGCCATCAAAAGTCACCAAGTAGCCATGCTTCATTCATAATTACATAACACCTCATACCTCTACCTCATTAACCATTTAACATAAAATGGTAATACAAGTAATGAGGTGGATTCTTCTAGAAGCATTCTTGAACAAATTACAAGAATACCCCTCATCGTATATACATGCCTGTATCCGTATTCCGAAAAAATACGAATATAATGAGACAAAAATAATCCGATAATCTAATACTAGGTTCCGGCTTAAACCAAAGCCCACTGGTATTATCTGTTCGAATATGATACGTGCACATGTACACGTATATGTTCGAACCCTGTCGTAAAACCATACAACCTCAACATCGTTTCGCCCGAAGCAGGAAAACTCTCTGTGTGGGACTCTAAAGGCTCGACACTACGCTGGCAGTGGGTTTAACCACAAGCACGTCAGCGGTACTAGCTACACGTAACGTCTACTCAGGTATCTGTCGATAAGAAGGCCGATGAGCAAACTCATCCGAACTCCTACTGAGCCTATCTGTGACAATCTCCGTACTGTCAGGTCTGTTCTTCTAAGAGTATCGTATATCGAGCCTAGGGGGCAGAAGCCGTTAAACCCATAATAGCACAATAATTTGTCCCGGGGTAGAGCCCAAAACACCCTGAGAAACTACTGGAGTACCTACCAGTAAATCTCGCTTGCCCTGGCCAGGGACTTTGTGTAATGGCTTTCCGAACACAGCGCGACATCAACCCCCATTACTGGGAGAGACGAATCCTATCTAATCGCTACAGCTTCCAAGTGCTTCGGGACTGCACCCAACTACTACCTGTTTGCATGACTCATTAGAACCGTGGTAGGGTAGTAATCTAAGAACAGTGGGAACACACTCGAGGAGAAATAGTAGTGTCAAGTCAACGGACTATGCTGTACTCATATCACCTGGGAACTGCTACCTGACGATAAGTATGGTACCAACTAGCAGTTCCCCACGAGTCCGTCCAGTGTAACTCATAACCTAATGAGCACCTACATACTATCTCCGGTACGACGTACTAATGGATGTGGGATAGACCATCTCCTTTACTGGGATGAGAAGCGTATACACTAGTCTACTCTGGAGTATCGATGCCCTGTCTCGATAATCCTACGACTAAGGACCTGTATAAGGGTGTGCTTATAGACTACCCAGCCCCCACTAGTGTGACTGCCATCACAACGCTGGTAGTCAAGCGAAGATCCTAAGGGTTCTACCAATATGTATTAGCGATGCGTTATAAGAAACATATACACATATTAAGATAGAAACAAACCAAGTAGAATACTACCATTTTGAGCAAGACTGTCATAAAATCCGTGTATATCCCAAGCTTCTAAAATGTAATATAAAAACTAGTACTATATAATAATGGCCTCTAGGGCATATATAACTAACAACACCAAATTTTAAAATTGAATATCTATATCTTTATTTCATAAAGTGAGATATAAATTTTGAAAAATGTGTTCTAAACATTTACCTTTATCAGTAGAGGATAAGGTAAGGTGCATTGAATAACGGTATAGACATTCTTAACTAAAATACAGTTTTCAACTTACAGCATACGGAATTTGAGTTGGTATACTCTAGGGACTTGTACATGGTAATGTATGTTGTCCAATATCTATTAGGACAAGGGGTTGGTACTCGTACTATATTCCGTTTACTTATGACTTCTCTGGTTTAGACATGTATTTCGTTGAAATACAATGTCCAAATTTTGAGAAGTTATAGGTATAAGAATAAAGTAAAGAACCATGCGTTAGAAGTATCAGGGTCCTCGAGGTGATCGAAGATGTAGATACTTATGCTAGGAATTCCATCATAGTAATTTTGAGAACATGATTCTCTCACGGGTTACTCATCCGTGGGTGCGCTCCTTGATGAGTAATGTTTTATGGCCTTTTTCCGTATGGGATATTCACTGGACACAGTTGCATAACAATTGAATATGGTTCTATCTAAATTAGTGCCTTTATTTCTATGTGGACAAAGAATGGTTGCATATCTTGAGGAAGTTAGGATATGGAGTTAACCGGTTTCTGTTTATAAGATGAATCCGGACAAACTCAGGACACATTTCTGTAATGGCAGTTTGTGGGTTATTCCAGGCTTTTTAGCAAGGGTTTAGTATTCTACTATTTATAAGATCAAAGGTTATTTTGTTCTTGAATCGCCACATTTTTATAAAAGGAATCTTTTTCAAAAAAAAACAAATGGGGGTATGGTAAAACTGAAAGTGATTCCAGAACCACAAACGGTTACTGAAAACTTAGTATAACCTATAGATTCAGTTGGATTCGACAATCCATTAACCACTCCGCAGATTAGTGGGTAACCTCAACCACCCGAGAGGTACTTTGGTTTCATTAATGAAGGTGACAGGGAGGTTTTGATAACCCAAGCTTGTCACTACTGCTGTCCTTGACTAGAAGATCTGGCAGGTTGATGACTATAACGTCATTCTAAATTGAATTTAGAAGTGCACGTGTATATGACTCTGCCACAGGGTTGTTGATGAAAGTCGACCTTAGCACCACCATGAGGTTCTAGAGGTATCAAGCATGCCAAATTTTAATTTTTATTGGGTGCTAAGTTAGACTAAAAAGATCTTTACTTGATTATTAGGGTTTGCTTTTGTGATGTGATGAACTAAAGAGAAGAAAATAGCATACAACCTTTGTAGTTCGAGTCCTTCTCTTCACTAGCTCCGGGTTGAAGTCCACGCGACTCTACTAGGCTCCTCTTCGAGTTGAACGAACCTCCTTCGTGGTCTTCGCGCCAAAGACGATCCATCCAAAGTCCACTAGCTCAAGCTAACCCTTCACTAATCTCATTAGTGAAGGAAACACTCCACATCAAATTGCTAATCTAATGTGAGATGGTGAAGTAGGGGTTTATTTTGCTCACTAGGGTTTCACAAGTTCAATAATTCACATCACATATAAGGGTTTGAACTTGGAAGTGAGGTGAAGAAAATTGTAGAAAGCAAGAGGAAGCAAGAGCTCATGAAATGGCTAAGGCATGAAGAATGAAAATTATAAGAGTAAACTCAAAATGGCTCTCTCTTTCCTCACTTATTCAAGCATGGAATAAAATTGCAATTCTAAATTGCAACCATGCTTGAATAGTAAGTCAAGATTAATATACAAATAATAAAATCCATGCCTTGCCCATTCCACAAATATCTCCACAATTTACACCTCATTTTTCTATTTTCTAAAAATAGAAAAACATACCATACTTCATATAATAATATATATATTTATATATAGAGAATAATGGAGGAAAGATGCCATAGGAGGGAATTTCCTCCTATGGTGTCGAAAAAGTACGCCCTCCGTCGTTTTTTTCGACGATCGGCACCCATCACTTTCATCGTTATCATCTAAGATATGGGTACACCAAATTTCATGTGATTCTACAACTTTTTCACCATTGAATTAGTGGGTTCAAAATTAACGGTTTACCGACAATAGAACTTTTTACATTGCTAAATCAATGGTGAAAAGGTTGTAGAATCACATGAAATTTGGCGTACCCACATCTTAGATGATAACGATGAAGATGATGGATTCCGATCATCGAAAAACACGACGGAGGACGTACTTTTTCGACGCCATAGGAGGAAATTCCCTCCTATGGCCTCTTTCCTCCATTATTCTCACATATATATCAAATATACATTAATACATATATATAAATAAAGCAATTAGTGAGCTAATGATATTAGTTAAGATATAATTATATCACATATAATATATATCACATTATTAAATCAACACGATCTAATAATCTGGTTATATCACATATAACCGACTAATATCATTAATCTGAATATCACATTATCAAACCAACACTTAATTCGATAATCTCGTTATATCACATATAAACTGACCGACATCAGATAACTGCCATATTATAATACGGTATCACATACTCATATTTAATCAGGCCCACGCACATATCAACATATGTTCCCTACTTCGTTTCGCTCGAACCAGGAAACTTCTGTGTGGGACTCTAAAAACTCGTCAATACGCCAGCAGTAGGTGATGATCAGATCAACCACCTACAAGCCGTCGGCGGTATTAGCTGCACGTAACGGCTACCCGGGTATTGAGCAATATGAAGATCAACAAGAAAGCTCATCCATACTCTCCATGAAGACTGTCAATAACACCACCATACAGGCCGATCTCTTTGACTGATATGTCGCATATCATGTCTAGGGGTGGTAAATGTCAGGCCCCAGTAACGTGATAAGTCATGCCAATGTCTGGCCTATAACGGTTTCAGAAACTACTGATAACTCTTATCAGTAAATCTCAGTAGTAGCCCTGGCCAGGGACTTCCAGTTATAGCTAATCAAGCATAGCGCAACATCAACCCCCAATACCGGAAGAGACGAAACCCCTCTTATCGCTTATTGCCTCCATGTGACTCGGGACTGTACCCAAAATCCACCTGTTTGCACGACTCCTTTGAGACATGGTAGGGAGGAAATCAAAGCGCAGTGGGAGCCACACAAGACTCTATGACGATCTCAGGTCAACAGACTAACTTATACCAGTGTCACCAGAGGACTGCTATCTGACGATAGGTATACTACCATATAGGAGTCCTCGGCGAGTCCTCTTCGGTGTACCCATTCTCCAATGAGCACCTGTGTACAATCTTTGATGTCACACACCAATGGTTGTGGGATCAACCATCACCCTCTAAGGGACAAGAAACGTACATACTAGTCTACACTGGAATATCGATGCCCTGGTCTCGATATTCCCATGATAAGGAACTGATTAAAGGATGTACTTGTGCACCACCCTGGCCCCACTAGTATGATCTCATCAGAATCCTGGAAGTCAAGTACATATCCTAAGGGCTTTATCAACATGTGAGAGCAAGACATTAAAGAATACCAGTCAACATGTTAAGATAAAAAGTAACCAGATAGCATACTATCATGTCGAGCAAGAAAGTCCTCTCTCTATATATATATATATCCAAGCATCCATTATAATATACATCATATGTACAATAATGGCCTAGGGCATACATATTCCTAACAATCTCCCACTTGCACTAAGGCTATGTGTTGTAGTATCTCATACCCAACATCCCAAAAAGTCTCTCAAACTGTATCTGGGGAAGGGCCTTCGTGAGTCGATCCGCTACGTTGTCCTTCATGTCAACTCTCCTGACCTCGATCTCCCATGATCTACTATCTCCCAGATTAGGTGATACCGCCTCAGAATATGTCTGGATCTCTGATGGGACCTGGGTTCCTTGGCCAAAGCCACGGCTCCATTGTTATCACAATACACAGGTATTGGATGCTCAATGAATGGAACCACACCAAGCTCATCAATGAACTTCTTCATCCAGACAGCTTCTTTGGCAGCATCGTTGGCAGCAATGTATTCATCCTCCATCGTCGAGTCTGCTACCGTGTCTTGCTTGGAACTCTTCCAACACACCGCCCATCCGTTGAGGGTAAAGAAAAAACCCGAGACCGACTTACTATTGCCCATATCACTATGGAAGCTCGAATCGGTAAAGGACTTCACCTGGAGTTCACCGTTACATACACCAAGAACATTTCTTTAGTCCTTCTCAAGTACATAAGAATGTTCTTCACAGCTATCCAGTATTTCTCCCTAGGATCTGATTGATACCTGCTCACTACACCTAGTGAGTAAGCTATATCCGGTCTGGTACATAACATCGCATACATGATAGAGCCTACTGCCGAAGCATAGGGTATCCCTTGCATGCGAGCCCTCTCTAAATCAGTCTTGGGAGACATCTCTTTGGAGAGAGTGGTTCCTGAACAAGCGGGTACATTACCTCGCTTGGAATCTTCCATACTAAATCTCTTTAGTATGGTGTCTATATACCTGGATTGGAACAATCCCAAAATCCGTTTAGATCTATCTTTATATATCTTTATCCCCAGGATGTAGGAGGCATCACCAAGATCTTTCATGAAGAACTTAAGTGATAATAAGAGCTTGACCGAGTGTAGCATAGGAACATCGTTTCCTATCAAGAGTATGTCATCCACGTACAATACGAGGAAGACCACCTTACTCTCTACTGCCTTCTTATATATAAAAGGATCATCTATACTTTTGATGAAGTCAAACTCTTTGATAGCTTCATCAAAACAGATGTTCCAACTCCGCGACGCCTGCTTTAATCCGTAGATGGATTTCCGCTGCTCCCACACCTTTCCGCTGCTCCCACTGTCTACGAAGCCCTCTGGCTGTGTCATGTACACGCTCTCTTCTAAATCACCATTTAGAAAAGCGGTCTTGACGTCCATCTGCCAGATTTCGTAGTCATGGTATCCAGCAATGGCAAGTAGGATCCTGATGGACTTAAGCATAGCGAAAGGAGAAAAGGTTTCGTCATAATCGACGCTAGGTTGTTGACGAAAACATTTAGCTACAATTCTAGTTTTGAAAGTCTCAACTTTTCCATCTACACCAATCTTCTTTTTGAAGATCCACTTTCTCCCAATGGATTTTACCCCTTCAGGAGCAATTTCCAAAGTCCATACTTTGTTGGTGTACATGGATTCCATCTCGGATCGCATAGCATCCAGCCATTTCACAGAGTCCCCACTCGTGATGGCCTGCTCGAAACTAGTCGGGTCATCATCTTCCATGATGCAATCCTCGCTCCCACCGTCTATGAGAAAACTGTAGTATCTCTCAGGTGGATGAGGAACCCTACTAGATCTGCGGAGTGGCTGGGGTTCGTTGGGTACTATTGGATCCTCTGGTTTCACCAAATCATCAGTTCTAGTTTGTGCAGCTGGAACTTCTTCCAGTTCTACCTCATTGCCACTAATTTCTTTTACAAGAAATTCCTTTTCCAAAAAGGTGGCATGTTGAGCAACAAACACATTTTGTTCCTCACTTTGGTAGAAAATATATCCATGTGAATTCTTTGGATATCCCACAAACTTACATAGAACTGACATTGCCTCGAGCTTGTCCGGATTTTGCCTTTTAGCATTGGCCGGACAACCCCATATCTTAACTCATTTAAGATACGGCCACTTTTCACTCCATATCTCATATGGTGTTTTAGGCACAGATTTTGATAGAACTTGATTCAATAGATATGCAGCTGTCTCAAGCGCATAACCCCAAAAAGAAATAGGCAACTCAGCAGTACTCATCATAGAGCGCACTATATCTAATAGGGTGTAATTCTTCCGCTCTGATACACCGTTGTGCTATGGCGTTTACGGAAGAGTAAGCTGAGAGAGAATCCCATTCTCTTGTAGATAATCACGGAATTCCCCACTCAAGTATTCTCCTCCCCGATCAAATCGTAGGATTTTAATACTTCTGCCCGTCTGGTTTTCAACTTCGCACTTATATTCCTTGAATTTCTCAAAAGCTTCAGACTTGTGTTTCAACAAGAACACATGTCCGAACCTTGAGAGATCATCGGTGAATGTAATAAATTACGAATAACCATTCCTGGCATGTGTAGACATAGGACCACATACATCACTATATATGAGTCCTAAGAGTTCTGAAGCTCTTTCTCCATGTCCAGTAAACGGAGTTTTGGTCATCTTGTCTTTGAGACATGACTGGCAAGTTTAATAAGATGAAAATTTGAACGGATTCAAATATCCATCTTTATGCAACTTAACCAGTCTTGTCGCATTGATATGACCTAGTCTACAGTGCCACAAGAAGGCTTCGTTCATTTATGAACTTTTCCTCTTGTTTGTGTTATGTATGTTAAGAACTATACTTTGATTAAGAACGCATATACCGTGACATAACGTACAAGATCCAATCAACACTTGATTCTAGAAAATGTTCATAACATTATCCTCTAATGTGAGATTATATCCTTCTTTAGTTAGCAAAGAAACCGATATAATGTTGCACATCATTTTTGGTACGTCGTAACAGTCGTTCAGAATCAATGTATTACCAGTTAGTAATATAAGGTGATAATCGCCAACTGCTTTGGCTGCAACAATTGCAGCATTCCCTACTGTTAGGGATTTATCACCCTTTCCCAGTTCTCTACCTTTCTTTAGCCTATGTAACAAATTACATACATGGGATCCTGATCCGGTATCCAATACCCAGGACGTAGAACAAACTGAGAAACAATTCTCGGTAACGAACACACCCGAAGAAGATGCATCAACATGTTGTTTCTTCGTACGAGTGGCGCAGGAATCCTGACATTCCCTTATCCCTTGCTCAGACTTATGACATTCATAAGATAGAGCGGGACCAACGTTCCCTAGCCCTGTTTAAAAGGAGGGTTCAGTCAATACATCCATATTATTATCTTGATTAAGGCGTGACATTGGTTGCTGCCTGGAGAGAGAGAGAGAGAAGGAAACGCGTTAGCGTGCGCTCTTTGCGAGATTATATTGGTTATTATCTTATCTAATCAGGACGGCTCCCACTGTTTTTATCAAATCTTCCTTCAAAGCATAAAAGGTAAGATTAGCCGGGATTTTACACCCTACAGGTTTGCCAATTGTTCTGCCAGGCAGGTATCGGTACTCCGAGGGAGGTTCCCCGTGCTTTCGCACGAACCTAATTAAAATAAACCGCGTTTCCCTAGAAGCATAACCCCGTTGACACCTTTCAGGACACCTACTGGATTAGGTAATTGTAAAGTGCAAAATTCTACCAGGTGTAACTCTTACTCGCAGTGGGTATCAGGATCCAACTATCATATAGAAAGTATGCAATCTCATTGCAAATTTCAACACTTGAAATTCCCGATAATGTTTTTACCCCTAGCCACTTATGACCTTGACAAGGTCAACAAACCATAAGCGCAAGTCAGGTTCTACCCGTCATTTCTTGAATGAATTAAATCCACCTGCACGACCCTTGACAAGGTCAATAAGGCCGCACGACTACCCTAACCCAATCGCATCTCATGCTGGCAGATAAGCACTAATCAGCTACCGCACACTACTCCTTGACAAGGTCAACAAACGCAGCACGAATACTAAATAGTACTTATATGAAATGACGGAGTGCTACGCAGATTTTTAAGAAAACCATGAGCGTAATGAACTTGATATCGTTGTAGAATCTAGTGATTTTATAAAGGAGTGTTTTTAAGGATTTTCTAGCTTCGCTAAAGAGGTCACTCTCGGTGATGGGATCTCGGCTCTTTCCTCATCGAATAAGGTGCTGGATATTCATGAATACCACTATGCAAAGCAAGAACTAGAGAAGCAATCAAAAGACAAAACTGAGTGGGTTGTAGAATTTTCTAGTTTCGCTAAAGAGGTCACTCCCGGTGAAGGGATCTCGGCTCTTTCCTCATCGAATGAGGTGCTGGATATTCATCAAGGAATACCACTATGCAAAGCAATAATTAGAGCTACCCTTTTTGAAAATTTGATTCTACAAAATCTTTTGGTTTCTTTCTTTTCATTAATCTCATTAATGAAGTCTCATCAATTAATGTTTCCTAAACATTACAGAAAAATGAAACGAAAATAGAACGTACGCTTATGCCATCCGCATTCGCCACAGGGCCCCGTCATGCACCGTTAGATTACTTAACTACCGGCAGAGCGGGGGCTGGACTAGCGCGGGTGCAAAATATAAGCAACGTTTATTATATATCATATATATAATATTACATTCGTCTCACGCAGTTATATGATCAACATCACAGAATCAAGCGGCAGAAGCAACATATGAAATATTGGATATACTAGGATGTCTGTGTTTTAAATTTAGCCAATAATGTAAAACACGGATTCCACCATCGTGATGAATAGCCAAACCCACATCACTAGACCCCTATGAGAGCGGCAAGTAACCCTGCAATTCTAGAGTTAGGAGACCCGGTCTCAACTCCTTGAGATGGTCTCCCACTGGACTCTAGAACCCGGTTACTTGTGCTCCCCGCCTTGGTTCTATCCTAATACGGAAAAGTAAATAATATACAACAGTGGTGACTTTATCCTCAACCCGGAAGTGCCCCAATAAAAGAATATTACATACAAATTTTACATGAATGAAAATAAAAACTCTCATCTTACATAAAACCCCCGGCTATTATTTCACAACGATCCAATAAAAAATATCAACAGCAACACATGATATCACATATCATCAACGTAAGAAAATATGCGTATCCCTAAACCTCGTTGACATATAGCAACGAGATTGGGATACCCCATATATTACACTTACGGTCGCAAAAAAAAACAGAAAACTACAATAATTAGAATCCGCAATATCCTTAGACAACATAAACCCGGAATATCTCATATTCCGAATTTCATGCCTAACTTATAAAACTTGCATTTTAGTCTCAAATTGAAAACTCTTTTCAATTGGTTGTCGGATAATTCAAAAAGATTCCCGACTTAGTGATCGCGTACAATACGCAATTGCGACGGAGTTTTGATCCGAATCAAAGCTTCGTGGCAATCAATCAATTAAGACTAAATAGCTAGGTTTACAATATACTAACTAGTTTTCATAAAACTAATTAATCCGGATTCTAATAATTGTATTACACACATCACAAAACTTGTAAAGTAACCGCGACATTAGAATTCCGCATGTAATTAGCAAACTAAACCAATTTTTCCAAGACATGAAAAATCCAGTGAGCTGAAGTTCCAAAACCGATCGTTTTAAGCCAATTCGGGAGTCGAAACGAACTCGAAACCAGCCCGAATCTTCGCGGAGGTGAAGATCCAAAAATTAACTATCGAATAGGGGGCCTCGGGGGGGTACCCACCCCTGGATGCCACCACGAAGTGGCCCCCTTGGGTAGGCAGACCCGAGAGCACCCAGTTGGGGTGCTCTCGGGTCACCCACACCCAAGGCCACCTTATAGTGGTCATGGGGTGTGGGTCCGGCCTCTGGTCCTCCCTGGGGTACGCACGCTCCACCCCGTGGCTTCTCGGTTCAAACCGTGAGGCGGCGGGGTGTGCAAAAAACTCAAAATATTATTTTTGAAACTGTTTTTATCGGCAGTTTTTGCGCGAAAAAATGACGGATTTCTAACGTCATTACAAGTTACCCTAATGTTCTAGCTTGGCTCAGATACCATGAACGTCAGGCAGCCACCCCATCCAATGGGGTCGCCGTGGCATCTACAGGTCCCTCAGCAGCTACTTTTTATGCATTCCCCCTCGCGAAGACTACAACCCGCCGGAAGACCTTCCGGTCTCGGGACACCTTGGGGGTAAGAGCCTATGCTTCGCCTCATTGTCACACAGTGAGAACCCCACATAGGTCGGCATCCAATGCCTAGTAGCTCTGATACCATGAAAGTCGACCTTAGCACCACTATGAGATTCTAGAGGCATCAAGCATGCCAAATTTTAATTTTTATTTGGTGCTAAGCTAGACTAACAAGATCTTTTCTTGATTATTAGGGTTTTCTTTTGTGATGTGATGAACTAAAGAGAATAAAAGAGCATACATCCTTTGTAGTTCGAGTCCTTCTCTTCAATAGCTCCGGGTTGAAGTCCACGCGACTCTACTAGGCTCCTCTTCGAGTTGAACGAACCTCCTTCGTGATCTTCGCGCCAAAGACGATCCACCCGAAGTCCACTAGCTCAAGCTAACCCTTCACTAATCTCATTAGTGAAGGAACACTCCACATCAAATTGCTAATCTAATGTGAGATGGTGAAGTAGGGGTTTATTTTTCTTACTAGGGTTTTCACAAGTTCAATGATTCACATTACATGTGAGGGTTTGAACTTGGAAGTGGGGTGAAGAAAATTGTATAAAGCAAGAGGAAGCAAGAGCTCATGAAATGGCTAAGGTATGAAGAATGAAAATGATGAGAGTAAACTCAAAATGGCTCTCTCTTTCCTCACTTATTCAAGTATGGAATAAATTGCAATTCTAAATTGCAATCATACTTGAATAGTGAGTCAAGACTAATATACAAATAATAAAACCCATGCCTTGCCCATTCCACAAATATCTCCACAATTTACACCTCATTTTTCTATTTTCTATAAATAGAAAAGCATGCCATGCTTCATATAATAATATATATATTTATATATATCAAATATACATTAATATATATATATATATATATAAATAAATAAAGCAATTAGTGAGCTAATGATATTAGTTAAGATATAATTATATCACATATAATATATATCACATTATTAAATCAACACTTAATCTAATAATCTGGTTATATCACATATAACCGACTAATATCATTAATCTGAATATCACATTATCAAACCAACACTTGATTCGATAATCTGGTTATATCATATATAACCTGACTGATATCAGATAACTGCCAGATTATAATACGGTATCACATACTCATATTTAATCAGGCCCACGCACATATCAACATATGTGCCCTACTTCGTTTCGCTCGAACCAGGAAATTTATGTGGGGGACTCTAAAGATTCATCAATACGCCAGCAGTAGGTGATGATCACATCAATCACCTACAATCCGTCAGCGGTTATAGCCGGACGTAACGGCTACCCGGGTATTGAGCGATATGAAGATCAACAAGCAAGCTCATCCATACTCTATATAAAGCCTATCAGTAACACTATCGCTCAGTCCGGTCTTTTCGTCTGATATGTTGCATATCATGTCAAGGGGTGGTAAACGTCAGGCCCTAGTAATGTGATAAGCCATGCCGATGTATGGCCTATATGTTAGTGTATATGCCCTAGGGGCCATTATTGTATCATACTAGTTGTATATTACTTAATGGAAGCTTAGGATATTCACAGTTATATTAACAGTCTCGCTCAACATAGTAGTATGTTACTTGGTTTATATCTATCTTAATATGTGTATATGTTTCTTTTAACATATCGCGAGTACATATTGATAGAGCCCATAGGATCTTGCTTGACTACCAGCATTGTGATGGCAGTCACACTAGTGGGAGCTGGGTAGTCTACAAGTACATCCTTTTTCAGGTCCCTAGGCATAGGATTATCGAGACAGGGCATCGATACTCCAGAGTAGACTAGTGTATACGCTTCTCATCCCAGCAGGGGAGATGGTCTGTTCCACAGCCATTAGTACGTTGTACTGGAGATAGTATGCAGGTGCTCGTTGGGTTACAGGTACACCGGACAGGACTCGCAGGGAACTGTTGGTTGTTATTATACCCGTCGTCAGTTAACAGTTCCCAGGTGACATGAGTACAACATAGTTCGATGAATTGATACTGCTGCTTCGTCTCGAGTGTGTTCCCACTGTTCTTAGATTGCTACCCTACCACGGCTCAAAGGAATCGTGCAAACAGGTAGCAGTTGGGTGCAGTCCCGAAGCACTTGGAGGCAGTGGCGGTTAGATAGGATTCGTCTCTCCCGGTATTGGGAGTTGATATCGCACTGTGTTTGGAGATCCATTACGCAAAGTCCCTGGCCAGGGCAAACGGGATTTACTGGTAGGATTTCCAGTAGCTTCTCAAGGTGTAGTGGGCTTCACGCTGACACGACTTATACAGCTTTTAGAGGACTGACGCTTGCCGCCCCCTAGGCCAGATATGCGATAGTCTTAGACGAACAGACTGGACTGTACGGAGATTGTCACATCAGGCTCAGTAGGAGTTCGGATGGGTTTCCTCATCGGCCTTCTTATCGACATCTACCTGGGGACCGTTACGTACAGCTAGTGTCGCTTGCGGCCTGTGGTTAAACCTACTGCCAGCATAATGTCGAGTCTTTAGAGTCCCACATAGAGTGTTTCCCTGCTTCAGGCGAAACGATATAGAGGTCGTATGGTTTTACGACAGGGTTCAGACACATACGTGTATTTATGCACGTACGATGTTCGAACAGATAATACTAGCGAGCTTTAGTTTAAGCCAGATTCTAGTATTGGATTATTGGATTTATACAGTCTCAGTATTTCCTTGTTTTTACGGATGGGAGGGGCATTCTCGTAATTAGTCGAGAAGCTTCTAGAAGAAAGGTGAGGTGGAGAGCTTAGGTGTAATTTGCATTAATTGAATTTGTGACTCATGGAGTGATTCATCCAAATGAGTTAATGAAGCATTTATTGCTTAATAACTCATGAGATGATTCATTCATTTCGCATTAAATGAAGCATGTTTGTAATTATCTATATGATTTATTTGATAATTATTATGCTTCATTATATACATAATGAGTTAGATTTTCAATTCATTCTCACAAACACTTTCTCTCTCCTCAAGCTCTCTCTCTCTTCAAAGACCTAACCCTAATCCTCTTATGTGTTGAGATCCCAAGGGTTAGCAAGACTAATAGATCCCTAATCCATCTCTATATCCTCTAGGTTACCTTGATTAGCAATCATAGCCACCTAGTTACCTCAAGTGAGAGGTTAAAGCTTAGAGAAGGAACTCTCGGGTGGATCTTCTATCACATCGAGGAGGCCGACGAGGAGGTGAACAACAAGAACAAGAAGGACTAGAATCTTGAGGTATAATCATCTATCATAGTAGTTAATCACTTCTAAATAGTTGTTAGTTAGGGTTTAGCAAAGATCCGTAAAGTTAGTCGATGTTAACTTAAACAAAATGATTGTTTTACCTATTCCGCCTCCCCGCATCATGTGGGGTGTCTAACGTCGACTTACAGTGGTATCTGAGCCTAGCTAAACCATAACTAACATGTTAGCAAAGTCGTTAGAAATTCGATCGCAAAACGAACCCGAAAAAACATCATTTTCACATAGTTTCTGCCGATTTTAAAACGGGGTCTAAAAATTTTTCAGGGACCCTTAAAAATACAAGCAGGGTTTTTTAAGAATTGTGAAGAAATTTGGGGCTGTGAATCTGCCATACCACCGCGGAACCGCCATCGATCCAAGCGATCCGACGCGGATCCGCGACCGAGTTGACTCCGAGTCAACCCAAATTTGCTCAGTTATTCTTCTGTGTTGATGTTGTATTTTCTGGGATGTTTTGTTTCTGTTCAGGTTTTATGTGCACAGAGAATTGTTTGGAGTGGATTCATAAGTATTACTTGATCGAAATTCTAAGATGTTTGGCTAACTGGATTATATCTGTGTTGTGTTTAATGTGTTCGTAAACCTCCCCTAACTGCTAGTATGTCGGTTAGCAGGGGGTTGCACATTTCTGTAATGGTTTTTACTGGTTTGTGAATATGAACTTGTTGGATTGTTGTGAATGGATAGCCAGGGATGTGAGACGAGTGTTTCTTTCATTCAAATGTAAATTGTAATTTATTGTAATATTCTTTTGCGGGGCACATCCGGGTTGAGGTTGTAGCCACCGTTGTATTATTTCATTTACTGTTTTCTGCTCCTATGATAAACCCAAGATGGGGTGCACAAACTACCGGGTACTTTGAAGTGTTTAGTGGCCTACTCACGTTGTTCAGGGAGACCGATTCACTTCGGGTACTTGACGGGTAGTTTGCCGTACCCGTAGGGGTCTAGGGTGGGGTTTTCGCTATTCATCGTGACTGTGTGATCCGTCTTTCTTTGCAGGCTCAAAAGGAATGCGGATTCGTAGAAAATCCAATATGTTCATCTATGATCTGGAATACCTATTATTGTGTCTGATGAATGTACAATATCTATATATGATATCTAGTAGGCGTCACTTATGTTTTGCACCCGCGCTAGCCCAGCCTCCGCTCTATCGTTAGTTAAGTAACCTAACGGGTAAATGACGGGGCCCAGTGGCGAATGCGGATGGCATAAGAGGACGTTGTATTTTCATTATTTTCTGCAATGATAGGTTAATTGATGGGACGCATTATATTAATGCAAAGAAAAATAAACCAAAGTTGAAACGTTGGAACAGTTTAAAAGAAGCCACTCGGTTATTTTAAAAAAGAAGATATTTTTTTAATTGCGGAGCTTAAACCACTCCTTTTAAAAGCTATCAGGTTCCTTCGATCATATCAAGTTCACTGCGTTCACGGTTTAGCCAAAACCATTCGTAGCCCTCCGTCATTTCATTTGGGTATTCAGTAGTATTCAAGCTATGTATTTTGACCAACGCCAAGGCATAGTGTTTGGTAGCTGCTGGGTATTCATTTGTTGCATAGATAGATGAGTTAGTTTGGGACAGTCATACTGCCATTTGCTAACGTCAGGGGTATGTACGGATGGGTTCAAATTAACAAGATAATGATGGGTAGAACTTGACATATGACTTATGACATTTTGACCAACGCCAAGGTCATAAGAGCAAGGGGCAGAATCCATATCGGGAGTTTCTAAAGAAACTGAAACTTGCTAAGAGATTGCATACCATTTGGAATGTGATAATTTTGGTAGGATTCCTTCAGCTTTATCACACGATGATATTTGGATCCCGATCCTACTGTGAGTATATGCTACTCATCAAGAGATTCTTTCACTTAACGATCAATGCTATAAACCAAGTAGGTGTCGAGAAAGGTGTCAGCGGGGCTACGTCCCCAGAGAAAAGAGGTTATTTAATTAAGGAACTTCACGAAAGCGTCGTAAAACCTCCCTCGAAGTACCAACACCGGCCTGGCTGAACGGTTAAATAAGTATTGTACGATGAGAATAGTCCTGACTAGTTCTTCCTTTATGGTTTGAGGAGGGATTCGAGAAACAGTGGGAGCCATCCAGTTTAGATAAACTAAAAACCACTCTAAACTTGCAAGTGCATCATGCTAAAGTGTTCCCTCTCTCTCTCATTGCAGCGACCCAGAACATGATAGGCCTTAAGTTATTATTAGATAAAAATATTTTGACAGGGCCAAACTATAAAGATTGGTTCTAGAATGTTAAGATGGTTATTACCTATGACAAATTGGGGTATGTCCTTACTACAAAGGCCCTTGTCGTCCCAGGTTCTGAATCCAGTGTCGCAGATAAGGAAATCCGCAAGACCTGGGAGTTAGGTTGCGCGAAAGCCAAATGCATCATGCTTGCTTCTATGAATAATGAACATCAGAGGAGGCATGAGAATATGGATCTAGATTCCATATTTCTCCACACCAAGAAACCGTATGGAGAGCAATCTCGTATAGCTAGATACGAGACCTCGAAGAACTTGTTTCAGTCGAGGATGGCCATCAGATCATCTATAAGGAAACATGTCCTTAAGATGATTGGATATATTGAAGAGCTCGCAGACCTCGGGACAACATTAGAGAACGAGCTGTATACAGACTTGATTCTCCAGTCCCTTCATTCCACCTACGCCCAGTTTATCTTGAATTTCAACATTCAAGGAAAACAAGTTGAGCTTCCAGAACTCCTTAACATGTTGAGGAGTGCAGAAGGCACCTTGCAGAAAGCAAGGGAAACACCCACTATGCTTGTTCACGGTGCTTCCTCTTCCAGGTCCAAGGCAAGGGCCAAAGGAAGGAAGAAGAAGGCCGCTACCAAACCAAGATGTGGTGTTGGTATGGTGGGAGTTAAGGGAAAGGCAAAGGTTGTGGTGCCAGTAGTGGCAAAGGACGAGCGCTTCCACTGTCATAGGAAAGGCCATTGGAAGAAAGATTGCAAAGCTTTGATTGCCAAGAACCAGGACCCGAAGCAAGCTGTGGCTTCAACTTCAGGTGTGTTTGTAATTGAAAATTGTCTGTGAATCAACTCTACTTCCTGGGTATTGGATACAGGATCAGGATCTCATATATGCAATTCATTGCAGGCACTAAGAAACCGTAGAGTGCTGAAGGTTGGTGATATGACCCTCCAGGTTGCTAACGGAGCTAGCGTAAATGCTGTGTCCGTAGGAGATTATCACCTTGGATTGAAGAGTGGACATATTTTGGTTTTGCGCAACTGTTTTTGTGTACCCAGTTGAACGTGTAATATCATATCAGTATCGTTGTTATCAAAAGAAGGTTATGATTTCATGTTTGTAAGCGATGTTGTTAATATCCACCTTAATCATGGTTTGATTGGGTCCGGTACACTAGATAACGGTATATAGGTGTTAAACCAATTACAGATTTTCAATGTCAAGAACACACTAAAAAGAAAGTCTCCAGATATAAATCAGGCTTTCTTATGGCATTGTAGACTAGGTCACATCAATAAGACAAGGTTAACTAAGTTACATAGAGAAGGATATTTAGATCCGTTCGAATATCAATCTTATGCCACTTGTCAATCATATCTCAAAGGAAAGATGACAAAGACTCCATTCACTGGACATGGAGTAAGAGCGAGTGAGCTCTTAGGACTCATACACAGCGATGTATGTGGTCCAATGTCTACACATAAAAGAGGCGGTTTTTCATATTTCATTACTTTTACGGATGATTACTCTGGGTATGGATTCATTTTCTTAATGAAACATAAATCCGAGGCCTTTGAGAAATTCCAAGAATATAAGAATGAAGTAGAAAACCAAACCGGAAAAAGTATCAAGACACTGAGATCTGATCGAGGTGATGAATACTTAAGTGCCGAGTTCCTGGGTTACCTAAAAGAGAAAGGAATTCTCTCTCAGCTTATTCCTCCATACACTCCACATCATAACGGTGTATCGGAAAGACGGAACTGAACCCTATTGGATATGGTACGTTCCATGATGAGTAATGCTGAGTTACCGCGATCTTTCTGGGGTTATGCACTAGAGTCAGCTGCATATCTTTTGAACAGGGTTCCTACCAAGACTGTGCCTACCACACCATATCAGATGTGGAGTGGGAAGAAACACTATCTTCAGTATTTGAAGATATGGGGATGTCCAGCTTTTGTTAAAAAACAACATGCGGACAAACTCGAGGCACGATCAGTACAGTGTAAGTTTGTGGGATATCCAAAGAACTCTAAGGGGTATTTTTTCTATTACGCGAAGGAACAAAAGGTTTTTGTTTCTCGTAATGCCCATTTTCTAGAACAGTAGTTTTTAGAAAAGGAAACAAGTGGGAGCGCAATAGAACTGGAAGAAATTCCAGAACCACAAACTACTACTGAAAGTTTGGTAGAACCAGAAGTTCAAGAAGAACAGGACATTCCCGCACCCCTCCGCAGGAGTAGTAGGCCGTCTCATCCGCCTGAGAGATACTACGGTTTTCTCATAGACGGGGATAGAGAGGATTGTGTCATTGATAATGATGAACCTACTAGCTTCCAGCAGGCCATCCAGAGCGGCGACTCAGTAAGATGGCTGGATGCAATGCGGACCGAGATGGAGTCCATGTACACTGACAAAGTATGGACTTTGGACTTTGCTCCAGATGGGGTAAAACCCATAGGATGCAAGTGGATCTTCAAGAAAAAGATTGGTGTAGATGGACGGGTGGAAACCTATAAGGCTAGACTTGTTGCAAAGGGTTTTCGTCAAAGACCTGGTTTGGATTATGACGAAACTTTTTCTCCAATGGCTATGCTCAAATCCATTCGGATCCTTCTTGCCATTGCCGCTTTCCATGATTATGAGATCTGGCAGATGGACGTAAAGACGGTTTTTCTAAATGGTAATTTAGAAGAATGCGTCTATATGGATCAGCCAGAAGGTTTCAATCAGAGTAGGGGCAGCGGGAAAGTGTGCAAGTTGCTTAAGTCCATTTATGGACTAAAGCAGGCATCGCGGAGTTGGAACATCTGTTTTGATGAAACGGTCAAAGAATATGACTTTATCAAAAATCCAGATGAACCATGTATATATAGTAAAATTGTAGCACGAACTGTCGTATTCCCCGTCTTGTACGTGGATGACATTCTCTTGATAGGAAATGACATTCCTATGCTACATTCTGTCAAAGGATTCTTGTCACACAGGTTCTCCATGATAGACCTGGGTGATGCCTCTTACATTCTGGGGATCTAGATCTATCGTGATAGATCTAAAAGGATGTTGGGAATTTCGCAGTCCAGGTATATCAACACTATACTGAAAAGATTCAGCATGGAAGATTCTAAGCGCTGTAATTTACCGGCTTGTCACGGAATCACCCTATCCAAATAGATGTCTCCTAAGAATGATTTGGAAAGGGATCGCATGTCAGTTATACCCTATACTTCTGCGGTAGGCTTTATAATATATGCGATGTTGTGTACCAGACCAGATGTAGCTTACGCACTGAGCGTGGTGAGCCGGTATCAGTCAGACCCAGGGGAGAAGCTCTGGATAGAAGTAAAGAACATTCTCAATTACCTGAGAAGGACTAAGGATATGTTCTTGGTTTACGGCAGAAAAGACCTCCAGATCGAGGCTTTTGCTGACTCCAGCTTCCAGAGTGACAAGGATGGCTCCAAGTCCATGTCTGGTTATGTCTTTACCCTCAATGGAAGGGCGGTGTGCTGGAAGAGTTCCAAGCAGGACACCGTTGCTGACTCAACGATGAAAGCAGAGTATATATCGCTGCTTGCGATGCCGCAAAAGAAGCAGTCTGGATGAAGAAGTTCCTAACAGAACTTCAGGTGGTTCCTACCATTGTTAATCCAATACCGCTGTATTGTGACAACAACGGTGCTATAGCTTTAGCGAAGGAACCCAGGTCCCATCAGAAGTCCGGACACATCTTAAGGAGGTATCACCTGATCAGGGAGATCATAGATCGCCGGGAGATCGAGGTCCGGAGAGTTGCTACAGAGGAGAACACTGCAGATCCATTCACAAAGGCCTTACCTCAGACACGGTTCAAGAGGCTATTCGAGATGATAGGTCTTCGATACGCCAGTACATGGCCCTAGTGCAAGTGGGAGATTGTTAGTGTATATGCCCTAAGGGCCATTATTGTATCTTACTAGTTTGTATATTACTTAATGGAAGCTTGGGATATTCACAGTTATAATAACAATCTCGCTCAACATAGTAGAATGCTACTTGGTTTATATCTATCTTAATATATGTATATGTTTCTTTTAACATATCGCGAATACATAATGATAGAGCCCATAGGATCTTGCTTGACTACCAGCGTTGTGATGGCATTCACACTAGTGGGAGCTGGGTAGCCTACAAGCACATCCTTTTTCAGGTCCCTAGTCATAGGATTATCGAGACAGGGTATCGATACTCTAGAGTAGACTAGTGTATACGCTTCTCATCCTAGCAGGGGAGATGGTCTGTTCCACGGCCATTAGTACGTTGTACTGGAGATAGTATGCAGGTGCTCGTTAGGTTACGGGTACACCGGACAGGACTCACAGGGAACTGTTGGTTGGTATTATACCCGTCGTCAGTTAACAGTTCCCAGGTGACATGAGTACATCATAGTCCGTTGACTTGATACCGCTGCTTCGTCTCGAGTGTGTTCCCACTGTTCCTAGATTGCTACCCTACCACGGCTCAAAGGAATCGTGCAAATAGGTAGCAGTTGGGTGCAGTCCCGAAGCACTTGGAGGCAGTGGCGGTTAGATAGGATTCGTCTCTCCCGGTATTGGGAGTTGATATCGCACTATGTTTGGAGATCCATTACGCAAAGTCCCTGGCCAGGGCAAACGAGATTTACTGGTAGGATTTCCAGTAGCTTCTCAAAGTGTAGTGGGCTTCACTCTGACACGACTTATACAGCTTTTAGAGGACTGACGCTTGTCGCCCCCCTAGGCCAGATATGCGATAGTCTTAGACAAACAGATCGGACTGTACGGAGATTGTCACATCAGGCTCAGTAGGAGTTCGGATGGGTTTCCTCATCGGCCTTCTTATCGACATCTACCTGGGGACCGTTACGTACAGCTAGTGCCGCTTACGGCCTGTGGTTAAACCCACTGCCAGCGTAGTCTCGAGTCTTTAGAGTCCCACACAGAGTGTTTCCCTACTTCAAGAAAAACGATATAGAGGTCGTATGGTTTTACGACAGGGTTCAGACACATACGTGTATTTATGCACGTACGATGTTCGAACAGATAATACTAGTGAGCTTTAGTTTAAGCCAGATTCTAGTATTGGATTATTAGATTTATACAGTCTCAGTATTTCCGTGTTTTAATGGATGGGAGGGGCATTCTCGTAATTAGTCGAGAAGCTTCTAGAAGACAGGTGAGGTGGAGAGCTTAGGTGTAATTTGCATTAATTGAATTTGTGACTCATGGAGTGATTCATCCAAATGAGTTAATGAAGCATTTATTGCTTAATGACTCATGAGATGATTCATTCATTTGCATTAAATGAAGCATCTTTGTAATTATCTAAATGATTTATTTGATAATTATTATGCTTCATTATATACATAATGAGTTAGATTTTCAATTCATTCTCATAAACACTTTCTCTCTCCTCAAGCTCTCTCTCTCTTCAAAGACCTAACCCTAATCCTCTCATGTGTTGAGATCCCAAGGGTTAGCAAGACTAATAGATCCCTAATCCATCTCTATATCCTTTAGGTTACCTTGATTAGCAATTATAGCCACCTAGTTACCTCAAGTGAGAGGTTAAAGCTTGGAGAAGGAACTCTCGGGTGGATCTTCTATCACATCGAGGAGGCCGACGAGGAGGTGAACAACAAGAACAAGAAGGACTAGAATCTTGAGGTATAATCATCTATCATAGTAGTTAATCACTTCTAGATAGTTGTTAGTTAGGGTTTAGCAAAGATCCGTAAAGTTAGTCGATGTTAACTTAAACAAAATGATTGTTTTACCTATTCTGCCTCCCCGCATCATGTGGGGTGTCTAACGTCGACTTACACTATAACGGTTTGAGAAACTACTAATAACTCTTATCAGTAAATCTCAGCAGTAGTCCTGGCCAGGGACTTCCAGTTATAGCCAATCAAGCATAGCGCAACATCAACCCCCAATACCGGAAGAGACGAAACCCCTCCTATCGCTCATTGCCTCCATGTTACTCGGGACTGTACCCAAAATCCACCTGTTTGCATGACTCTTTTGAGCCATGGTAGGAAGGAAATTAAACCACAGTGGGAGCCACACAAGACTCTATGACGATCTCGGGTCTACAGACTGATGGGTTCCTTAGCACCCTCACGATGTTTACTAGGGCATCGAACATGCCATTTCAAAATTTCCTATAGAGCTAAAGAACCCGAATGAGGATCGAACTAGAGACTTAGGGTTTTCTTGATTGTAAACACTTTATAAACTAAAAAGAAGAAGGAATACAACCTTTGTAGACCGATCTTTCACTTCAATAGCTTCGTGTAGTAGTCCCTTCATTGCGATCACTAACTCCCGGACTCTAGAGAGGCTCCACAAGATGTACGGAACATGCTTGCTTGAGGTCTTCGAGGCCGAAGATGATCTATGTTGAGGAGACACTAGCTCATGCTATTTCTTCACTAATTATGAGATTAGTGAAGCAAACACCCTAAACTAAATGGCAAGTAGTAGAGGATGATGCAGTAGGAAGTGGGCTCTCTTTAGTTTTATTTTTCTCACAATAAATCATCACTTAGAAAAAGCTAGCAAGCTTTTTCTCTTGAGGAAGAAGAAGAAATGATGAAGAAAATGAATAAGAGAGTGTGAGGTTAGAATTGCAACCATGGGTGAGTTAGTGTCATACCTAGCTCGTGTAGATAATAAACCATAGCTATGAGTTAAGGGTTTGGTTAAGAAATATCTTAAGCAAGACAAAGGAGTGGACTAAGTCAATGATGACCACAAGCTTCTACAAGCTTTGAACAATGACAAATATTTCCACAATTTTTAATTTGCTTGAAATAAATATAAACCCTAGCATGGTGTGAGTCTCATACATACATGTTGCAAGTGTAACCTATCATGACACAACAATATATATCACATATATATTTTGTGTACAAAAAGAAAATAATACATATATCACATATATGTAAAGTATATCAAATGTGAGAAAAAGAATTACTTAAGTGAGATAATATTAGTTAATGTGTTGTAATATATCAAATATATAATTATATATTAAATTATTAAATCAACTCTTGGTTTAATAATCCGGCTATATTACATACAACCGACTAATATCAAATGTAACAACTTATCGAATCAACACTTGATCCGATAACTTAGCTATATCACATATAACCTACCAATGTCACAAGTCGCGAGAAAAAATGCAGTATCTCATATCGCATTAATCTCGGTCCCGCACATATCACATATGTGCTCCTATTCAATTTCGCATGAACCAGGAAACCTCTGTGTAGGACTCTAAAGACTCTTCAATACGCCGGCAGTAGCTGATGATCATATCAAACACGCACAAGCCGTAAGCGGTCTGCTAAACGTACCGGCCACCCGGGTATTGAGCGATCAGAAGATCAACAAGCAAACCTGCTCGTACTCCTGCGAATCTAATCAGTAACACTACCGTACAGTCCGGTCTCTTCGTCTGATATGTCGCATATCACAGCCTGAGCTGGTATAACGTCAGACCCTAATAGCCTAATAAGTCATGCCGATACAAGGTCCATAACGGTTCGAGAAACTACTGGTAACACTTACCAATAAATCTCAGCAACCCTGGCCAGGGATTTCCTGTTATGGCCAATCGAGCATAGCGCAACATCAACTCCCAATACCGAGAGAGACGAAATCCCTCATATCGCTCATTGCCTCCATGTGACTCGGGATTGTACCCAAAAACCACATTTTTGCACGATCTCTTGACCGTGGCATGGTGGAAATCAAAGCACGGTGGGAATCACACAAGACTCTATGACGATCTCGGGTCTACAGACTAACCTATACCAGTGTCACCGGAGAACTGCTATCCGACGATCGGTATAATACCATCTAGGAGTTCTCGGCGAGTTCGTTCAGTGTACCCAGTCTCCACTGAGCACCCATATACCTGATGTCAAACACCAATGGATATGGGATCATCCATCGCCCATCACATGGGTCGAGAAGCGTATACGCTAGTCTACTCTGGAGTATCGATACCCTGTCTCGATACTCCCACGACTAGGAAAATTTGAAGGATGTACTTATCGACTACCATCTCCCCACTAGTATGATCTGCATCATAATCATGGTAGTCAAGTACTCATCCTAAGGACTTTATCAACATGTAATAGAGAGACAATAAGTGTACATGTTAAGATAAAGAGCAACCAGATAGCATACTATCATGTCGAGTAAGAAAGCCATCCCTATATATGTCCAAGTATCCACTACAATATACATCGCATGTACAGTAATGGCCTCTAGGGCATACATATAACTAACAATCTCCCACTTGCACTAAGGGCCATCTGTTGTAGTATCCAATACCCAACAATATAGCAGTGGTTGTAGTATCCCATACTAAACCATCCCATAGAATTCTCTCTAGGGGTAAGGTCTTTGTGAGTGGATCCGCTATGTTATCCTTCAGGTCTGCTCTCCTAACCTCGATCCCTTGGAGATCAGCCATCTCTCTGATCAGGTGATACTTGGCTCAGAATATGTCTGGGACGCTGATGGGACCTTCATTCCTAAAACAAAGCCACAACTCTATTGTTGTCACAAGAACAGTTATTGGACGCTCAATAGTAGGAACCTTTTTCATCTCATGAACAAGAAAATGCCCAGACAGCCACTTTGGCAGCATCATTGGTAGAAATGTATTCAGCCTTTATCATCTAGTATGTCACGGTATCTATCTTAGAACTCTTCCAACATACCGTCCCTCTACTGAGGGTAAAGACAATGCCTGTGAATGACTCTCAGTCGAACTTATCACTCTGGAAGCTGGAACCAAGAACTTTCTTTTAGTGCTTCTCAAGTACTTAAGAATGTCCTCCACAGCTATCCAGTGATTCTCCTAAGATCCGATTGATTCCTAATCACTACACCTAGTGAGTCATCTACATCTGGTCCGGTACATAACGTCTCGCACTCTGATAGAGCCTACTGCCGAAGCATAGGCTATCCCTTGTACGCGAGCTCTCTCCAAATCAGTCTTGAGAGACATCTTTTTGGAGAGAGTGATCTATGAGTAAGTGGGCGAACCACCACGCTTAGAATCATCCATACTAAACTCCTCTAGTATGGTGTTAATGTACCTGGATTTGGGACACTCCCAACATCCACATAGATCTATCACCATAGATCATTATCCACAAGATGTAGCAGGTATCATCCAAATCTTCTATTGAGAATCCCCGTGATAAGAGGAGCTTGACCGAGTGTAGAATAGGAAACTATTTCCTATCAAGAATATGCCATCTACGTACAATACGTATAAGACAACCTTACTATCTACAACCTTCTTTTAGATACACGGTTCATCTACCATTTTGATGAAGCCAAACTCTTTGACTACCACATCAAAACAGATGTTCCAACTCCGCGATGCCTGCTTTAAACTGTAAAGCAACTTGCACACGTTTCTGCTGCTCCCACTGTCTGCGAAGCCCTCTGACTGTATACTTATAGACGCTCTCTTCTAAATCAGCATTTTGAAAAGCAGTCATGATACCTAACCGCCCGATATCATAGTCTTGGTATGTAGCAATAGCAAGTAGGATCCGGATGGACTTAAGCATAAACACTAGAAAAGGTTTCATCATTATCAACACCTGGTTGATGACGAGGACCTTTTGCAACAAGTCTTAGCTTTGAAAGTCTCAACTTTTCCATGTATACCAAGAAATCTTCTCAAGATATACTTGCTCCTGATGGGGACTTAACCCTTCAGATAAAGCAACCAAAGTCCATACTTTGTTGGTGTATATGGATTCCATCTCAGATCGCTTAGCATCCAGCCATTCTCACAGAGCACCACTCTTGATGGCCTGCTTGAAACTAGTTAGGTCATCATTTCATTATGCAATCCTCCATCTCACTGTCACTGAGAAGACCGTAGTATCTCTCAAGTGGATAAGGAACCCTACCAGATTCGCGGAGAGGCTGAGGCTCATTCGAGACTATTGAATCCTTTGGTTTCACCAAATCATCAGCTGTTAGTTTGTCAAGCTGGAACTCCTTCCAGTTCTACTTCATGTCCATTAATTTCTTCACAAGAAATACCTTTTCTAAAAAGGTGGCATGCTGAGAAACAAAACACCTTTTGCTTCTCAGAGTGGTAGAAGATATTCCCTCACAAATGGTTGGGATATCCTAACAAACTTATACAGAACTGACCTTGCCTTGGGCTTGTCCGGATTCTGCCTTTCAACATAGGCCGGACAACCCCATATCTTAACATCCTTAAGAGATGGGCTCTTCCCATACCATATCACATATGGAGTGGTAGGCATCTGATTTGATTGGAACCCTATTCAATAGGTATGCAACTTCTCAAGTGCATAACCCCCAAAAGGAAATAGGCAACTCTGTAGTAGTCATCATATAGCACACCCTATCACATAAGGTGCGATTTGCTCCGCCCCAATACACCGACGTGTTGTGGTGTATACGGAGGAGTAATGCTGAGAGAGAATCTCATTCTCCTTTAGAATAGTCCGGTATCTTCATGCTCAAGTATTCTCCTTCCTGATCACATCATAGGACATAATACTTATACCCGGTTTTTGGTTCTCTACTTCTAACTTATATTCTTTGAATTTCTCAAAAGGTTCAGACTTGTATTTCAACAGGAACATATGTGCGAATCTTAAGAGATCATCAGTGAATGTAATGAAGTACAAAGAACCAGTCCTGGCATATGTAGACCGGGGACCTACATATATCAGCATGTATCAATCCCAAGAGTTCATTAACTCTTTCTTTGTTTCTAATAAACGGAGCTATGGTCATCTTATCTTTGAGACAAGATTGGCAAGTATCATAAGATGAAAATTCGAACAGATTCTCATATTCATTCTTATGTAACTTAGCTGGTCGTGTCGCATTGATATGACCTAGTCTACAATGCCACAAGAAGGATTCGTTCATTTCTGAACCATTCCTCTTGTGTGTGTTTTATATACTTTGAACTGTTATTTGATTTAGAACGTATATGCTATTATATAATGTGCCTGATCGAATCAACTCTTGATTCAGGAAAATGTTCACAACATTATCCTCTAATACAGAATTATATCCTTCTTTAACTTCATTAAAGAATCTGATGTAATGTTGTATATCAGGTTCGGTATTTAATAACATTCGTTCAGAATCAATGTATTGATACAAGGTGATATCTGCCAACAGACTTGGCTGCAGCAATTGCACCATTCTCTAACACTTAGAGACATATCACCTATTCTCAGTTCTTTACCTTTCTATAGCCCATGTAACACTTACATATGTGGGATCTTGATCCGGTATCTCATACCTAGGACATAGAAGATACTGAGAAACAGTTCTCGGTAATGAACACACCCGAAGAAAATGCATCAACATGCACTTTCTTCGAATGGGTGGCATGGGAATCCGGATATTCCCCTATTTCCTGCTCGGACTTATAACAATTATAAGATAGAGCGAAACCAATGTTCCCTAGCTCAGTATAATAAGGAGGTTCGGTCAATGCATCCATATTATTATCTTGATTAAGGCGTGACATGGTCGCTACCAGGAGAGAGAGAGAAGAAAACACTCTGCGTGCGCTCTTGCAAGATCAAATTGGTTATTAACTTATCTAATCAGGGTGGCTCCCACTGTTTTAGTCAAATCTTCCTTCAAACCCTAAAAGGTAAGACTAGCCGGGATTAATTACACCCTACAAGTTCGCCAATCTTTCGGCCAGGCCAGTGTCGGTACTTTGAGGGAGGTTTCCCGTGTTTTCGCACAGACCTAATTAAAATAAACCTCGTTTTCCCAGGGGCGTAACCCCATTAACACCTTTCTAGACATCTACTTGATCGGCTAATTGTAATGTGCAAAACTCTCCCAAGAGTAACTCTTACTAGCAGTGGGTATCGGGATCCAATTATCTCATAGAAGATATGCAATCTCATTGCAAATTCCAACACTTGAAATTCCCGATAATATTTTACCCCTAATCTCTTATGACATTGACAAACGTCAACAAACCATAGGATGCTAGTCAAGTTCAACCCGTCATTTCCCGATTGAATTAAACCCACCCGCACGACCCTTGATAAAGGCCAACAAGGTCGCACGACTACCTTAATCCAATCGCATCATATGCTTAAGTAGATAAGTACTAGTCAGCTACCGCACACTACGCCTTGACAAGGTCAACAAACACAGCACGAATACTAAATAACACTTATCTGAAATGACGGAAGGCTACGACAGGTTTTTAAGAAAAACTTTTGCGTAATGAACTTGATATCGTTGTAGAATCGAGTGATTTTGAAAAGGAATGCTTTTGAGGCTTTTACTAGTTTTGCTAAAGAGGTCACTCCCGGTGAAGGGATTTCGGCTCTTTCCTTATCGAATAAGGTGTAGGATATTTCATAAATACCACTATGTAAACCAAAAACTATAGAAGCAATCAAAAGACAAACCGAGTGGGTAGTAGCATCTGCTAGTTTCGCTAAAGAGGTCACTCCCAGTGAAGGGATCTCGGCTCTTTCCTTATCGAATAAGGTGCTGGATATTCTACAAGGAATACCGCTATGCAAAGCAAGAACTAGAGCTACCAGTTTTTAAAACAAGATTCTGCAACATCATTAGGTTTCTCTTTCTTTTTATTTCATTAATCTCATTAATGAAGTCCCATCAATATATGCTTCCTAAGCATCACATATGAAACGAAAGCGGCAATATTTATTATATCTCATATATATAATATAGGCATTCGTCTCAGAACATATCAAGTGATCACATCACAGAGAAGCAGAAGATAACATATGAAATATTCGATATACTAGGATTTCCGTATTTTAATTTAAGCCAGTATAAAACACGGATTCCACAGTCGCGATGAATAGCCAAACCCACACCCTTAGACCCCTACGAGAGCGTCAAGCAACCCTACCAATTCTAGAGTTAGGTGACCCGGTCTCAACCCCTTGAGATGGTCTCCCACTGGACCCTAGAACCCGGTTACTTATGCTCCCCGTCTTGGGTCTATCCTAATGCGGAAAAGTAAATAATATACATCAATGGTGACATCATCCTCAACCCGGAAGTGCTCCAATAAAAGAATATTACATACAAGTTTTTACATGAATGAAAATGAAAAACTCTCATCTCACATAAAAAAAACCCGGCTATTCAGAACACGACGATCCAATATAACATATCACAGCAACACATAACATCACATGTCATCAACGTAAGTAAATATGCGTATCCCAGTTGCCGTTGACATATAGCACCGAAACCGGCGATACACCACATATTACACTTACGGTAGCATAAAAGAAAGTGAAAAACTACAACAGTTGAAATCCGCAACCACCATAGACATCATAAACCCAATGTATCACATATATTAGATTTCATGCCTAACCAAATGAATTCATTAGACATCGCATGCCTAACAATTATAAACCCCGCATTTTAGTCTCGATATTGAAAACTCTTTCCAATAACCAGTCGGGTAATTCAACAAGATTCCCGATAACCTGATCGAATGCTCGTCGGAAACTTTATTAGACGGCCGCACCCCCGATGCCGTCGACAAAGTGCACTAAGGCGGAACACCGCTGCCGCGAGCACCTGAACGGATGCTTTTGGCGACGGGGTTCTCCTACAGTCACTTGGTCGGGGCTATGGGGCGTGGCTATCTAGTAAGGTTACCCGGCAAGTATCCGCAAACGCTACGTAATTGCGACGGACTTTTGATCCACATCAAAATCCCGTGGCAACCGATCAAATGAGACTAAAGTGCTACATTTATTAAATTCAAACTAGTTATCTCATAACTTAATTATAGTGGATTCTAAATATTGTACCATAATCACAGAAAGCTAGGCGACGTTAAATATTTCGATCGAATCAACGAATTCCCAAATTTCCCAGAAAGCTCAACACTTGAGCACTGTTAAAGTTAACCAGAGACATACCACGGTACCTACGGACCTACAGCTGAAGGGCCGACCCAAGCCTCTTAAGTGGCGCCGTGGATCCACCGCCAAAACTATGTTTTAGCCGCGGATCCACGGTCACTTAGACGAGTTAGGGTTTCGTTCTTCAGGTGTGTCCATAGAATTCCCTGCATGTTTTTCTTAATATTTTTAATATGGAAAATTCCAACTTTTAGAAAAATTTCCAGAAAGTGGGAAAATTAGGGCTTTCGGAGTTCGATCGGACTTTTAATTTTGCCTACGCAACGCCTAATACTCTAGCTAGGCTTTGATACCAGCGATGGGTTCCTTAGCACCTTCACGGTGTTTACTATGGCATCGAACATGCCATTTCAAAATTTTCTAGAGAGCTAAAGAACCCGAACGAGGATCGAACTAGAGACTTAGGGTTTTCTAGATTGTAAACACTTTACAAACTAAAGAGAAGAAGGAATACAACCTTTGTAGACCGGTCCTTCACTTCAATAGCTCCGTGTAGTAGTCCCTTCGCTGCAATCACTAACTTCCGGACTCTAGAGAGGCTCCACAAGATGTACGGAACAAGCTTGCTTGAGGTCTTCGAGGCCGAAGATGATCTACATCGAGGAGACACTAGCTCATGCTATCTCTTCACTAATTGTGAGATTAGTGAAGCAAACACCCTAAACTAAATGCCAAGTACTAGAGGATGATGAAGTAGGAAGTAGGCTCTCTTTAGTTTTATTTTTCTCACAATAAATCATCACTTAGAAAAAGCTAGCAAGCTTTTTCTCTTGAGGAAGAAGAAGAAGTGATGAAGAAATGAATGAGAGAGTGTGAGGTTAGAATAGCAACCATGGATGAGTTAGTGTCATGCCTAACTCATGTAGAGAATAAACCATAGCTATGAGTTAAGGGTTGGGTTAAGAAATATCTTAAGCAAGACAAAAAAGTGGACTAAGTCAATGATGACCACAAGCTTCTACAAACTTTGTACCGTGACAAATATCTCCACAATTTTGAATTTACTTGAAATAAATATAAACCTAACTTAACCCTAGCATGGTGTGAGTCTCATACATACATGTTGCAAGTGTAACCTATCATGACACAACAATATATATCACATATATATTTTGTGTACAAAAAGAAAACAATACATATATCACATATATGTAAAGTATATCAAATGTGAGAAAAAGAATTACTTAAGTGAGCTAATATTAGTTAATGTAATGTAATATATCAAATATGTAATTATACATTAAATTATTAAATCAACTCTTGATTTAATAATCCGGCTATATTACATACAACCGACTAATATCAAATGTAACAACTTATCAAATCAACACTTGATCCGATAACTTGGCTATATCACATATAACCTACCAACGTCATAAGTCGCGAGAATAGAATGCAGTATCTCATATCGCATTAATCTCGGTCCCGCACATATCACATATGTGCTCCTACTCCGTTTCGCATGAACTAGGAAACCTCTGTATAGGACTCTAAAGACTCGTCAATACGCCGGCAGTAGGTGATGATCATATCAAACACCCACAAGCCACAAGCGGTCTGCTAAACATAACGGCCACCCGGGTATTGAGCGATCAAAAGATCAACAAGCAAGTCTGCCCGTACTCCTACGAATCCAATCAGTAACACTACCGTACAGTCCGGTCTCTTCGTCCGATATGTCGCATATCACAGCCTGGGGGTGGTATAACGTCATACCCCAATAGCCTTATAAGTCATGTCGATACAAGGTCCATAACAGTTCGAGAAACTACTGGTAACACTTACCAATAAATCACAGTAACCCTGGCCAGGGATTTCTTGTTATGGCCAATCGAGCATAGTGCAATATCAACTCCCAATACCGGGAGAGACGAAATCCCTCCTATCGCTCATTGCCTCCATGTGACTCGGGACTGTACCTAAAAACCACCTTTTCTCATGATCTCTTGACCATAGTATGGTGGAAATCAAAGCACAGTGGGAATCACACAAGACTCTATAACGATCTTTGGTCTACAGACTAACATGTACCAGTGTCACCATAGAACTGCTATCCGACGATAGGTATAATACCATCTAGGATTTCTCGGCGAGTCCGTTCAGTGTACCCAGTCTCCACTGTGCACCCGTATACCTTCTCTGATGTCAAACACCAATGGATATGGGATCATCCAACGCCCATCACATGGGTCGAAAAGCATATACGCTAGTCTACTCTGGAGTATCGATGCCCTGTCTCGATACTCCCACGACTAGGAACATTTGAAGGATGTACTTATCGACTACCCTGTCCCCACTAGTATGATCTGTATCATAGTCCTGGTAGTCAGGTATTCATCCTAAGGGCTTTATCAACATGTAATAGAGAGACAATATGTAACGTTTTGAAAATCGTTTCGGTGAAATTTCGAAAAAATCAGTAAAATAAGGGGGTTTTCTGTAAAAAGTCAAAATACAAATATCTTATTATAAAAAATTAAATATACATATTCTAGCTATGTAATTGCTATTATTTGGTGTTTATTGAGCCGCTGGTGAAATTTCAAATTTTCTGAAAAAAATATTATTTTATTATTATTTTAAGCCGTCACTAATACATTTAATTAGGGAAAATTACAAATTGGAATGAGTTGAAACAAATTTTGTGCATCATAAAACATTAAATAAAATTTTATCATGTGGTTTTTGAAACGAAATCGGTTGCCAAATCGGTTTAGAAATTATTGAAGAAAAAATGTTTTTTTTAGTGTAAATGGATGTTTGGGGCATTGTATTTATCATTTTTCATCACCCCACACCCGTACCCACACCCACACACCCCCATTCACTTCTCCCCTTGGCTGAATTCAGCAGCCCCCATCTTTTCCCCACTTGAATTTCAAAGAAAAGAAAAGAAAGAAAACAAAGGAAATGAAAGGAAATTGTAAAATGAGTTGGACCTTTGACTTTATGCCTTGACTTGGACTATTTTCCTCACCTCTCTCTCTCTCCTCTCCCCTCCATTTTCAGCCGAGCCCCCCTTTTGTGCAGCCCCAATTTTCCCCCTCTCTTTTCCTCATCAAAAAGTCTTCAAAATCCATCAAATTTCCATCAAAAATTAAACCAAAACTCAAATCTAACTCCTACCCATTTTTCATTAGCTATTCTTGCATGGATCTAGGGAGCAAGTTGGCATTTTAGAGGCTTTGAATTTCATGTTTGATCTCTTGATCATGAGGTATAAATTCTAACCTTTTCTTAAATTGTGTTAATTGTTTCATGTTAGCTTAATTAGGTTTTTTTTAATTAGTTCTAGGTGCTTGAATTAAAATTCAAGAGAAGGGTTTTGAATTAATGATTAGGGTTTGTGATCAAGTGAGGTTTTTATCAATTGGTTATGGGTGTAATGAAGAGATTAACATGTGGTTGTATGCAAAATCTAAGTTAGTTGTTATTTACTAATTTGTTAATTTAAAATTGTGATAACTTTGCTAATTGCTAACTAGGTTTTTAAAATTAGTCTAATAATTAGGTTTAAAAATCTAATTATGGTTTCATAGCATTATTAACATTATAATGAGTGGTTTAATACCTTAGGTTATGCAAATCTAAGCTTAATTCTTAAATCGAGAATTTTTTTTTTTGCTTGAAAATTGTTAAAATTGGGTAATTTGTAAACTAGGATTTTGGGGTTTATGGAATTTAATGAGATTAAATTATGGGAATCATTTTTATGACTTATTTAAGATATTTAGTGAATATTGTGGCCTCTAGATTCGTCTATACATCGAGTTTTGTACAAAAACGGTGATTTGTGCTTGCTAGATTTTCGGAAAAATGACTTTTTAAGTGAAATTGGGGTTTTTGTGAATTTTAAGCTATTTTATATTATAATTAGTGCTTGTAATTGTACAAATTAGTGTGTTGGGAGCTTTCTCGATGGTTTGGCGTTTGTACGCCGACATCGAGGGTTTTTGGGTCGATTTGTGAAGCAACCATAGGTTTTGACCTATGTGAGATTCGTGCGTCGTTTTGGTCATGAGGCGGATTTTAATGCGATATGGTGCGTTATGATATGTAGGTACCCCATGTGGACTTCGAGACGACAAGCAAGCGCGTGGCGACGTCGGCACCGGCAAGCGAGGACCAGGTGAGTAGATTTATATCTACGGGGAGAAGTCGGGTGGATGGCGTATAGCACCCCCGCAGTCCGTGGTGGTGTATACGGATGCATATACACACCAACAATTATTATATGTTATTTGGGATTAATAACGATGTTAGGATGGATATTGGTGTCTTGGATTACTTTAGTGTTGCGAACCCTAGGGTAGTGTTGCACTACACATACACACATACATACACACATACATACTTGCATACATTCCTATTTATATATGCTCATGGGATTCTTTATAGTTATGTGTTCACATGGGTATGGGACTATGTGTTCACATACGGATTTGAGGATGATACTTGAGATTGAGCTGAGTCGATGAGATTTGATTTGAGGCCGTGAGATCGGTGATATAACAGGGTTCGTATCTTAGCGAAATGACGTTGTAGCGGGTCCTTGACGTAGTGTTTCACACACGTCCATGCATACGTAGGCGGTATCAGCATGGTACTAGACGTAGATCAGTACCCCGATCATAATATTTGATAAAGAGGATACCAGGTGAATAGTATGATGAATGTGATATTGACCCGTACCCAGATTGGGATGCCGTACGACGGATTTACGTACGAGCTATATTGATGATTGATCCGCACTCTTGACTTGGGATGCCTGATTATAGATATGGTATCGGATATGATATTATTGAGGCAGGATCACCGACTATACATATACAGGTATGTATATGTATCGACTCAGATGTTAGGCGGTTTCCTTACCTGTAGTCCAGCTTGTTAGCTTCGCCCTTTAGTTAGTTAGTTGTTAGATTAGATTCGATTCTTACCTATTTCAAAAACTAACGAATCGTGGGTATTTTAAAAGACAGCCCAAGGGATCCTACGGATATTTCAAAAGACGTATCTTTTCAGAAAAACACCGTAGTCCCTATTTTCAAAACCCCATGATTCGTGTTATTTCAAAAGGCACCATTTGTAGGACTTATATTAGATTAATGCAGATTAGTTATAGTTGCGTCTAGTTTTCAGCTCCCGCTCATTTTTGTGGTCCGCTTCGCATCGCATGCTTATTTTATGTTTCATACTCCATTATTGATATCATGCTGTTAGGACACCAGCACCATTACCGATGATGCGTATGTACCACGTACACTTAATTGCCGGCTCACACACATCTTCATCGGTAATTGCCATGTCACGTACACCTTAGAAAATATTATTGCTTGACATAGCTTGTTAGCTAATAGTTAGACATGATATTAGTGTGCTTGCCCTATATGTTAGTTTAGACATTGTAGTTATTACCTGCTACTTCTTGCATACTGTTATTCATTGTTATGCCGCATTCATGGATTCTCATGCATATATTCACTATTTTACGTGTTATTGAGATTTTGGATTCGGATTTCCATGAGTTTTTTCTGGATTTGGAGGAAAACCGCAAAAACTTATATGAACTGATTTCTCTCTTTTTAAAATAAAGTGCGGTTTTCCCATGATGTATGAGTCGTCCACCATGAGTTTGCTGATGGATTTCGAGACCCGATTCGAGGAGACGGATGAACCGTTTCGGGTACATAGTGGACCCGGTAAGGTACCCCGGGGAAAGAAGCGCATGATGATGACGATGTGAGCCTGGCAGGGGAGCACTACCTACCGGTGATATTACCCGACGCGTCGGATATCCAGAGGATACCGTCGTAGTCTTGAGATGGATGGTAGGGGCCGGTCTGGACTGACAGCGCCCTAGATATTGTGATTGAGACTTGAGGTACATAGATTGTGACACAGAGATATCGAGGTATTTGGACACTTGTTTTGTGTCGATGCTGGGCACTGTTTTATGCTGATTTCATATATGGCACCTCATTTCTTTTAAGATACAGAAATCTCACTGATTTACGAAACCAGTTTTATTCAGTACATGCATTCTGTTTCATGCGTTCATACATCATCCATATGATATATTGCTACCTGAGGCACTGACACGGGCACATGAGATCACACTCGGGTTAGATATTACCCTAGCCATTGTTATAGGCTGCATGTTATTCATATATTTGAGGATATATTATGATCATTGACCTAGGTTACGTTATTTTTGCGATTTCTGTACGTAGATGTTTTTCTATTCACGAGTTGGCAACTCACCCCCGTTGTGCCCAGTTTCTTGCAGGTTTGCCGTACAGGTTTCTTTACGGCTTGCGGGCATAGTTTCCTTCGGGTGTTTTGCTAGTAGGTGGGTTTACTTGTATCGTACCCCCATTATTTATCTTGTATATTATTATTCTGTTGTATTTAGAAGTTCCATCAACCAATCATGTATTTATTTTCAGTTAGAGACCAGTGATGTTTTTCTTTCGACCTTAGAGTCGCGCGTTTCATTTCTGTGGTTTTCTTGTGGTTTGAGTTTTTGATCCTCGCCGTTGGCGTTGTATATTATATTGCTTGTGTGGTTGTGGCCGTCGATTGACGAAGAGCTAGCTCCCGCTTGGGGATGCCTTTTTATTGATTTCGTATACTATTCATGTTGTATCCCGTTTGGGAGCCAATATTTACAAAGAAGACTCTGCCGAAATTTTCAGTAAATTTTTGATGTTTTTAGAAACCCGCATAATTCAGCTTATGCTATTAAAACTACTTGATTTAAATTGGTTTTCCTTCACTCTACTACTTTTCTTGGTTTGGATTTCTGGGTTTTCGGTTTACTTAGATTACGTACGCCTCGAGACGTTCGTAGTTTAAGTGCCGGTCATGTTCCGTACTTTCGGGTCGTGACATAATAAGTATACATGTTAAGATAAAGAGTAACCAGATAGCATACTATCATGTCGAGCAAGAAAGTCATCCCTATATATGTCCAAGTATCCAATACAATATACATCACATGTACAGTAATGGCCTCTAGGGCATACATATAACTAAAACAGACTAACTTGTACCGGCGTCACCAGAGGACTGCTATCTGATGATAGGTATACTACCACATAAGAGTCCTCGGCGAGTCCTGTTCAGTGTACCCATTCTCCAATGAGCACCTGTGTACAATCTTTGATGTCACACACCAATGTTTGTGGGATCAACCATCGCCCTCTAAGGGACAAGAAACGTACACACTAGTCTACACTGGAATATCGATGCCCTGGTCTCGATATTCCCATGACTAGGAACTGATTAAAGGATGTACTTGTGGACCATCCTGGCCCCACTAGTATGATCTCATTATAATCCGGTAGTCAAGTACATATCCTAAGGGTTTATCAACATATGAGAGCAAGACAGTAAAGAATACTAGTCAACATGTTAAGATAAAGAGTAACCAGATAGCATATTATCATGTCGAGCAAGAAAGTCCTCTATATATATGTCCAAGCATCCACTATAATATACATCATATGTACAATAATGGCCTCTAGGGCATACATATTCCTAATAGTTGTAGTCAGTGGGAGCAGCGGAAGCGTGGTAGGCAAGTTGTTTATGTCTATTTATAGACTAAAGCAAGGAAAGCGGAATTGGTCATCTAGTTTGATGTAAAAGTCAAAGATTTTGACTTCATCAGAACAACAAATGGGCCTGGTAAGAAAGCGGTAGGAAGTATCCTGTTATTTGGATGATATGCCCTGATAGGAAGTGATGTTCATATAATACAATCGATCAAACATTCGTTGTCACAAGGTCTTTCTCCACATAAGATATGGATAATATATCAAGGATTATGGTAACTAGATCTATAGTTTTAGATCTAGATTTGGGAGGTGTCCCAATTCGGGTACCTTGACACTATTCTAAAATGTTTTAGAATGGATGACTCCTGGCGTGGTGATGTACCTGCAAGTGAGGGAGTCACCCTCTCTAAAGAGAGGTCTTCTAGACTGATGAGGAGAGGGATTTACATAATTGACATATCACTTGCTTAAGAAATTGAGTCAATCATAAGATGTCAAGTACCACAACAGATATTGCTTTTTCACCAGCTATAATAAGCATATATTAATCCAATCATGGAGAAACATTGGGAAGTAGTAAAGGGCATAAGAGGATATTCTTAGCGTATGGTAATGACAGTCTCCTGCAGGAGGCGGTTACCGGTTTAGGCTTCCAAAGTGACCTAGATGACAGAGTGGCTGTAAGAGTTAATAGTTTTCCTTCTTCTGAAGTACAGTATGTTGGATAGATTTTCAAGTAGGTTTCTGAGGTGGTCATGGCGCTGGGTGCTGATTACATCAGCAACGGATACAATCTAAGAAGCTTGTTGGATTTGGGGTTCATGTTATGAACAAGGTCCCATCATATATCCAGAAAAGTTCTAAGATAGGTATCGCTCATTTCGAGAGATAGTCGTTCTTCGCGAAATTGAGATATAGAGAGATTAAGATAGAAATATTGGAACGGATCCACTCACTGAGGCTATTTCTCGAACACGTAAGTTTCTCGAAACGAGTTTTGAGAAACTGACTAGTAGAGAAGTTGGGTATTCGGTAGCACACAAGCTGTGAGTATGCGATACCGCAATAATTAGCCTTAAGTGCAAGTGGAAGATTGTTGGATATAGTGCCCTCAAGACAATTATTGTAATTGCATGTAGGCGATTATGATAATTGAACGAGGACCTATACAGGTAGAACAGTCTTACTCGAGATGATAGTATGCTATCTGGTTTTTCTTTATCATTATATGTATACGTTTTGATAAAGACCGTAGGATTATTGCTTGACTACCACCATTATGATGGCGATCATATACGTGGGAACTGGGTGGTCCATAAGCATATCCTTAGATGTCTCTAGTCAAGGGAGTATCGAGATTAGGCATCGATATTCCAGAATAGACTGGTGTATACTTTTTGAGACCCCGAAGAAGGACGGTGACCGATCTCATAAACTATTGGTGTTGAGTCACCTAGGATAGTATACAGGTGCTCACTGGAGGTGAGTACACAAGACGGACTCACCGAGAACTTCTAGATGGTATTATACTTATCGTCAGATGGAAGTTCTCTTGTGGCATGAGTACAGGTTAGTCTTTTGACCTGAGATTTTCATTTGTCTCATGTGAGTTCCCACTATACTTAGATTACTAACCTACTACGGCTCAAAGGAGTCGTGGAAACAGGTTTTAGTTGGGTACAGTCCCGAGCCACATGGAGACAGTGAACAATCGTCAGGGATTCGTCTCTCCCGGTATTGGGAGTCGATATCGTGTTGTGTTGGGTCGGCCATCACCGTAAATCCTTGGCCAAGGTGGATGAGAATTACTAATTTGATGTCAGTAGTTTCTCAGTGGGTGATGAGTTTCAGACCGGAACGACTTATCAGGTTAGTAAGGGTCTAATGTTATCTACCCCCTAGACCCGGTATGCGATACTCTCAGACAAAGAGACCGGACTGTACAGAGATTGCACAGACAGGCTCAGTAGGGGTACGGATGAGTTTGCTCGTCGGCCTTCATTTCACTCCATACCTGGGTAGCCGTTATGTACAGCTAGTGCCAATGACGTGCTTATGGTTAAACCCACTGCCAGCGTATTGGCGAGTCTTAAGAGTCCAACATGGAGGGTTTTTCCGGTTCAGGCAAAATGATGTAGTGGCCATATATTGATACATGCAGGGTTCCGATTAGGTATGTGTGCTAGCCACATGGACTTTAATCGGGTGGATGATAATACTAACCGGCTTAGGATTAAGCCAGATTATTAAATCAAGTTTTGATTTAATAATTTACATACATACATACATACATACATACATATATATATATATATTTCGATATATATATTCTAGTATTATGTTCATTATATTTTTCTATCTCTTGGGTATTCGTATTTTGATACGAATACGGGCATGTATTTGCAGGGACGTATTCTTGTATTTATACAAGAATACTTCTAGAAGAAGGATAACTCATTTCAAAGTTTTTCTTTTCAAGAAATTAAGAAATAAGAAGGAAAAGAGAAATGGTAGAGGGTATGAGAAAATGAATTTATAATTCATTCGCAAATACCATTCAAGCATGGTTGTAGTTTTAAAATGGAAAAATTATTTTTATAAAATATATTAAGCATGCTTGAATTGAAAAAGGATAGTTTTCATTCCACCATTTTTGTTTCTCTCTCTTCTATAGCTCCTCATCCTTCTTCTTCCTCTACCTTTTCATGTGTTGAGATTCAAGAGAATTAAGAGAAATAAAAATCATTAGAACACTCAAACACATCACTAAGTATCATAGATTAGCATTCTAGGATCTTTAGTTACTTCGTGGATGAAGTTGAAGCTTGAACTTGGTTCTCTTGGGAGGATCATCTTCGGCGAAGGGAGACCGGCTTGCAAGAGCGATCCGAACCTCTTGAGAGTATGCTTGAGTCCAACCAAATTGGAGAAAATAAAGATGCTACAAAGGTTGTGATTTCTATGTTGTTAGTTTTCTAGATTAGGTGTTTGATTTAAATTCTAGGGTATAAGTTTTTAGTGCCTTGAAAATTTTAATTTTTGGATTCCGCATTGGCCGTGGGTTAGCGGCAAGGGCACTAGGAACTTTCACTTCTTAGGTGGTAGAGGTCACCTACTAAATCTGCAGAGTAGGCTAAGGTTTGTCAGGGTCAATTGAATTTCCAGGTTCTACTAAATCTTTAGTAACCGTTTATGGTTCTGGAATCACTTCCAGTTCTACCATACTCCCATTAATTTCGTTTGTAAGAAATTACTTTTCTAAAAAGGTGGCATGTCGAGAACAAAACAACTTTTGATCCCGAAAATGGTAAAAGTTAAATCCTCGTCAATGCCCGGGATAACTCACAAACTGCCATTACTAAATCGTGTCTTGAGTTTATCTAGATTCTGGTTTTAAGTATAAACCGGACAACTCAATATCTTAACAATCTTAAAATGATAAACCATTCTATATCATATATAGAATTTGAGGTACTGATTTATGTAGAACCAATATCAATTGATATGCAACCATTTCTAGTGCATCCCTTAATCGAAAAAAGGCAATTCAGAATTACTCATCATAGAGTGCACCCGCGGATGAGCAATCTGAGAGAGAATCAAATTCTTGATTATATTATGACGGAATACCTATCATAAGTATCCGCATCTTCGAACACTTCGAAGAATCTAGATACTTCCAACATTTGGTTCTCTACTTTATTTCTTTATCTTATAAACTTCTCAAAATCTTTGGACTTTGCATTTCAATAAGAATGTGTGTCTAAAAGCAGAGAACTCATAGAAAAATGGAACGAAGTATGAGTACCAACCCCTTGTCCATATCGACATCGGACAACATACATCATTATGTATAAGCCTTATGAATTCTCTTGAAAATGTGTCTTAGCACCTCTACTAGGTTTCCACATGCATCAAGTATGCAATTTTAAAAAATCTAGAGAACTAAGCTACACTAAACAAGAATCGAACTAGAGAATTAAGGTTTTGTTAGCAAGAATACACTTTCTAAACTAAGTGAAGAAGGTTACAAACTTTTGTAGACCAAGTCCTTCACTTCAATAGCTCCAAGTAGTAGTCCCTAAGCTCCAAGTAGTAGTCCCTAGAACTCTTCTTAGCTCCACTTGAAGAAAGGAACGAACTTGCTATGCGATCTTCAAAGCGGAAGATGATCCAACTTGAAGCCTCTCTAGGTCAAACTAACTCTACACTAATCAAGGTATTAATGAAGCAAACAATCTAAACTAATGAGCTAGATTAGTGTAGGTTGATGAGTAGGAATTTAGCTCACTTTAGAAATATTTTCCTCTCTTTTATCAACTCAAGAAAAACCCTAGATAGGTTTCAAGAAGAAGAAGAAGAACTTGGGTGTGTGAGAAAAATATCTAATATCAAGTAAGAGAATGAACCATAGGCTCTAGATAAATATGAGATGAATAAATATCTAAGGTAAAAACAAAAGAGAGAGATGAGTCATGGATTCTCAATACTTCTACAAGCATCCAAGCCATGACTCATTTTCTCCTCTTTTAATTTCCCTTTAAACATAAATCATCACAATTATCTTTACCCTAATGTGAGTCCCATACACCCATGTTCTATGTATCATCAACCATGATACATAATCCAAATACATATATAAATATATATCACATATATATTAAATGTATTTCAAGAGAAGAAAATTATAAGTGAGCAATAATATTAGTTAATATATAAATATATCAAATATATATATATATATATATATATATATCTAATTAGTTAAATCAATACTTGATTCAATAATCCGGTTATATCATATATAACCGACTAATATCATATAAATATGTATATCAAATTATCAAATCAACACTTGATTCAATAATCCAGTTATATCACATATAACCGACAATATTCAATATTCAATATCAAATCAACACTTGATTCGATAATCCGGTCATATCATATATAACCGGCCAATATCAAATATATACACATATAACAAATCATTGAATCAACACTTGATTCAATAATCCGGTTATATCACATATAACCTATCCGATATCATATATCGCGAGATTAGAATACGGTATCACATACTCGTATTTAATCAAGCTTCCTCACATATCACCATATGTGCCCTACTTCATTTCGCTTGAGCTAGGAAACCTCTGTGTGGGACTTTAAAGACTCGTCAATACGCCAGCAGTAGATAATGATCACATCAATCACCCACATGCCGTCAGCGGTACTAGCTGGATGTAATGGCTATCCAGGTATTGAATGAATAAAAGATCAACAAGAAAGCTTGTCCAAACTCCCGCAAAGCCTATAAGCAACACTTACCATACAGTCCAGTCTCTTCGTCTGATATGTCGCATATCGAGTCTAGGGGTAGAATCGTCAGACCCCAGAAACTTGATAAGTCATGCCTATGTATGGCCTATAACCGTTCGAGAAACTACTGATAACACTTAACAGTAAATCTCATCAGCCCAGGACAGGGACTTCCTGTTATAGACAATTGAGCATAGCGCAACATCAACTCCTAATACCGGAAGAGATGAAACCCCTCCTATCGCTCACTTCCTCCATGTGACTCGGGACTGTACCCAAAATCCATCTGTTTGCATGACTCTTTTGAGCCGTGGTAGGGAGGAAATCAAAGCACAGTTGGAACCACACAAGACACTATGACGATCTCGGGTCTACAGACTAACCTGTACAAGTATCAACAGAGAACCGCTATCTGACGATAGGTATGGTACCATCTAGGAGTTCTCGGCGAGTCATATTCGGTGTACACATTCTCTAATGAGCACCTGTGTACAATCTTTGATGTCGAATACCAATGGATGTGGGATCAACCATCGCCCCATACAGGGTCAAGAAACGTACACACTAGTCTACTCTGGAATATCGATGCCTTGTTTCAATATTCTCTTGACTAGGAACGGTTAAAGGATGTGCTTGCGGACTATACAAGCCCCACTAGTATGATCTGCATCATAGTCCTGGTAGTCAAACTAACATCCTAAGGGCTTTATCAACATGTATCAAAGCGATAGTATAACAATTCAAGTGTACATATTAAGATAAAGAGCAACCAGATAGCATACTATCATGTCGAGCAAGAAAGTCCTCTATATATATGTCCAAGTATCCACTATAATATACAATAATGGCCTCCAGGGCATACATATTCCTAATAATCTCCCACTTGCACTAAGGCCAGTTGTTGTAGTATCTCATACCCAACATCCCAAAAAATCTCTCAAACTGCGTCTGGGAAAGAGCCTTCGTAAGTGGATCCGCTGTGTTGTCCTTCGTGTCAACTCTCCTAAGCTCGATCTCCCGTCGATCAATTATCTCCCGGATCAGGTGATACCGCCTCAGAATATGTCTGGATCGCTGATGGGACCAGGGATCCTTGGCTAAAGTGACAGCTCCATTTTTATCACAATACAAGGGTATTGGATCCTCAATGGATAGAACCACACCAAGTTCAGCAATGAACTTCTTCATCCAGATAGCCTCTTTGGCAGTATCGTTGGCAGCGATATATTCAGCCTCCATCGTTGAGTCTGCCATGGTATCTTGCTTTGAACTCTTCCAACATATCGCACCTCTATTGAGGGTAAAGACAAAACCCAAGACCGACTTGCTGTCATCCTTATCACTCTGGAAACTCGAATCAGTAAAGGACTCCACCTGGAGTTCTCCGTTACCATACACCAAGAACATTTCTTTAGTCCTTCTCAAATACTTAAGAATGTTCTTCACAGTTGTCTAGTGTTTCTCCCCAGGATCTGATTGATACCTGCTTACCAAACTAAGTGCGTACACTACATCCGGTCTGGTGCATAACATCGCGTATATGATTGACCCAACTGCAGAAGCATAGGGTATCCCTTACATGCGAGCCCTCTCCAAATCATTCTTGGGAGACATCTCTTTGGAGAGAGAGATTTCTAAACAAGCGGGTAAATTATCACGCTTAGAATCTTCCATACTAAACCTCTTTACTATGGTATCAATGTACCTAAATTGGGACAATCCCAACATCCTTTTAGATCAATCTCTATAGATCTTTATCCCCGGGATGTAGAAGGCATCACCCAAATCTTTCATGGAGAACTTTTGTGATAAGAAGAGCTTGACCAAGTGTAGCATAGGAACTTCATTTCCTATCAAGAGTATGTCATCCACGTATAATACGAGGAAGACAACCTTACTCTCTACTACTTTCTTGTATATACAAGGTTCATCTACGTTTTTGATGAAATCAAACTCTTTGACTTCTATATCAAAACAGATGTTCCAACTCCGCGATACCTGCTTTAATCCGTAGATTGATTTAAGCAGCTTGCACACCATTCCGCTACTCCCGCTGTCTACGAAGCCCTCTGGCTGTGTCATGTTTACGCTCTCTTCTAAATCACCATTTAGAAAAGCGGTCCTGACGTCCATCTGCCAGATTTCATAGTCATGGTATGCAGTAATGGAAAGTAAGATCCTGATGGACTTAAGCATAGCTACTGGAGAAAAGGTCTCATCATAGTCGACACCTGGTCATTGACGAAAACCTTTTGCTACAATTCTAGCTTTGAAGGTCTCAACCTTCCATCTACACCAATTTTCTTCTTAAATATCTACTTTCTCCCAATGGGTTTTACCCTTTCAGGAGCAATTTCCAAAGTCCATACGTTGTTAGTGTACATGGATTCCATCTCAGATCGCATAGCATCCAGCCATTTTACAGAGTCCCCACTTGTGATGGCCTGCTCGAACCTAGTTAGGTCATCATCTTCCATGATGCAATCCTTGCTCCCACCATCTATGAGAAAACCATAGTATCTCTCAGGTGGGTGAGAAACCCTACTAGATCTGCGAAGTGGCTAAGATTCATCGGGGAATATTGAATCCTCCGGTTCTACCAAATTTTCAGTTGTAGTTTGTGTATTTGGAACTTCTTCCAGCTCTACCTCATTACCACTAATTTCTTTTACAAGAAATTCCTTTTCTAAAAAGGTGGCGTGTTGAGCAAAAAACACCTTTTGTACCTCAGTGTGGTAGAAAATATATCCAAGTGAATTCTTTGGATATCCTAAAAACTTGTAAAGAACTTATCGTGCCCCGAGTTTGTCCGGATTCTGTTTTTTAATATAGGCCGGACAACATCATATATTAACTCGTTTAAGATATGGTCTCTTTCCACTCCATATCTCATATGGTGTTTTAGGCACTGATTTTGATGAAACTTGATTCAATAGGTATGCAGCTGTCTCAAGTGCATAACCCCAAAAAGAAATAGGTAACTCAGCAATACTCATCATAAAGCGCACCATACCTAATAGGGTGCGATTCCTCCACTCCAAAACTCCATTGTGCTATGGTCTATACGGAGGAGTAAGCTGAGAGAAAATCACATTCTCTTTTAAATAGTTTTGGAATTCCGTGCTTAAGTATTCTCCTCCTCGATCAGATCGAAGGACTTTAATACATTTACCCGTCTAGTTCTCTACTTCGCACTTATATTCCTTGAATTTCTCTAAAGCTTCAGATTTTTGTTTCTACAGGAACACATGTCCGAATCTTGAGAGATCATCGGTGAATGTAATGAAGTACGAGAAACCATTCCTGGCATGTGTAGACATAGGACCATATACATCACTATATATCAGTCCCAAGAGTTCAGTAGCTCTTTCTCCGTGTCCAGTAAACGGTGTTTTGGTCATCTTGCCTTTGAGACATGACTGGCAAGTTTCATAAGATATAAATTCGAACGGACTCAAATATCCATCATTATGCAACTTGGCTAGTCTGGTCGCATTGATATGACCAAGTCTACAATGCCACAAGTAGGCTTCGTTCATTTCTGAACTTTTCCTCGTGTGTGTGTTCTGTATATTTAAAACTGTGTTTTGATTTAGAACGTATATACCGTTACACAACGTACCAATCCCAATCAACACTTGATTTAGGAAAATGTTCATAACATTTTTCTCTAGTACAAAGTTATATCCTTCTTTATCTAATAAAGAAATAGATATTATGTTGCACATCATCTACGGTACGTAATAACAGTCGTTCAAAATCAATGTACTACCATTTAGCAATACAAGGTGATATTCGCCGACAGCTTCGGCGGCAACAACTGCTCTGTTCCCTACTCTGAGGGACATATCACCCTTTCCCAGATCTCTACTTTTTCTTAACCCTTGTAACATAGTACAACTGTACGATCCTGATCCGGTATCTAATACCCAGGACGTAGAGCAAACTGAGAAACAGTTCTCAATAATGAACACACCCGAATAAGATACATCAGCATGCTCTTTCATTGTTCGGGTTGCATGGGAATCCTGATATTCCCATATTCCTTACTCAGAATTATGACAATCATAAGATAGAGCGGAACCAACGTTCCCCAGCCCAGTATAATAAGCGGGTTCGGTCAATACATCCATATTATTATCTTGATTAAGGTATGTCATGGTCGCTACCTGGAGAGAGAGAGAGAGAGAGAAGAAAACACTTTAGCGTGCGCTCTTGCAAGATTAGATTGGTTATTATCTTATCTAATCAGGATGGCTCCCACTGTTTTTATCAAATCTTCCTTCAAAACCTAAAAGGTAAAACTAGCCGGGATTAATTACACCTTGTAAGTTTGACAATCGGTCAGCCAGGAAGGTATTGGTACTCCGAGAGAGTCTCCCCATGCTTTCACATGGAACTAATTAAATAACCTTGTTTCCGCAGGGGCATAACCCCGTTAACACCTTTCTTAGACACCTACTGGATCAGCTAATTGTAAAGTGTAAAACTCTCCCAGGAGTAACTCTTACTCGCAATGGGTATCGGGATCCAACTATCTCATAGAAAATATGCAATCTCATTGCAAATTTCAACACTTGAAATTCCTAATATCTTTTTTTTACCCCTAGCAACTTATGACCTTAACAAGGTCAACAAATCATAAGCGCTAGTAATGTTCAACCCGTCATTTCGTGATTGAATTAAACCCACCAAACGACCCTTAACAAGGTCAACAAAGTCGTACGACTACCCTAATCTAATCGCATCATATGTGGCAGATAAGCACTAATCAGCTACAGTACACTACGTCTTGAGAAGGTCAACAAACGCAGCACGAATACTAAATAGCATTTATCTGAAATGACGGATGGCTACGACTGTTTTTGAATAAAACCTTTAACGTAATGAACTTGATATCGTTATAGATCTAGTGATTTGAAAAAGGAGTGGTTTAAGCTCCGCTTTTAAAATCGAGTAGTTTTCAAAACAAACCGAGTGGGTTGTAGTATCTACTAGTTTTGCTAAAGAGGTCATTCCCGGTGAAGGGATCTAGGCTCTTTGCTCATCGAATGAGGTGCTGGATATTCATAAAGCAATACCGCTATGCAAAGCAAAAACTAGAGCCACATTTTTGAACAATTTAATTCTACAACATCTTTAGGTTTCTTTTCTTTTCATTAATCTCATTAATGACGTCCCATCATTTATGTTTCCTAAACATCACAGAAGAAACGAAAAAAGAACGTACGCTTATGCCATCAGCATTCGCCACATGACCCGTTATGCACCGTTAGGTTACTTAACTAACGGCAGAGCGGGGGCTGGACTAGCGCGGGTGCAAAACATAAGCAACGTTTATTATATATATCATATATATATAGCATTTGTCTCACGCAGTTATATGATCACATCACAAAACTTAAGCAACAGAAGCAAACATATGAAATATAGGATATAGTAGGAGGTCCGTGTTTTAAATTAAGCTAATAATGAAAAGCACGGATTCCACAATCGTGATGAATAGCCAAACCCACATCCCTAGACCCCTACGAGGGCGGTAAGCAACCCTGCCAATTCTAGAGTTAGGAGACCCGGTCTCGACTCCTCGAGATGGTCTCCCACTGGACTCTAGAACCCGGTTACTTATGCTCCCTGTCGTGGGTCTATCCTAATGCGGAAAAGTAAATAATATACATAAATGGTGACAACAACCTCAACCCGGAGGTGTCCCAATAAAAGAATATTACATGCAATATTTTACATGAATGAAAATATAAAAACTCTCATCTCATGTAAAAACCCCTAGCTATTCAATCACGAGAATCCAATATAACATATCACAGCAACACATAACATCATATGTCATCAACGTAAGTAAATATACGTATTCCTGATGATGTTGACGTATAGCAACGAGATCGGGTGTAACGTTCTGGAAATTAGTTTAGGTTAATCGGTAATATAACTCGTGTTTTCCGTAAAACTTAGTTACCATTATTTTTCCACATAGACTTAAACATACCTATTTTAGCTATGTAATTACTATTATTTGGTTTTTATTTAGTCACTTATAAATTGCTAGTTTACTTAAATATTTTCCTTAATTAATTATTTTAAATATTATTTTAAGCTTTCACTTATAAATTTAATTAGTGATAATTACAAATTAGAATGGGTTAAGCACACAATAGTGCACCATGACAATTTAAAACCTAGTTTTGTGCACCTAGTGCGTGTTGGTTGACTTGTATCGTTTGTGTCCGCGACCATTTATATATATCTATTCTCTTATTTACTTATGTGTGATTCTAGGATCGGGTGCAGAGACATCGGACGTGGCGCGGAAAGGAAAGACTGTGATTGGATCAGATTAGTCGAGGCGTCCTGGTGAGTAGATGTACACATCTATGGGGGTATCGCCTGGATGGCGCAAGACGCCCGATAGTTAGGATTATTGGTAGTTCTTGCATCTTTATGCGTAGCCTGATAGTTAGATTAATAGTAGTTCTTGCATCTATATGCGTAGCATCAAACCATTCATATCATGCATCACATCTTTTTTACATATGATGTCACTACTTAGGACACTTGCACCATTACCATTGGTTCATGCTGCACGTGCATTATTCATGCGAACACACACACGCCTTTGCTAATTACTATGCCACGAACACTTTAGAACTTGCTTAAATCAGTATCTAAAACATTTGCATCATATATGATATGTAAACTGGTAGTTGTATATTCATTTCATCAGGATGGATACGTAGGATTGCTAGTCATATGTATATAACTCATTGCATCATCATTCATACATAGTTTTCTAGTCATGCATCGCATCGTATGTTATTGATATCATAGACGTCCATCACCACCGACATATTTACATATTGTGATTCTTCTTGAGGATTTCAGTACTTATGAGATTTCTGGATTTTAGGGAAAACCGCAAGAATTTTATAAACTTATTATCCTTTTAAAAATGCAAGTTACGGTTTTTTCGTGATATGATGTATGTGTCGTCCACCATGAGTTTTCCTGACTTCTGTTGGTTTTCGAGACCCGATTCGACGAGTAGGATGAACCGTCTCGGGTACATGGTGGACCCGGTATGGTACCCCGGGGCAAGAAGCTCGAGTTGTAGACGATGAGCCTGGCAGGGGCAGGCTATCTACCGGTGATGTCTGACGCGGCGGATATCCGGAGGATACCGATGTAGTCATGAGATTTGATGATATAGGCCGATCCGGACTGACGGAGCCCTAGATATTGAGATATTGAGACATTGAGATATTGAGATGCACATATATTGTGTCGATGCTTGACACGGATTTTCTGTTGATTTCATTGATGATACTTCAGTTTATTGCACAGAGGTTTTTCTAAGATAAGAATAAAGATTATCTCATATCAGACATGTTCAGGTTTCATGTTTGATTATGCATTCATGCTAGTACATATACGTAGGTTGCGACACATTTGCGTGCATGCTTACGATAGCCTTATTAGATGTTACTTACTACTCACGAGTTGGCAACTCACTCCCGTTGTGCCACAGTATCTTGCAGGTCCGACCCGTCTGCACAGTAGTGGCGGGCGTACTTTCTCTTCTGCTTTGTTTGCATCGACTTGCAGCTTGCTCGTAGGTGGGTTTTGGAGGATATTCTTTTGCCCCCACCATGTATTTTATTTTGTATCTAGTCTACTCCATCTACCCTTCGTATATTGGACCTAGACAATGAGCTTGTGAGGTTCATTGGTATATATTTATATTCTGATTTCTGGTGTCGAGCTCGTGTGAGCCGACTTTATTCTTGGTTTTTATTTCTTGTTTTTAAATGTTGATTTCATATTATGATGATATATATTGCATGTGGTTGTGATTCCGCCATTTGCGAAGAGCTATCTCCCGCTTGGGGATGCCTTTATTCATTACTTATGCATTTTTTGTGTTGTACCCGTTTCTGGGCCAGTATTTACAAAGGAGACTCTGCCGAAATTTTCGGGAAAATTTGATGTTTTAAATTGCTTTTGATATGACTTTTTTTTAAATCAAAATTTTAAGTTATGTTTTTCTTCACTCAATTTCTTTTAAACGGTTTAGATTTCTGGGCTTTGGCTTACTTAGACTACGTTACGCCTTGAGACGTTTCGTAGTGCCAGTCACGTTCCGTACCTTCGGGTCATGACAAAGTTGGTATCAGAGCGATAGGTTTTACCTTTCTGAATGTAGGATGACCCTTGGTAGATGGAGTAGGTGACTTAAGCAGAGTGACGTAGCGTGTGTATGTTCCGCGGCATACTTACGATACGGTACTCCGCCTAAGTGACCTTAGGATATATATTTTCTTGTATTTCCTTCCTTGATTCCAAAAATCCTTTGATTCGATCGCAATGTTCCTATCAATCCTGTTTCTTGTTCCAGCCACTATGCCGCCAGAGACTACGAAGGCCAGAAGGCTGCCGCCGGGGATGAGATTGGAGCGGGCTCGTCTGAGACGAGGACCGATCAAGGAGGTACGCCTACCCTTCAGGGACAGATTGATCCGCCTTTTCCAGGCCGGATAGCTATGCTGGAGTCGAGTATCAGGACTTGCGACAGATGGTTGAATCGTTAGTTGAGGCTAGCTGAGCTTCGAGAACCGATGATGTCCCTCCTACTGCGGGGACTGTGATTGCACCTGTTGCTCAGGCAGCTGTTTCTGTTGTTACGGAGATTATTTCCGTATCCTTATAGGAGTTTTTGAAGCTGAAGCCTCCAATTTTTACCTGCACAGATGCAGTGGAGGATCCGTAGACATTCCTCGACGGGATGGCTAGGATTTGTAGTTCACTGAGATGTTCTGACGAGAGATGGGTTGAGCTTGCGAGTTTTCGTCTAGAGGGTCTGGCTCAGACGTGGTGCGAGAAGGTTGAGAGAGGATGAGCTACAGATCTTCTTGGTTGTTTCCTTTCGGAGAGCGTTCGAAATTCTCGAGCTCGTAGTTTCGAGTCTTTGCGTAAGACTTCAGGGATGACAGTGTCCGAGTACGACATTCAATTTACTCAGCTGTACACTGAAGAGAAACGCATAAAGAGGTTTGTGCGGGGACTGGACATGCATTTATTTTTTGCCATCGGCGCCCAGCTTTTTGACTTTTACGCCGTTGTTATGGACGCGGTCTTACTGTTGGAAGAGCGCATTTCTGAGACTTCGGTCATTTCGGGACCGAAGCGGGTTTGTACCGGTTTGCCAACTCAAAGGCGGTTAGGTAGATGCAGTGACAAGTTCTTTCCAGGAGACGGTGGTGGCAGAGGCAGAGGACAGCCGGCTACTAGTGGGGGACAGGCCGAGTGTTCGCTTTGACTCCTCTGGATGCGCAGGCATCCAACGCCGTTGTGACAGGTATTCTTTCGGTGTTTTCTTCCGATGCGTATTTCTTTTTGGTGTCATTTTAAATGGTATCCACATATTTTGTATCGAAGTTTAGCCAATATCAGTCCTTGCTAAATCAGCCGGTTGTTGTAATTTCTCCGTAGGCTAGTCTTTTGTCACTCGATATGTTTTTCGTTCGCGTTTGTTTTGTTCGTATCGGAGATAGGGATTCTTCTGTCAATCTGATTCTTCTCGATATGTTTGACTTCGAAGTTCTTCTGAGCATGGATTGGTTAGCCACGTGTTATGCGTCCATGGACTGCCGCGAGAAGACAGTCAGATTTAGTTTTCCAGGTGAGCCGGTTCTTGTTGTTCAGGGAGACTGTAGCTTTGCCTTTCCCAGTTTGAATTCTTCTCTTCGCGCTACTCCATTCTTAAGGAAAGGATGTCAAGGATTCTTAGCGTATGTTCGAGATGTTGGAGCCGTAGAGGGCCCGTTGGACCAGGTCTTGATTGTGAGGGAATTTCAAGATGTCTTTCCTGACAAGTTGCTTAGTTTGTCGCCAGAGCGCGATATTGAGGTCTGCTTTGACTTGATTCCCGACATGGAGCCTTTTTCTATACCTCCATATCGGATGGACCCAGCGGAGCTTAAAGAACTGAAGGATCAGTTGCAAGATTTGTTGAATAAAGGGCTTGTTCGTCCGAGTGCGTCACTTGGGGAGCTCATGTCCTGTTCGTCAAGAAGAAAGACGGCAGTTTGTGTTGGTGCATAGATTATCGTCAGTTGAATCGGGTTACTATGCAGAACAAATATCCCTTACCTCGCGTCGACGGTTTATTTGATTAGCTCCAGGGTGCGGGACATTTCTCGAAGGTTTACTTGCGGTCGTTTTACCATCAGTTGCGGGTTCGAGAGGATGATATTCCGAAGACTGCTTTTCACACACATTACTGGCGTTATGAGTCTTGGTGATTTCATTCGAGCACACCAATGCCCCAGCAGCGTTTATGGACTTGGTGAACCATATATTCAGGCTGTTTCTTGATCAGTCTATCATCGTGTTCATTGAGGACATCCTAGTATACTTTTGGAGCCGAGTGGAGCCTGGGAAATAATTAAGGATTTCGTTGCAGACTTTGAGGGAGCGCCAGCTATTCTCTAAATTATCCAAGTGTTTTTTATGATTGGATGGTGTTGACTTCTTGGGTCATGTAGTTATGAGAGATGGTACGTATGGAACCGAAGAAGATCAAGGCCATTCAGCGTTGGCCCAGACCTGTACCAGTGACGAAGGTTCGCAGCTTTTTGGGTTCGGCCAGATATTATCGACGCTTTGTTAGGATTTTTCTCGTATAGATGCACTGTTGACCGGGTTGACCCGGAAGGGAGTTCCTTTTCTTTGGACCGAGGCATGCGAGCAGAGCTTTCAGCAGTTGAAGACTCGTTTGACTACGGCGCCAATATTATTTTTGCCTTCAAGATCAGGCGGTTTTGTTGGTTATTTCGATGCTTCTCGGCAGTTGAAGAAGCACGAGCAGAACTATCCCATGCATGACTTAGAAATGGCTGCGGTGGTTTTTACACTTAAGATCTGGAGACACTACAACTTTCAGCAGCGAGATTTGAAATTGAGACAGCGCCGTTGGATGGAGCTAGTGAAAGACTATGACTGTGAGATTCTTTATCATCCGAGTAAGGAGAATGTTGTGGCAGATGCTTTGAGTCGGAAGCCCGGAGGTAGCTTTTCTTGTTTGAGCACAGTTCAGAGACAGTCGACGGCAGATTAGCAGATTTTTTGTGACAGCCGAGTATAGTTCGAGTTACGTCGACCGGGGGACAACTTGCCCGTGTCCATGCACGTCCATAGTTATTTGACCGTATTCGCGAGGCACAGCCCGGCGATGCCATTTGTCAGAGATCATGGGGCAGGTTAGACAGAGCAGTGATTCAGAGTTCGTGATCGATGATCAGGGAGTACTACGATTTGGGACTCGATTGTGTGTGCCAGATTCCGAGGGACTGAGATGCAAGATTTTTGAGGAGGCGCATCAGTCAGTATATAGTGTTCATCCGGGTTCCATCAAGATGTATTATGATTTGAGAGAAGTCTACTGGTGTGAAGGAATGAAGAAGGATGTCACAGATTTTGTTTCGGGATGCTAACTTGTCAGCAAGTCAAGGCCGAGCATCAGGGGTCAGCAGGAGAGTTACAACCTTTGCCCATTCCGGAGTGAAAATAGGGAAGATCTCTATGGAATTTATTGTGGGTCTACCTAGGACCAGTCGAGAGTATGACTCTATTTGAGTGATCATAGATCGATTAACGGAAGCAGCTCACTTTCTGCCAATCAAGACCACTTTCGGATTCGTTCAGTATGCTCAAATGTATGTTGATGAGATTGTGCGACTACGCGGCGTTCCGACTTGTATTGTGTCCGACAGAGGTACCCAGTTCACCAGCCGACTATGGCAGAAATTTCAGGAGGCTTTGGACACCCGATTGAGTTTTAGTACAGCTTTCCATCCGCAGACCGACGGTTAGTCAGAGCGGACTATTCAGACTCTTGAGGATATGCTCCGAGCTTGCGTTCTAGTTTTCGGTGGAAGTTGGGATCGCCACTTTCCCTTTATAGAGTTTTCCTATAATAACAGCTTCCAAGAGACGATTCAAATGGCACCCTTCAATGCGTTATATGGGAGGAGATGTCGATCGACCATTTGTTGGACAGAGCTCAGTGAGAGCAGCATTTTGGGGCCGCAGATTGTGCAGGAGACGACTGAAAAGAGGTCCAGTTGATTCAAGATAGGATGAGAGCGGTCCAGAGCAAGAAGAAATCTTATGCAGACTGACGTTGGTGCAGACTTGAGTTTATAGTAAGAGATCATGTTTTCTTGAGGGTTTCTCCGATGAATGGCGTGTTGAGATTCGGAAAGAAAGGGAAGCTTAGTCCCTGATTTGTAGGTCCCTTAGAGATTCTCGAGCGTGTCGGCGCAATTGTTTATCGTTTGTCTCTTCCACCCAGCTTCCCAGATGTTCACCCCATGTTTCATATATCGATGATCCGCAAATACCTTCCTGACCCTTCTCACGTGATTCAGTATCAGACAATTCAGCTGGAGCGCGAGTTTTTTTCACAGAGCAGCCGATAGTCATTCTAGATCGGCAGGTGAAGAAACTGAGGTCCGAGGTCATACCGTCCGTAAAGGGTTCTTTGGCGTTGCCCGAATAGAAAAGAGATCACGTGAGAAGCCGAGGACGAGATGAGGAAGAAATATCCCCATCTCTTCGAGGGTACGCGTGGTTAGATTTTAAATTCGGGGACCGAATTTTTTTAAGGGGGGAAGATTGTACCGTTCTGGAAATTCGTTTAAGTTAATCGGTAATATAACCCGTGTTTTCCGTAAAACTTAGTTACCATTATTTTTCCACATAGACTTAAACATACATATTTTAGCTATGTAATTGCTAGTATTTGGTATTTATTTAGTCATTTATAAATTGCTAGTTTACTTAAATATTTTCCTTAATTAATTATTTTAAATATTATTTTAAGCTTTCACTTATAAATTTCATTAGTGATAATTACAAATTAGAATGGGTTAAGCACACAATGGTGCACCATGACAATTTAAAACCTAGTTTATAATGTGTTCTTTCTTTCTATAATTGTCTCCATGGTTCTAGAGAAGTCTAGGGAAAGTTTAATTAGAAAATAAAATAAATAACAAAATGAAATAATAAATGAGGAAATGGGGGAGTTTGACTTGACACCAATACACATACTCACTCACCTCTTTTCTCCCCTTGCTCTGGCCGAGAATTCCCTGCTGCCCTCTCCCATTTTCTCCACCTCATTTCACTTCATAAATTCTTCATTTTTTCATCAAAAATCCACACAAAACCTCACTAATTCCTAATTAAACCTTCACCCAAAATTCCTTGGCTAAAACTAGCTTGGATCTTGAAGTAAGATGGCATTTTTGGAGGCAAGTTTGCAAGTTGGATCCCAAAATCTTTGAGGTATAAATCTTAACCCTATGGTTAATTACTTTAATCTAACTTAATTAGGTTTAAACATGGTTCTAATTGCAAGATTTAGTTTTTAAAGAGAAGGGCTTGGGTTCAGTTAGGGTTTTTATCACTTGATTATGGTTGCAATGTGTAGTTTAACATTTTAAGACTTGCAAAATCTAACCTAGTTGTTAATTTGCTAATTGTTACTTTTAAATTGTCTTAATTAACTATTCTTGCAAACTAATTTCATGATTAATGTAAATAGGTGAGATTAAAATTAGTTAATAATTGTGTAGCCTAATGAAGATATTAAGTGAACATTGTGGCCGCTAGATTTGCTAAAACATCTAGATTTGCACTAAAATGATTAATTGTTGTTTACTAGGTTTTTGGAATAAATAGATTTTAATTAAGTTTGAGATTTTGATGATTTACTACCTATTTCCTAAAATATTTAGTGTGTTATGAATGCGCAATTGGTGCGATCAGGTTCTAGGCTTGGTGGTTGTCACGTATAGCGACCCTGGTTGTGGTTTGTGGCATTGTCGCGAGCACGTTTTGTGTACCTAGTGCGTGCGCGTCTAGTTAGTGCGTATTGGTTGACTTGTATCGTTTACGAATCAGATTTTTTTAGGAACGTATCGAGAGAGAATTGGATTTATATATATTTATCCTCTTATTTACTTGTGTGCGATTCTAGGATCGGGTGCAGGGACGTCGGATGTAGAGCGGAAAAAAAGGCTATGATTGGATCAGATTAGTCGAGACGTCCCGGTGAGTAGATGTACAAATATATGGGGGGATCGTCTGGATGGCGCAAAACGCCCGATAGTTAGGATTATTAGTAGTTCTTTCATCTTTATGCGTAGCCCGATAGTTAGATTATTAGTAGTTCTTGCATCTATATGCGTAGCTTCAAACCATTCATATCATGCATCGCATCTTTTTTACATATAATGTCACTAGCTAGGACACTTTCACCATTACCATTGGTTTATGCTGCACGTGCACTATTCATGCGAACACACACAAACACCTTTGGTAATTGCTATGCCACGAACACTTTAGAACTTTCTTAAATCAGTATCTAAAACATTTGCATCATATATGATATGTAAACTGGTAGTTGCATATTCATTTCATCAGGATGGATACGTAGGATTGCTAGTCATATGTACATAACTCATTGCATCATCATTCATACATAGTTTTCTAGTCATGCATCACATCGCATGTTATCGATATCATAGACATCCATCATCACCGACATATTTACATATTGTGATTCTTCTTGAGGATCTCAGTACTTATGAGATTTCTGGATTTTGGGGAAAACCGCATGAATTTTATAAACTTATTATCCTTTTCAAAATGCAAGTTGCGGTTTTCTCGTGATATGATGTATGTGTCGTCCACCATGAGTTTTCCTGATTTCTGTTGGTTTTCGAGACCCGATTCGAGGAGTAGGATGAACCTTCTCAGTTACATGGTGGGCCCGGTAAGGTACCCCAGGGCAAGAAGCTCGAGTTGTAGACGATGAGCCTGGTAGGGGCAGGCTACCTACCGGTGATGTCTAACGCGGCAGATATCCGGAGGATACCGACGTAGTCATGAGATTTGATGATATGGGCCGATCCGGACTGACGGAACCCTAGATATTGAGATACTGAGATATTGAGACATTGAGATATTGAGACATTGAGATATTGAGGTACACATATATTGTGTCGATTTTCTGTTGATTTCATTGATGATACTTTAGTTTATTGCACAGAGGTTTTTCTAAGATAAGAATAAAGATTTTATCATATCAGACATGTTCAGGTTTCGTGTTTGATAATGCATTCATGTTGCATTCATGCTAGTACATCTTATCATATTGATATACGTAGGTTGCGACGCATTTGCGTGCATGCTTACGATAGCCTTATTAGATGTTACTTACTACTCACGAGTTGGCAACTCACCCCCGTTGTGCCACAGTATCTTGCAGGTCCGACCCGTCTGCACAGTAGCGGCGGGCGTACTTTCTCTTCTGCTTCGTTTGCATTGACTTGCAGCTTGTTCGCAGGTGGGTTTTGGAGGAAATTCTTTTACCCCCACCATGTATTTTATTTTGTATCTAGTATACTCCATCTACCCTTCGTATATTGGACCTAGACTATGAGCTTGTGAAGTTCATTGGTATATATTTATATTCAGATTTCTGGTGTCGAGCTCGTGTGAGCCGACTTTATTCTTGGTTTTTATTTCTTTCTTTTAAATGTTGAATTCATATTATGATGATATATATTGCATGTGGTTGTCATTCCGCCATTGGCGAAGAGCTAGCTCCCGCTTGGAGATGCCTTTATTCATTACTTATGCATATTGTGTTGTACCCGTTTCGGGGCCAGTATTTACAAAGGAGACTCTACCGAAATTTTTGGGAAAATTTGATGTTTTAAAATGCTTTTGATATGACTTTTTTTTTTAAATCACCTTTCTAAGTTAAGTTTTCCTTCACTCTATTGCTTTTAAACGGTTTAGAGTTATGGGCTTTGGCTTACTTAGACTACGTTACGCCTTGAGACGTTTCGTAATTTAAGTGCCAGTCACGTTCCGTACCTTCGGATTGTGACATCGGGGATACACCATATATTACACTTACGGTCGTAGAAAAGAAATGAAAAATACAATAATTAGAATCTGCATCTAGCCTTAGACATCATAAACCCGGAATATCTCATATCTCGGTTTCATGCCTAACCCTTTAAATCATGCATTTATGTCTCGAATTGAAAACACTTTTCAATAACAAATCAGGTAATTCAAAAAGATTCCTGATAAAATGATCGAATGCTCGTTGGGAACTTTAGTAGATTGCCACACCCCTGATGCCGTCAACGAAGTGCACTTGGACGGTACACCGCGGCCGCGAGCACCCAAGTGGATGCTTTTAGTTACGGTGTTCTCCTATAATCACTTGGTCGGGGCTATGGGGCGTGGCTATCTAGTAGTGTTTCCTGGCAATTGTTCGCGTACTATACAAGATTGCGATGGAGTTTTGATCCGAATCGAAACTCCGTGGCAATCGATCAAAAGAGACTAAAATGCTAGATTTACAAAACACAAACTAGTTTTCACAAAACTAATTAATGTGGATTCCAAATATTGTATCTTATATAATAATTATCTAGACGATGTTAAATATTTCGATCGATTTATCAAACACCCACAAATCACGTAGACCTCAACAACTTGAGTCTCACTAAAAATCCCCAGAAAATCCAAAATGTCAAAATGGTCCAGCACAAGAAAAACGATCCCTCAACTCCTCAAGATTGCGGCGGAACCGCAGCCAAACAAGGGGTTAGGCCGCGGTTCCGTAGCGCCTTGACGGAGTTGGAGCCTCATACTTCTTGGGACTCCATCAAATAACCTGCATGATTTTCTGAATATTTTTAATCTGTAAAATATCAACTTTTGAAAAAATGGACAGAAACTTAGAAATTGTCAGGTTTTAAAGTTCGATCGAACACTTAAATATCATTTAGACTTTACCTAATGCTCTAGCTTGGCTCTGATACCATGAAAGTGTGTCTTAGCACCTCTACTAGGTTTCCACATGCATCAAGTATGCAATTTTAAAAAATCTAGAGGTCTAAGCAACACTAAACAAGAATCGAACTAGAGAATTAGGGTTTTGTTAGCAAGAATACACTTTCTAAACTAAGTGAAGAGGGTTACAACCTTTGTAGACAAAGTACTTCACTTCAATAGCTCCAAGTAGTAGTCCCTAAGCTCCAAATAGTAGTCCCTAGAACTCTTCTTAGCTCCACTTGAAGAAAAGAATGAACTTGATATGCGATCTTCAAAGCCGAAGATGATCCACCTTGAAGCCTCTCTAGGACAAGCTAACTCTTCACTAATCAAGGTATTAGTGAAGCAAACAACCTAAACTAATGAGCTAGATTAGTGTAGGTTGATGAGTAGGAATTTAGCTCACTTTAGAAATATATTCTTCTCTCTTTTATCAACTCAAGAAAAACCCTAGATAAGTTTCAAGAAAAAGAAGAAGAACTTGGGTGTGTGAGAAAAATATCTAATATCAAGTAAGAGAATGAACCATGGGCTCTAGATAAATATGAGATGAATAAAAATCTAAGGTAAAAACAAAAGAGAGAGATGAGTCATGGCTTCTCAATGCTTCTATAAGCATCCAAGCCATGACTCATTTTCTCCTCTTTTAATTTCCCTTTAAACATAAATCATCACAATTATCTTTACCCTAGTGTTAGTCTCATACACCCATGTTCTATGTATCATCAACCATGATACATAATCCAAATACATATATAAATATATATCACATATATATTAAATGTATTTCAAGAGAAGAAAATTATAAGTGAGCAATAATATTAGTTTATATATAAATATATCAAATATAAATATATATCGAATTATTAAATCAATACTTGATTCAATAATCCGGTTATATCATATATAACCGACAAATATCATATAAATATCTATATCAAATTATCAAATCAACACTTGATTCAATAATCCGGTTATATCACATATAACCAACAATATTCAATATTCAATATCAAATCAATACTTGATTCAATAATCTGGTCATATCATATATAACCGGCCAATATCAAATATATACACATAACAAATCATTGAATCAACACTTGATTCAATAATCCGGTTATATCACATATAACCTAACCGATATCATAAATCGCGAGATTAGAATACGGCATCACATCGTATTTAATCAAGCTCCCGCACATATCACCATATGTGCCCTACTTCGTTTCGCTTGAGCTAGGAAACCTCTGTGTGGAACTTTAAAGACTCGTCAATACGCCAGCAGTAGGTAATGATCACATCAGTCACCCACATGCCGTCAGCGGTACTAGCTGGACGTAATGGCTACCCAGGTATTGAACGAATAAAAGATCAACAAGCAAGCTTGTCCAAACTCCCGGAAAGCCTATAAGCAACACTTACCGTACAGTCCGGTCTCTTCGTCTGATATGTCGCATATCGAGTCTAGAGTTAGAATCGTCAAACCCCGGTAACTTGATAAGTCATGCCTATGTGTGGCTTATAACCGTTCGAGAAACTACTGATAACACTTACCAGTAAATCTCATCAGCCTAGGACAGGGACTTCCTGTTATAGACAATCGAGCATAGCGCAACATCAACTCCCAACACCGGGAGAGATGAAACCCCTCCTATCGCTCGCTGCCTCCATATGACTCGGGACTGTACCCAAAATCCACCTGTTTGCACAACTCCTTTAAACCGTGGTAGGGAGGAAATCAAAGCACGGTGGGAACCACACAAGACACTATGATGATCTCGGGTCTACAGACTAACCTGTACAAGTGTCACCAGAGAACTGCTATCTAACGATAGGTATGGTACCATCTACGAGTTCTCAGCAAGTCTTATTCGGTGTACCCATTCTTTAATGAGCACCTATGTACAATCTTTGATGTCAAATACCAATGGATGTGGGATCAACCATCACTCCATACAGGGTCAAGAAACGTACACGCTAGTCTACTCTGGAATATCGATGCCTTGTTTCAATATTCCCTCGACAAGGAACGGTTAAAGGATGTGCTTGCGGACTACACAAGACCTATTAGTATGATCTACATCATAGTCTTGGTTGTCAATCTAACATCCTAAGGGCTTTATCAACATGTATCAGAGAGACAGTATAACAATACAAGTGTACATGTTATGATAAAGAGCAACCAGATAGCATATTATCATGTCGAGCAAGAAAGTCCTCTATATATATGTCCAAGCATCCACTATAATATACAATAATGGCCTCTAGGGTATACATATTCCTAACATCACTAACTCATACTCTGTGTGTTGTAATTTGAAAACTGTATTTTGGTTAAGATTCAATACACCTTACCAAATCATCAAATAATGAAAGCCAATATTCATAACATAATTTGTGAAAATTTATATCCCACTTTATCAAATAAAGAGACGAATATATTATTTTTTAAAAGTTGGTGCATAATAACAGATATTCAAAACCAAAACTTTGCCGAAAGGCAAAACCAGGTGATTTCCCCAATAGCAAAAATTGCTCCGATATCCGACATTGAGGATCAAATCACATTTTCCAATAATCTAATTCTTCTCAGCATCTGTAACAACTTATGGATGTGTGATGTTTATCCGGTATCTATATACCCAAAAATTAGAATTAATTGGAAAACAGTTTTCGATTACAATCACAGAGAAAACATGAAACATCAAAATGTTTCAATGGGTCGCCGGGTATTCCAAGTAATGTCTCTTTCATTGCTCCGGGTCATAATAGTAGTTTCATTTTCCTTTCCGCTCAGTTCATCCCCTATTGTTGTCTCTCTTTCTTACCTTATTTATATCGGACTTATCCCAGTTGGTTTTCTTTCTACCTTTCCTTTCTGCTCCAGCATCGGGATTGGAAGAAAACTATCCAAAAAGCGTAATTGGTATATTCTCCTTATTTAAAAAGATCTTGTTATGAATATGTATGCCCTAGAGGCCATTATTATACATTGATGTATATTATAGTGGATGCTTGGACATATATATAGAGGACTTTCTTTCTCGACATGATAGTATGCTATCCGGTTACTCTTTATCTTAACATATTGACCGGTATTCTTTACTGTCTTTCTCTAAAATTTTGATAAAGCCCTTAGGATATATTCTTGACTACCAGGATTATGATAAGATCATACTAGTGGGGCCAGGGTGGTCCAAAAGTACATACTTTAAACGGTTCCTAGTCGAGGGGATATCGAGACAGGGGCATCGATATTCCAGAGTAGACTAGTGTGTACGTTTCTTGTTCTTAGAGGGCGATGGTAGATCACACAACCATTGGTGTGTGACATCAAGATTGTACACAGGTACTCATTGGAGAATGGGTACACCGAACAGGACTCGCCGAGGACTCCTAGTTGGTAAGCATACTTATCGTCACATAGCAGCCCTCTGGTGACACTGGTACACGTTAGTCTGTAGACCCGAGATCGTCATAGAGTCTTGTGTGGCTCCCACTGTGCTTTGATTTCCTTCCTACCACGCTCAAAGGAGACGTGCAAAAAGATGGGTTTTGGGTATAGTCCCGAGTCACATGGAGGCAATGAGCGATAGGAGGGGTTTCGTCTCTCCCGGTATTGGGGGTTGATGTTGCGCTATGCTCGATTGGCTATAACTGGAAGTCCTTGTCCAGGGCAGCTGCTAGATTTACTGATAAGAGTTATCAGTAGTTTCTCGAACCGTTATAGGCCAGACATCGACATGACTTATCACGTTACTGGGGTCTGACGTTTACCACCCCTAAACATGATAGGCGACATATCAGACGAAGAGACCGGACTGTACGGTGGTATTACTGATAGGCTTCAGGAAGAGTATGGACAAGCTTTCTTGTTGATCTTCATATCGCTCAATACCCGGGTATCCGTTACGTATTCGTGTATGTGATACCGTATTGTAATTTGGCAGCTATCTGATGTCGGTTAAATTATATGTGATATAACCGGATTATCGAATCAAGTGTTGATTTGATAATGTGATACACAGATAAATGATATTAGTCGGTCATATGTGATATAACCGGATTATTAAATCAAGTGTTGATTTATTAATGTGATATATATTATATTTGATATAATTATATCTTAACTAATATCATTAGCTCACTAATTATTCTTCATAATATATATATATGATAATAATGAAGCATGGCATGATTTTCTATTTTTGTGAAAATAGAAATGAGGTGGAAAATGAGAGCATGGGTTATGGCATGAGCTTTATATTTGTTTGTTAGTCTTGCAACACTATTGAAGTATGGTTGGATAAATTTATTCAAAAATCAACCTGTTGGATATATGTATGCCCTAGAGACCATTATATGATAGTGGATGCATATATACATGTATATATATATATATTCAGTATACATTCTTGCTCGACATGATAGTATGCTATCTGGTTCTTCTTTATCTGACATGTTGATTTGATCATGCTTTTATTCATTCATACATGTTAATAAAGCCCTGAGGATATAGGCTTGACTACTGTGATTATGATGGAGATCATACTAGTGGGACATCTGTAGTTTATAAGCATATCATGAAATGTCCCTAGTCATAGGTGTATCGAGACGGGGCATCGATATACCAGAGTAGACTAGCGTATATGATACTAGACCCATATGATGGGCGATGGATGTTCCCACATTCATCGATGTTTGACATCAAGATTGTATACAGGTGCTCAGTGGTGACTGGGTACACTGGACGGACTCACCGAGAACTCCTATATGGAATTATATCTATCGTCGGATAGCAGTTCTCAGGTGACACTGGTGCAGGTTAGTCTGTAGACCCGAAATCGTCATAGAGTCTTGTGTGTTCTCCCACTGTACTTTGATTACCACCCTACCACGGCTCTACTGAGTCGTGCAAACAGGTGGCCATTAGGTACAGTCCCGAGACACACGAAGGCGATAAGCGATATTAGGGGTTTCGTCTCTCCGGGTATTGGGAGTTAATGCTTTGCTGTGCTCGACTGGCTATATCAGTAAGTCCCTGGCCATGGCTGTTGAGATTTACTGTTAAGTGTTATCAGTAGTTTCTCGATCTGTTGTAGACCATTCATTGGCATGACTTATTGAGTTATTGGGGTTGACGTTACCATCCCTAGACTTGATATGCAGCATATCTGACGAAGAGACCGGACTGTACGGTAGTGTTGCCGGTTGGCTCGACGGGAGTTGTAGCAGGTTCGCTTGTTTTCTTCTGATCGCTCAATACCCGGGTGGCCGTTACGTTTAGCTGACCGCTTGCGCCTTGTAGGTATTTGATATGATCATTACCTACTGCCGGCGTATTGACGAGTCTTAGAGTCCCACAATGAAGTTTCTTGGCTCAGGCGAAAAGATGTGGTGTGCATATGAGATATGCGTGGGGACCCGATTAAATACGGATATATGATACCGTATATTAATCGGGCATTTTCTATTGGTCGGGTCGTATGTGATATGACCGGTTTGCAAAATCAAGTGTTGATTTAACAAATGACTTTTAGATTAATTCTTTAATCAAACTCTTTTTCTATTTTTGTATGCATGCATATATGCACATGATAATGTGCATGGATACATACATACATACATAGTATCATGGTTGTTTATACATGTTTGGTGGCAATGCAAGACTTACATTGTAGAATTATCTATTTATTTATCATTTAGAAAAAGAGAAAGGATAATTCACACAAGGTTTATACTTATCATCTTTGATTATGCTTCAACCACCATTTAACCTTGAGTTAATTATCCTTTTGTCTTTAACCCATTTGATAAAAATCTAGATGATTCTAACCATGGTTGAAGTGAGAAAGGATTAATATAGATTATTCTTTTCTCATTTCAATTATTATTCACTCTCATAACTTTTCTTTTGTGAGAAAGCTTAGCCACCATCTTCTTCTTCCTCTCTTGATAATTTCCTTTGAGTAAAGTTGATAAAAAGAAAGAGTTTTGATTATAGAATACAAACCACATCATCATACTACACACATCTAGCCCATTTGTGTAGGGTGTTGCTCTACTTCATTCACATATCGAGTAAAGCAAGTAGCTTTGGGCAAAGGAGCTTCGGGTGGATCGTCGTGGACTTAGAAGATCTCAAGCCAACCTTTTTCCAACCCTCAAGTAGCCAAGGAGTCTAGCGTAGGGAGCTACAAAGGTTGTACTCTCAAAACCCTAGCTTTTTCTACTTGTGATGATGTACTTGTAATGAAACCCTAAATTTCTAGTAATGATTCTTTGTATGTTCACTTAGCACCTTAAAAATTTGATTTTGAGACATGTGATGCTTCCAAACCCTTCACGAGGTGCTAGGTAAACCTAACATTGGTATCAGAGCCAACCTAGAGCTTTAGGCGATGCATTAGCGAAGTTAAAACTCCGATCGAACCAAAAATACGGATTTTTTAACCCTCTCTGGACATTTTTTGAAACTGTGTTATTTTCAGAATTAAAAATACGTAAAAAATTCAGCAGGGAATTCTAAGAACTTATGTGAAAAACGAAGCCATGAGCCGTACAAGCCACCACGGAACCCCGGCCATACCTTGCTTGGGCCGCAGCTCCGCGGCCGTACAGATGCTTTATGGCCTCGTATTTATACAGTAATGTCTAGACCTGCTTGTATACTTTTTTGGGTATGTTTAATATGATTCAAGTGTTGGATATTCTGGGGATTGTTTTGGATTCGGTGATTCGATCGGAATTTTAATCTCGTGCCTTTTTCGGATAATTTAGAAAGTATTAAAATGTTCGAACGGATATCATTAACTCACTTTTTCCCGGCACGAAAAATTTTCAAGTGTTGAATTTTTTCTCGGGTTTAAATCTTTCGGAAATACGTGCAAGTTTTGTGGTGGACCCTCTAGAAGAACACAAACCTTAACTCGATTATGTGGCCGTCTGAACTTCCTCTGAACCTTAGGGTTTGAGGCAGTACGGCGTGCCACATGTGACACGTTGGCTTGACCCTTCTACGGTCGGACCGCTACTACTGTGACACATTCCGGGATTTTTGAACTCCGCTCAAGTGTTGAGCTTTAGGAAATTTTGGGTATTTGATTATTCGATCGAAAAGTTTAATACTGTCTATTTATCTGGAATGTGATACAATATGTGGAACTCATATAGTTAGGCATGAAATGCGAAGTATGTGATATTTCGGATTTACGATGTCTAAAGAGAATGTAGATTCCAAATGTTATAGTTTTACACTTTCTTTTCTGTGACCGTAAGTGTAGTATGTCGCTTATCGCCATTTTCGTTGCTATACATCAACGACAATCGGGGTACGCATACTTACTTACGTTGATGATATATGATATTATGTGTTACTGAGATATGATGTGCAGGATTGTCGCGATTGAATAGCCGGGGGGTTTTATGTGAGATGAGAGTTTTATTTTCATTCATGTAAAATTCAAATGTAATGTAATATTCTTTTATTTGGGGCACTTCCGGATTGAGGTTGATGTCACCAGTGTTGTATATTATTTACTTTTCTGCATTAGGATAGACCCAAGGAGGGGAGCACAAGTGACCGGGTTCTGGGGTTCAGTGGGAGGCCATCTCGCGGAGTCGAGACCGGGTCTCCTAAACTCCAGGATTGGTAGGGTCGCTTGCCTCTCTCGTAGGGGTCTAGGGGTGTGGGCTTGGCTATTCATCGCCACTGTGGAATCCGTATTTTCTATTGTTGGCTAAATACTAAATACGGGCGTCCTAGTATATCCCACATTATATCTGTGTTTCTGCTGCCTGTGTTCTGTGATATCTGAGATGAATGATATATTATATATGAGATATATAGTAGACGTTGCTTATGTTTTACACCCACGCTAGTCCCGTCCCGGTATGCCGTTAGTTAAGTAACCTAACGGTGCATAACGGAACATTGCGGTGAATGCGGATGGCATAAGCGTACGTTGTATTTTCGTTTCTTTTCTGTGATTGGCTTAAGGACTTAAATGATAGGACTACATTAATATGATTAATGTAAAGAAAATAAACCTAAAAAGATGTTGTAGAATCGGATTTGAAAACCACTCGGCTCTTTACGAAAAAGATACATTTCAAAACTGCGGAGCTCAAGCCACTCCTTTTGAAAACCATTTGATTCTACGACGATATCAAGTTCAAAGCGTTAAAAATTTTCTTAAAAATCAAATGCAACCCTCCGTCATTTTAGGAAGTAGAGTACTTAGTATTCGTGCTACGTTTGTTGACTATAGTTAAGGCGTAGTGTACGGTAGCTAAGTGATATCTTCCTACACTGCATATGATGCAGATTAATTAGGACATTCATGTGACTTTGTTGACCATAATTAAGGGTCATATGAGTGGGTCTAATTAATCAAGAAATGACGGGTAGAACTTGACTGGTACTTATGATTTGTTGACCATAGTTAAGGTCATAAGTACTAGGGGTAAAAACCGCATCGGAAATTTCAAGTGTTGAGATTTGCAATGAGATTGCATACCTTCCATATGACGGTTGGATCCCGATGCCACTGTGGGCAATAGTTGCTCCCAGGAGAGTTTTGCAGTTTACAATTAGCTAACCCATTAGGTGTCTAGAAAGATGTTAACGGGGCTACGCCTCTGAGAAAACGAGGTTTACTTTAATTAGGTCTGTACGAAAGCACGGGGAACCTCCCTCAAGTACCGACACTGGCCTGGCTGAACGGTTAGCGAAGTTGTAGACTGTAATTAATCCTGGCTAGTTTTCTTTTTAAGGTTTGAAAGAAAAACTTAATTAAAGCAGTGGGAGACATCGATTAGACAAGATAATAACCAATCTGATCTTTGCAAGAGCTTTCGCTGAGTGTATTCTTTTCTCTCTCTTAATGGCGGATACCAATGACTGGACTCAAGCTTCTACTAGATAAAAATAAACTGAATGGGACCAATTATAAAGACTGGCTGAGAAATCTGAAAATAGCCTTGACTTATTATAAAGTATCATATGTCCTTACGGCTCCAACCCCGCCCGTCCCGGGTCCAAAATCCTCAGTTGCGGACAAAGAAGTCCGCAAGACATAGGACGCTGACTGTGCCACGGCCAAATGCCCCACGCTTGCATCGATGGACAACACACATCAAAAGCAGCATGAGAATATGGACATTCAAGCCATATTCCTCCATACAAAGGAGTTGTATGGAGAGCAATCCCGCGTATTACGATACGAAGCATCAAAGAAATTGTTTCAGATGCGAATGGCCCCTGGCACACCAGTAGGAGACCATGTTCTGAAGATGATAGCTCTCATAGAAGAGCTTGAGGACCTTGGATGGACGATGGACAATGAACAATATATGGATATTATTCTGCAGTCCCTCCCCTCCACCTTTGCTCAATTCATAGTTAACTTCAACATGCACAACATGGAGAAGGAACTACCTGAACTCCTTAATATGTTAAGGAGTGCAGAGAGCACACTGAAATCAGTGAAAACTCCCGTTTTGAGTGTTGGGCAATCTTCCTCTTCTCGCCCAAAGGCTAAGTCCAAGGGAAAGAAAAAGAAGAAGCCCACCAATCCTAGGGGTGGAGTTAAAAAGGTTAAGGGGAAGGACAAGTCCAAAGCTGGAGAATCGGGGAAAGGGGAATGTTTTCATTGCCACAAAACAGGACATTGGAAGCGCAACTGTACGGAGTACTTAAATCTCAAGAAGAAGCATGGGGATGCTTCCGCTTCAGGTGTGTTTGTGACAGAAAACTGTTTTTCAATAAAATCTGCTTCCTGGGTATTAGATACCAGTTCAGGTTCTCACATTTACAATTCTATGCAGGGGCTGAGAAATAGCAAGGTTTTGAAGACAGGTGACCATATTCTCCGCGTTGGAAATGGTTCCAATGTACATACAGTCGCAGTGGGAGAGTATCACTTGGGGTTGCCATCTGGGTGTTTATTGGTTTTGAACCCATGTTATTTTGTACCTAGTATGCTTTGTAATATAATATCCGTTTCTTTGTTAGACAATGAAGGATATAATTTTGTATTGCAGAACAATGTTATGAACATTCACCTGAATCAAATGTTGGTTGGGTATGGTACGCTTAATAACGGGATATACGTCCTAAATCAATACAAAGTTTTCAGCATACAACACACTAATAAAAGAAAACTTTCAAAAATAAATGAAGCTTTTCTTTGGCACTGTAGACTTGGTCATATTAACGAAACAAGACTAAACAAGTTACACAAAGATGGATATTTAAACCCTTTTGAATATAAATCTTATGCGACTTGCCAGTCTTGTATCAAGGGTAAAATGACCAAAACTCCGTTTACCGGACACGGAGAAAGAGCGACCGAGCTCCTAGGACTCATACATAGTGATGTATGTGGGCCAATGTCTACACAGGTTAGAGGCGGTTTTTCTTACTTCATTACTTTCACTGACGATTTCTCAAGATTCGGTCATGTATTTTTATTAAAGCACAAATCCGAAGCTTTCGAGAAATTCACTGAATATAAACAAGAAGTAGAAAAACAAACCGGCTTGAGTATCAAAATGCTTCGATCAGATCGAGGTGGGGAGTACCTCAGTACAGAATTTGCAAACTTCCTAAAAGAGAATGAGATTCTCTCTCAACTCACTCCTCCTTACACACCACAGCACAACGGTGTGTCTGAACGACGGAATAGGACCCTATTAGATATGGTCCGTTCCATGATGAGTGATGCTGAGTTACCTGTCTCATTTTGGGGGCATGCATTGGAGAATGCAGTGTTTCTACTGAACAGGGTTCCAACCAAAACTGTGTCTACCACGCCATATGAGATATGGCATGGGAAGAGACCATCTCTTAAGAGAATTAAGATTTGGGGTTGCCCGGCCTATGTTAAAAAGCAGAATCCGGACAAACTCGAGACACGGTCAGTCATGTGTAACTTTGTGGGATATCCAAGGAACTCTTATGGATATCTATTCTACCACAAGGAGGAAAAAAAAGGTGTTTGTTTCTCAGTATGCCACATTCTTAGAAAAAGAGTTTTTCACAGATAAAGATGATGGCAATGTGGTGGATCTAGAAGAGGTTCTAGAGACACAAACTATAAATGACGACTTGGTTGAACCGGCTGTTGCAATAGAAACTGAAGAACCTCGGCCACTCCGTAGGTCTGGTAGGACTTCTCGCCCACCGGAGAGGTACTACGGTTTCCTCATTGATGGTGACAGAGAAGACTGCATCATGGAGGATGATGATCCTACCAGTTTTCAGCAAGCTATCACGAGTGGTGACTCTGTGAAGTGGCTGGATGCCATGAGATCCGAAATGGAGTCTATGTACACCAACAAAGTATGGACTTTAGACGTTGTACCCCCTGGGGTAAAACCTGTGGGGTGCAAATAGATCTTTAAAGAAAGATTGGTGTAGATGGGCAGGTAGAGACCTATAAGGAAAGACTTGTGGCGAAGGGTTTTTGTCAAAGACCAGCTTTGGACTATGATGAGACTTTTTCGCCCGTAGCCATGCTTAAATCCATTCGGATCCTACTTGCTATTGCTGCTCACTACGACTATGAAATCTGGCAGATGGACGTTAAAACGGCATTTCTAAATGGAGATTTAGAAGAATGCGTTTATATGGATCATCCAGAGGGCTTCATTGACAGTGGGAGCAGCGGGAAAGCATGTAGATTGCTTAAATCCATATATGGGTTAAAGCAGGCATCACGGAGTCGGAACATCCTTTTCGATGATGTTATCAAAGAGTTTGATTTCATCAAAAATCCAGATGAACCTTGTGTTTATAAGAAGGCTGCAGAGAGAGCTGTCACATTCCTCGTATTGTACGTGGATGACATTCTTCTGATAGGAAATGATATTCCTATGCTACAGTCGGTCAAATCTTTCTTATCACTAAGGTTCTCCATGAAGGACCTAGGTGATGCCACATACATTCTGGGCATAAGGATCTATAGGGATAGATCCAAGAAGTTATTAGGATTGTCCCAAACCAGGTACATCAACACCATCCTAAAAAGGTTTAGTATGGAAGACTCCAAGCGGGGTGCCTTACCCGTTTGCCATGGAGTCACTCTCTCTAAGGACTTTTGCTTAAAGACCGATGAAGAGAGAGCTCGCATGAGTATTATACCCTATGCTTCGGCAATAGGATCTATAATGTATGCGATGTTATGTACACGCCCAGATGTAGCTTATGCACTTAGTGTTGTAAGCAGGTATCAATCCAACCCAGGGGAGAATCACTGGATAGCTATGAAGAACATTCTTAAGTACTTACGAAGGACTAAAGAATTGTTCTTGGTGTATGGTAATGGAGATCTCCAAATGGAGGCCTTTACCGATTCGAGCTTCCAGAGTGATAAGGACGACAGCAAATCTATCTCTGGGTTTGTATTTACCCTCAATGGAGGGGCGGTAAGTTGGATGAGTTCCAAGCAGGATATCGTTGCAGACTCTACGATGGAGGCTGAGTACATTGCTGCGAATGATGCCGCCAAGGAAGCCGTCTGGATGAGGAAGTTCATCTCGGAGCTAGGAGTAGTTCCAACCATTATTGATCCAATACCATTGTATTGTGATAATAATGGGGCTATGGCGTTAGCCAAGGAGCCCAGGTCCCATCAGCGATCCAGACACATCCTGAGGCGTTTTCATTTGATCCGGGAGATTGTAGATCGCCGCGAGATCGAGATTAAGAGAGTAGACACAAAGAATAACGTCGCGGATCCACTCACCAAGGCCCTCCCTCAGCCGCAGCATGAGCGACTTTTTGAGATATTGGGTATGAGATACGCCAATAACTTGCCTTAGTGCAAGTGGGAGATTGTTGGATATATGTATGCCCTAGAGGCCATTGTATGATAGTGGATGTATTTATACATGTATATATATATATATATATTCAGTGTACATTCTTGCTCGATATGATAGTATGCTATCTTGTTCTTCTTTATCTGACATGTTGATTTGATCATGCTTTTATTCATTCATACATGTTGATAAAGCCCTGAGGATATAGGCTTGACTACTGTGATTATGATGGAGATCATACTAGTGGGACATCTATAGTTTATAAGAATATCCTGAAATGTCCCTAGTCGTAGGTGTATCGAGACGGGGCATCGATATACCAGACTAGACTAGCGTATATGATACTAGACCCATATGATAGGCGATGGATGTTCCCACATTCATCGATGTTTGACATCAAGATCGTATATGGGTGCTCAGTGGTGACTGGGTACACTGGACGGACTCACCGAGAACTCCTATATGGAATTATATCTATCGTCGGATAGCAGTTCTCAGGTGACACTGGTGTAGGTTAGTCTGTAGACCCGAGATCGTCATAGAGTCTTGTGTGTTCTCCCACTGTACTTTGATTACCACCCTACCACGACTCTACTGAGTCGTGCAAATAGGTTGCCATTGGGTACAGTCCCGAGACACATGAAGGCGATGAGCGATAGGAGGGGTTTCGTCTCTCCCGGTATTGGGAGTTAATGTTGTGCTGTGCTCGACTGGCTATATCAGTAAGTCCCTGGCCAGGGCTGTTGAGATTTACTGATAAGTGTTATCAGTAGTTTCTTGATCTGTTATAGACCATTCATTGGCACGACTTATTGAGTTATTGGGGTCGACGTTACCATCCCTAGACTTGATATGCAGCATATCTGACGAAGAGACCGGACTGTACGGTAGTGTTGCCGGTTGGCTCGACGGGAGTTGTAGCAGGTTCGCTTGTTTTCTTCTGATCACTCAATACCCGGGTGGCCGTTACGTTTAGCTGACCGCTTGCGCCTTATAGGTATTTGATATGATCATTACCTACTGCCGGCGTATTGACGAGTCTTAGAGTCCCACAATGAAGTTTCCTGGCTCAGGCGAAAAGATGTGGTGTGCATATGAGATATGCGCGGGGACCCGATTAAATACGGATATGTGATACCGTATATTAATCGGGCATTTTCTATTGGTCGGGTCGTATGTGATATGACCGGTTTGCAGAATCAAGTGTTGATTTAACAAATGACTTTTAGATTAATTCTTTAATCAAACTCTTTTTCTATTTTTGTATGCATGCATGTATGCACATGATGATGTGCATGGATACATACATACATACATAGTATCATGGTTGTTTATACATGTTTGGTGGCAATGCAAGACTTACATTGTAGAATTATCTATTTATTTATCATTTAGAAAAAGAGAAAGGATAATTCACACAAGGTTTATACTTATCATCTTTGACCATGCTTCAACCACCATTTAATCTTAAGTTAATTATCCTTTTGTCCTTAACCCATTTGATAAAAATCTAGATGATTCTAACCATGGTTGAAGTGAGAAAGGATTAATATAGATTATTCTTTTCTCATTTCAATTATTATTCACTCTCATAACTTTTCTTTTGTGAGAAAGCTTAGCCACCATCTTCTTCTTCATCTCTTGATAATTTCCTTTGAGTGAGGTTGATAAAAAGAAAGAGTTTTGATTATAGAATACAAACCACATCATCATACTACACACATCTAGCCCATTTATGTAGGGTGTTTGCTCTACTTCATTCACATATCGAGTAAAGCAAGTAACTTTGGGCAAAGGAGATTCGGGTGGATCGTCGTGGACTTAGAAGATCTCAAGCCAACCTTTTTCCAACCCTCAAGTAGCCAAGGAGTCTAGCGTAGGGAGCTACAAAGGTTGTACTCTCAAAACCCTAGATTTTTCTACTTGTGATGATGTACTTGTAATGAAATCCTAAATTTCTCGTGATGATTCTTTGTATGTTCACTTAGCACCTTAAAATTTTGATTTTGAGACATGTGATGTTTCCAAACCCTTCATGAGGTGCTAGGTAAACCTAACACAACCATGCTTCAATAGGTGAGCAAGAGTATGGTTCTGTTTGAGAGATGAGTTCATTTTCATTGGGAGCCTTAGCCATTTTGTTGAGTTGCTCTCTAGCTTGCTCTCATCTTCTTCTACCTCTTCTTCATGCATCAAAACTCCAACCCTCACATATGATGTGAACCATGGAGTTTTGAGCAAACTAGTGAGCTTCAAATCCCTTACTTCACCATCCCACACAAAACTAGTACTTTGGTGTGGCGTGTTTCCTTCTCTAATAAGAGATTAGTGAAGAGGTAGCTTAAGCTGGTGGGCTTCGCGTGGATTGATCAGTCGAAAATATTGCATATTTTAACCGGAAATTCCCTTATCATTTGCATCCATATAGAAGTGTACGGTATTCATAATTCACATATTAGCAAATCGGTCGCAAAATATCAGATTACATGTATTCGACCTTAAAACCGGCATTTCTAGGGAAATTGACTGCATTGCATTACATAGCATATTTTCTATATCTTGCAACCCCTGTTTCGAAGTCTATGCAGGAAAAGAGATGCTTGCTCGACCATTACAATTGCTCGTAAACTCACTGAACTCAAATCTGGTATCAACACAGAAGGGTAACTGCAAATATAAATATTAGATGAAGCCACAAACAGAAGCCCAAGACCACTGAAGAATTTACAGAGCCCAACCTCCTCAAGCCACCGCGTAAGCGCGGCTAAAGCCAGGTTATTGCGGCGGAAGCGCGGCAAATTGATGACGTCAGCTCCTCAATTTTAGTGCAAAACTCCTGTTTCAGTTCCCACTGCTCAGAAATGCTCACAAACTTCCAGAATATCCCAGATACTTCCTCCAGATCAGCAAACACCTAAACTAGCCTAATCATTCTAGAACTTTCCCTAAACCCTAGCTTAAACCCTAAGCTAACTCCTAACAAACTCCTTCTAGAAACCCTTCAACAAACTTTGGGAGGGAAAGTTCTAATTCAAATCTAGCCTAGGGTTTGGGAGTTCTATAAATAAGACCCTAGGCTCACTCATTTCTCATGTTAGAAAATATTATTCAACCTTGATTGAAGTTTAGAAAATCAATCTCTTTCTTCATCCCCTCTTCCTCAAGTTTAGTGAGAGAGCTTGTAGGAAACCCTAACCCTAAATCCAACAACAATTCAAGATCTTGAGTGCAAGCCAAGCAAGATGCCTTCAACCCTTTTATGAGCCGAGCCGATCTTCAATCGGGCAAGAGATCAAAGTAGATCCACGATCCACGGAGACGAGCGAAGCCGAGTCAACGATCGATTTCTTCTTCTTGTAGATTCTTGAAAGAATGTATTGAAATTGTTGATTAAATAAAAGGTGATATTCTTTTATCTTGTTTTCTTTAAATTCCGCATCATGTTATCATTACTATTCTTGAATATTGTCTTTGTGGTGATGTGTGAATAAAACTCCGCTCGTCGGGGAGTCGAAACGATCTTTAGTATGATGATGTAACAAATTTGTAATCGATTCTTGAATCCCACGAGTTTGTAAACCCTAGCAAGTTCAAGAATCGACGACCCAATTTGTTGCGATGCTTTCTTGATCGACATCGCTCGAGATTGGGGAGTTCCGATCGTTTCTTGAAATTGCTAGAGGCTAGAATATAAATGGTATCCTCGAAAGAATAAGGGTTAAGAGATGAAACCCTAATTTCATCAAGAAACCCTAACTCTCGTCGATCACCATTGATCTAGTATCAATTCTTCGAAGGACAAGAACACGAAACCCTTTAGATTGCATCACGTCTAAAGATCCGATCGATTCCTACGAGCCTCTCTTATATTCTTGATTGTTGATTGGAAATATTATCAAAACAACCGATTCTTGATTGTTTATAGTTTCTTGATTCTTGAGTAAAGGATAGTGACACTGGAATACAAATCACATCTTGAATCATGTTTTCGTTTATTGTTGTTTAACATTTCATTTCAAAAGTATCAAAATACAATTGAATTGCACAATCCCTGTGGACGATCCGCACTCATTCATTAACTACATCCGACACCGTGGTTTGATTGCGGTCAATATAATTTTTTGATTGTGATATCTTTACAATTTTATACTACACAATCCGAAATCGTTTCAATCAAAATGGCGCCGTTGCCGGGGATCGCGCTAATTCATTTGCATTTATAGTTTGAAGTGAAAGAATTATTACGTTTTACTTCTTGAAATCAAAATTCGTACAAACTCTTACACGTGTGTTGTAATTTGACTGCAAGGTGATCTGGAGCATTTTGTGCTGTTGAAAAATTATTTGGGATATACCAGAGAGCTGGAGATAGGAACAGGAAGCAGCTGAAAAAGTTTGGTACAGTGAATCCATCATCAAGCCGCGGAAGCGCGGCATATACATGCATATTGCGGCGGAAGCGCCGCAGTCTTGAGGGATCACTGAAATATTTTCAGTGCAGGTATTTTCTCTCTCTCTCCCCTCTCTCTTTTTAGCTCCAATTAACCCTTTGCTGCAGGATTCTTTGCAAATAAATCGCAGCGCGCAAAAGCAAAATAAAATTGTGTGTGATTTTGATTTCTTGGTTGTTTGCATTCTAATACGGAAATTTAAGGGGCACGGCCAAATCCAAATTAGGTGGGGATTTCATTACCCTTCCTAGGCCCCGAAAATCGTCAAACTTGCATCCGCATTACCTCCATTAACTAAAAGAAATCTAGAGAAGACTCTAAGGACTGTCGCGCTCAATAGGACAAGAGAAGGTCGTGGGTAATTCATTGCTTATCCGCGTTTTCTTGTGGTGCCTAAGGCGAGTGTGTCTAAGGCTAGTGGTTATTAATTAGGTCCACTGTAGTGGTGGTTCCTTCCCACTTACCTGGCACTTATCCGGCCACAGGGGGACAAAGAGGCAGTGGAGGATTCTATCCTGCGGCTTGTCTTTTGGCAGTTAGGAGCGGTCTAGAGATCGGACCTAGGTGACCATTAGATTCTAGGGTTTGTGTGCTGCATTTGTTTTGTCGCATCATTTTTTCAAAATCCGTCCCTTTTTAAAGCAAGCACCGCATTCATTTTACCCCTAATTATAAGTCAACGCTGCCACTTGTACTAACCCTTTTTAGTACAAGATAGGCTGGACACGGGATTCTAGTGCCCGTTTAGTCCGCGTACCTTTTATCGACTCCGAAGTCGGTAATTCTCCATTTACCTTTTCTTTACCCACTACCACACCCACACCGATGGATCCGAATCCATCAAACTTCTTTAACCCTAATCTGCCACCGTCCGTTGGTGCGCAGAATCCTACTCCACCCCACATTTCTCTCCAGGAAAGATGTTATCCACATAGAGGTCCACTTTCGACCTGCTTATCCACACCACCAGCCAATGGGGATAATTTTGAGATTAAGCCCCAGTATATCAATCTTTTACCCAAATACCACGGACTCGAGACCGAGGACGCTTACGTTTTCATTACCAAATTTGAAAACGTTTGCGCAATGATGGGTACGTCTCAACTTTCAGTGGATGCGATGCGTTTACGACTTCTTCCATTTACTTTGTGCGATATAGCCGAGAAGTGGCTATATAACACCACCGCACACTCTATTACGAATTGGGAAGAATTCGTCGCTGCATTCCTTAAGAAATTTTACCCAGTCCAAAAGACGGCTCGAATCCGTAGCGAACTGAACCAATTTGCCCAGCTCCCTGCCGAACCATTTTCAAAATACTTTGAACGTTTCAAGGATCTATTGGTTCAATGTCCTCATCACGGCATCCCGAGATGGGAGCTTTGCCGAATCATATATGAGGGCAGTAACCCTAGCACTAAACAGAGCCTTGAAAACATGTGTCAAGGTACTTTTATGACCAAAGATGACGGGGAAGCCTGGCGATACTTAGAAGAGTTCGCTGAAAAGTCACTAATTTGGGAGAGTGGAACACAACCATTGAATAGGGGTGGCGTACACCAAATAGATGTGTCCATAGGTGTCCGAGCTGAAATGGCAGCAATGCAAAAGAAGCTCGACGCTATGGAACACAAATTTGCAGCAGCCTCCCTAAACCCAATGTCGCTCCCCAAAACTGTTTGCGGGTGCTGTTCTGATCCGTCACATTTAACGGAAGAATGTCCATTAAACTCTGCGTTTCAAGGTCACGAGCATTCTAATGCCGCATTTCAAAGACCTCGAAACGATCCATATTCTTCCAGTTACAATCAGGGTTGGAGGAACCACCCGAATTTTGCTTGGAACCAATCACAATCTCAAAACACGGTTCCAAACACGAATCAATTTCAACGGGCTCTTCCTCCACCACAACAGCAACCCCTACAACTCACTCAGCACCCCTACCAGTCACAAAATTTCCAAAACCAGGGCAACACTCCTGCACAGTCTAATCCTATGCAGCCCTGTTCTGACGAGTTCTCTCAATTCACTCAAACCATGAAATCACTTTTATCAAATTTCATGGATGTTTCGACTGAGGTTAGATCTTCCGTCAGTGAAATAAAGAAAAACTCAGCATCCCAAGCTGAGAGTATTCGCACGATGGAAGCTGAAATCGCACGCTTAAAAGCCGAAATGAGTGCGAGAGAAAAAGGGAAACTTCCCTCTCAACCCCTACAGAATCCTGGGCATTACAATGTAAATGCCATTACCACGTTGAGATCGGGAAGAGTGCTGAACAATCACATCGGGGAAGAGATTGATAATGCTGAAAATCATATCAACACCCCGGCTGAGTCTTTCCCACATACACACACTTCACCTTCTGATCCTTCTTCTTCTACCAAACCACCTTCGCACGAGCCTATTCTCCATTCCCCCTTAGGCTCAACACCTTCACCCAACCCTTATAGTTCTCCACAGACGGTCCCCACACCTCCTTTGGGACCTCGTCTACCCCCCTTTCCTTCTCCTGTGATGGACCCCGCGCTTATTGCGAAAGCACCTTACCCGAACCGGCTAAGGGCTAATAGAACGAGTCCTCATATGGAGAAAATTTTAGAGATGTTCAAACAGGTTAACATCAATATCCCTCTCTTAGATGCGATTCAGCAAGTCCCCGCTTACGCGAAAATTCTAAAGGACTTGTGCACTAGGAAGAGGAAGACCCAAGTGCCGAAGAAGGTCTTTATGTCTAATAACATTAGCACTGCTTTTATACCCCAGCTTCCAAAGAAAAGAAAGGACCCAGGTTGTCCTACAATTTCGATTTCGATTGGGGGTAAAAACATAAATCGTGCTCTGTTAGACCTTGGCGCGAGTGTTAACCTGTTACCTTATTCTGTCTATGAGCAATTAGGGATTGGAGAGCTGAAACCTGCTCATTGCACTCTCCAGATGGCAGACCGATCTATCACCAAACCAAGGGGTGAATTAGAGGATGTGCTGATAAAGGTCGGGGAATTTGTTTTCCCCGTAGACTTCATTGTGCTCGACACACATCCTGTAGCAAACCCCCGGGGCCAAATTCCGGTGATTCTAGGTCGTCCTTTCCTTGCCACTTCCAACGCTGTTATAAACTGTAGAAATGGTTCAATGAATTTATCATTTGGAAATATGACCATTGAACTAAATATCTATAGAGTTGGAAGTCAGCCGTCAGAACCCTCTGCTCATATTTTAGATGTGTGCTCTGTCCATGAGATTGCTCCCGATAGTTGTGGAGCTGAGGATCTTTGCTTGACTGATCTCGATGACATTAGCACATCTCTGTTTGATTTCACACATGATCTTAGTGAGGACACTTTAGCTACACATGAGTCCTGCACTTCTGACCTTTCTCCACCCGAGTCTGTATCTTTCACAGGCTCTGAGCTTCTTTGTAGATCCAAAAATCAATCTATGACCCTTCCTTCTATCATTTCTCCGCCTGAGTTAGATCTCAAAGTTTTACCTTCTCACCTGAAATATGCATATCTTGGTGAGAACGAGTCATTACCGGTTATCATTTCCGCTTCTCTTGCATCAGAGCAAGAGAATGCCCTTTTATCGGTATTGAGATCTAACAAAGAGGCGTTTGGTTGGAGTATGGCGGACATCAAAGGGATTAGTCCCTTGATAGTTGAACATCATATACATGTGATGGATGATGCCAGACCGACCCGAGAACCACAGAGACGGTTGAATCCCGTCATGAAGGAAGCAGTCATGAAAGAAATCGTCAAGTGCTTAGATAATGGTATTATCTACCCCATCTCCGATAGCCAGTGGGTGAGTCCTATACATGTCGTTCCTAAGAAATCCGGCATCACAGTTATCACAAATGAAGCGAATGAGTTGATTCAAACACGCGCCCAAACTGGGTGGCGTGTATGCATCGATTATAGAAAACTCAACGCCGCTACGAGGAAAGATCATTTTCCTCTACCATTTATTGATCAAATGCTGGAACGCTTAGCGGGACGAGAGTTTTATTGTTTTATGGACGGATACTCAGGCTACAATCAGGTCCCCATCGCCAAAAAGGATCAAGATAAAACCACTTTTACTTGTCCTTTTGGTACCTTTGCTTACAGTCGCATGCCCTTTGGGTTATGCAATGCTCCCGCTACCTTTCAGCGGTGTATGATGGGGATATTCTCTGATATGGTAGAGAATTTTTTGGAGATCTTTATGGACGACTTCTCGATTTTTGGAAACTTTTTTTCTGATTGCCTAGCGAATCTAGACGCTGTTCTTACTCGTTGCAAAGAGAAGAACTTGACATTAAACTGGGAAAAGTGCCACTTTATGGTCCAAGAAGGAATAGTCCTTGGACATGTCATTTCACAGAAAGGCATTGAGGTTGACAGAGCTAAAGTAGATGTCATTCAAAACCTGCCTCATCCCAAAAGCGTCAAAGATATTCGCTCTTTCCTTGGCCATGCAGGCTTTTATAGGAGATTCATAAAGGACTTTAGCAAAATTGCTAGACCTTTAACACTACTCCTGGCCAAGGATACGACCTTCCACTTTGACTCGGATTGCGAGACAGCTTTCGACTCACTTAAACACTCACTCACCACAGCCCCCGTTTTATCATCACCAAATTGGGACTACCCCTTTGAGCTGATGTGTGACGCATCTGATTTTGCAGTAGGTGCAGTCTTAGGACAGCACATTGATAAGATGCCACACGTGATTTACTATGCTAGTAAGACCTTGAATGATGCGCAAATCAATTATACAACCACCGAGAAAGAGCTTTTAGCGGTTGTATTTGCATTAGAAAAATTCAGGCCTTACTTAATCGGCTCACCTATAGTTGTATATACTGACCATTCCGCTTTGAAACATCTTCTGGCGAAGAAAGATGCAAAAGGTCGACTAATACGTTGGATCCTACTGTTACAAGAATTTGATCTTGTTATCAAAGATAAGAAAGGATGTGAAAACGTAGTAGCTGACCACCTTTCACGCATCGTTTCTTCTCCTGTGACCCTACCGATCAATGATTCATTCCCTGATGAACAACTCTTGAGCATATCCGCTGAACCATGGTTCAGGGATATTGTGAACTATCATGCCACGGGACTTATACCGAGCGATTGGTCAAAACAGGACAAATATCGTTTTCTTTCCCAAGTAAAACACTTTTACTGGGACGAGCCCTATTTGTTTAAATATTGTCCTGATCAGATCATTCGCCGGTGCGTCCCTAATGAAGAGTTCAAGAGTGTTCTTTCATTTTGTCATGATCAGGCTTGTGGGGGTCACTTTGGTCCTAGAAAGACAGCGGAAAAGGTTTTGCAATGTGGATTTTATTGGCCGACCTTATTCAAGGACGCATTTGAGTATTGCAAAACCTGTACACAATGTCAGTATACGGGTAGAATATCCCAGAGGAATGAAATGCCTCAGCAACCCATCTTGGTTGTTGAAATGTTTGATGTTTGGGGCATTGATTTTATGGGTCCTTTTCCCAACTCCTTTGGGAATTTGTACATTTTGCTGGCAGTTGATTATGTCTCAAAGTGGGTAGAAGCCATTCCATGTCGCACTAATGACAGGAAAGTTGTCATTAAGTTCTTAAAAGAGAATATCTTTTCGCGATTTGGACACCCACGCGCTATCATTAGCGATAATGGGACGCACTTCTGCAACAGGTCTTTCGAGACTCTGATGCGGAAATACTCAATCAACCACCGTCTTTCTACACCCTATCATCCCCAAACAAGCGGGCAGGCTGAGATCTCAAACAGACAAATCAAACTTATCCTGGAGAAAACTGTTGCTAAGAATAGAAAAGACTGGTCGACCAAATTGACGGATGCTCTTTGGGCATTCAGGACTGCATATAAGACCGACCTAGGAATGTCTCCATATAGGATAGTTTTTGGTAAAGCATGTCATCTACCTGTTGAGATAGAACATAAAGCATTGTGGGCTATAAAAGAAATAAATTTTGATCTAAACCTTGCTTGCAACTTTCGGAAGCTGCAACTTAACGAGCTAAGCGAACTCCGCGATGAAGCTTATGATAATGCTGTAATCATAAAGAATAGGACTAAGGTTTTTCATGATAAAAGCATTTTAAGGAAAACATTTTTACCTGGTCAACAAGTCCTTCTTTATGATTCACGTTTACACCTTCATGCGGGTAAGCTCCGATCTCGTTGGAAGGGACCTTTTGTTGTGCGGTCTGTATTCCCGCACGGGGCAGTAGAAGTAGAAAATGTTAAAAACGGCACAATTTTCAAAGTAAATGGACATAGACTAAAGCCGTATTTTTCCACTGACCCCACTGAGGAGCTCTTGTTCTTACAAGAGCCAGTTTATTTGGATTAAAATTCCTCCGTCTCACCTTCATATCCAGTATATCATTGCATCATTTTTTGAATGAAGGTGAGTGAAAGATAAGTTTGGGGGAAGTTCTTCACTTATATATTTTGCCCCCACTAATAATTCCCCCCAGATTTACAGATTTTTGTAGGTATAGCTGTCGGCAACAGTGAGGACACTGTTGAAAACAAGTTTGGGGGAGGTTTGTGCTTATTTTTGCATCATTTGCATATCATCTGCATAAGCACAAAACATTTCTTTAGAAAAATCTATAAAAATTGAAAAATTTTCAAAACCCATAAAAATTTAAAAATTTTCAAATATAAAAATAATTTTAATATTTACACCTTTTTTGTATATAAATAAGATAATGAAAGTTTAGATAGTGAAAAATTGCATCCATGAGATTAGAAAATTTTTAGAAAACTAAGAAAATTAGAAGTTTTCTTATACGAACTAGTAATAAGTAGTTATGAGCCGTTGTCCCAAGGGTTAGTAAGATGAAGGACGTCACTAATCTGAGGATAAAAATAAGTCTGAAAAATAGTTTCTATTCTGGAAGCCAAACATTTTGAACGTGGCTACCCTGCTATTCGCACTTACACACGTCTTAAAGCCTGGGATAGTAGAGGATACCTTGAAATGCTCTTGTCTTAAAGCCAAAAGTATGAAAAAAAAAAAAATATATATGTGGTGAGAAAAATGGATACTGGTTTTGTTATCACCAAGGGCAATAAAAATATATAGCAAAAGGGTGCTTCTTCACCTAGTGCCCCAAGGTCAACTGGTCTGGGAGTCACTGCTATGCCTGAGGTGGTGCAAGACGAGGAAAATACACCAAGCATGCAAGCACATTAGTAATCGGTCGGTTAGTACCTCAAGAAGTATTAACGGTCGCATGAAAGTGTGTAAGCAATCTCGTTTGCCAAGAAGTACTGAGGCCGATGGGCAAGGGTATGATAGCTTGAATTGAATTCTCCGGGTGTAGGGATGTCTTTACACACACGCAGGGTGATATGATCGATGTTTGGAATAAAGATAGGAATGAAGAATAAGACGATGTTTTATTGAGGGAGGACGTGATTTCTAACATCTTTTCATGACCATTAAGATAGGGCTCATGACAACCGAAAATCTAGCTTAGTTGGAAACCCTAATTTTCAAAGCTTTTCTTTTACGATTCTCTTCTTTAAATGTAATATTCATGATCTTGCTTTTATTATTGGATTTTGTGGGTGCAATCCGCTGAAAACCCTCAGGAGACAACACTCCTCCTACTAGGGACACCTAGAGGTTTAAAGGCTTGTTGCACATGCTCAGTGCAATCGTGTTGCCTACGAAAGTGTGCTAGTTAGTTTTTCTCTTTCTTTATTTTCTCCTTCTCTCTTTTTAATAAAACATTCTCTCGAGACGATCGAAATTAAGTTTGGGGGTATTTGATCAGTCGAAAATATTGCATATTTTAACCGGAAATTCCCTTATCATTTGCATCCATATAGAAGTGTACGGTATTCATAATTCACATATTAGCAAATCGGTCGCAAAATATCAGATTACATGTATTCGACCTTAAAACCGGCATTTCTAGGGAAATTGACTGCATTGCATTACATAGCATATTTTCTATATCTTGCAACCCCTGTTTCGAAGTCTATGCAGGAAAAGAGATGCTTGCTCGACCATTACAATTGCTCGTAAACTCACTGAACTCAAATCTGGTATCAACACAGAAGGGTAACTGCAAATATAAATATTAGATGAAGCCACAAACAGAAGCCCAAGACCACTGAAGAATTTACAGAGCCCAACCTCCTCAAGCCACCGCGTAAGCGCGGCTAAAGCCAGGTTATTGCGGCGGAAGCGCGGCAAATTGATGACGTCAGCTCCTCAATTTTAGTGCAAAACTCCTGTTTCAGTTCCCACTGCTCAGAAATGCTCACAAACTTCCAGAATATCCCAGATACTTCCTCCAGATCAGCAAACACCTAAACTAGCCTAATCATTCTAGAACTTTCCCTAAACCCTAGCTTAAACCCTAAGCTAACTCCTAACAAACTCCTTCTAGAAACCCTTCAACAAACTTTGGGAGGGAAAGTTCTAATTCAAATCTAGCCTAGGGTTTGGGAGTTCTATAAATAAGACCCTAGGCTCACTCATTTCTCATGTTAGAAAATATTATTCAACCTTGATTGAAGTTTAGAAAATCAATCTCTTTCTTCATCCCCTCTTCCTCAAGTTTAGTGAGAGAGCTTGTAGGAAACCCTAACCCTAAATCCAACAACAATTCAAGATCTTGAGTGCAAGCCAAGCAAGATGCCTTCAACCCTTTTATGAGCCGAGCCGATCTTCAATCGGGCAAGAGATCAAAGTAGATCCACGATCCACGGAGACGAGCGAAGCCGAGTCAACGATCGATTTCTTCTTCTTGTAGATTCTTGAAAGAATGTATTGAAATTGTTGATTAAATAAAAGGTGATATTCTTTTATCTTGTTTTCTTTAAATTCCGCATCATGTTATCATTACTATTCTTGAATATTGTCTTTGTGGTGATGTGTGAATAAAACTCCGCTCGTCGGGGAGTCGAAACGATCTTTAGTATGATGATGTAACAAATTTGTAATCGATTCTTGAATCCCACGAGTTTGTAAACCCTAGCAAGTTCAAGAATCGACGACCCAATTTGTTGCGATGCTTTCTTGATCGACATCGCTCGAGATTGGGGAGTTCCGATCGTTTCTTGAAATTGCTAGAGGCTAGAATATAAATGGTATCCTCGAAAGAATAAGGGTTAAGAGATGAAACCCTAATTTCATCAAGAAACCCTAACTCTCGTCGATCACCATTGATCTAGTATCAATTCTTCGAAGGACAAGAACACGAAACCCTTTAGATTGCATCACGTCTAAAGATCCGATCGATTCCTACGAGCCTCTCTTATATTCTTGATTGTTGATTGGAAATATTATCAAAACAACCGATTCTTGATTGTTTATAGTTTCTTGATTCTTGAGTAAAGGATAGTGACACTGGAATACAAATCACATCTTGAATCATGTTTTCGTTTATTGTTGTTTAACATTTCATTTCAAAAGTATCAAAATACAATTGAATTGCACAATCCCTGTGGACGATCCGCACTCATTCATTAACTACATCCGACACCGTGGTTTGATTGCGGTCAATATAATTTTTTGATTGTGATATCTTTACAATTTTATACTACACAATCCGAAATCGTTTCAATCATGGATCATCTTCGGCACGAAGGTCAGCGGAGGAAACTCGTCCAAACTCTCAAGTAGAGCATAGTGGAGTCGCGTGGACTACTACACAGAGCTTGTGAAGAGAAGGACTCGATCTACGAGAGTATAGCCATCTTCTCTTCTTTAGTTTGTTCATATCATCATAGGTTAAACCCTAAAATTCTAGTTAAGATCTTGGTTAGTCTAACTTAGTACCTAAAAATTATAAAATTTGGAATGCTTAATGCTACTAAAATCTCATGGTGGTACTAGGGTAGACTTTCATGATATCAGAGCCAAGATAGAATATTAGGAAAAGTTGTTACGACGTTAAAGTGCTCGATCGGTTTTCGAAACCGCAAATTTTTCAAGTTTCTGTCGAATTTTTCGAAAGTTGGAATTTTCGTGATTAAAAATATCCAAAAATCGTGCAGGGTTTTCTATGGAGCCCCAAGAAATTTGGAGCCCTAATTCCTCTAAAGCGCCGCGGAACCGCCGCCAAAATCCTTGTTTAGCCGCAGTTCCGCCGCCGTTTTGGGGAATTTTGGGTCCATTTTTCTTGTACTGCTCTGTGCTTTCATTTTACACTTTCTGGGTAGTTTTAATGCTTCTCAAGTTGTTGAGGTCTCTGGATTTTGTGGAAGTTTCAATAAACCGATCGAAATGTTTAACTTCGTATAGATCTTGATGATATGTGATACAATATTTAGAATCCGGATTAATTAGTTTTGGGAAAACCTAGTTAGTATATTGTAAATGTAATGTTTTAGTCTCGGTTAATCGGTTGCCACGGAATTTTGATTCAGATCAAAACTCTGTCGCAATCGTGTAGTGTACGCGAACACTCGCCGGGTAACTCAAGTAGATAGCCATGCCCCATAGTCCCGACCAAGTGACTGTAAGAGAACCCCGTTGCCAAAAGCACCCATTCGGGTGCTTGCGGCCATGGTGTTCCGCCTTAGTGCACTTTGTCGACGGCATCGGGGGTGCGGCCATCTGCTAAAGTTTCCGACGAGTATTCGATAATGTAGTCGAGAATCCTGTTGAATTACCCGACTAAAGTAATTGAAAAGTGTTTTCAATTTGAGACTAAAATAAAAGGTTTATAGGTTAGGTATGAAATCCGAAATATGAGATATTCCAAGTTTATGATGTTGACTGGTAGAGATTCTGCATGTTCAAGTTTAGTTAATGACCGCAATCAAAACGGTTTCGCTTGTAGCTAGCCGGTTGAGTACGGGTCGTCCGCAGGGAGATGGGAATCTTTTTCTATGTGCTTTAACGAGTTAAGTCCAAAAGTCCAGATTTGTTTGTGATTAACTGAGTGTTAAAATGATATGTAAAGAGAGCTTGTTAGGGTTAGGATTAGGTTAGTTTGAGTTAGGAGCCGCTCACTTCTTTCGTTGCCACTCTTAATATCGGTGTTACGGTAATCGGCAACAACGGGGATTAGCACGACTAGGAAGGAACTTGCGAGTATAAGCTAGGCTTTCCAACGCATAAGTTCTTCCTTTTTGTGTTGTCCGTCCGTTCTTGGCTCTTAGCCTTAACCACCGGTTAATTCAACCACAACCGGTCTCACTACGGAATCACCGCTATCATGTAGGATAGGGTGCCGTAGGAAGCGGATTGTGGTTCAATTAACGGGAGTTCGATTTAAGATGTTGGGCAAGGAAAGAGTGAGAGAGATTTCCTTCTCTCAAACTTCCCTTATCCTACCCTAACAAGTATGGAAACTACTCATCCATTACAAGAAGAATGAAAAATAAAACAAAGGAGGAAGATAGAAAGAAGGAGATTAGAAGATAACAACTAGCTATTTACGACCTCACCTTGGCAAGGATCAAGCGTAAGCATCATGGTTGTTTAATGATAAAGGAAAAGAGAACAAGAAAGAAACAAACACAAATAACAACAACTAAGTTAACAAATGAAAATTACAAGCAATAATAATTTAACTAAAGAACAAGACAAGCATGATAAATAAAAAGAACTGCTTTATTCATTCTTCACTCACAAAAGCTCACTACAAGTTTTTTAATGGAGAAGAGATGAGAGGAGGAAGAAGAACAACAACTAAAACCTAAAATCTAAATACAAGATTATGCCCCCTTGGCTTCACAAGGTTCTGGGCTATTTATAGGCAGGCAACAGAAATTCTAGGGCAACATTCTGGACCCATGTAAAAAGACCAAACAACCCCTGAAGTTTTGTCAACTGCGGCGCCTGTACGGCCGCGGAACCACGACCTAGACCCCCTATTGGCCGCGGTTCCGCGGCCGTATAGATGAATTGTCTTGTCAAAATTTTTGGGTTTCCCTGGTATTGTGTGCCCTGTATTCTGGTATATGTTTTTTCTCAGATTTTCTTCACGATTTTTCCAGAATTTCTGTTGAACAAAAAGGTGATGAATGTGGATCTTTTTGTCATGATTTTCTTGAGCTCCGCATAGATTTCTTGGATTTTGTGTTGCCATTGAGCCTTGTGCATGAAAATGACAATCGATTTCCCATTTTGTCTCTCAAACTGGTGTGTGGCAACAAACGGATAGAGAGCGGAGACCCGTGTTTTATCCGTGGTTGGCAGGAACCCGGATTTTGTCGTGCTTTTCCATGAATTTCATCGTTTAGAGCCGAGAACCTGTAACCTGCAATTGACTAGCAAACACGGCTCAAGAGTACCTACCGATAAGCAATATGATAAAAATTGGGCAGTATAAAAATGCAAAAATCTGATATGAACAAATACCCCCAAACTTATCATTTGCTCGTCCCGAGCAAAGCCAATTTATTCACAAAAAATTTCCTAACCTCTTTCAAAGGGAACGCGATTGCACTGAGCATGTGCAACAAGCCGTTAAACCTCTAGGTGCCCTTAGTAGGAGGAGTGTTGTCTCCTGAGGGTTTTCAGCGGATACTACCCACAAAATCCGGTCAAGCTAGTTTTGCAAAATAACTATGATTCACACCCTAAAATTTTGTTTCAGAAAATAACAATTCTATTATCCTAAGTCTAGACTATCGAACCTTTATTTTTCACACATCGCTTCTTATTTAACTATAGATTTTATATGTCTTTACGTGCAGTGCAAATAGTGTCGTTAAGTTCCAGAAGAGTCGAATAAAGTCATCATGTCATACAATAAAGCCCAGATAAAAATTTTAAAAGGATCACATAAGTTTTATAAAGAGTTAAGTAATTTTCAAGTTTCGTTTTCCAGTAAGGTTTCAACTTCAGAATTTCTATTTTCCTTAACAGGAAACTAGGTCTTATTTTTCACTCCACCTTTTTTCTTGTTTACATTTCATACACACCTCTGTGAACGTGCAATAGTCTTTATCATAGAGTAAAACCTTCATATCTCCGCTAATTTTTTTTATAAAAACCTGTCTTTTATCAAGATTATTCTCACACAAAGAACCGTTAGAATTTTAACTCGGAGAGAACACTTGCTTGACTTTGTTTTAATCTGGACTTTCTAGGCTTCTTAGCGAGCTTTGGGCCAATGCACCCAAACCAGTTGGCTTTAGGGCATTAGGTGTAGAAACACCCCAGCGGACTTAATTACTCAAGTTACCTAGGTCCAAAAACAGAAGACAGTTTGGCGTGAAAATCATGATGATTTAATACGAACGGAGACATAACCGGCCGTTCAATTATTTTTTTGGATAAAAGACGTGTTTAGTGGGTTCGGTGTGTAATCATTCCAATCAAGTTCCAGATGGGTTATTTTTCAGACTTAGTTCCAATTAAGGCATCAATAATATTCCTTCATTTTCACTTCACTTCATAAACTATTCTTGATATTACTTATTTCAGAACAAACCTATTTGATCCTCAGAAAATCATTTATCCATTTAAAAGTTTTTAGACATAAAAGACTTGTCATCTAATTTCCAAAACTCACGACACGTGTAGTGTGATGTAAAGACGTATATCAGCTATAGTTAACTTCAAAGGAGAGTTATCTTTCAGGTTTTCAAAATCTAAAAATAAGATTTAGTTATTTTTATTTTATCAAACAAAACCGTCGAAATGTTGAATCAGAGTCCTCCCACTAGCTAACTTGACAAAAAAGTTTTTATGTTTTTAGAAAATTTTCTGATTTTTATGGATTTTATGGATTTTAATATGCAGATGCAAAATATACATATGAATGCGAAGGTAAGAAATGCGTACCGAGCGTACCCCCAAACTTAAACTGGACAGTGTCCTCACTGTCATTGCATGAAGAGATCATTTGAAGGGTCAAAATTGTCGGTTAGATATACACATTTTTTTTTGTTTTTAAAGAAAAGAAAAAGAGCAAAAAAGGAAAAGAATATCCACAAATATATACAAAATGGTATATACATACCCCCAAACTTATTTGGAACAGTGTCCACTGTTCTTGGCTGGATAACCGAAGTTTGGTGGTAGGCAGAGGAAGATTATGCAGGGTAAACCGGCTCCTGTAAGAATAGGAGCTCCTCTGTTGGTTCGGCGCTAAGGTACGGTTTTAGTCGGTGTCCGCTCACTTTAAAAAATGAACCGTCCTTTGGATTCTCCAAATCCACAGCGCCATGCGGATACACATTCCGCACACAATACGGCCCTTTCCAGCGAGATCTGAGCTTTCCTGGATTGAAGTGTAGTCTGGTGTCGTAAAGCAGTACCTGTTGACCAGGTACGAAGGTTTTGCGCAAAAGGTGTTTATTGTGAAACACCTTCATTCGGTTCTTAACGACAACCGCGTTATCATAAGCCTCATCCCTAAGCTCGCTTAATTCGTTCAACTGCAGCTTCCGATGGTTGCCCGCATCTTCGAGAGACAGATTCAGCTCCTTTATCGCCCAAAATGCGCGATGCTCTATTTCGACAGGGAGGTGGCAAGCCTTTCCGTACACAAGCCGATAGGGAGACATGCCAAGATCGGTCTTATAAGCGGTTCGAAATGCCCAAAGGGCATCAGTGAGTTTCAGCGACCAATCTTTTCGGTTCTTGGAAACCGTCTTCTCCAGTATCTGCTTGATTTGCCGATTTGAAACTTCGGCCTGCCCACAGGTTTGGGGATGGTAGGGCGTGGATAGCTTATGATTAATGGAATATTTCCGCATCAAGGCCTCGAAAGTCTTATTGCAGAAATGAGTTCCATTGTCACTAATGATCGCTCGGGGGTGCCCAAAACGGGAGAAAATGTTTTCTTTAAGAAACCTAACGACAACCTTGTTGTCGTTAGTCCGGCTGGGCACAGCCTCGACCCATTTAGAGACGTAATCAACAGCGAGAAGAATCTACAAGTTCCCGAAAGAGCTGGGAAACGGCCCCATGAAATCTATCCCCCAAACGTCGAAAATCTCCACAACCAAGATTGGTTGGAGCGGCATCTCGTTCCTCCGGGATATCCGGCCCAAGTGTTGGCACCGGGAGCAAGTCTTGCAATAGTCATGAGCGTCTTTGAAGAGTTGTGGCCAGTAGAAACCACATTGCAAGATCTTCTCAGCTGTCTTTCTGGGGCCAAAATGCCCGCCACACGCTTGATCGTGGCAAAATGACAGCACACTCTTGAATTCCTCGTCAGAGACACACCGACAAATAATCTGGTCGGGACAGTACTTGAACAGATAGGGTTCGTCCCAGTAAAAGTGTTTTACTTGAGATAAGAAGCGAAGTCTGTCCTGACTTGACCATTCAGTCGGTAGTAATCCTGTGGCCAAATAGTTCACAATATCTGCGAACCAGGGTTCGCAAGATACTGTCAAGAGCTGTTCATCCGGGAAAACGTCGTTGATCGGAATTGGAAGCGAAGGCGAAGAAGGAAGTCGTGAGTGATGGTCGGCAACTACGTTTTCACATCCTCGTTTGTCCTTAATGACAAGGTCAAACTCTTGAAACAAGAGGATCCAACGTATTAGCCGAGATTTTGCATCTTTCTTCGCAAAAAGATGGCGCAGAGCAGAATGGTCTGTGTAGACAATGACTGGAGAGCCGATGAGGTAGGGCCTGAACTTTTCTAAAGCAAATACAACAGCCAAGAATTCCTTCTCAGTTGTTGTATAATTGAGTTGGGCGTCGTTCAGGGTTCGGCTCGCATAATAGATTACGTGCGGCATCTTGTTGATGTGTTGTCCAAGGACAGCACCAATGGCAAAGTCGGATGCATCGTACATAATCTCAAATAGGTGCGTCCAGTCAGGTGAAGAAAGAACGGGAGCAGAAGTGAGTGAGCTTTTCAATGACTCGAACGCAGTCACACAGCTCGAGTTGAAGTCGAATGGCGTGTCCTTGGCCAGCAAAAGAGTCAAGGGCCTAGCAATCTTGCTAAAGTCCTTGATGAACCGTCTATAGAAACCGGCATGGCCAAGGAAGGCTCGGATATCTCTGACGCATCGGGGAGGAGGGAGATTGGAAATGACCTCAATCTTTGCTTTGTCAACCTCTATGCCATTTTGCGAGATGATATGTCCTAAGACAATACCTTCGCGCACCATGAAGTGGCACTTCTCCCAATTCAAAGTGAGGTTCTTGTCCTTACATCGGGTAAGGACAGCGTCGAGATGCAGCAGACACTCGTCAAAGGAATCGCCGAAAATGGAGAAATCGTCCATGAAGATCTCCAGAAATTTTTCCACCATGTCTGAGAAGATTCCCATCATACACCGCTGGAAGGTAGCGGGCGCCTTGCATAACCCAAAGGGCATGCGACGATATGCAAACGTGCCGAAAGGACAAGTGAAAGTAGTCTTGTCCTGGTCTTTTTCGGCGATGGGAATTTGATTATAGCCGGAGTAGCCATCAAGAAAGCAGTAGTACTCGTGTCCGGCCAATCGTTCAAGCATTTGGTCAATGAAAGGTAGCGGAAAGTGGTCTTTCCGTGTTGCGGCGTTGAGTTTTCTGTAATCGATGCATACTCGCCACCCAGTTTGGATGCGAGAAGGGATTAACTCGTTCGCCTCGTTGGTTATGACCGTGATGCCTGATTTCTTGGGGACAACGTGAATGGGGCTAACCCACTGGCTATCAGAGATAGGGTAAATGATACCACTATCCAGACATTTTACGATCTCCTTCTTCACAGCCTCTTTCATGACTGGGTTGAGATGTCTTTGTGGATCCCTGGCTGGTTTGGCATCATCCATCATATGAATGTGATGTTCAACGATCAGGGGACTAATCCCCTTGATGTCCGCCATGGACCAGCCTAAAGCTTGCCTATTGCTGTGCAAGACCGCAAGAAGGGCTTTCTCTTGCTCTGGAGCTAGAGAAGCCGAGATGATGGCAGGGAGGGTCTCGTTCTCACCTAAGTAAGCGTACTTAAGGTGAGACGGCAAAGGCTTGAGTTCGAGCGTTGGAGGTGAAACGATTGAAGGCAAGATTGGTGCAAAGGTCTCGAACTCAAAAGATTCCAGCAAAGGTTCAAAACGAGTGTAAGCGAACGAGTTGGATAGTTCAGGTAACTCATCCGGAAATTCGAAGGATTCAAACTCGGGTTGTGAGCGGCTAAGATCGTTCGAGAACGTGAAACACTCGTAGTCGTTGTCGGGCGCAGAAACAGCAGCAGGTTCGAGGAGGAACGCACTAGTGGCGTTAAGGTTATCATGATCGAACAGAAACTCCTCGAATTCACATTCTTCAGGGGTGATCTCCTGGATTGAGCAAACGTCCAGTATATGAGCATTAGGTTCGGAGGGCTGATTCCCCAACCTAAAAATGTTGAGTTCAATTGTCATGTTTCCAAAAGAGAGGTTCATCGAACCATTGCAACAATTGATCACAGCATTTGAGGTTGCAAGGAATGGGCGACCGAGTATAACCAGAATTTGATTCCGGGGGTTAGCTACAGGCTGTGTGTCTAATACAATGAAGTCAACGGGGAATATGAAGTCCCCGACTTTGATTAACACATCCTCTAGCTCACCCCTAGGATGGGTGATTGATCGGTCGGCCATTTGGAGAGTACAGTGTGTGGGTTTCAGCTCTCCTACGCCTAATTGCTCGTATACTGAGTACGGAAGCAGGTTAACACTGGCACCAAGATCTAATAGTGCGCGGTTGATGTTCTTATCCCCAATGGTAATAGAAATCGTAGGACAGCCAGGGTCTTTCCGTTTTTGTGGTAAAGATTGGGTAAGAGCATCACTCACAGCACTAGCCAAGAAAACTTTCTTTGGTACCTGAGACTTCCTCTTTTTCGTGCACAAGTCCTTTAAGATTTTCGCGTAGGATGGGACTTGTTGGATGGCATCTAAAAGAGGAATGTTAATGTTAACCTGCTTAAATAATTCCAGAATCTTCTCCATTTGTGGATTTTGTTTAGTAGACCTCAACCGGTTTGGAAATGGAACGTTTTTAAAATTAGTTGAGTCCAATGCTTGTAGAGGAGATTGTGGAGCTGGAGCGGATCCCAGAACTGGTGTTTTCGTGGAGTGAGAAGTGGGTCCGTTCAGAGCAGCAGAAGAAGAAGATCCTTTTGACGAATGGAGAATAGGCTCAGAAGACGAAGACGCAGCAGAGGAAGAAGAAGAAGAAGAAGAAGAAGAAGAAGAATCCAGGGTGTCATCGTTGATCCGTGTCCCGATGTTGTTTTGCAGCATCCTTCCCGATCTCAATGTGGTCACGGCACTCACATTATGGTTCTGTTGTTCAAGAGCAACATGTACATTATGTGGGTGACCGGGATTTGGGAGTGGCTGGGACGGGAGCTTCCCCTCCTCTCGCTCGCTTAAGGCCGCGTTCAGCTGTGCAATCTGGGCCTCGATGGTCTTGATGCATTGCCCGTGAGCGGCAGTGTGTTGCACTAAGGACTGAATGGAAGACTGCATGTTGGCGGTGGACTGAATCGATTGTTTAACGAACGCCTCCAGACTTCGTTCGAGCGAGGAAACCTTATCGTTGTTTGACGGAACAAAGTTGTTTTGGGGAAAAGAATTGTTGGGTGCAAAGTTGTTCGTCTGATTTTGAAAAGGTTGGGGTTGGAAGGGCTGCTGAAATTGATGTTGAGTTTGTTGTTGCGCTTGTTGGGGCGGAGGGGGCCTCTGGAAATTGTTGCCTTGGAATTGATGCTGATTCTGATTCCAGGCGAAATTGGGGTGGTTCCTCCAACCGGGATTGTAGGTGGAAGAGTATGGATCATTCCTCGGTCTTTGCTGAAAAGCAACATTAACCTGATCCTGTCCTTGCGATGGTGGATTGTAAGGACACTCTTCGGTTAAGTGAGAAGGATCGGAACAACAAGCGCAAATGGTACGAAGGGGAAGAACAGGGGTAGGAGCAGGAGAAGAAAATTTGCTCTCTATCGCTTCAAGCTTTCTCGTTATTGCAGCCATTTCAGCTTTCATCGCAATAGAGACATCAAGTTGGTGAATTCCTACCCTAAACTGACTGGTAGAATTGGAGGTAGAAGAAGAAGAAGTCGGTCTGGTGCTCTCCCATTGTAGCGTTTGTTCCGCAAGGTTGTCAAAGAATTGCCATGCTTCCTCGTCAGATTTCGATAGGAAGTGGCCCTGACAAATGGTTTCCAACAACTGCTTGGTTGCTGGGTTCAAGCCCTCGTATAAGGTTTGGCAAAGTTGCCATTTCACAATACCGTGGTGAGGACACTGAACAAGAAGGTCTTTATACCGGTCAAAGCACTTCCAGAAGGGTTCAGAAGGAAGCTGAGAGAATTGGTTGATTTCGTTACGGATCCTTGCGGTTTTATGATTCGGATAGAATTTTTTGAAAAACGCTTTAACAAACTCGTCCCAACTGGTTATGGAGTGGGAAGCGGTGCTATACAGCCATTTTTCAGCAAGATCGCATAAAGTGAACGGAATGACCCGTAGCCGTATAGCATCGTCCGACAGTTGGGTAGTTTTCATCATGGCACAAACGTTTTGAAATTTATTGATGAAGATATAGGAATCTTCAGATTCAAGCCCATGAAATCGCGGAAGCATGTTGATGAAGTGGGGCTTAATTTCAAAGTTATCCCCATTGGCCGGTGGAAGAGAAAGACAAGTGGAAAGTGCAGAACGGGTGGGATAGAAACGATCCTGGAGCGCGATTCGCTGCGGCGCTACAACAGGCGGTGGTGGTGGGTTATTTGTCTCCATAGGAGGTGGAGTCAATCCCGGGGGAGTCAAAGAGATGTTTGGATTAAATCCTGACATCGCGGAAGAAGAGATTGGTGAAGGTGAAGGTGAAGGTGAGGATGTATGAACAGAGTTCGGGTCAACGTGGGAGTTGGCCGGCAAAGGTAAGGGTGAAAGAGGCATGGACGGAGTTTCGACATCTGAGTCGATCGCGTAGTCGGTAGCGACTAACGTAACGCGGACTAGGCGGGCGCTAATGTCCCAAGTCCAAGCGGACATACACTAAACGAGTTTAGTATAGTCAAAGCGGAGAAGGTGAGGGTAAGAAAACGTCAATGGAGAAATACGATGGGTGGTGGGTGAAAAAATGGATTCTGGCGACAAAGGGCAAGTTTTTATAAAAGTTTTTGATTTTTTTCTTTTTCTTTTTTTTTAAGAAAGAGATTTACAGAAATATGTACGGATTTACGGCTTTAAGCAATCACAAACAAGATATACACAATCACACCTAGATCTAGGGTCACCTAGGTCAGCTAGACAGCTCCTAACTGTTCCAAAGAACTAGAATCAGGACCTCAAACCGCCTCTTCTCCGCCAATTGCGGCCAGGTAAGTGCCAGGTAAGTGGGAGGCTCCCCACTACGTAAGTAGTGGTCCTAATTAAGTAACCACTTGCCTCCGACACACTTGCCTAGACACTGCAAAGTCAGGATAGGATAAACGGCCGATGCCTGTAACTAGTCCTCTGTCCTATTGAGCGCGAAGTCCTTAGGGCTGAGTCTAGTATTTTTTAATTAACAATGGTCAATGCATATGCTTTTTGTGATTTCTGGGGTCCTGGGAAGGGTGATGAAATCCCCACCCAATCTGAATTGGTTTCAAGCCCCTTAAAGTCCGTATTAATAAATGCAAAGCAGTAACAAATCAACTGCAATCAATTTTTATTTTTTTTAGTGCGGCGCAAAGAATCCTTCACAAGAACAGTTTATTGGAAGGGGGAAGAGAATTTGCGCAAAGAATGCTGCAGAAAACACAGTTTATTAGAGTCCAGAGGAGTGGGAGAGAGGAGAGAGACTTACCCAGAAATTTTGGCACACTGAAGGGACCAAACGGCCGCGGTTCCGCGGCCTAAGCTGTCTTATGCCGCGGTTCCGCGGCAATATGGGAGAATTGGGCTTCTGGATTTCTGGGGTGTGTTCTGTTGGGTGTCCTCTTCTGTTCTGAAGCCCCTGAATATGGAATTGCTTACTGGAACTGCTCCAGAATCTGTCAGTAGACCGTTTTATCTGTCTTGAATCTGTCGCGGTGTAGCCGCGAGATATGGGTCTATCTTTCTACGTCTTTGGCACGGAACTCGATCGTCTTTTGTTCCTGCACACTTGCACAAAAACTAATCAAAAATAACAAGATGGTTTTTTTTACAATGTATATTTTTTTTTGTTTTGTTTTTCGGTTAGATTTATATTCACAAGTTAACCCGAAATTACACAAAGAAATAAACTACCGTCTCCCCGGCAACGGCGCCATTTGATTGGTAGAGATTCTGCGTGTTCAAGTTTAGTTAATGACCGCAATAAAAACGGTTTCTCTTGTAGCTAGCCGGTTGAGTACGGGTCGTCCACAGGGAGATGGGAATCTTTTTCTATGTGCTTTAACGAGTTAAGTCCAAAAGTCCAGATTTGTTTGTGATTAACTGAGTGTTAAAATGATATGTAAAGAGAGCTTGTTAGGGTTAGGATTAGGTTAGTTGGAGTTAGGAGTCGCTCACTTCTTTCGTTGCCACTCTTAATATCGGTGTTACGGTAATCGGCAACAACGGGGATTAGCACGACTAGGAAGGAACTTGCGAGTATAAGCTAGGCTTTCCAATGCATAAGTTCTTCCTTTTGGTGTTGTCCGTCCGTTCTTGGCTCTTAGCCTTAACCTCCGGTTAATTCAACCACAACCGGTCTCACTACGGAATCGCCGCTATCATGTAGGATAGGGTGCCATAGGGAGCGGATTATGGTTCAATTAACGGGAGTTCGATTTAAGATGTTGGGCAAGAAAAGAGTGAGAGAGATTTCCTTCTCTCAAACTTCCCTTATCCTACCCTAACAAGTATGGAAACTACTCACCCATTACAAGAAGAATGAAAAATAAAACAAAGGAGGAAGATAGAAAGAAGGAGATTAGAAGATAACAACTAGCTATTTGCGACCTCACCTTGGTAAGGATCAAGCGTAAGCATCATGGTTGTTTAATGATAAAGGAAAAGAGAACAAGAAAGAAACAAACACAAATAACAACAACTAAGTTAACAAATGAAAATTACAAGCAATAATAATTTAACTAAAGAACAAGACAAGCATGATAAGTAAAAAGAACTCCTTTATTCATTCTTCACTCACAAAAGCTCACTACAAGTTTTTTAATGGAGAAGAGATGAGAGGAGGAAGAAGAACAACAACTAAAACCTAAAATCTAAATACAAGATTATGCCCTCTTGGCTTCACAAGGTTCTGGGCTATTTATAGGCAGGCAACAGAAATTCTAGGGCAACATTCTGGACCCATGTAAAAAGACCAAACAACCCCTGAAGTTTGGTCAACTGCGGCGCCTGTAAGGCCGCGGAACCGCGGCCTAGACCCCCTATTGGCCGCGGTTCCGCGGCCTTATAGATGAATTGTCTTGTCAAAATTTTTGGGTTTCCCTGGTATTGTGTGCCCTGTATTCTGGTATATGTTTTTTCTCAGATTGTCTTCACGATTTTTCCAGAATTTCTGTTGAACAAAAAGGTGATGAATGTGGATCTTTTTGTCATGATTTTCTTGAGCTCCGCGTAGATTTCTTGGATCTTGTGTTTCCATTGAGCCTTGTGCATGAAAATGACAATCGATTTGCCATTTTGTCTCTCAAACTGGTGTGTGGCAACATACGGATAGAGAGCGGAGACCCGTGTTTTATCTGTGGTTGGAAGGAACCCGGATTTTGTCGTGCTTTTCCGTGAATTTCATCGTTTAGAGCCAAGAACCTGTAACCTGCAATTGACTAGCAAACACGGCTCAAGAGTACCTACCGATAAGCAATATGATAAAAATTGGGCAGTATAAAAATGCGAAAATCTGATATGAACAGATGTCTAAGGATATATGGATTCTAATTATTGTAGTTTTTCATTTCTTTTCTGCGACCGTAAGTGTAATATGTGGGGTATCCCGATCTCGTTGCTATATGTCAATGAAATTCGGGATACGCATATTTACTTACGTTAATGACATGAGATGTTATGTGTTGCTGGTGATATGATTATTGGATCGTTGTGAATGAATATCCGGGGGGTTTTATGTGAGATGAAAGTTTTTATTTTCATTCATGTAAAATCTATATGTAATATTCTTTTATTGGGGCACTTCCGGGTTGAGGATGATATCACCATTGATGTATATTATTTACTTTTCCGCATTAGGATAGACCCAAGGCAGGGATCACAAGTAACCGGGTTCTAGAGTCCAGTGGGAGACCATTGTTCATACCATAATATTGCATTATTATATTCCCCATTCTTATTCTTTTTATAAATAAACAGGTGCTTTTGACGCATGTCTGCTACATATTACAGATTACAGGTTCTTGGACAGAAAACAGGGAAAACGATGAAAAGACGATGCAAAAGTGGACTTTGACCAACAAACAGAAGACTCTTGATCAAGCCTACATCAAAGATAAAGTTCACAATCAACAAGGCAATGCAAGGTCCGAGATTACAAAGCAAACGGTTAAAAGTCTACTGTAATTGTTCACTGGAGATCTGGAGAATATATAGAAGCCAAATGGAGAAAAGAACCAAGTAAACAAGAAGCCCTAAAAGAACCAGATCAAGCCACAAAAATCACTCTCCAAGTCGACTAATGGGCCGCGGAACCGCGGCCCAAGCCCACCAATACCGCGGTTCCGCGGCCATAAAATGCCCAGAGAGAAAAGATGTTTTACCTAAATGTGTAGGATGCTCTGAATAGTCAACCTAAGGGCAAATTTGTAAATTTAGACATGTGGATCAAAATGTAACCTAGGCTTTCCTATTCTCTATAAATAGGAACTCTAAAAAATGTATTTTCTTATGCCTCCTTTTAATAATAATTTCAGCATTCTTTATGGAGAGCATCGGTGTTTCTTTTCAATTCATGGATTCAGATCTGACAAACCTGCGTTGATGATTGGAGAGATGCATCTGTAAGTAAATTTAATTCCTTGCTCTAGTTTAGATTTCAATTCTTTGCCCTAGGTAGATTTAATTTCTTGCCGTAGATAAATTGTTTAGAGTTAACTTTGGGGAAGGATTTTGAGAGATGAGATCTCTCATCCCTTTCTTACCCATAATATATTTTCAATAGGACTCCATGCATACACGCACACACCGTGCCCTACGGCACCCTATCCCTCGAGGTAGCGGTGATACCGTAGTATAAAGGCCCGGTTGCGCGCGTTTTCCATGGAGGTTAGGGTAAGGATCTCTAAAGGAAGGATAAGAACCTAGAGGAAGGAACACCTTCCCGAATGGATCTAATCCCCTTTATTGATAATTACCATAACTCCTCATAGATCATCATTCGGGTATAGAAAGCGTTGAGATTTACCTGCATTTCCAAACCATCCCTAAACCTAACCCTAGCAAGACTAGATCTAGATAATCGTAGTATAGAATAAATTTGGTTTTTAGATTTAATAATCAATCCGAACACCCATCGGAATTAACTCGTAAGCGCGACTAGGAGATTCACAACATCCCTGTGGACCGACCCGTACTCACCGGCAAGCTGCAAAGCGGCGCCGTTCTTGATTGCGGTTAATAGATAGTTTTTAAGATCAATCAAATGGCGCCGTTGCCGGGATGGCGTAGAAATTTCCTTTTTGCAATTTTGGGTTAATCTTAAAATTAAAAAAATCATAAAAATATAAAAAATCCAAAAATTATAAAAATATATCAATTGTTATTTTTTTGGAAAGGGTACTTTGTTGTTTGAATCTTGCAGGAACAATCGAGACGGATCTGAAAATTTCCAGAAAGAGAAACAGAAAACGGGATATCGGAACAGAAGAGATTTTGAACAACAGAACAATGGAATTTTTCTGGAGATTTGAACCCCCAATCGTGCCGCGTTTCCGCCGCCTAAACCTAGTTTGTACCGCTGAACCGCGGCCACCTCGATGAGTTAGCACGTGAGAAATTTTTTTGGTAACCGTGACTGCTAGAAAACCGTGGAACCGCGGTGGGACCCCCTGTTTGGCCGCGGAAAAGCTGCCGTTTGGTGGCAACATTTGTCCAAATTTGCTCTGTAAGTTCCTCTGTTTCTTCTCTGTATATTTTGAAATATCTTTTCTGGAAATTCCTGCAGGATTCCGTGAGCTATAAAATATATTCCCTTCCATATAACAAATCTTGTGCAGGATTTTTGTGCCTAGTTTAAAATAGAAATTGATTGCAAGTAATCTTTTTTGTTGCATATCTTTTCTCGAATATCTTTTTGCAACAATTTTTTCCAAATAAAGATTCTTTGTGATATGCTTAAAATAATAACTGATTGCAAGTAATATTTTTTTTGTTGCATATCTTTTTTTAAAAATCTTTTCGCAACAATTTTCAAATAAAGAAAAAGAAAAAGGAAAATTTTTATTAGAGAACTTGTAAACTTTTGCCGCAAATAAATCCTTGCACCACAACAAACATTCTTTCTTTTCCCTTTCTTCTAACATGGGTACCCCACATAATAAATCACTTACCGAACTTTGGTATCCCGAACCTAATTTTGCGTCGTACGTCAATTTGTTCGGTCAATTTAAAGACGATCCTTCCTTGCCTAAAATATCTTTGAAAGATCAAATAGAAGCGTCTAGGAGAAACAGTTTGACCTTTCAACCCACTCTGTGTCAACCAAGTCAACCTTCACCACTTCCATATGTTGATACCACTTTTTCAAGTCCTTCTGTCACTCCTAAGCCGATGTCCATTGCTGAGCATATTGCTCAATCTCGCAGCCGATCTTTCACCCCTCTCCACTCATCTAGTTCTAGGGATCCGCACGATTATTCACCTTTTTATCCATATGTTGACCCTACCCCTGCCCAACCACCCACTTCCTACCAGTCCTACCCGACCTTCCCACCCTCACTAGACACTGCTTATACACAGCCTGTTGGGAGTTTTTGTAGGGTTACTAGGCACACACAAGAGGTTCCACAAGGTATCAACCATGCCAAAAAAAAAAAATTCCGGTGCCGAGAAACCCTAATATAGATCGTTAACTAGAAGTAAAGGCGAAAAGCGAGCAAGTAAACAACTTTATTGCTAAGTGAAAAGGGACTACAACCTTTGTAGATCCGCTCCACCATTTCTTTAGCTCCGTGTTGATGTCCCTCCGCTGCGATCATCGGATCCTAGACTCTAGCGATGGTTTCGTCGGAGAAATGATCGGGCTAGGTCATTGACTTCGAGGCCGAAGATGATCAACGTCGGGGAGACTCAAACTCAAGCTTTTCCTTCACTTGGTCAAAAACTTTATGAAGAGAACACCCTATACTACATGATAAGTGGTAGAGGATGAAGAAATAGGAAGTGGGTTCACTTTAGAATTGGATTTCTCACTCTTTTTCTCATGGCACCATTGAAGCTAGCAAGCTTTTGTGAGCTTGATGAAGATGAAGAAGAAGAAAAGAATCATATGAATTAAAAGAATAATATGAATACTTATCCTTTTAATCATGGCACCATGGTTGAGTTAAGCCCTCATGCTTAACTCATGTAGAGAATTAACCATAGCATAAGGTTAAGGGTTGGGTTAGCTAATATCTTAAACAAATGACAAAGAGAGTTGACTTTGTCAATGTTTATCAAGCTTCATGAAGCTTGATAACTTTGACCAAAGTCACACTCTTTTGTTATATGCTTAGGAAAATAGTAAACCCTAATTTAAGCTTGATTTGGTTCAAGTCTCATACATACAACTTGTTTGTATCATCAAGCATGATACAAACATGTACACTTGCATATATCATATATAAACAATGTGCACATTCAAGTGAGAAAATCAATCTTAAGTGAACCAATACTAGTTAATGTAAAGTAATATATCAAATATATAATTATACATTAAATCATTAAATCAACACTTGATTTAACGATCCGGTCATATCGCATATAACTGACTAATATCAAGTGTATCAATGTATCGAATCAACACTTGATTCGGTAACCCGGCTATATCACATATAACCGACCGATGATAGAAATCGCGAGAATAGAATATAGTATCACATCTTGGTATTATTCTCGGTCCCGCACATATCTCATATGCGCTCCTATTTCGTTTCGCTTGAGCCAAGAAACCCCTGTGTAGGACTCTAAAGATTCGTCAATACGCCGGCAGCAGGTGATGATCATATCAAACACCCACATGCCGCAAGCGGTCTGCTAAACGTAACGGGCACCCGGGTATTGAGCGATCAGAAGATCAACGAGCAAGCCCGTTCACACTCCTATGAATCCAACCAGTAACACTACCGTACAGTCCGGTCCGTTCGTCTGATATGTCGCATATCTCGCCAAGGGGTGGTAAACGTCAGACCCCAATAACTCGATAAGTCGTGTCGATATGAGGCTCATAACGGGTCGAGAAACTACTAGTAACACTTACCAGTAAATCCCTAAAGCATCCTTGGCCAAGGACTTCCTGTTATAGCCAATCGAGCACTGCGCAACATCAACTCCCTATACCGGGAGAGACAAAACCCCTCCTATCGTTCATTGCCTCCATGTGGCTCGGGACTGTACCTAAAAACCACCGTTTTGCACGCCCTCTTGGACGTTGTAAGGTGGAAATCAAAGCACAGTGGGAATCACACAAGAATCTATGACGATCTCGGGTATACAGACTAACCTGTACCAGTGTCACCAGAGAACTGCCATCTGACGTAAGGTATAATACCATCTGGGAGTTCTCGGCGAGTCCGTCCAGTGTATCCAGTCTCTACTGAGCACCCGTATATCATCTCTGATGTCAAACACCAATGGATATGGGATCATCCATCGCCCATCTATATGGGTCGAGAAGCTACACGCTAGTCTACTCAGGTATATCGATGCCCCGTCTCGATACACCCATGACTAGGGACTTTGGAGGATGTATTTATGGACTACCATGTCCCCACTAGTATGATCCGCATCATAGTCCAGGTAGTCAAGTACACATCCTAAGGGCTTTACCAACATGTAACAGAGAGACAATCAGTGTACACGTTAAAGTAAAGAGTAACCAGATAGCATACTATCATATCGAGCAAGAAAGTCATCCCTATATATGTCCAAGCATCCACTACAATATACATCCTATGTATAGTAATGGCCTCTAGGGCATACATATAACTAACAATCTCCCACTTGCACTAGGGCCATCTGATAGCAGTGGTTGTAGTATCTCATACTCAACCATCCCATAATAGTCTCTCTCTGGGAAAAGGCCTTTGTGAGTGGATCCGCCGTGTTGTCCTCTGAGTCTACTCTCCTAACCTCGATCCCCTGGAGATCAACTATCTCCACTATCAGGTGATACTGCCTAAGAATATGTCCGGATCACTGATGGGACGAGCGTTCCTTGGCATAAGCCACAACTCCATTGTCACACATTGGGAGGAACGAAGTTCATCTCATGAACTAATATATACCCAGACTTCCTCTTTGGTAGCATCTTTGGTAGTGATGTATCCAGCCTTTATCGTCTAGTATGCCACGGTATCTAGCTTGGAACTCTTCCAACATACCGTCCCTTTACTGAGGGTAAAGACAATGCCTGCGACTAACATTCAGTCGTCCTTATCACCCTGGAACCTTTCCAGTGATTCTCCCCAGGATCAATTGATACCATCTCACTACAACTAGTGAGTATCCTAACATCCAATTAGATCTATCTCATAGATCCAAAACCCTGGATTTAGTAGGTATCATTATGATCCTATATGGAGAATCCTTGTGATAAGCGGAGATTGACCGAGCATAGCATAGGAAACTCCTTCCCTATCAAGAGTATGTCATCCACGTACTCTACGAGGATCACCACCACACTCCTTACTACCTTTTTGTATATACAAGGTTCATCTACCATTTTGATGATGTCAAACTCTTTGACTGTTTGTTATATGTATGCCGTAGAGGCCATTACTGTACATTGGATGTATATTGTAGTGGATGCTGGGACATATATAGGTAGGACTTTCTTGCTCGACATGATAGTACGCTATCTGGTTGTTCTTTATCTTAACATGTATACTTTCTGTCTCTCTGTTACATGTTGATAAAGCCCTTAGGATGTGTACTCGACTTCCAGGACTATGATGTAGATCATACTAGTGGGGCCTGGGTAGTCCATGAGTACATCCTTCAATGTTCCTAGTCGTGGGAATATCGAGACGGGGCATCGATATTCCAGAGTAGACTAGCGTATATCTTCTCGACCCATGTGATGGGCGACGGATGATCCCATATCCATTGGTGTTTGACATCAGAGATGGTATACGGGTGCTCAGTGGAGACTGGGTATACTGAACGGACTCGCCGAGAACTCCCAGATGGTATTATACCTCACGTCAGATGGCAGTTCTCTGGTGACACTAGTACAGCTTAGTCTGTTGACCCGAGATCGTCATAGAGTCTTGTGTGTCTCCCACTGTGCTTTGATTTCCACCCTACCACGGCTCTACTGAGTCGTGCAAACAGGTGGTTTTTAGGTACAGTCCCGATTCACATGGAGGCAATGAGCATTAGGAGGGGATTCGTCTCTCCCGGTATTAGGGGTTGATGTTGCGTTATGCACGACTGGCCATAACTGGAAATCCCTGGCCAGGGTTACAGTGATATACTGGTAAGAGTTATCAGTAGTTTCATTAATGTTATGGACCTTACATCGACATGACTTATCAAGCTACTGGGGTCTGACGTTTACCACCCCTAGGCGAGATATGCGACATATCAGACGAACAGACCGGACTGTACGGTAAGTGTTACTGGTTGGATTCAGAGGAGTGTGAGCGGGCTTGCTCGTCGATCTTCTGATCGCTCAATACCCGGGTGGCCGTTATGTTTAGCAGACCGCTTGCGGCTTGTGTGTGTTTGATATGATCATCAGCTACTGCCGGCGTATTGACGAGTCTTTAGAGTCCTACACAGAGGTTTCCTGGCTCAAGCGAAATGAAATAGGAGCGCATATGAGATATGTGCGGGACCGAGAATAATGCGTGTATGTGATACCGTATTCTATTCTCACGATGAATGTATCGATTGGTTGTATGCGATATAACCTAGTTATCGAATCGAGGATTTATTCGATAAGTCGATACATCGGATATTAGCCGGTCATATGCGATATGACCGGATCGTTAAATAAAGTGTTGATTTAATGATTTAATGTTTAATTATATATTTGATATATTACTTTGCATTAACTAGTATTTGTTCACTTAAAATGGATTTTCTCACTTGATGTGCACATTGTATATGTGATATATTTTTGTGCACTTGATTGTATCATGTTTGATGATACTTGCAAGTTTGGGAGTATGTTTAGTTTAAACCATGTTTAAGTGAATGGTTAGGGTTTTGTTATCTTTTCTTAACTATTTATTTTATTCATTTAATTTTGGGCAAGAAAAGAAATGGTTGCTTCTTTTGTTTGTTTCCTTGAAGTTTCAAGAAGCTTTGACCATTCTTGTTTCTTTCCTAAACCTAACCATTCACCTAACCCTAGTTTATTCTCTACACTAAACCATGGTTGCTAAAATGATAAGAATGACTTTATTTTCTTTTTTGATAATTCTTATCATAATATTCTTTTTCTTCTTCTTCTTCTTCTTTTTCTTCTTCTTCAAGAAGAAGAAACCATTCTAGCTTCAATGGTGCTTCAATAAAAAGAGTGAGAAATCCAATTCTAAAGTGAACCCACTTCCTATTTCTTCATCCTCTACCACTTTCCATGTAGTATAGGGTGTTTTCTTCATAAGTTTCATGACTTGGTGAAGTTGGAGCTTGATCTTGAGTTGCCTCGATGTAGATCATCTTCGGCATCGAAGTCGACGACCTAGCCCGATCATTTCTCCGACGAAACCATCGCCAGAGTCCAGGATCCGATGATCGCAGCGGAGGGACATCATCGCGGAGCTATGGAGGTGGAGGACCGGATCTACAAAGGTTGTAGTCACTTTCCTTTTTAGTTAAAGTTGTTAACTTGCTTGCATCGCCTTACCTCTAGTTAACGATCTAGCGTTAGGGTTTCTTTGGCACATGAAAATTTTGAATTAGCCATGTTTGATCACTTGTAGAACCTCATGGGTGTGCCTAGGAACCCTTCATTGACTACCACATCAAAACAGATGTTCCAACTCCGCGATGCCTGCTTTATCACATAAAACATCTTGCACACGTTTCCGCTACTCCCACCGTCTACGAAGCCCTCTGACTGTGTACTTATAGACTCTCTCTTCTAAATCTTTATTTAGAAAAGCAGTCATGACACCCAACCGCCAGATATCATAGTCATGGTATGTAGCCGTGGTAAGTAGGATCTGGATGGACTTAAGCACAGCTACTTAGAAAAGGTTTCATTATAATCCAAACCTGGTCAATGATGCAAACCTTTAACAAGTCTAGCTTTGAAAGTCTTAACTTTTCCAGGTACACCAAGTAATCTTCTCAAGATATACTTGCTCCTGATGGGGATTTAACCCTTCAGATAAAGCAACCAAAGTCCATACTTTGTTGGTGTATAAGGATTCCATCTCAGATCGATAAGCATCCAGCCATTCTTACAGAGTCCCACTCCTGATGGCCAGCTCGAAACTAGTTGGGTCATCATCTCATGATGCAATCCTCGCTCCCACTGTCATAGAGAAACCGAAGTATCTCTCAAGTGGGTGAGGAACCCTACTAGATCGGCGGAGAGGCTGAGGTTCATTGGTTTCTATTGAATCCTTTGGTTCTACCAAATCATCAGCTGCAGTTTGTCTAGCTGGAACTCTTTCCAGTTCTACCTCATGTCCACAAATTTCTTCATAAGAAATTCCCTTTCACAAAGGTGGTATGCTGAGTAATAAAACATCTTTTGTTGTTCGGTTAGGTAGAAGATATTCCCTTGCGAATGCTTGGGATATCCAACAAACTTCCACAGAACTGACTTTGCCTCGAGCTTGTCCGGATTATGGTTTTAGACATAGGCTGGACAACCCCAAATCTTAACAAACTTAAGATATGGGCTCTTCCCTTTCCATATCATATATGAAGTGGTAGGCAACTGATTTGATCGGAACCTTATTCAATAGGTATGCAACTTCATAACTGCATAACTCCCTAAAAGGAAATAGGAAACTCAGTAGCACTCATCATAGAGCACACCATATCATATAGGGTGTGATTGCTCCGCCCCGATACACCGAGGTGATAAGGTGTATACGGAGGAGTAATGATGAGAGAGAATCTCATTCTTAGAATAGTCTAGGAATCCCGTGCTCAAGTATTTTCCTCCTTGATCACATCAAAGAACATAATACTTTTACCCGTATTTTGGTTCTCTACTTCTAACTTATATTCTGTGAATATCTCAAAAGGTTCGGACTTGTGTTTTAACAGGAACATAGGTCTGAATCTCGAGAGATCATCATAGAATTTAATGAAGTACAAAGAACCGATCTTGGCATTTGTAGACAGGGGACCTTTATACATCTATATATATCATCCCAAGAGTTCACTAACTCTTTCTCTGTTTCCAATAAACAGAGCTATGGTCATCTTATCTCTGTGACATGACTGGCAAGTTTCACAAGATGTAAATTCAAACTAATTTAAATATGCATCTTAATGTAACTTCAGCTAGTCGGGTCACATTGATATGACCTAGTCTACAATGCCTCAAGAAGGATTCGTTCATTTCTGAACACTTCCTCTTGTGTGTGTTCTATATACTAAGAACTGTGGTTTGATTTAGAACGTCAATGCTTTTAGATAACGTGCCTGAACCGATCAACTCTTGATATAGGAAATGTTCAAAACATTATCCAATCAACACAAAATTATATCCTTCTTTACTAATAAAGAGACTGATATGATTTTGTATATCAGGTTCGGTATCTAATGACATTTGTTCAGAATCAATGTATTCAGGTAATACAGGGTGATAGTGACCAACAGACCTGGCTGCAACACTTGCACCATTTTCTGCCTCATGAAACTTATCACCCGTTCTCAGTTCTCTACCTTTCTGTAGCCCATGTAATATATTACATATGTGGGATCCTGATCCGGTATCATATACCCAGGACGTAAGGGACATTGAGAAACAGTTCTCTGTAATGAACACACCCGAAGATGATGCATCGGTATGCACTTTCTTCGTTTGGGCGGCACAGGAATTCTGGTAATCCCCAATTTCCTGCTCTGTCTTATAACAATTATAAGTTGGAGCGGGACCAATGTTCCCCAGCTCAGTATAACAAGCGGGTTCGGTCAATATATCCGTTTTATTATCCTGATTAAGGCGTGACATGGTCGCAACCTGGAGAGAGAGAGAAGAAAACACTCTGCGTGCGCTTTTGCAAGATCAGATTGATTATTATTTTATCTAATCAGGATGGCTCCCACTATTTTTATCAAATCTTCCTTCAAACCCTAAAAGGAAAGACTAGCCGGGATTAATTACACGCTACAAGTTCGCCAATCTTTCAGCCAGGCCAGTGTCGGTACTTTGAGGGAGGTTCCCCGTGCTTTCGCACGGACCTAATTATAGTAAACCTCGTTTTCCCAAAGGCGTAACCCCGTTGACACCTTTCTAGACACCTACTAGATCGGCTAATTGTAATATGTAAAACTCTCCCAGGAGTAACAATTACTCGCAGTGGGTATCGGGATCCAACTATCTCATAGAAGGTATGCAATCTCATTGCAAATTTCAAAACTTGAAATTCCCGATAATTTTGCCCCTAGCGTCCTATGACCTTGACGCAGGCCAACAAACCATAGTGCGCTAGTCAAGTTCAACCCGTCATTTCCTGATTGAATTAAACCTATCCGTACGACCCTTGACGCAGGCCAACAAAGTCGCACGACTACCCTAATCCAATCTGCATCATATGCATAAGCAGATAAATACTAGTTAGCTACCGCACACTACGCCTTGACGCAGGCCAACAAACGTAGCACGAATACTAACTACTACTTATCTGAAATGACGGAGGGCTACGACAGGTTTTTCTGAAAACTTTTTGCGTAATGAACTTGATATCGTTGTAGAATCAAATGATTTTAAAATGAAGTGTTTTTTAGGCTTTTCTAGTTTTGCTAAAGGGGTCACTCCCGGTGAAGGGATCGTCGGCCCTTTCCTCATCGAATAAGGTGCAGGATATATCATATATACCGCAGTGCAAAGTAAAAACTATAGAAGCAATCAAAAGACAAACTGAGGGTTGTAGCATCTGCCAGTTATTGCTAAAGGAGTCACTCCTGGTGAAGGGATCTCGGTCCTTTCCTTATCGAATAAGGTGCAGGATGTTCTACAAGGAATACCGCGATGCAAAGCAAGAACTATAGCTACCTGTTTTTGAAAATTCAATTCCACAACATCTTAGGTTTATTTTCTTTCATTAATCACATTAATGAAGTCCCATCATTTAAATCACCTAAACATCACAGATAAATACGACGTACACTTATGCCATCCGCATTCGCCTCGATGTCCCCTCGTGCACCGTTAGGTTAGGTAACTAACGGCAGAGCGGGACAGGGCTAGCGCGGGTGTAAAACATAAGTAACGTCTATATAATATATCATATATATCATATACAGTATCTATCATCACATATCAAATGATCACATCACAGATATCGCAGCAGAAGAAACATATGAAACATTAGATATACTAGGACGTCCGTGTTTTCAATACGAGCCTGTATAAAACACGGATTCCACGGTCGCGATGAATAGCCAAACCCACACCCCTAGACCCCTACAAGAGCGGCAAGCAACCCTACCAATTCTAGAGTTAGGAGACCCGGACTCGACTCCTCGAGTTGGTCTCCCACTGGACTCCAGAACCCGGTTACTTGTGCTCTCCTCCTTGGGTCTATCCTAGTGCGGAAAAGTAAATAATATACAATGGTGACATCTTCTGCAATCTGGAAGTGCCCCAATAAAAGAATATTACATACAATTAATTTTACATGAATGAAAATGAAAAACACTCATCTCACATAAAAAATCCCGGCTATTCAAAATGCGACGATCCAATATAACATATCCAGCAACACATAATATCACATGTCATCAACGTAAGTAAATGTGCGCATCCCAATTGTCGTTGACATATAGCAACGAAACCGGCGATATCACATATTACACTTACGGTCGCAGAAAAGAAAGTGTAAAACTACAACAGTTGGAATCCGCAACCTCCTTAGACATCGCATGCCTAACAGTTATAAACCCCGCATTCTAGTCTCTATATCGAAAACTCTTTTCAATATCAAGTCGGGCAATTCAAAAAGATTCCCGATATTCTGATCGAATGCTCGTCGCAAACTTTAGTAGACGGCCGCACCCCCGGATGCCGTCGACGAAGTGCACTAAGGCGGAACACCGTTACCGCGAGCACCCGAACGGAAGCTTTTGGCGACGGGGTTCTCCTACAGTCACATGGTCGGGGCTATGGGGCATGGCTATCTATTAAGTTTACCGGCGAGTATCCGCGTACGCTACGTGATTGCGACGGACTTTTGATCACATCAAAATTCCGTGGCAACCGATCAAGTGAGACTAAAGTGCTATGTTTATAACATCCAAATCAGTTATCTTATAACTACTTGTGGATTCCAAATATTGTATCACATTCCAGATAAATAGAAAATGTTAAACTTTCCGATCGAACAATCAAACACCCAAGTTTTTCCCGATAATAGCTCAACACATGAAATAAGTTTAAAAACATTCACTTCATGCCACAGTACCAACGGTCCAGCCGTAGAAGGGTCAAGCCAACGCCTCACATGTGGCACGCCGTACTGCCCCAAACCCGAAGGTTCAAAGGGCAGCTCAAGACGGTCACATAATCGAGTTAAGGTTTGTTGTCTTCTAGAGGGACCATCGCGTTACTCGCACTACTTAGAACATTCTCAAACTACGGAAAAATCCAACACTTGGAAATTTTCCGGCAGGGGAAAAATTGGGTATTTATATCCGGTCGAACTTTTTAACATATTGTAAATTATCCGGAAAAACACAGACAAAGTTAAAGATTCCGATCGAATCGTCGAACTCCCAATACAACCCAGAAAACTCAACTCTGGAGCAAACTTTAAAAATTCCCAGAAAATACAGGAATCAATATAGGACATTACTGTGCAAAGCACGTGCCAAGAATCAACTTTCTGGCCGCGGAACCGCCGCATATGCTAGGGTGGGGCCGCAGTTCCGCGGCTCTTTGGTTGACTTGGGCTCACGTGCTTCACAGTAACTCTTATAATACCCTGCTGTATTTTTTGGATATTTTTAATTTGGAAAAATCCACATTTTCAGAAAATGTACAGAGAGGGTTAAAAGTTAGGGTTTCGGGGTTCGATCGGATTTCTAACATCGTCTACACTTCGCCTAAAGCTCTAACTAGGCTCTGATACCACTGTAGGGTTACTAGGCACACACAAGAGGTTCCACAAGGTATCAACCATGCCAAACAAAAATTTTCCGGTGCCGAGAAACCCTAATATAGATCGTTAACTAGAAGTAAAGGCGAAAAGCGAGCAAGTAAACAACTTTATTGCTAAGTGAAAAAGGACTACAACCTTTGTAGATCCGCTCCACCATTTTTTTAGCTCCGTGTTGACGTCCCTCCTCTGCGATCATCGGATCCTAGACTCTAGCGATGGTTTCGTCAGAGAAATGATCGGGCTAGGTCATTGACTTCGAGGCCGAAGATGATCTACGTCGGGAAGACTCAAACTCAAGCTTTTCCTTCACTTGGTCAAAAATTTTATGAAGAGAACACCCTATACTACATGGCAAGTGGTAGAGAATGAAGAAATAGGAAGTGGGTTCACTTTAGAATTGGATTTCTCACTCTTTTTCTCATGGCACCATTGAAGCTAGCAAGCTTTTGTGAGCTTGATGAAGATGAAGAAGAAGAAAAGAATCATATGAATTAAAAGAATGATATGAATACTTATCCTTTTAATCATGGAACCATGGTTGAGTTAAGCCCTCATGATTAACTCATGTAGAGAATTAACCATAGCATAAGGTTAAGGGTTGGGTTAGCTAATATCTTAAACAAATGACAAAGAGAGTTGACTTTGTCAATGTTTATCAAGCTTCATGAAGCTTGATAACTTTGACCAAAGTCACACTCTTTTGTTATATGCTTAGGAAAATAGAAAATGTAACGTTTTAAAAATAATTAAATAAATAATTAAATGAATAAAATTGTTTAAGTGAATTTTATGATTTTCGGTAAAGTAAAATGTATTTTTCGTAAAATCAAACCGTGATTGTTTTTCATTATAATTTTAAAAATATCCATTTTAATTATGAAATTACTAGTAAATGGTGTTTATTTAGCCACTTATAAATTTTTAATTTAATAAAATATTTTTCCTAAATTAATTATTTTAAATATTAACATAAGCTTTATTTTTACACTAAATTAGTGTAAATTACAAATTTAAATGGTTTTAATTTGTAAAAATGAACCATGGCATGTTAGAATTTAGTATGTATCATGCAAAAATTATTTGCAAATTTTTCCTATTTTCTAGAGCTTTCTTAAGTTGCTATAGTAAATAAATAAATAATTAATTAAATAAACCATGAAAAGACTTAAGTGTTGTTCTTTCTCTTGAAACTTCTACACACTTTTCCCACTCTCTTCTTTCTCTCCCTCACCTCTCTAGTGCCGTCCACAACCCCCCATGGCTGCGCCCCTCCCATTTCCCACATCATTTTTATTCAAAATTCATCAAAAACACATCAAAAATTCAATTAAAATTCCACAAAATCCTATTTATTCCATACTCTTTATTCCTTGCTCATTTTTATATGAAATTTGGAGATGGAAAGCATGCATTTTGGAGGCTCATTTCTTGTTTGGATTTCATATTTTGAAGGTATAATTTTCTTTCTTTTGACTTATTGTTATTAGATGTTCATATTAAGCTTAATTAGATTTAATGAATTAATTCTATGTTCTTTTTTTTAAAATGCAAGCTAGGGTTCTAAATTCAAGTTATGATTTTTAATAATTAATTAGGGTTATAGTAGTTAGTTTAACACTTTTAGTATTAGGAAATCTTGCATGGTTATTATTTAACAAATTGTTATTCAAAAATTGTTTTAAATTAGGAATTTAGTTAACTAGGTTTTTGCAAAATGTGGTTGTGGTTAATATAAAATTCTAATTTGGGTTGTTACCATTGGATTATAGTTTTAGTGGAAATATTAGCATGTTAGTGGAAAGAAAAACTTAGTTTGATTGCTAGTTTCTATGGTTAATTGATAAATTGTGATAAAAATTGCTAATTTTGTAAACTAGATTTTAGAAATTCCTATATAAATGAGATTAAAAATATAATTATGGTTTCATTATATCATTATCATCATGAATTGTGGTTTAAGTCATTAATTTATGCAAAATCATGTTTTGTGGTGGAATTGTGGTATTTTTCTTGAAAAATGTTGAAAATTGTTAAAGGGTGCAAACTAGAAATTTCAAATTTATACAAGTTTGTGTAATAAAAATATAGTAATAGTTTGTATAGTCTAGTTATGCTATTTAATGAGTTTTATGACCATTGGTTTCATTTAAATGTTATGTTTTGATGAAAAACGGTAAACTGGCATTTTCGGGTTTTGCGAAATTGGACGGTTTGATAGATTTTCGGGTTTCGATGGATTTAATCATGTTTTATAGTATAAGTAATGTGTTTTAAAACTACAAGTTGTTTGTTGATGTTATCTCGATCCATCGGAGTTTGTATGCCGATATCGAGCGGTATTTGGTTCTTTTGCATGGACGGGACATAGGTTTTAACCTATGCTTGTTCCTTGTATCGTTTGACTTTTGTATGTGATTCAGGTTACGATGCTATTTATATGTTTGCGTTTAGGTACCCCTCACGTGGACTGCGGGCGATGAAGAGGAGGATGGCGACACCGTCTTCGGCAGACATGGACCAGGTGAGTAGATGTATATCTACGGGGGGAAGTCGGGTGGATGGCGTTTAGCACCCCCGCAACGTAGAATAGGAATAGTATTTATTGTCATTAGGAAACCATATGTGACCCTATATTCTTAATGAGTAGGACCCTAGTAATGACCCTAGGCTGGATTAGACTGATTTAGAAAGACATATCAGAAGATGAATACCTTGGAAGAGATTCGTAGGTTTCAAGTAGAAACATATACACTCACACACTGAAACACGACATGGTGTATACGTGCATGTGTATATATATATATAGGACGAGGTATAGGTATATATATATATATATACAACACGTATATGGGATACATTGATGTGATATGATATCCGAGATATGATGAAACAATGTAACTGGGCTTGATGCCGTAATTCTTGGCTATATAGTCGTATTAAAGTGTTAGCGGATCATTAGAGAATGAGATAATGAACATGAATATATAAATTATAAAGAGTGGTGGTGATATTGATGTACATGGGACGCTAGAATAGTACCCGGACTGTAACTTGTGACTGATCACGATATGATATATGTATAACTTGATTACGGCATTATATTGGTGTGACCTGATGCCGATATCATATAAGTATGACTTAATCACAATATGATACATATGACATGATATTTCTGAGGATAAACTACTGATGCTTATCATGATGGCAATGATATATGATTGATGTATGCGATCACAGTTTAGCACCTTGATCATGAGATGTGTTGATGATGACATTTTACGAATGAGGAGACACCTAGGAGATACTTGACCGTACCCCGATATTGGGATGCCGTACGATGGATTTTACCGTACGAGGCTTAGATTTGATGATTGATCCGCACTCTTGATTCGAGGAAGCCGTACTACGTACGTGACGTTATTGAGGCGGGATCGCCGACTATTAGAGATATTGATTCAGACCTTAGGTAGACTCTAGTTTCTTACTGACTAGTCTATTAGGTTTAGTTCCTTAGGATGTTAGATGGACACTGGTTTAGGTTCGACTCACATAGTGGTAGTTGTACTCGTATCTCGCAGAGGAGTGGATAATGCACATCTGTATTTACATTCATACTGTAATTATCATGGTGCATGTTCTTATATATGTTGCTATAATCAATATAAACCTTACCTGTTAGGACACCCGCACCATTACCGATGATGCGCATATTCCACGCACACTTATTTGCCGGCTCACACACATCATCATCGGTAATTGCTATGTCACGTACACTTTAGATCATATTATCTTTTATTGATAGAATCAGTTAACAACTAAACCGATATAATATTGTGATTACTCTCTGATGTTAGTATAAGACATGATATTTATTACTTAGACATTCATGCATTCATATTTTCATGTTATCGCACAGTAGTATGGGCATATGCCGACACTTATCATATACTTACTCATGATTTGAGATTTGGATTTCTATGAGATTTCTGGATTTTGGGGAAAACCGCAAAAATATATAAAAACTTCTCTCTCTCTCATCTTCTCTTTTTAAAATAAGATGCGGTTTTCTCGTGATGTATGTGTCGTCCACCATGAGTATTTCATGTTTTCTGTTGGATTTCGAGACCCGATTCGAGGAGTGGATGAACCGTCTCGGGTACATGGTGGACCCGGTATGGTACCCCGGGGCAAGAAGATCGAGTTGTAGACGATGAGCCTGGCAGGGGAAGGCTACCTACCGGTAATGTCTGGCGCGGCGGATATCCGGAGGATACCGACCGTTGTCGTGAGATTTGATGATATGGGCCGATCCGGACTGACGGAGCCCGAGGTATTGAGACTATGAGACTTGAGATTTACATGTTTGTGTCGATGCTTGACACGGATTTCCATGGATTTCATTGTTGAGATTTCAGATTCTTATACACATTTTACTATGATAACAGCCAAAGATTTCTTATACAGATATACCTGGATTTCAGGATTTCTTATTTTACATTCATGGTGCATGCATATCCATTCATATAACATAGTACTATGTGAGGCACTGACACGAGCACGGAGTATCGGCACTTATACGTAGTATTACCCTGCTATTACTAGAGGATTGAGACTTAGTAGTGTATTATTATGACCTATATTAGCGTCGTGCATTCGATTTCTTTTTGTAGATGTCTTCTACTCACGAGTGGGCAACTCACCCCCGTTGTGCCAAATTTTATTACAGGTTCGAGGTACAGGTTTCCCGGGCAGCTTGCTGGCACATCTTTTATTTCAGGGTGATTTGCACGGTAGGTTGGTTCACTTGTATCTGAACCACCATTGTATTTTATTCATTCATTTGTATCTAGTAAGCTCCATCAACCATACTTGTATTACTTGATAGGTTTATTGGACAAGACTTTTATTTCGACCTTAGAGTCGCGCATGTATTATTCTGATCTGGTGGTTTTGTTTTCTTTTGAATTTTGAGCCTCGCCCTTTGGCGTTGTATATTATTGTGCCTGTTGTGGTTGATTCCGCTTATTGGCATTGATGCTAGCTCCCGTTTGTGGATGCTTTTTATTGTTTATCTATATTATACTTGTTGTACCCGTTTGGGGGCCAGTTTTGAATGAGGAGACTCTGCCGAAATTTTTGGTAAAATTTGCTGATGTTTTTATACTTGTTTTCTTTTCTTTCCTTCTTTTTCTTCTTTTATGGTTTAGATTTCTGGGCTTCGGCTTACTTAGGTCACGTGGCGCCTCTAGACGCTTCGTAATCTAAGTGCCGGTCACGTTCCGTACTTTCGGGTCGTGACAAAGTTGGTATCAGAGCGCTAGGTTTAACCCTGTATAAGTCTAGGTGACCTTTGGTTGATGGAGTAGGCGATTTAGGTAGAGTAACGTACCGTGGGTATGGTCTGCGGCATACTTACGATACGCTACTCTGCTTAAGGAGCCTTAGGAGGTACATTTGTTTGCACCGTATTTCTTTCGTTCCTTTGATCTATCTTTGTCGATGTCGGAGGGTGGTTCTGTTACCACGGGCGCACGGGCAGAGGGAGCTGCGGCTCGAATGCGATAACCATTAGAGTATTGGTTATTCTTGAGGATTGAAGCATTGCTTAGCGTGCGGACGAAGGGTATTCATATGCCGTCCGGATGAAGTTAAAGGGTTCGAACGATTATCAGGAAACCATTTTCCCAAGTTTAAAGTATTCGGAAGAACATGCAGGTATTTCGATGGACCCTCTAGAAGAATGAAACCCTAACTCGACATAATGACCACGAGAACGCCCTTGAACCTTAGGGTTTACGGCAGTTCCGCGGTGCCATTAGTGAGGCTTGGGTTTTGCCCTTCTATGGCTGGATCATCGATGCTGGGGTATGTACCGGATATTTTTAAACTGTACTTGAGTGTTGAGCTCTCGGGGAATTATGGGATTTTGATGGATCGATCGAAAAGTTTAATGTAGTCCGGATATCAAGTGAAGGGATCGACTATGTGGGAGACTCTAGACATGAGTATTGCCGTTGGTAGCGCAGTCAGCACACCTATGAAAGAACGAGTTCGAAGCAGTCGACATCAGAGGAAAGAGGCGCACATTGACGATAGTGTTTACGATTGTGATTTAGTGATTTGAATTTCCTATTTTCGTTGATTGGATTTTTGTATTTTGAGGACTTTGTTCTACGATTGGTATTTCCTGTGTGTACCTTCATTCTATCTGTGTTTCATATATCAGTTGTATTGATGTGGTTTAGTACGCACCCAGTACACTTGATTTGGTTTTATATATTTTGAGATTTTTTATTTGATTTCGTGCATAGGGGTTACACATGATTTTGACATATGTTTTGACTTAGTTTTCATGCATTTTTGTACTGTGATTTTGATTTTGATATTCGAGGTATGTCTTTGTGTACCATGTGCACCTGATTAGGATTCTTGCGCATACTTGGCGCACTTGATGCGATTTTGTGTACATCAGATGCACTAAATCAGGGTTTTGTGCAGATTAGATGCACCTGATATTGAGTCGTGCACGCCCGTTGCACTTGACAGATGTTTTGGTGCACACCTGTTGCACTTAGTTTCGTTTTTGTGTGTATTCATGGTATCTTTAGTTGGTTTCGATTTCAGTGCGCACCGGACGCACATGATATTTTTATGATGTGATTGGGATAGATTTCAGTTTTAGCAGTATGTTTTCATAGTCATTATTATTTGATTTAGTAACCAGGCAGGACGTGTATGTTAAATAAAAGATATATATATAGCTATTTTTTTAAATTAAACGTCCGCTACTTATACCGTGACACGTGCATTGCACGGCGATTTTCAAGAGGGGTTTTTGTTTGCTTCTTTATTATGAGGTTTAGGCGATTTTACTAGGATGCGAACTATATATAAGTTATAGATTGATGTATATTATGATGGTTTTCACATTGAGTTATGATATTTTATTCTCTCCATAACTCCGATGATTGCGTTATGCTTGACGGAGTTGATTTTTGTTATGTGTTGATTATTTCGGAGCCCCGACGATTTGAGTGTTTAGCTAAATGTTTTAGTATTTGGAAGGGGAGTTTTAATTTAAATTCGGGGACCGAATTTCTTAAAGGGGGGAAGATTGTAACGTTTTAAAAATAATTAAATAAATAATTAAATGAATAAAATTGTTTAAGTGAATTTTATGATTTTCGGTAAAGTAAAATGTATTTTTCGTAAAATCAAACCGTGATTGTTTTTCATTATAATTTTAAAAATATACATTTTAATTATGAAATTACTAGTAAATGGTGTTTATTTAGCCACTTATAAATTTTTAGTTTAATAAAATATTTTTCCTAAATTAATTATTTTAAATATTAACATAAGCTTTATTTTTACACTAAATTAGTGTAAATTACAAATTTAAATGGTTTTAATTTGTAAAAATGAACCATGGCATGTTAGAATTTAGTATGTATCATGCAAAAATTATTTGCAAATTTTTCCTATTTTCTAGAGCTTTCTTGAGTTGCTATAGTAAATAAATAAATAAATAATTAAATAAATCATGAAAAGACTTAAGTGTTGTTCTTTCTCTTGAAACTTCTACACACTTTTCCCATTCTCTTCTTTCTCTCCCTCACCTCTCTAGGGCCGGCCACAACCCCCCATGGATGCCCCCCCCCCATTTCCCACATCATTTTTATTCAAAACACATCAAAAATTCAATTAAAATTCCACAAAATCCTATTTATTCCATACTCTTTATTCCTTGCTCATTTTTATATGAAATTTGGAGATGGAAAGAATGCATTTTGGAGGCTCATTTATTGTTTGGATTTCACATTTTGAAGGTATAATTTTCTTTCTTTTGACTTATTGTTATTAGATGTTCATATTAAGCTTAATTAGATTTAATGAATTAATTCTATGTTCTTTTTTTTAAAATGCAAGCTAGGGTTCTAAATTCAAGTTATGATTTTTAATAATTAATTAGGGTTATAGTAGTTAGTTTAACACTTTTAGTATTAGGAAATCTTGCATGGTTATTGTTTAACAAATTGTTATTCAAAAATTGTTTTAAATTAGGAATTTAGTTAACTAGGTTTTTGCAAAATGTGGTTGTGGTTAATATAAAATTCTAATTTGGGTTGTTATCATTGGATTATAGTTTTAGTGGAAATATTAGCATGTTAATGGAAAGAAAAACTTAGTTTGATTGCTAGTTTCTATGGTTAATTGATAAATTGTGATAAAAATTGCTAATTTTGTAAACTAGATTTTAGAAATTCCTATATAAATGAGATTAAAAATATAATTATGGTTTCATTATATCATTATCATCATGAATTGTGGTTTAAGTCATTAATTTATGCAAAATCATGTTTTGTGGTGGAATTGTGGTATTTTGCTTGAAAAATGTTGAAAATTGTTAAAGGGTGCAAACTAGAAATTTCAAATTTATACAAGTTTGTGTAATAAAAATATAGTAATAGTTTGTGTAGTCTAGTTATGCTATTTAATGAGTTTTATGACCATTGGTTTCATTTAAATGTTAAGTTTTGATGAAAAACGGTAAACTGGCATTTTCGGGTTTTGCGAAATTGGACGGTTTGATAGATTTTCGGGTTTCGATGGATTTAATCATGTTTTATAGTATAAGTAATGTGTTTTAAAACTACAAGTTGTTTGTTGATGTTATCTCGATCCATCGGAGTTTGTATGCCGATATCGAGCGGTATTTGGTTCTTTTGCGTGGACGGGACATAGGTTTTAACCTATGCTTGTTCCTTGTATCGTTTGACTTTTGTATGTGATTCGGGTTACGATGCTATTTATATGTTTGCGTTTAGGTACCCCTCACGTGGACTGCGGGCGATGAAGAGGAGGATGGCGACACCGTCTTCGGCAGACATGGACCAGGTGAGTAGATGTATATCTACGGGGGGAAGTCGGGTGGATGGCGTTTAGCACCCCCGCAACGTAGAATAGGAATAGTATTTATTGTCATTAGGAAACCAGATGTGACCCTATATTCTTAATGAGTAGGACCCTAGTAATGACCCTAGGCTGGATTAGACTGATTTAGAAAGACATATCAGAAGATGAATACCTTGGAAGAGGTTCGTAGGTTTCAAGTAGAAACATACACACTCACACATTGAAACACGACATGGTGTATACGTGCATGTGTGTGTATATATATATATATATAGGACGAGGTATAGGTATATATATATATATACAACACGTATATGGGATACATTGATGTGATATGATATCCGAGATATGATGAAACAATGTAACTGGGCTTGATGCCGTAATTCTTGGCTATACAGTCGTATTAAAGTATTAGCGGATCATTAGAGAATGAGATAATGAACATGAATATATAAATTATAAAGAGTGGTGGTGATATTGATGTACATGGGACGCTAGAATAGTACCCGGACTGTAACTTGTGACTGATCACGATATGATATATGTATAACTTGATTACGGCATTATATTGGTGTGACCTGATGCCGATATCATATAAGTATGACTTAATCACAATATGATACATATGACGTGATATTTCTGAGGATAAACTACTGATGCTTATCATGATGGCATTGATATATGATTGATGTATGCGATCACAGTTTAGCACCTTGATCATGAGATGTGTTGATGATGACATTATACGAATGAGGAGACACCTAGGAGATACTTGACCGTACCCCGATATTGGGATGCCGTACGATGGATTTTACCGTACGAGGCTTAGATTTGATGATTGATCCGCACTCTTGATTCGAGGAAGCCGTACTACGTACGTGACGCTATTGAGGCGGGATCGCCGACTATTAGAGATATTGATTCAGACCTTAGGTAGACTCTAGTTTCTTACTGACTAATCTATTAGGTTTAGTTCCTTAGGATGTTAGATGGACACTGGTTTAGGTTCGACTCACATAGTGGTAGTTGTACTCGTATCTCGCAGAGGAGTGGATAATGCACATCTGTATTTACATTCATACTGTAATTATCATGGTGCATGTTCTTACATATGTTGCTATAATCAGTATAAACCTTACCTGTTAGGACACCCGCACCATTACCGATGATGTGCATATTCCACGCACACTTATTTGCCGGCTCACACACATCATCATCGGTAATAGCTATGTCACGTACACTTTAGATCATATTATCTTTTATTGATAGAATCAGTTAACAACTAAACCGATTTAATATTGTGATTACTCTCTGATGTTAGTATAAGACATGATATTTATTACTTAGACATTCATGCATTCATATTTTCATGTTATCGCACAGTAGTATGGGCATATGCCGACACTTATCATATACTTACTCATGATTTGAGATTTGGATTTCTATGAGATTTCTGGATTTTTGAGGAAAACCGCAAAAATATATAAAAACTTCTCTCTCTCTCCTCTTCTCTTTTTAAAATAACATGCGGTTTTCTCGTGATGTATGTGTCGTCCACCATGAGTATTTCATGTTTTCTGTTGGATTTCGAGACCCGATTCGAGGAGTGGATGAACCGTCTCGGGTACATGGTGGGCCCGGTATGGTACCCCGGGGCAAGAAGATCGAGTTGTAGACGATGAGCCTGGCAGGGGAAGGCTACCTACCGGTGATGTCTGGCGCGGCGGATATCCGGAGGATACCGACCGTTGTCGTGAGATTTGATGATATGGGCCGATCCGGACTGACGGAGCCCGAGGTATTGAGACTATGAGACTTGAGATTTACGTGTTTTTGTTGATGCTTGACACGGATTTCCATGGATTTCATTGTTGAGATTTCAGATTCTTATACACATTTTACTATGATAACAGCCAAAGATTTCTTATACAGATATACCTGGATTTCAGGATTTCTTATTTTACATTCATGGTGCATGCATATCCATTCATATAACATAGTACTATGTGAGGCACTGACACGAGCACGGAGTATCGGCACTTATACGTAGTATTACCCTGCTATTACTAGAGGATTGAGACTTAGTAGTGTATTATTATGACCTAGGGTAGCGTCGTGCATTCGATTTCTTTTTGTAGATGTCTTCTACTCATGAGTGGGCAACTCACCCCCGTTGTGCCAAATTTTATTACAGGTTCGAGGTACAGGTTTCCCGGGCAGCTTGCTGGCACATCTTTTATTTCAGGGTGATTTGCACGGTAGGTTGGTTCACTTGTATCTGAACCACCATTGTATTTTATTCATTCATTTGTATCTAGTAAGCTCCATCAACCATACTTGTATTACTTGATAGGTTTATTGGACCAGACTTTTATTTCGACCTTAGAGTCGCGCATGTATTATTCTGATCTGGTGGTTTTGTTTTCTTTTGAGTTTTGAGCCTCGCCCTTTGGTGTTGTATATTATTGTGCCTGTTGTGGTTGATTCCGCCTATTGGCGTTGATGCTAGCTCCCGTTTGGGGATGCTTTTTATTGTTTATCTATATTATACTTGTTGTACCCGTTTGGGGGCCAGTTTTGAATGAGGAGACTCTGCCGAAATTTTTGGTAAAATTTGCTGATGTTTTTATACTTGTTTTCTTTTCTTTCCTTCTTTTTCTTCTTCTATGGTTTAGATTTCTGGGCTTCGGCTTACTTAGGTCACGTGGCGCCTCTAAACGCTTCGTAATCTAAGTGCCGGTCACGTTCCGTACTTTCGGGTCGTGACAGTAAACCCTAATCTAAGCTTGATTTGGTTCAAGTCTCATACACACAACTTGTTTGTATCATCAAGCATAATACAAACATGTACACTTGCATATATCACATATAAACAATGTGCACATTCAAGTGAGAAAATCAATCTTAAGTGAACCAATACTAGTTAATGTAAAGTAATATATCAAATATATAATTATACATTAAATCATTAAATCAACACTTGATTTAACGATCCGGTCATATCGCATATAACTGACTAATATCAAGTGTATCAATGTATCGAATCAACACTTGATTCGGTAACCCGGCTATATCACATATAACCGACAGATGATACAAATCGCGAGAATAGAATACAGTATCACATACTGGTATTATTCTCGGTCCCGCACATATCTCATATGCGCTCCTATTTCGTTTCGCTTGAGCCAGGAAACCCCTGTGTAGGACTCTAAAGACTCGTCAATACACCGGCAGCAGGTGATGATCATATCAAACACCCACAAGCCGCAAGCGGTCTGCTAAACGTAACGGGCACCCGGGTATTGAGCGATCAAAAGATCAACGAGCAAACCCGCTCACACTCCTGTGAATCCAACCAGTAACACTACCGTACAGTCCGGTTTGTTCGTCTGATATGTCGCATATCTCGCCTAGGGGTGGTAAACGTCAGACCCCAATAACTCGATAAGTCGTGTCGATATGAGGCTCATAACAGGTCGAGAAACTACTAGTAACACTTACCAGTAAATCCCTAAAGCAGCCTTGGCCAAGGACTTCCTGTTATAGCCAATCGAGCACTGCGCAACATCAACTCCCTATACCGGGAGAGACGAAACCCCTCCTATCGCTCATTGCCTCCATATGACTCAGGACTGTACCTAAAAACCACCGTTTTGCATGTAGGGTTCCTAGGCACGCTAATGAGGTCTCACAAGGCATCAACCATGCCAATTTCAAATTTTACGGGTGCCGAGATACCCTAATACGGATCGTTAACTAGAATTTTATGCGAAAAGATAAACTAGTTAACGACTTAACTAAAAGAGAAAGGCTACAAGCTTTGTAGATCCGGTTATCCACTTCCTTAGCTCCACGTAGATGTCCTCTCACTGTCCTAGTCGGATCTCGGACTCTCGCATCGGCTTCATCGAAGAAATGAGCGGAATAGTTTGTCGGCTTCGTGCCGAAGATGATCTACGTCAAGGAATCACAAGTTCAAGCTCCAACTTCACCAAGTTGTGAAACTTATGAAGAAAACACCCAAAACAACTTGGCAAGAGGTAGAGGATGAAGAAATAGGAGGCGGGTTCACTTTAGAATTGGATTTCTCACACTTTAGCTCAAGTTGCCATTAATGGACTTAAGCTTTTTCTTTTGAAGATGAAGAAGTAGATGAAGCTAGAATATGATAAAAGTTAATTCAAATTGAAAAGTAAATGAATACTTATCATATACTAACTAGGGTAGAGTGTAGAGAATAGACCATGGTTACTTGGATGGGTTAGGGTTAAGCATGAAGACAAGAATGGTTAAAAAGTCAAAGCTTCATGAAGCTTCAACTAGAAACAAATAAAGCCACCATTCTCATCTAAATCATTTCCAAATAAATAAATGAACAAATAAATAAATAAATGAATAAGCAAAACCCTAATCATCAAATTAACCATGGTTTAATTCTATACACTGAACTAAATGATCAAGTATCATCAAACATGATACAAATATGTGCACAAAAGTATATCACATATACTTCTTGCACATCAAGTGAGAAAATCCATATAAAGTGAAACAATACTAGCTAATGCAAAATAATATATCAAATATATAATTATACATTAAATCATTAAATCAACACTTGATTTAACGATCCGGTTATATCGCATATAACCGACTAGTATCCTATGTATCGGATTATCGAATCAATCCTTGATTCGATATCTAAGTTATATCGAATATAACCAATCGACACATTCATCGCGAGAATGGAATACGGTATCACATACACGCATTATTCGCGGTCCTTCACATATCTCATATGCGCTCCTATTTCGTTTCGCTTGAGCCAGGAAACCTCTGTGTAGGACTCTAAAGACTCGTTAATACGCCGGCAGCAGATGATGATCATATCAATCACCCACAAGCCACAAGCGGTCTGCTAAACATAACGGCCACCCGGGTATTGAGCGATCAGAAGATCGACGAGCTAGCCCGCTCACACTCCTGTGAATCCAACCAGTAACACTTACCGTACAGTCCGGTCTGTTCGTCTGATATGTCGCATATCAAGTCTAGGGGTGGTAAACGTCAGACCCCAATAACCTATAAGTCGTGCTAATGTGAGGCTCATAACGGGTCGAGAAACTACTGGTAACACTTACCAGCAAATCTCTGATCAGCCCTGGCCAGGGACTTCCCTGTTACGGCCAATCGAGCACAGCGCAACATCAACCCCCAATACCGGGAGAGACGAAACCCCTCCTATCGCTCATTGCCTCCATGTGACTCGAGACTGTACCCAAAGACCACCGTTTTGCACGCCCTCATGGACGTGGTAAGGTTGAGATCAAAGCACAGTGGGAATCACACAAGACTCTATGACGATCTCGGGTCTACAGATTAACCTGTACAAGTGTCACCTGAGAACTGCCATCTGACGTGAGGTATAATACCATCTGGGAGTCCTCGGCGAGTCCGTCCAGTGTACCCAGTCTCTACTGAGCACCCGTACACCATCTCTGATGTCAAACACCAATGGATATGGGATCATCCATCGCCCATCTCATGGGTCGAGAAGCGTATACGCTAGTCTACACTGGTATATCGATGCCCCGTCTCGATACACCCACGACTAGGGACCTTGAGGAATGTACTTATGGACTACCATGTCCCCACTAGTATGATCTGCATCATAGTCCAGGTAGTCAAGTACACATCCTAAGGGCTTTATCAACATGTAACTATAAGACAGTTTAAAGAGACTAGTAAACATGTTAAGATAAAGAGCAACCAGATAGCATACTATCATATCGAGCAAGAAAGTCATCTCTATATATGTCCAAGCATCCAATATAATATACATCATCTATACAATACTGGCCTCTAGGGCATACATACAACTAACAATCTCCTACTTGCACTAGGGCCAGCTGCTGTAGTATCGCATACCGAGCATCCCGAAGAGTCTCTCAAACTGTATCTGGGGAATGGCCTTCGTGAGTGGATCCGCCGTGTTGTTCTTCGTGTCAACCCTCCTGACCTCGATCTCCCGGCGATCAACTATCTCCCGGATCAGGTGATACCGCCTCAGAATATGTCTGGACCGCTGATGGGACCTGGGTTCCTTGGCCAAAGCCACCGCTCCATTGTTATCGCAATACAAAGGTATTGGATGCTCAATGGATGGAACCACTCCAAGCTCAGTAATGAACTTCTTGATCCAGACAGCCTCTTTGGCAGCATCGTTGGCAGCGATGTATTCAGCCTCCATCGTCGAGTCTGCCACGGTTTCCTGCTTGGAACTCTTCCAGCTAACCGCCCCTCCGTAAAGGGTAAAGACAAATCCCGACTGCGACTTAGAGTCGTCCTTATCACTCTGGAAGCTCGAATCGGTAAAGGACTCCACTTGGAGTTCTCCGTTACCATACACCAAGAGCATCTCTTTAGTCCTTCGCAAGTACTTGAGAATGCTCTTCACAGCTGTCCAGTGACTCTCTTTAGGATCAGCTTGATACCTGCTCACTACACTTAGTGAGTATGCAACATCGGGTCTGGTACATAGCATCGCGTATATGATAGAGCCTACAGCCGAAGCATAGGGTATCCCTTGCATGCGAGCTCTCTCCAAATCAGTCTTGGGAGACATCTCTTTGGAGAGAGTGACTCCAGAAATCGTGGGCAAGTTCCCACGCTTGGATTCTTCCATACTAAACCTCTTTAGTATGGTGTCAATGTACCTGGATTAGGACAATCCCAATATCCTTTTGGATCTATCTCTATGGATCTATCTCTATGGATCTATGGATCCTAATTCCCAATATGCAGGAGGCATCACCAAGATCTTTCATTGAGAATCTTTGTGATAAGAAGAGCTTGACCGATTGCAGCATAGGAATATCATTTCCTATCAAGAGTATGTCGTCCACGTACAATACGAGGAAGAAAACCTTACTCTCTGCTACCTTCTTGTAGATACAAGGTTCATCTGGATTTTTGACGAAATCAAACTCTTTGATAACGACGTCAAAGCAGATGTTCCAACTCCGTGATGCTTGCTTTAATCCATAAATGGATTTAAGCAGCTTGCACACCTTCCCGCTGCTCCCACTGTCTACGAAGCCCTCTGGCTGAGTCATGTACACGCACTCTTCTAAATCACCATTTAGAAAGGCGGTCTTAACATCCATTTGCCAGATTTCGTAGTCATGATATGCAGCGATGGCAAGCATGATCCGGATGGATTTAAGCATAGCCACTGGAGAAAAGGTTTCATCATAGTCCACACCTGGTCTTTGACGAAAACCCTTTGCTACAAGTCTAGCTTTGAAAGTCTCCACTTTCCCATCTACACCAAGTCTCTTCTTGAAGATCCATTTGCTCCCAATGGGTTTTACCCCTTCAGGAGCAACATCCAAAGTCCATACTTTGTTGGTGTACATGGATTCCATCTCGGACCGCATTGCATCCAGCCATTTCACTGAGTCCCTACTCGTGATGGCCTGCTCGAAGCTAGTTGGGTCATCATCCTCCATGATGCAATCCTCGCTCCCACCATCCATGAGAAAACCGTAGTATCTCTCAGGTTGGCGAGGAACCCTACTAGATCGGCGGAGTGGCTGAGGTTCATTGGGAGCTACTGAATCCTCTGGTTCCACTAAATCTTCTGTTGTGTTTTGTTCAGCTGGAACCTCTTCCAGTTCTACCTCAGAGCCACTAATCTCTTTTGCAAGAAATTCCTTTTCTTAAAAGGTGGCATGTTGAGCAACAAATACTCTTTGTTCCTCACTGTGGTAGAAGATATACCCTCGCGAATGTTTGGGATATCCAACAAATTTACACAAAACAGACCTTGCCTCGAGTTTGTCCGGTTTTTGTCTTTTGACATAGGCCGGGCAACCCCATATCTTAATAAAATTAAGATATGGTCTCTTCCCTTCCCATATCTCATATGGTGTGGTAGGCACAGATTTGGTGGGAACCCTATTCAGTAGGTGTGCTGCTGTTTCCAGTGCATATCCCCAGAAGGAAACAGGTAACTCAGCTATACTCATCATAGAGCGCACCATATCCAATAGGGTGCGGTTCCTCCGTTCTGATACACCGTTGTGCTGTGGTGTATATGGAGGAGTTAGCTGAGAGAGAATCCCATTCTCTTTTAGGAAGTCCAGGAATTCAATGCTCAAGTATTCACCTCCTCGATCAGATCGTAGGATTTTAATACTTTTTTCCGGTTTGGTTCTCGACTTCTTGTTTATATTCTCTAAATTTCTCAAAAGCTTCTGATTTGTGTTTCATCAGGAACACATATCCGAATCTAGAGAGATCGTCAGTGAATGTAATGAAGTACGAAGAACCATCCCTGGCATGTGTAGACATGGGACCGCATACATCACTATGTATCAGTCCCAAGAGTTCGGTAACTCTTTCTCCGTGTCCTGTAAACGGAGTTTTGGTCATCTTGCCTTTGAGACATGACTGGCAAGTGTCATAAGATGAAAATTCAAACGGATTTAAATATCCATCCTTATGCAACTTAGCTAGTCGTGTCGCATTGATGTGACCCAGTCTACAATGCCATAAGAAGGATTCGTTCAGTTCTGAACTCTTCCTCTTGTGTGTGTTTGTTATGCTCAGAACTGTTGATTGATTTAGAACATAAATGCCATTGCACAACGTGCCTGATCCAACCAACTTTTGGTTACGGAAAATGTTCATAACATTATCCTGTAATACAAAATTATATCCCTCTTTACTCAACAAAGAAACCGATATAATGTTGCATATCAGGTTCGGCATGTAATAGCATTCGTTCAGAACCAATGTATTACCAGTTGGTAATACAAGGTGATATTCCCGACAGTCTTACCTGCAACAATTGCACCATTTCCAACTCTAATGTCTTTATCACCTTCTCCAAGTTCTCTACCTTTCCTAAGCCCATGTAACTGATTACATATATGGGATCCTGACCCGGTATCTAATACCCAGGACGTAGAGCAAATGGAGAAACAGTTCTCTGTAACGAACACACCCGAAGAAAATGCATCATCATGTACTTTCTTCATTCGGGTGGCATGGGAATCCTGGTATTCCCCTATATCCTGTTCAGTCCTATAACTCTTATAGGCAAGAACGGAACCAACGTTCCCCAGCACAGTATAACATGCGGGTTCGGTCAATACATCCATATTATTATCTTTATTAGGGCATGAAATGGTCGCTATCTGAAGAGAGAGAGAAGAAAACACTTTAGCGTAAGCTCGTGCAAGATCAGATTGGTTATTATCTTATCTAATCAGGATGGCTCCCACTGGTTTTTATCAAATCTTCCTTCAAACCCTAAAAAGAAAGACTAGCCGGGATTAATTACACACTATAAGTTCGCCAATCTTTCAGCCAGGCCAGTGTCAGTACTTTGAGGGAGGTCCCCCGTGCTTTCGCACGAACCTATTAATGTAAACCTCGTTTTCCCAGAGGCGTAACCCCGTTGACACCTTTCTAGACACCTACTTGATCGGCTAATTGTAATGTGTAAAACTTTCCTAGGAGTAACTCTTACTCGCAGTGGGTATCGGGATCCAACTATCTCATAGAAGGTATGCAATCTCATTGCAAATTTCAACACTTGAAATTCCCGATAACATTTTGCCCTAAGCAACCTATGACCTTGACGGAGGTCAACAAACCACAGGGTGCAAGTCAAGTTCAACCCGTCATTTCTTGATTGAATCAAACCCACCCGCACGACCCTTGACGGAGGTCAACAAGGTCGTACGACTACCCTAATCCAATCTGCATCACATGCATAAGCAGATAAATACTAGTTAGCTACCGCACACTACGCCTTGACGGAGGTCAACAAACGCAGCACGAATACTAAGTAGGACTTATCTGAAATGACGGAGGGCTACGACAGGTTTTTCTGAAAACCTATTGCGTAATGAACTTGATATCGTTGTAGAATCAAATGAAGTTTTGAAATGGAGTGATTTTGAGGCTTTTCTAGTTTTGCTAAAGGGGTCACTCCCGGTGAAGGGATCGTCGGCCCTTTCCTCGTCGAATGAGGTGCGGGATATATCATATATATCACTGTGCAAAGCAGAAACTATAGAAGCAATCAAAAGCAGACCGAGTATGTAGCATCTGCCAGTTATCGCTAAAGGAGTCACTCCCGGTGAAGGGATCTCGGTCCTTTCCTCATCGAATAAGGTGCAGGGTATATCATATATACCGCTATGCAAAGCAAGAACTGTAGCTACCTGTTTTATTTAAAATTTGATTCTACAACATCATTTGGTTTCTTTTATTTCATTAACCACATTAATGAAGTCCCATCATTTAATTCACCTAAGCATCACAGATAAATACGACGTATACTTATGCCATCCGCATTCGCCTGGATGTCCCCTCGTGCACTGTTAGGTTAGGTAACTAACGACAGAGCAGGGCAGGGCTAGTGCGGGTGCAAAACATAAGTAACGTCTATATAATATATCATATATACTATATACTGTATCTATCATCGAACATCACATGATCACATCACAGATATCGCAGCAGAAGAAACATATGAAACATTGGATATACTAGGACGTCTGTGTTTTCAATACGAGCCAGTATAAAACACGGATTCAACGGTCGTGATGAATAGCCAATCCCACACCCTTAGACCCCTACGAGAGTGGCAAGCAACCCTACCAATTCTAGGGTTAGAAGACCCGGACTCGACTCCTCGAGATGGTCTCCCACTGGACCCTAGAACCCGGTTACTTGTGCTCCCCTCCTTGGGTCTATCCTAATGCAGAAAAGTAAATAATATACAAGAGGTGACAACTTCCGCAACCTGGAAGTGCCCCAATAAAAGAATATTACATACAAGTTTTTACATGAATGAAAATGAAACACACTCATCTCACATAAAAAACCCCGGCTATTCAAACACGACAATCCAATATAACATATCCAGCAACACATAACATCACATGTCATCAACGTAAGTAAATATGCGCATCCCAATTGTCGTTGACGTATAGCAACGAAACCGGCGATATCACATATTACACTTACGGTCACAGAAAAGAAAGTGTAAAACTACAACAGTTGGAGTCCGCAATCTCTTTAGACATCGCATGCCTAATCAAATGAAATACTTAGACATCACATGCCTAACAATTATAAACCCCGCATTTTAGTCCCATTATCGAAAACTCTTTTCAATATCAAATGAGACTAAACCGCTAGATTTATAACATTCATTCAGCTATCTCATAACTGTTTGTGAATTCCAATTATTGTATCCCATTCCAGACAAATAGAAAATATCAAACTTTCCGATCGAACATTCGAACACCCAAGTTTTCCCGAAACCGTTCAACACATGAAATAAGTTCAAAGACGTTCACTTCATGCCTCAGTACCAACGGTCCAGCCGTAGAAGGGTCAAGCCAACGCCTCACATGTGGCACGCCGTACTGCCCCAAACCCGAAGGTTCAAAGGGCAGTTCAAGACGGTCACATAATCGAGTTAAGGTTTGTTGTCTTCTAGAGGGACCATCGCGTTACTTGCACTACTCAGAACGTCATTAAACTACGGAAAAGTCCAACAATTGGAAATTTCCGGGCAGGGGAAAGATTGGGTATTTACATCCGGTCGAACTTTTTAACATATTCTAAAATATCCGGAAAAACACATAGACAAAGTCTGATAATCCGATCGAATCTACGAACTCCCAATACACCCTAGAAAATTCAACTCTTGAATAAATTTTAAAAATTCCCAGAAAATCCAACACCTGAAGAAATCAGTTACTATGCAAAAATTATATGAAAATTCAATAAATTGGCCGCGGAACCGCCGCAGAAGCAAGGCTTCTGCCGCGGTTCCGCCGCACTGTAGACACTTCATTAATTTATTTTTGCACCGTAATTCATATATTTCCCTGCTGAATTTTTTAGCAATTTTTAATATGGAAAAATCCCAGATTTTAGAAAAAGTCCAGAGAGCATATCGGGAGTTAGGGTTTCGGTTCGATCGGGTTTCAAACGTCGTTTAGACTTCGCCTAAGGCTCTAGCTAGGCTCTGACACCACTGTAGGGTTCCTAGGCACGCTAATGAGGTCTCACAAGGTATCAACCATGCCAATTTCAAATTTTACGGGTGCTGAGAAACCCTAATACGGATCGTTAACTAGAATTTTAGGCGAAAAGATAAACTAGTTAACGACTTAACTAAAAGAGAAAGGCTACAACCTTTGTAGATCCGGTTATCCACTTCCTTAGCTCCACGTAGATGTCCTCTCGCTGTCCTAGTCGGATCTCGGACTCTCGCATCGGCTTCATCGAAGAAATGAGCGGAATAGTTCGTCAGCTTCGTGCCGAAGATGATCTACGTCGAGGCATCACAAGTTCAAGCTCCAACTTCACCAAGTTGTGAAACTTGTGAAGAAAACACCCAAAACAACTTGGCAAGAGGTAGAGGATGAAGAAATAGGAGGTGGGTTCACTTTAGAATTGGATTTCTCACACTTTAGCTCAAGTTGCCATTAATGGACTTAAGCTTTTTCTTTTGAAGATGAAGAAGTAGATGAAGCTAGAATATGATAAAAGTTAATTCAAATTGAAAAGTAAATGAATACTTATCATATAGTAACTAGGGTAGAGTGTAGAGAATAGACCATGGTTACTTGGATGGGTTAGGGTTAAGCATGAAGACAAGAATGGTTAAAAAGTCAAAGCTTCATGAAGCTTCAACTAGAAACAAATAAAGCCACCATTCTCATCTAAATCATTTCCAAATAAATAAATGAACAAATAAATAAATAAATGAATAAGCAAAACCCTAATCATCAAATTAACCATGGTTTAATTCTATACATTTAACTAAATGATCAAGTATCATCAAACATGATACAAATATGTGCACAAAAGTATATCACATATACTTCTTGCACATCAAGTAAGAAAATCCATATAAAGTGAACCAATACTAGCTAATGCAAAATAATATATCAAATATATAATTATACATTAAATCATTAAATCAACACTTGATTTAACGATCCGGTTATATCGCATATAACCGACTAGTATCCTATGTATCGGATTATCGAATCAATCCTTGATTCGATATCTAAGTTATATCGAATATAACCAATCGACACATTCATCGCGAGAATGGAATACGGTATCACATACACGTATTATTCGCGGTCCTGCACATATCTCATATGCGCTCCTATTTCGTTTCGCTTGAGCCAGGAAACCTCTGTGTAGGACTCTAAAGACTCGTCAATACGCCGGCAGCAGATGATGATCATATCAATCACCCACAAGCCACAAGTGGTCTGCTAAACATAACGGCCACCCGGGTATTGAGCGATCAGAAGATCGACGAGCTAGCCGGCTCACACTCCTGTGAATCCAACCAGTAACACTTACCGTACAGTCCGGTCTGTTCGTCTGATATGTCGCATATCAAGTCTAGGGGTGGTAAACGTCAGACCCCAATAACCGATAAGTCGTGCTGATGCGAGGCTCGTAACGGGTCGAGAAACTACTAGTAACACTTACCAGCAAATCTCTGATCAGCCCTGGCCAGGGACTTCCCTGTTATGGCCAATCGAGCACAGCGCAACATCAACCCCCAATACCGGGAGAGATGAAACCCCTCCTATCGCTCATTGCCTCCATGTGACTCGAGACTATACCCAAAGACCACCGTTTTGCACGCCCTCATGGACGTGGTAAGGTTGAGATCAAAGCACAGTGGGAATCACACAAGACTCTATGACGATCTTGGGTCTACAGACTAACCTGTACAAGTGTCACCTGAGAACTGCCATTTGACGTGAGGTATCATACCATCTGGGAGTTCTCGGTGAGTCCGTCCAGTGTACCCAGTCTCCACTGAGCACCCGTACACCATCTCTGATGTCAAACACCAATGGATATGGGATCATCCATCGCCCATCTCATGGGTCGAGAAGCGTATACGCTAGTCTATACTGGTATATCGATGCCCCGTCTCGATACACCCACGACTAGGGACCTTGAAGAATGTACTTATGGACTACCATGTCCCCACTAGTATGATCTGCATCATAGTCCAGGTAGTCAAGTACACATCCTAAGGGCTTTATCAACATGTAACTATAAGACAGTTTAAAGAGACTAGTAAACATGTTAAGATAAAGAGCAACCAGATAGCATACTATCATATCGAGCAAGAAAGTCATCTCTATATATGTCCAAGCATCCAATATAATATACATCATCTGTACAATACTGGCCTCTAGGGCATACATACAACAAACATTGCATGCCCTCTTGGACGTGGTAAGGTGAAAATCAAAGCACAGTGGGAATCACACAAGACTCTATGACGATCTCGGGTATACAGACTAACCTGTACCGGTGTCACCAGAGAACTGCCATCTGACGTAAGGTATAATACCATCTGGGAGTTCTCGGTGAGTCCGTCCAGTGTACCCAGTCTCTACTAAGCACCCGTATATCATCTCTGATGTCAAACACCAATGGATATGGGATCATCCATCGCCCATCTATATGGGTCGAGAAGCTACACGCTAGTCTACTCTGGTATATCGATGCCCCGTCTCGATACACCCACGACTAGGGACCTTGAAGGATGTACTTATAGACTACCATGTCCCCACTAGTATGATCTGCATCATAGTCCAGGTAGTCAAGTACACATCTTAAGGGCTTTACCAACATGTAACAGAGAGACAATCAGTGTACACATTAAAGTAAAGAGTAACCAGATAGCATACTATCATATCGAGCAAGAAATTCATCCCTATATATGTCCAAGCATCCACTACAATATACATCCTATGTATAGTAATGGCCTCTAGGGCATACATATAACTAACAGTTTTGCATATCTACACGATTTCGAATCTTTTACCGAAAGCCCCTTACCACGCAAGTCTAGTTTGGAAGAGTCGTTGGAGGCGTATATCGCAGCAACAAACAAAATGGTTAGGAATGTGGAAGCGTCCGTGGCCGCCCTTATGCAACCTGCTGAACCGGTAGCTAGTTTTCCGCTAGCTCCAAATTTTTCAATGTATGAGGAGGCGGTTGGACTGAGTGAGAATGAGAGAGGATTTCCAAATCAAACCTACCCTTACCCAATTGAAGCCCACAACTCCAGTTTTCCATCGAATGTCCTAAATGAGTTACCAGTTGAAAATAAAAACGAGTTGTGTGATTTTGTAGTATTTGATTTGCCAAATTGTGAAGAACCCCTTTCGAGTGAAACCACACCTAATCCTTTCGATCTTTACACCTCAACTCTAGAAGCTAAATCGATAAATATCCATGCTTTTGATAAGGTGTCTAAAGAAATTGATTTTCACTTGATTGAGGATATAGACGCCGGGAATATTTCGGGTGATGAACCTGTCGATTTGATTGAAATTTTATGTTCAACTCATCATCCTGAGTCATTAGATGTTTCTCCCGAACTTCATATGCGTCTTGATTTTGATGATAATGGCATGGATGAGTTGAATTTTGAGGAGAATTATAAGGATAGTATTGAGGAGAGTTTTGAGGATCATATTGAGGTTGAACCTTTTTTCTTTGATGTGTCGGATTTTCCAATTCATCCTCCTGAACCTTTAACTGATAGATCACCCTCCCTCCTTTCCATCATTCCGACCACACTTGAACACTGTGAGCTTGAAAAATTTTCTTTTGAATCTGACACAGTTCTCACAGACGATAACACTTACAAGTGTTTCACTTTTTCGGACGATGTTGATGACTCACCGCCCGATTTTGAGTCCTTTACATTTTCAGATGAGTTAGTTGAACCATCAGACTCGGTTGCTTACAGTAGTTTCAAACTATTAATAGAATCTTTCAAGTTCGAGACAGTTTACTACGGTGAGAATGATACTATCCCTCAATCACTCCCTTTCGTCCTTCCTATTGTTCCGACCGTGCAAGTGACCGTTACGCTTTCATCTCAAATACCAAGTTCGGCGTACCCATGTTTTCTTGCGAATCTTGAGGGATTTGATCCCATTTCTCGACGATTTGATAGGTTAGCGCAATCGCTTTTAACACATCGGTCATCACAAATTGCGCTAATTTATTCACTCGATTTACACCCTCAAGATCGCACGACCTTTCTTTCTCCTTTCCGCCATTCTTCTCCCCCACTGAGACCATATTCTCTTCTTCCCATTCGGTCTCGTGTGTTTCTCATCTCTTTTCTTTCTACTCCATTCTTTCACCAACTAGACCATTACCACGATAAGATTTTTGAATGGTTGGTGCTAACGTTTGGCTTGTGTAAGGCCAAGCTTAAGTTTGGGGGGGGAACCTTGTTGTATATATGTATATATATTTTTTGTTTTCTTTTTCTATAAAAAATAAAAAAAATTCAAAACAATAAAATAAAAAAAATTATAAATAAATAAACAGGGGAGTGCCGGCATTTTGAGCCTTTTGGTGTAGCATGACAGTGAGGACACTGTCGAGTTTAAGTTTAGGGGTGTGCTCGGTACGTCTTCTTCCTTCGCATTCATTTGTACATATTTTTGCATTTGCATACTTATTTTAAAACCCATAAAAATTGAAAAATTTCAAAAATATAAAAATTAATGTATTCAATTTTGGCTAATTGACTTGAGTTTGAAAAATAGATTAACTGGCTAGGAACAACTAGATCTTAGACTTAGTAAATTAAAAACCCTAAAAATAACCTTCCTTAAAGTTTAACAGTAGAAAGTATATGTCTTTGTAGTTTATTTAGAAATAGGCAAATTTTGAGTTCACTTCTTGGGCTAAGTCGAAACAGAGGAAAAGTATTGATGTTCTTATTAGAGTATAAGTTTGAAAAATAGATCCTAGCTTAAGTCTAGATTCTGAAAATGTATACCCTACAAATTGCACAATCACGCACCTTGAAACTTGGAATAGTAGAAGAGACCTTGAAATGCTCTTGTCTAAAGTCCTTAGTACAATGAAAAAAAAAAAAAAAAGTGTGAATAAAGAAAAAAAATGGACACTGGTTTTTGTGATTACTTAAGGCTGCAAAAATAGAAAAATATTTAGCGAGGGTGCTTCATCACCTAGTGCCTTAGACCAACTGGTTTGGGAGTCACTGCTAAAAGCCTTGGGTGTTGCAAGACTAGGAATTATGCTTTAAAGTGCAAACGCATTTTGTAATCGGTCGTTGGTACCTCAAGAAGTATTAACGGTCGCATGAAGGATGTGTAAGCAAAATTCATTTAAAAATTCACCAATTAATAAGTACTTTGGACAATGGACGAGAGTATGATTGCTTGATTTGAATTTCCAAGTGTAGGGGTGATTTAAACACACACGTGGGGATATGTGATTGGAGTTTAGATGAGAGAAAGGAGTGAAGAATAGAACTTGTATCTTTAGTAGAGTTGATAAAAATTCCTAAGTGGAGATGGAACCCTAGAAGGAAAACTTAAGAGCTGCCGAAAGCTAATTAGGTCTGCAGAACATATATAATCTTAAGTTAGATGATGAAGAAGTGTGAAGAATAAAGGTGGATAATTTACAAGTCAACGATAATAGAATTCCTTGTTAGAAACCCTAATTGGAGAATTAAAGTCGAAAAGCCAAATTGATAGGATATTGTGGGTATAATCCGCTGAAAACCCTCAGGAGACAACACTCCTCCTACTAGGGACACCTAGAGGTTTAACGGCTTGTTGCACGTGCTCAGTGCAATCGCGTTTCCCTGCGAAAGTGCGGTTAGGTTATTTTAGTGAATAAAAATAAGTTTGCTCGAGGACGAGCAAAAGATAAGTTTGGGGGTATTTGATCATACCATAATATTGCATTATTATATTTCCCATTCTTATTCTTTTTATAAATAAACAGGTGCTTTTGACGCATGTCTGCTACATATTACAGATTACAGGTTTTTGGACAGAAAACAGTGAAAACGATGAAAAGACGATGCAAAAGTGGACTTTGACCAACAAACAGAAGACTCTTGATCAAGCCTACATCAAAGATAAAGTTCATAATCAACAAGGCAATGCAAGGTCCGAGATTACAAAGCAAACGGTTAAAAGTCTACTGTAATTGTTCACTGGAGATCTGGAGAATATATAGAAGCCAAATGGAGAAAAGAACCAAGTAAACAAGAAGCCCTAAAAGAACCAGATCAAGCCACAAAAATCACTCTCCAAGTCGACTAATGGGCCGCGGAACCGCGGCCCAAGCCCACCAATGCCGCGGTTCCGCAGCCATAAAATGCCCAGAGAGAAAAGATGTTTTACCTAAATGTGTAGGATGCTCTGAATAGTCAACCTAAGGGCAAATTTGTAAATTTAGACATGCGGATCAAAATGTAACCTAGGCTTTCCTATTCTCTATAAATAGGAACTCTAAAGAATGTATTTTCTTATGCCTCCTTTTAATAATAATTTCAGCATTCTTTATGGAGAGCATCGATGTTTCTTTTCAATTCATGGATTCAGATCTGACAAACCTGCGTTGATGATTGGAAAGATGCATCTGTAAGTAGATTTAATTCCTTGCTCTAGTTTAGATTTCAATTATTTGCCCTAGGTAGATTTAATTTCTTGCCGTAGATAAATTGTTTAGAGTTAGCTTTGGGGAAGGATTTTGAGAGATGAGATCTCTCATCCCTTTCTTACCCATAATATATTTTCAATAGGACTCCATGCATACACGCAGACACCGCGCCCTACGGCACCCTATCCCTCGAGGTAGCGGTGATACCGTAGTATAAAGGCCCGGTTGCGCGCGTTTTCCATGGAAGTTAGGGTAAGGATCTCTAAAGGAAGGACAAGAACCTAGAGGAAGGAACACCTTCCCGAATGGATCTAATCCCCTTTATTGATAATTACCATAACTCTTCATAGATCTTCATTCGGGTATAGAAAGCGTTGAGATTTACCTGCATTTCCAAACCATCCATAAACCTAACCCTAGCAAGACTAGATCTAGATAATCGTAGTATAGAATAAATTAGGTTTTTAGATTTAATAATCAATCCGAACACCCATCGGAATTAACTCGTAAGCGCGACTAGGAGATTCACAACATCCCTGTGGACCGACCCGTACTCACCGGCTAGCTGCAAAGCGACGCCGTTCTTGATTGCGGTTAATGGATAGTTTTTGAGATCAATCAACCATCACAAAGAGTTGATACTGGGTCTCCTAACTCTAGAATTGGTAGGGTTACTTGCCGCTCTGGTAGGGATCTAGAGATGTGGGTTTGGCTATTCATCACGACCGTGGAATCCGTGTTTTATATTACTGGCTAAAATTAAAACACGGACATTCTAGTATATCCAATATTTCATATGTTGTTTCTACTGCTTGGTTCTGTGATGTGATCATATAACTGCGTGAGACGAATGTTATATTATATATATGATATATAATAAACGTTGCTTATGTTTTGCACCCGTGCTAGTCCAGCCCCCGCTCTGCCGGTAGTTAAGTAACCTAACAGTGCATGACGGGGCCCAGTGGCGAATGCGGATGGCATAAGCATACGTTCTATTTTCGTTTCATTTTTCTGTGATGTTTAGGAAACATTAAATGATGGGACTTCATTAATGAGATTAATGAAAAGAAAAGAAACCTAAAGATGTTGTAGAATCAGATTTTTAAAAACAGGTAGCTCTAGTTCTCACTTTACATAGTAGTATTCCTTGATGAATATCCAGCACCTCATTCGATGAGGAAAGAGACAAGATCCCTTCACCGGGAGTGACCTCTTTAGCAAAACTAGCAAATGCTACAACCCACTCATTTTTTTCTTTTGATAGCTTCTCTAGTTATTTCTTCGCTTAGTAGTATTCCTTGATGAATATACAGCACCTCATTCGATGAGGAAAGAGCCGAGATCCCTTCACCGGAAGTTACCTCTTTAGCGAAACTAGCAAAAGCCTCAAAAACACTCTTTTTCTAAATCATTAGATTCTACAACGATATCAAGTTCATTACGCTCATGGTTTTCTTAAAAACCTGCGTAGCCCTCCGTCATTTCAGATAAGTACTATTTAGTATTCGTGCTGCGTTTGTTGGCCTTCGTCAAGGCATAGTGTGCGGTAGCTGATTAGTTCTTATCTGCAGCAAGTGATGCGATTGGATTAGGGTAGTTGTGCGACTTTGTTGGCCTCAGTCAAGGGTCGTGCGGATGGATTTAATTCAATTAAGAAATGAACGGGTTGAACTTGACTAGCGGCCTATAGTTTGTTGGCATCCGTCAAGGTCCTAGGAAGCTAAGGGTAAAAACATTATCGGGAATTTCAAGTGTTGAAATTTGCAATGAGATTGCATACCTTCTATATAATAGTTGGATCCCGATACCCAATGCGAGTAAGAGTTACTCGTGGGAGAGTTTTGCACTTTACAATTAGCTAATCCAATAGGTGTCTAGAAAGGTGTCAACGGGGTTATGCCTCTAGGGAAACGAGGTTTATTTTAATTAGGTCCATGCGAAAGCACGGGGAACCTCCCTCGGAGTACCGACACTTTCCTGGTTGACCGATTAGCGAACTTGTAGAATGTAATTAATCCCGGCTAATCTTACCTTTTAGAGTTTGAAGGAAGATTTGATAAAAACAGTAGGAGCCATCCTGATTAGATAAAATAATAACCAATCTAATCTTGCAAAGAGCACACGCAAAGTGATTATCCTTCTCTCTCTCTCCTGGTAGCGACCAATGACATGCCTTAATCAAGATAATAATATGGATGTATTGACCAAACCTACTTATTATACTGGGCTAGATTCCGCTCTATCTTATGATTGTCATAAGTCTGAGTAAGGAATAGGGGAATATCCGGATTCCCACGCCACCCAAACAAAGAATACAAGTTGATGCATCGTCTTCGGGTGTGTTCGTAACCGAGAATTGTTTCTCAGTTTGTTCTACGTCCTAGATATTTGATACTGGATCAGGATACCATGTATGTAATTTGTTACATGGGCTAAAAAGAGGTAGAGAACTGGGAAAGGGTGATAAGTGTCCAGTAGTAGAGATGGTGCAATTGTTGCAGCCAAAACAGTTGGCAAATAGTAGTAATACATTGATTCTAAAAAATGACTGCTATTACATACCCTCGATGATGTACAATATCATATTCATCTCTTTATTTGGATAAAGAAAGATATAACTTTGCATTAGAGAAAAATGTTATGAACATTTTCCTAAATCAAGTGTTGATTGGGTTTGGTACGTTATGTAACGGTATATACGTTCTGAATCAAAATACAGTTCTAAGTATACAGAACACACACAAGAGGAACAGTTCAGAATTAAACGAAGTCTTCTTGTGGCATTGTAGACTATGTCATATCAATGAGACAAGACTAGCTAAAGTTGCATAAAGATGGATATTTGAATCCGTTCGAATTTTCATCTTATAAAACTTGCCAGTCATGTCTTAAAGGCAAGATGACCAAAAATCCATTTACTGGACACGGAGAAAGAGCTATTGAACTCTTGGGACTGATACATAGTGATGTATGCGGTCCTATGTCTACACCTGCCAGGAATGGTTTCTCGTACTTCATTACATTCACCGATGATCTCTCAAGGTTCGGATATGTGTTCTTGATGAAACACAAGTCTGAAGCTTTTGAGAAATTCAAGGAATATAAGCACGAAGTTGAGAACGAGACGGGTAGAAGTATTAAAATCCTACGATCTGATCGAGGAGAAGAATACTTGAGCACAGAATTCGTGATTATCTAAAAGAGAATGGGATTCTCTCTCAGCTTACTCCTCCGTATATGCCACAGCACAACAGTGTATCGGAGCGGAGAAATCACACCCTATTAGATACAGTGCGCTCTATGATGAATACTGCTGAGTTACCTATTTGTTTTTGGGGATATGCGTTTGAGACAGCTGTAGACCTATTGAATATGGTTCCTACCAAATCCGTGCCTACCACTTCATATGAGATATGGAAAAGAAAGAGACCATACCTTAATAATGTTAAGATATGGGGTTGTTTGGCTTATGTGAAAACACAAAATCCGGACAAGCTCGAGGCAAGGTCAGTTCTGTGCAAATTTATAGGATATCCCAAAAATTTGCGAGGGTATATCTTCTACCACTCCGAGAAACAAAAGGTGTTTGTTTCTCGACATGCCGCCTTTTTAGAAAAGGAATTTCTTGTTAAAGAAATTAGTGGCAATGAAGTAGAACTGGAAGAAGTTCCAGCTTCACAAACTGCTACTGACGATTTGGTAGAACCAGAGGATCCAGCAGTACCCAACGAACCCTAGCCCCTCCGCAGATCTAGTAGGGTTCCTAATCCACCTGAGAGATACTACGGTTTTCTCGTAGATGGTGGGAGCGAAGAATGCATCATGGAAGATGATGACCCGACTAGTTTCGAGCAGGCCATCACAAGTGGAGACTCTGTGAAATGGCTGTATGCTATGCGATCCGAGATGGAACCCATGTACACCAACAAAGTATGGACTTTGGAACTTTCTCCTGAAGGGGTAAAACCCATTGGGAGCAAGTGGATCTTCAAAAAGAAGATTGGTGTAGATGGAAAAGTTAAGACTTTCAAAGCTAGACTTATAGCAAAAGGTTTTCGTCAACGACCTGGCGTCGACTATGATGAAACCTTTTCTCCTGTCGCTATGCTTAAATCCATCTCGATCCTACTTGCCATTGCCACATACCATGACTACAAAATCTGGCAGATGGATGTCAAGACCGCTTTTCTAAATGGTGATTTAGAAGAGAGCGTGTACATGACACAGCCAGAAGGCTTCGTAGAAAGTGGGAGAAGCGGAAAGGTGTGCAAGCTGCTTAAATCCATCTACAGATTAAAACAGGTGTCGCGAAGTTGGAACATCTTTTTTGATGAAGCTGTCAAAGAGTTTGACTTCATCAAAAATATAGATGAACCTTGTATATATAAGAAGGCTGTAGAGAGTAAGGTGGTCTTCCTCGTATTGTACGTGGATGATATACTCTTTATAGAAAACGATGTTCCTATGTTACACTCGGTCAAGCTCTTCTTATCACATAAGTTCTCTATGAAAGATCTAGGTGATGCCTCCTATATCCTAGGGATAAAGATCTATAGAGATAGATCTAAACGGATGTTGGGATTGTCCCAATCCAGGTATATAGAAACCATACTAAAGAGTTTTAGTATGGAAGATTCCAATCGAGGTAATTTACCCGCTTGCTCAGGAATCACTCTCTCCAAAGAGATGTCTCCCAAGACTGATTTGGAGAGGGCTCGCATGCAAGGGATACCCTATGCTTCGGCGGCAGGCTCTATTATGTATGCGATGTTATGTACCAGACCGGATATAGCTTACTCACTAAGTGTAGTGAGCAGGTATCAATCAAATCCTTGGGAGAAACACTGGATGGCTGTGAAGAACATTCTTAACTACTTGAGAAGGACTAAAGAAATGTTCTTAATGTATGGTAACGGTGAAATCCAGGTGGAGTCCTTTATCGATTCGAGTTTTCAGAGTGATAAGGACGACAGTAAGTCGGTCTCGGATTTTTTCTTTACCCTCAACGGAGGGGTGGTGTGTTGGAAGAGTTCTAAGTAAGACACCGTAGCAGACTCGACGATGGAGGCTGAATACATCGTTGCCAACGATACTGCCAAAGAGGCTGTCTAGATGAAGAAGTTCATTGCTGAGCTTGGTGTGGTTCCATCCATTGAACATCCAATACCTGAGTATTGTGATAACAATGGAGCTGTGATTTTGGCCTAAGAACCAAGGTCCCATCAGAGATCCATACATATTCTTAGGCAATATCACCTGATCAGGGAGATATTAGATCGCCGGGAGATCGAGTTCAGGAGAGTTGACACGAAGGACAACGTAGCAGATCCACCCACAAAGGCCCTCCCCCAGATGCAGTTTGAGAGAATTTTTAGGATGTTGGGTATGAGATTCTATAACACATAGCCATAGTGCAAGTGGGAGATTGTTAGGAATAGGTCTGCCCTAGAGGCCATTATTGTGCATTGATGTATATTATAGTGAATGCTTGGACATATATATAGAGGACTTTCTTGCTCGACATGATAGTATGCTATATGGTTACTCTTTATCTTAACATGTTGACTGGTATTCTTTACTGTCTTTCTCTCACATGTTAATAAAGCCCTTAGGATATGTACTTGATTACCAGGATTATGATGAGATAATACTAGTAGGGCCAGGGTGGTCCAAAAGTACATCCTTTAAACAGTTCCTAGTTGAGAGGATATCGAGACAGGGGCATCGATATTCCATAGCAAACTAGTGTGTACGTTTCTTTTCCCTTAAAGGGCGATGGTTGATCCTACAACCATTGGTGTGTGATATCAAAGATTGTACACAGGTACTCATTGGAGAATGGGTACACCGAACAGGACTCGCCGAGGACTTCTAGTTGGTAGTATACCTATCGTCAGATAGCAGTTCTCTAGTGACACTGGTACAGGTTAGTCTGTAGACCCGAGATCGTCATAGAGTCTTGTGTGGCTCCCACTGTGCTTTGATTTCCTCCCTACCACGCTCAAAGGAGACGTGCAAACAGGTGGATTTTGGGTACAATCTCGAATCACATGGAGGCAATGAGCGAGAGGCGTTTCGTCTCTCCCGGTATTGGGGGTTGATGTTGCGCTATGCTCGATTGGCTATAACTAGAAGTCCCTGGCCAGGGATGCTGCTGAGATTTACTGATAAGAGTTATCAGTAGTTTCTCGAACCGTTATAGGCCAGACATCGGCATGACTTATCACATTACTGGGTCTGACGTTTACTACCCCTAGATATGATATGCGACATATCAGACGAAAAGACCGGACTGTACGATAGTGTTACTGATAGGATTCATAGAGAGTATGGACAAGCTTGCTTGTTGATCTTCATATCGCTCAATACCCGGATAGCCGTTACGTCCAGCTAGTACCGCTGACGGCTTGTGGGTGATCGATGTGATCATCGCCTACTGCTGGCGTATTGACGAGTCTTTAAAGTCGCACACAGAAGTTTCCTGGTTCAAGCGAAACAAAGTAGGGCACATATGTGATATGTGTCGGGGGCCTTATTAAATACGTGTATGTGATACCGTATTGTAATCTGGCAGTTATCTGTTGTCGGTCCGATTATATGTGATATAACCGGATTATCGAATCAAGTGTTGATTTGATAATGTGATACACAGATAAATGATATTAGTCGGTCATATATGATATAACCGGATTATTAAATCAAGTGTTGACTTAATAATGTGATATATATTATATTTGATATAATTATATCTTAACTAATATCATTAGCTCACTAATTATTCTTCATAATATATATATTAATATATATGATAATAATGAAGTATGACATGATTTTCTATTTTTGTGAAAATAGAAATGAGGTGGAAAATGATAGCATGGGTTGTGGCATGAGCTTTATATTTGTTTATTAGTCTTGCAAGACTATTAAAGTATGGTTGAATAAATTTATTCAAAATTCAACCATGCTTCAATAAGTGAGCAAGAGTATGGTTCTTTTTAAGAGATGAGTTCATTTTCATTGGGAGCCTTAGCCATTTTCTTGAGTTGCTCTCTAGCTTGCTCTTATCTTCTTCTTCCTCTTCTTCATGCATCAAAACTCCAACCTTCACATGTGATGTGAACCATAGAGTTTTGAATAAACTAGTGAGCTTCAAATCCCCTACTTTACCATCCCACACCAAACTAGCACTTTGGTGTAGTGTGTTTCCTTCACTAATAGAAGATTAGTGATGAGATAGCTTAAGCTGGTGGGCATCGCGTGGATCATCTTCGACACGAAGGTCATCGGAGGAAGCTCATCCAAACTCTCAAGTGGAGCCTAGTGGAGTCGCATGGACTACTACACGGAACTTGTGAAGAGAAGGACTTGATCTACGAGGGTATAGCCATCTTCTCTTATTTAGTTTGTTCATATCATCATAGGTTAAACCCTAAAATTCTAGTTAAGATCTTGGTTGATCTAACTTAGCACCTAAAAATTAAAAATTTGGCATGCTTGATGCTACTAAAATCTTATGATGGTGTTAGGGTAGACTTTTAGATCTCAAACTTTAGATAAGGTGGAGAGAAAAGACAATTGAATTGTATCATATACAATTCACTTTCTCCAGAACCTGCGGCCATCTTCGACTGAAACAATTTCTTCGTGTTCAAATCTAACTATACGATGGCCTTCCAAGCAATATGGATCTCTGTATCGGATACAGAGTGTTCTGGAGGAAGAAAAATGGGAAGTAGGACATTTGCGACTAGGTCATGAAATATGGCAATCATGACATTCCAAAGCCATAGATGTAAAAAGGTTCGGTTAACTAGGTTTATTAGTTTTTAGTTTAAGGTCAGTCTTAGGTCGCTACCAGAGAGAGAGAAAAGAAACACTCGCCGTGCAATCTATCAAGATTAAATTGGTATATTTATCTAATCATGATGGCTCCCACTGTTCCGTCAAATTCTCCTTCAAACCTGTTGGGACTTCACCCGCGCGCAAATGCGTATGTTTTGAAAATAGAATCGGTTTTGGAAATGGATGCGCACGCAAGCTCGGTCTCGTTTTAAAATTTTTAAACCGCAAGTGCACGGCGCGTTGTAGCGAGCCGGCAAGTACGGGTTGATCCGTAAGGAATTGGAGATTAGGTTTTGTTATTTAAGGTTCAACAAATAACGAATGTGGTTTGGTTTGTCAAAAATTAATAAAGAAAATAAGAAAGCAAAGAAAACAAGTTTATGATACGAAGAAAATATGAATAAATATGGCCGTGGCTTTGGCTCAGATGGTTGAATCGCGACGATTCCTTCGACGCTCCCTTGGTCGTGAGTTGTTCGTCCTTGTGTCGATCCCGAAGTGAAGCGTGACTTGTCAAAGCGGTTACAAAGCACAAATCATCAAGTTCTCGGATCTCAACTCAAAATACAAAACGAGTCTGTATTGTTCACTTACCGTTTGTATGTCCAGACTTGAGGTATCAACACTAAGCACAAGGGTTAGCAAGCATACCACAACATCAAAAACACAAATTAGGGAGTGAGAGCAATTAGTTTTAGTGTTAACTTTGCTAAGTGTTTGTGATAGTATAGGGTATATGAAAACCACGAGATTTGTCAAGCCACTTGGTCACAAAATACCGTATCTAAACTTAGCAAACTTAACACCAAATTGATCTTAACTTAAACACAGTGAAATGGGGAAAAGGAGTGAATATGGTATATAAAGAGGTTACAAAGTAACCATGGTTTCAAAATACCATATCACATCAATACATAAACAATCTTTAAGTTAGAATCACATTAAGCATTTTAAACATTAACAAGAGAAGGATGAAGGCAAAGCCTTTCATCTCATTTCCTCACCATCACCACAACCAAAGAAATTAGTTACACATAATGAAAAGAAAAGCAAGAAACAAAATAAGCAAGTAAACAAAGCAATAGCAATATTATTTAACACTTGATGAAGTTGAGATACAAGATATTGGTAACTTGTTCAACCTCCATAATTAAGCTCTCAAAAGAAAGCTTCAAGAGGGAAGAAGAAGAAGAAGAAACTAAGTTAAAGCCCACACAACTCTCAAGCCTAAACCAAAAACTTAGAATAAAAATGGGTATATACATATGGTACCTTGCTCATTATCTGTTCTGGTATTTATAGGCTCAACTCCAGAATAAACAAACAATATAGATGGACTGATGTGACCAAGAGAAATGACCAGAAGAAAAATGGGGATATTTGGAGCAAAGAGGACCGGTGATGCCGGGTTTTTGGGGAGTTTCGCCGGTCTTGGTCGGGGCATTGGGGCTCGTATTGGTGAGGTAGTCTTGTGTGCTCTCTACTATCTTTCTGGTGCTGTTTGATTTCTTTTTAAAAATCAGGTTTTCACTCAAAGATTTGGAGGGAAACTTGATGCTTTATATCACATCAATACTTTTTGCAATTATCACATACTCACCCACTTGTGCCCACTTGCACAACATGTTGTGCCATGGCAGCCCCCACCATGGTCCAAGGATCAAAAGAGCTATGTGCACACTTGTATTGTGTTGGACCAAAATTGTGTACACAAGTTTATTGCAAAAGAGCTCTTTGAATATCGGTCGGTTTTCTGTTCTGATTGCAGTGACGGCTCCCAAACGCTATATCCATGATATTGAGTGTGTTTCCAGTATTTTATCACGACTACCTGTAATCTGTAATTACTGAGAAGGCACTGGTTAATAGTACCGATATATAACAAAATAGATAATGAATGAGTGGTATTAAAATGCAGTTTTCTATGATGAACAAATACCCCTAAACTTATCTTTTGCTCGTCCCGAGCAAAACAAAATCCTAACCTCACTTTCGCAGGGAACGCGATTGCACTGAGCACGTGCAACAAGCCGTTAAACCTCTAGGTGTCTCTAGTAGGAGTGTTGTCTTTTGAGGGTTTTCAGCGGATTGCACCCACAAAATCCAGTCAAGTTAGCATCGTGAAGAACCGTTGATTCTAATCTTAAGGTTAAGAATCAAAACTAGAAGTTCTATTATTCAAGTTAGAAACGTCCAACCCTATTTTTCACTCCTCACAAATTATTTAACTTAAGTTAATACACGTCTTTATGCGGTTGTGCGAATAGTGTCCATAAGTTTTCAAGAACTTGGTTAGGGTCATCATGTCGTAAATATGGACTAGGATAGACATTTAAAGGATCACACGAGTTTGAAAGGAGTTAAGATTTTCTCAAGTTTCGTTCTCCAGTTAGATTTCAAGTCAAAATTTATATCATTTTTAACAGAGAACCTAAGTCTTATTTTTCACCCCTACCTTTCACCTATTGTTGTTCATACACACCTTCGTGATAGTGCACCATGTCTTTATAAATATAAACCTTCATATCTCCATGGGAAAAAAATGTTTTATAATCAAAAACTCTTCTTCGCCATGATTATTCTCCCACAAAGAACCGTGAGGACTTTTAACTTAGAGAGAACACTTGCTTAGCTTGTTTTAGTTGGCGATTGGAAACTTAGCGGGTTTTGGGTCAATGACTCCCAAACCATATAGTTTTAGGGTATTAGGTGTGGAGACACCCTAAGGACTTAATTACCTAAGTTACCAAGGCCAAAAAACAAAAGACTCATTTTGTTACGCTTAAAATATTCTGAAAGCAGTGAAAACGGAGATATAGCCAGTTTTTCTTTTAATTCCCGAAGACATGTACATGTGGATAAGGTATATAATCACTCCAACAAGGTTCCAGATGGGTTATTTTTCAGACTTATAGCTTCTATTAAAACCTTAATAATATCTTTCATATCCACTTCACCTTGTGAACTAATCTTGATATTACTTAATTCAGAATAAACCTGTTTGATCCTAAAGATGCTTATCAATTTTCAAAAAATTTGAAGACATGTCAGACATTCATCCAATTCTCAAAAACATATTACACGTGTAAAGTGATATAAAAGACGTATATTAGCTACGGCTAAACTTAAAGGAGGATTATCTTTCGGATTTTCAATCTCTCGAAAAGGATTTAGTTGCTTCTATCTTATCAACCTAACCGTCAGACTTTGAGTCTAAGTTCCCCCGCTAGCTAACATGACAAAAAAGTTTTTATGTTTTTGGAAAAAAATTCAAATTTTTATGGGTATTTTAATATGTATGCAATACAGAATATACACATGATGCAGCAAAATAAACGCAGAGCTCACCCCCAAACCTGAGTTTTACGATGTCCTCATCGTTGCCCCCGTCTCCGGTAGCTAGACTTAGACATCAGGGTGAGAGTTTTTATTCAAAGAAAAAGAAAAAACCTAAGACTAATTACAGTATATACAAGTTCAAAGATTGGGTTAGTCCAGAAATTAATACCATCCATTTAAAAAATTTGTCTATATAATGCAAGGGCTGGTAAAAGAATATGTATATAACAAAGAAAAAGAAAAAGAAAATGTATATATTAGATATTAGTGAAGGGCATGGATGTGTAAAAGTAGGGATCAGAAGACATTGAAGATGAAGATAAAGTTTTGAAGAGATCAAAGAATTGTTGCCCGAATGAATTGTATGTTTAAAAATCATGTATTGAGTTTCGAGGTCAAGTTCGTTTAAAAACTGGAGTTCATCCGCAAAAAGTTCGGCAAAAGAAAGGTTGTTAGGATGTTCCCAAATTGATCCTGACTCAGACTCACCAAGAATATCAAATTCATCAGCAAATATCTCCTCAAAACTAGACATGAAAGAATTTTTTTCAAGGCTATCTTCCTCCCTATAATCCTGCACAATCCTACTCTTGTTGCTACAGCTCACTATTCCCAAAACGAGTTCTCCTTCTTCACATTCATATCTGGGTAGGTTCATGTCATCTAAAAAAGTAGGTTCCCAAAATAACGTTTCTTCCGAAACAATATCAATAGGTGATACAAAAATTATGGGTTCCTGATCCTTGATTTCCTCTAACAATCTATCGCAACCATACCCATAAAATTCATAAGCTCCCTCTTCTAGAATTGGAGCGCGACAATCAGTCAATGTAAGAATTTCCTCTTTAAGTAGGATATTGGTTAATTCAACCTCAAGATTATAAGTGACAAGAGGCCCAAAAGGTACCTGAAGGCTAGTGTTAGACAGACTCAGAGGGTTTTCTTGTTTGTCCAGATAACACTGAGTCAACTCAATCATATCATCATCTATGAAATCATCAAAATTTGTTTGATCGTTTATCTCACTCAGGTGACTTCCTAGATGACAGACATTGACATTATTAGGTTACGATTAACAGTGTTCACTCCCTAGAATCCTCACAGCTAAATGTTTTGCTTGTTCCTCGATTCTAACTAATGATTGAGCTTGAGCAAGAAACAATTGTTCATATTGTTGTATGAACAGGGCTAGCGTCGCAGCTGTTTGATTCTCGACCGCAGTCATCACTTCAATACCCTTCTCTAAAGCGGTCAACCTAGCATCCATCTCACTATCATACCCTAATGATGGGTCAGTTGTTTCAGGAAGGGAGGGTTGTGACGGTGGTGATGCTAAAGTTGTTACCCTGTCAACCTCTTTCATTAAATTTTCAATCATTTGTTCTATATTTGAAGTGGGACTGGGTTCAAGAGTGTTAGGTAGGTGACCGCTGTCAAAACTCTGGGACGGTTGGTCACCCCCTAAGAAAGGATAGTTTTCATGAATATGGGAGGAATCTTGGAAATTTGCACGAACAAATTGGGAATGGGTATAAACAAAAGAATAAGGACCGTGAAAAATTGAATCGAACTGTATATCACCCATATTAACAAGAATTCACAAAATCAAAAAAACAAAGAATATCGCACCCCTAGCAGTCTATGTTCACTACTACAAATAAGGGTTGCCCCTACGGATTTATCCGTAAGAGCAAACCACTGCCCCTACGGATATGTCCGTAGGGGCAAGAAAATACCCTGTAGGTACAAACGCCGTAGGTGCAAGTCGAAGCCTTGAACATGCCTCTACGGACTAAAAATTGCCCCTACGGAGTTATGTGTAGGTCCGGTTTTCCCTACGGATTAGGCCGTAGGGACAAAAAATTTATTTTATTTACGGTTTTATAAAATAGATTAGGTATACCTACGGACTTATCCGTAGGGCCAAGTAGTTGCCCCTACGGATAGGTGCGTAGGTATATATCCGTAGGGACAAAATATCAGGTATCCTGATATTTTGCCCCTACGGATACGTGTGTAGGGGCATATGTTTGCCCCTACGGATATATTCGTAGGGGCATTCGTAACCCTTAATACAGAGATCATAGGGGCAAAATATCAGGTATCCTGATATTTTGCCCCTACGAATAAATCTGTAGGTACATTGTTGGGCCCTACGGATTAATCCGTAGGGGCAATGGTGGGCCCTACGTTTAAATCCGTAGGTACATATTATCAGGTTTTTTTTTAAAAAAGGGGCTGCCTATTTTTTTCTCGCCCTGTAAACAATAATATATAAATCGATCATATATAAAATTAATCATCACGCAGAACATATATCGCAGTATTCATAATCACATCTCACGCATAATATACAAAAGAAACCAACAAGCAAAATATGATATCAATATAAACACGCAAACACCACCAATATCAATATCGTCCAAAATGTAGTACAATATGTATCATATAAATAAATACATGTTTAAAATATAAGAATCAAAAAGCTACCCTAACTCGGTCCAGCTCCACCTCTGATAAACGCCAGAATCTGGCACGCCTGCTCCTCGGTCAATAAATCATGCAATGCGGAGCGTGTGGGAGTCTGAGCGGGCTGTGGAGCTGGCGATGTGATCTGCGCAGCCGCCGTTGAGGTAGTGGCTTGCGGAGCCGCGGCTGCGGGAGTCTGAGCGGGCGGTGGAGCTATAGGAGCTGTCTGCGGAACCGCAGCCGATGTAGTGGCTTGTGGAGCCGCAGCCGAAGGAGATGCATGTGGAGACTCGGCCGATGTACCCTATCGCGTCTGGACCTACGTGTGTAATAAGCAAGTAAGAACTGTGTATTATTCGAATTCGTATCATTATCAAGTTATTTCGAAACCCCAATCTATGTATACTTAAGGACTTAGGACTCGTTTGGATATCTAGTTTGGAAAACCGTAGTTTATTTTAATTAGATATGTATGTATGATTAATCAAAGCTAAGTCAACAACCAAATAAGCTCAGGCTACGTACTAATATTGGATATGTTTCTATCTATAATATGATATAATATTTTACTATTAAGTAGTATACATACCAGCATCTCCTTCAACTCCTGAACGGTGGCCTTCAAGCTCTCCAGTTCCTGCTGGAGACGGAGGAAGTAACCGCCGGGGTGGAGTCCAACCTCATATGGGCCCTGCTAGGGCCCAGTCCCTGGACTCTCTCCTAACCTCCTTGGTGCCCTCCGTGTGCGGCGTCCAGGACTGGGGTCAGCAGCATCGGATCGCTCTGTCCGGTAAAATCGATCCCCGATGCCTCAGCCTGCTCAACCACCCGCTCCTACACCCACATTAACCAGTAAAATATCAGTATATCATTTAAATTTGAACCTTTCAAAACTAAAATTTCAAATAGGGGTTGAATAAATATTAACACTTACACAATACTCCTGGGTAGCGATGTCGGGGTATCGAAGCTCGTCCGTGGCGGGATCTGTCGAGGTGCCGTGGATGGCAAGATATGCGGACAGCACGCTCGGTGTACCACCTTGCGCTAGCGTCTGAGCTCTCTGCAATATTAGAAAATAACTCTTAATATTAGATATATTAGAAAATAACTCTTAATATTGCATTATATCACAAAGGCCGGTCTATTGTAATTTACCGATAACTCCATGGCTCGAGTAATATTCCTCGAGCCACCTATATAAGTGGGGTGACCCCTCTTCGCCGACTTCCTATTCTCTATATTTTGAGCGGCATGTTTCTGCACAACACATTTTTAGGGTTCCTAGGCACATTCAAGAGGTTCCACAAGGCAACAACCATGCCAAACAAAAATTTTCCGGTGCCGAGAAACCCTAATATAGATCGTTAACTAGAGGATAGGCGAAAGAACATGCAAGCGAACGACTTTGCTACCAAGTGAAAGGGATTACAACCTTTGTAGATCCGGTCCTCCACTTCTTTAGCTCCGTGTTGACGTTCCTCCGCTGCGATCATCGGGTCCCGGACTCTAGCGATGGTTTCGTCGGAGAAATGATTGGGCTAGGTCATTGACTTCGAGGCCGAAGATGATCTACGTCGGGGAGACTCAAACTCAAGCTATTCCTTCTCTCAATTGAAAACTTTGTGAAGAGAACACCCTATACTACATGGCAAGTGGTAGAGGATGAAGAAATAGGAAGTGAGTTCTCTTTAGAATTGGATTTCTCACTCTTTTTACCATGGCACCATTGGAGCTCTCAAGCTTTTATGAGCTTGATGAAGATGAAGATGAAGAAAGAATCATATCCATTAAAAGAATAATATGAACACTTATCCTTTTAATCATGGCACCATGGTTGAGTTAAGACCTCATGCTTAACTCATGTAGAGAATTAACCACAGCATAAGGTTAAGGGTTGGGTTAGCTAATATCTTAAGCAAATGACAAAGAGAGTTGACTTTGTCAATGTTTATCAAGCTTCATGAAGCTTGATAACTTTGACCAAAGTCACACTCTTTTGTTATATGCTTAGGAAAATAGTAAACCCTAATCTAACCTTGATTTGGTTCAAGTCTCATACACACAACTTGTTTGTATCATCAAGCATGATACAAACATGTACACTTGCATATATCACATATAAACAATGTGCACATTCAAGTGAGAAAATCAATCTTAAATGAACCAATACTAGTTAATGTAAAGTAATATATCAAATATATAATTATACATTAAATCATTAAATCAACACTTGATTTAACGATCCGGTCATATCGCATATAACCGACTAATATCAATAGTAACAACTTATCGAATCAACACTTGATCCGATAACCCGGCTATATCGCATACAACCGATCAATGTCACAAATCGCGAGAATAAAATACAGTATCACATACTCGCATTATTCTCGGTCCCGCACATATCTCATATGCGCTCCTATTTCGTTTCACTTGAGCCAAGAAACCACTGTGTAGGACTCTAAAGACTCGTCAATACGCCGGCAGCAGGTGATGATCATATCAAACACCCACAAGCCGCAAGCGGTCTGCTAAACGTAACGGCCACCCGGGTATTGAACGATCAGAAGATCAACGAGCAAGCCCGCTCACACTCCGGTGAATCCAACCAGTAACACTTACCGTACAGTCTGGTCTGATCGTCTGATATGTCGCATATCTTGCCTAGGGGTGGTAAACATCAGACCCCAGTAGCTCGATAAGTCGTGTCGATATGAGGTTTATAACAGTTCAAGAAACTACTGGTAACACTTACCAGTAAATCTCAGCAACCCTGGCTAGGGATTTCCGGTTATAGCCAATCGAACACAGCGCAACATCAACTCCCTATACCGGGAGAGACGAATCCCCTCCTTTCGCTCATTGCCTCTATGTGATTCGGGACTGAACCCAAAAACCACCGTTTTGCACGCCCTCTTGGACGTAGTTAGGTGGAAATCAAAGCACAGTGGGAATCCCACAAGACTCTATGACGATCTCGGGTCTACAGACTAACCTGTACCAGTGTCACCAGAGAACTACCATCTGACGTAAGGTATAATACCATCTGGGAGTTCTCGGCGAGTCCGTCCAGTGTACCCAGTCTCCACTGAGCACCCGTATATCATCTCTGATGTCAAACACCAATGGATATGGGATCATCCATCGCCCATCTGTATGGGTCGAGAAGGTATACGCTAGTCTACTCTGGTATATCGATGCCCCGTCTCGATACACCCACGACTAGGGACCTTGAAGGATGTACTTATAGACTACCATGTCCCCACTAGTATGATCTGCATCATAGTCCAGGTAGTCAAGTACACATCCTAAGGGCTTTACCAACATATAACAGAGAGACAATCAGTGTACACGTTAAGGTAAAGAGCAACAAGATAGCATACTATCATGACGAGCAAGAAAGTCCTCCCTATATATGTCCAAGCATCCACTACAATATACATCCTATGTATAGTAATGGCCTCTAGGGCATACATATAACTAACAATCTCCCACTTGCACTAGGGCCATCTGTAGCAGTGGTTGTAGTATCTCATACTCAACCATCCCATAATAGTCTCTCTCTGGAAAAAGGCCTTTGTGAGTGGATCCGCCGTGTTGTCCTCTGAGTCTGCTCTCCTAACCTCGATCCCCTGGAGATCAACCATCTCCACGATCAGGTGACACTGCCTTATTATATGTCTGGATCACTGATGGGACGGGCGTTCCTTAGCATAAGCCACAACTCCATTGTCACACAATAGGAGGAACGAAGTTCATCTCATGAACTAATATACATCCAGACTGCCTCTTTGGTAGCATCTTAAGTAGCGATGTATCCAGCCTTTATCGTCTAGTATGTCACGGTATCTAGCTTGGAACTCTTCCAACGTACCGTCCCTTCTCTGAGGGTAAAGACAATGCCTGTGACTGACATTCAGTCCTCCTTATCATCCTGGACCCTTTCTAGTGATTCTCCCCAGTATCAATTGATACCATCTCACTACATCTAGTGAGTTATCCTAACATCCAATCAGATCTATCTCATAGATCCAAAACCCAGGATTTAGGAGGTATCACTTTGATCCTTTATGGAGAATCATTGTGATAAGCGGAGATTGACCGAGCGTAGCATAGGAAACTTCTTTCTTATCAAGAGTATGTCATTCACGTACTCTACGAGGATCACCACCATACTCCCTACTACCCTTTTGTTTATACAAGGTTCATCTACCATTGATGATGTCAAACTCTTTGACTAACACATCAAAACAGACGTTCCAACTCCGCGATGCCTGCTTTATCACATAAAACATCTTGCTCGCGTTTTCCGCTGCTCCCACGGTCTACGAGGCCCTCTGGCTGTGTACTTATAGATGCACTCTTCTAAAACATCACTTAGAAAAGCAGTCATGGCACCCAACCGCCAGATATCGTAGTCATGGTATGTAGCCGTGGCAAGTAGGATCTGGATGGACTTAAGCATAGCTACTTAGAAAAGGTTTCATCATAATCCATACCTGGTCAATGATGCAAACTTTTAACAAGCCTAGCTTTGAAAGTCTCAATTTTTCCATGTACACCAAGTAATCTTCTCAAGATATACTTGCTTCTGATGGGGATTTAACCCTTTAGATATAGCATCCAAAGTCCATACTTTATTGGGGTTCATGGATTCCATCTCAGATTGCTAAGCATCCAGCCATTCTTACAGAGTCCCACTCCTGATGGCCAGCTCGAAACTAGTTGGGTCATCATCTCATGATGCAATCCTCGCTCCCACTGTCATAGAGAAACCGAAGTATCTCTCAGGTGGGTGAGGAACCCTGCTAGATCGGCAGAGAGGCTGAGGTTCGTTGGTTACTATTGAATCCTTCGGTTCTACCAAATCATCTGCTATAGTTTGTAAAGCTGGAACCTTTCCAGTTCTACATAACAGACCTTGCCTCGAGCTTGTCCGGATTTTGCTTTTAGACATAGTCCGGACAACCCCAACCCCAAATCTTAACCAACTTAAGATATAGGCTCTTCCCTTTCCATATCATATATGAAGTGGTAGGCAACTGATTTGATTTGAACCCTATTCAGTAGGTATGCAGCTTCTCAAGTGGATAACTCCGAAAAGGAAATAGGAAACTCAGTAGTACTCATCATAGAGCACACCATATCACATAGGGTGCTATTGCTCTGCCCCGATATACCATCGTGCTATGGTGTATACGGAGGAGTAATGCTGAGAGAGAATCTCATTCTCCTTTAGAATGGTCCAGGATTTCCGTGCTCAAGTATTCTCCTCCCTGATCTTATCATAGGACATAATACTTATACCCGGTTTTTGGTTCTCTACTTCTAACTTATATTCTGTGAATATCTCAAAAGCTTCGGACTTGTGTTTCAACAGGAACATATGTCTGAATCTTGAGAGATCATCAGAGAATGTAATGAAGTACAAAGAACCGGTCCTGGCATGTGTAGACAGGGGACCTACATACATCAACATGTATCATCCCAAGAGTTTACTAACTCTTTCTCTGTTTCCAATAAACAGAGCTATGGTCATCTTATCTCTGTGACATGACTGGCAAGTTTCACAAGATGTAAATTCAAACTAATTTAAATATGCATCCAAATGTAACTTCAGCTAGTCGGGTCGCATTGATATGACCTAGTCTACAATACCTCAAGAAGGATCCGTTCATTTCTGAACTCTTCCTCTTGTGTGTGTTCCGTATACTAAGAACTGTAGTTTGATTTAGAACATCAATGCTTTTAGATAACGTGCCTGAACCGATCAACTTTTGATATAGGAAATGTTCAAAATATTATCCAATAATACAAAATTTTATCATTTCTTTACTAATAAAGAGACTGATATGATTTTGTATATCAGGTTCGGTATCTAATAACATTCGTTCAGAATCAATGTACTGGTAACACAGAGTGACAGTGACCAACAGACTTAGCTGCAACACTTGCACCATTTTCTGTCTCATGAAACTTATCACCCGTTCTCAGTTCTCTACCTATCTGTAGCCCATGTAACAAATTACATATACGGGATCCTGATCCGGTATCAAATACCCAGGACGTAAAGGATACTGAGAAACAGTTCTTTATAACGAACACACCCGAAGATGATGCATCAACATGCACTTTCTTCGTTTGGGTGGCACGGAAAATCTGGTATTCCCCAAAATCCTGCTCTGTCTTATAACATTTATAAGTTGGAGCGGGACCAACGTTCCTCAGCTCAGTATAACAAGCGGGTTCGGTCAATACATCAGTATTATTATCTTGATTAAGGCGTGATAAGGTCGCTACCTGGAGAGAGAGAGAAGAAAACACTCAGCGTATGCTCTTGCAAGATCAGATTGGTTATTATTTTATCTAATCAGGATGGCTCCCACTGTTTTTTATCAAATCTTCCTTCAAACCCTAAAAGGAAAGACTAGCCGGGATTAATTACACACTACAAGTTCGCCAATCTTTCAGCCAGGCCAGTGTCGGTACTTTGAGGGAGGTTCCCCGTGCTTTCGCACGGACCTAATTACAGTAAACATCGTTTTCCCATAGGCGTAACCCCGTTGACACCTTTCTAGACACCTACTAGATCGGCTAATTGTAATGTGTAAAACTCTCCCAGGAGTAACAATTACTCGCAGTGGGTACCGGGATCCAACTATCTCATAGAAGGTATGCAATCTCATTGCAAATTTCAACACTTGAAATTCCCGATAATTTTGCCCCTAACCTCCTATGACCTTGACAAAGGCCAACAAACCATAGGGTGCTAGTCAAGTTCAACCCGTCATTTCCTGATTGAATTAAACCCACCCGCATGACCCTTGACAAAGGCCAACAAGGTCGCATGACTACCCTAACCCAATCTGCATCATATGCATAAGCAGATAAGCACCAGTCAGCTACCGCACACTACGCCTTGACAAAGGCCAACAAACGCAGCACGAATACTAACTACTACTTATCTGAAATGACGGAGGGCTACGACAGGTTTTTCAGAAAACCTATTGCGTAATGAACTTGATATCGTTGTAGAATCGAATGAATTTAAAATGGAGTGTTTTTTAGGCTTTTCTAGTTTTGCTAAAGGAGTCACTCCCGGTGAAGGGATCGTCGGCCCTTTCCTCATCGAATAAGGTGCAGGATATATCATATATACCACTATGCAAAGCAAAAACTATAAAAGCAATCAAAAGACAAACCGAGGGGTGTAGCATCTGCCAGTTATTGCTAAAGGGGTCACTCCCGGTGAAGGGATCTCGGCCCTTTCCTTATCGAATAAGGTGCAGGATGTTCTACAAGGAACACCGCGATGCAAAGCAAGAACTGTAGCTACCTGTTTTTGAAAATTCGATTCCACAACATCTTTTAGGTTTCTTTTCTTTCATTAATCACATTAATGAAGTCCCATCATTTAAGTACCTAAACATCACAGATAAATACGACGTACACTTATGCCATCCGCATTCGCCTCGATGTCCCCTCGTGCACCGTTAGGTTAGGTAACTAACGGCAGAGCGGGGCAGGGCTAGCACGGGTGTAAAATATAAGTAACGTCTATATAATATATCATATATACTATATACAGTATTTATCACAGAACATCAAATGATCACATCACAGATATCGCGGCAGAAGAATCATATGAAATATTGGATATACTAGGACGTCCGTGTTTTTAATACGAGCCAGTATAAAACACGGATTCCACGGTCGCGATGAATAGCCAAACCCACACCCCTAGACCCCTACGAGAGCGGCAAGCAACCCCACCAATTCTAGAGTTAGGAGACCCGGACTCGACTCCTCGAGTTGGTCTCCCACTGGACTCCAGAACCCGGTTACTTGTGCCCTCCTCCTTGGGTCTATCCTAGTGCGGAAAAGTAAATAATATACAAATGGTGACATCTTCCGCTACCTGGAAGTGCCCCAATAAAAGAATATTACATACAATTAATTTTACATGAATGAAAATAAAAACTCTCATCTCACATAAAACCCCCGGCTATTCAAAACGCGACGATCCAATATAACATATCCAGCAACACATAACATCACATGTCATCAACGTAAGTAAATGTGCGCATCCCAATTGTCGTTGACATATAGCAACGAAACCGGCGATATCACATATTACACTTACGGTCGCAGAAAAGAAAGTGTAAAACTACAACAGTTGGAATCCGCAATGTCCTCAGACATCGCATGCCTGACCAAATGAATTCCTTAGACATCACATGCCTAACAATTATAAACCCCGTATTTTAGTCTCATTATCGAAAACTCTTTTCAATATTAATTCGGGCAATTCAACAAGATTCCCGACATTTTGATCGAATGCTCGTCGCAAACTTTAGTAGACGGCTGCACCCCCGGATGCCGTCGATGAAGTGCACTAAGGCGGAACACCATTGCCGCGAGCACCCGAACGGATGCTTTTGGCGATGGGGTTCTCCTACAGTCACTTGGTCGGGGCTATGGGGCATGGCTGTCTATTAAGTTTACCCGGCGAGTATCCGCGTACACCACGTGATTGCGACGGACTTTTGATCACATCAAAATTCCGTGGCAACCGATCAATTGAGACTAAAATGCTGTGTTTATAACATCCAAATTAATTATCTCATAACTACTTGTGGATTCCAAATATTGTATCACATTCCAGATAAATAGAAAATGTTAAACTTTCCGATCGAACAATCAAACACCCAAGTTTTCCCTAAACAGCTCAACTCTTGAAACAAGTTCAAAAACATCCACTTCATGCCACAGTACCAACGGTCCAGCCGTAGAAAGGTCAAGCCAACGCCTCACATGTGGCACGCCGTACTGCCCCAAACCCTAAGGTTCAAAGGGCGGTTCAAGACGGTCACATAATCAAGTTAAGATTTGTTGTCTTCTAGAGGGTCCATCGCGTTACTTGCACTACTTAGAACATTCTTAAACCACGGAAAGATCCAACACTTGGAAATTTCCCGACAGGGAAAAAAGTGGGTATTTATATCCGGTCGAACTTTTTAACATGTTCTAAAAATATCCGGAAATCATAACAAAATTAAATTCTCTGATCGAATCGACGATTACAAAATAAACCCCCAGAAAACTCAACACTTGAGTCAGGTTAAAAATACCCATAAAATTCAAATCACAGATACAAGAATTACTGTGCAAACAGAATGTCATAATCACACTATACGGCCGCGGATCCGTGGCCCAAGCAGGGTAGGCCGCAGTTCCGCGGCGAAATATTGGGATTAGGTCATCGAATTTCACAGTAATTCTAATAAAACCCTGCTGAATTTTTTAGATATTTTTAATTTGGAAAAATCCCAGATTTTAAAAAATGTACAGAGAGGGGTGTATTTTGCGGTATTCGGGTTCGATCGGGGTTTTAACTTCGTTAACACATCGTCTAATGCTCTAGCTAGGCTCTGATACCACTGTAGGGTTCTTAGGCACACTCAAGAGGTTCCACAAGGCATCAACCATGCCAAACAAAAATTTTCCGGTGCCGAGAAACCCTAATATAGATCGTTAACTAGAGGATAGGCGAAAGAACATGCAAGCAAACGACTTTGCTACTAAGTGAAAGGGATTACAACCTTTGTAGATCCGGTCCTCCACTTCTTTAGCTCCGTGTTGACGTTCCTCCGCTGCGATCATCGGGTTCCGGACTCTAGCGATGGTTTCGTCGGAGAAATAATTGGGCTAGGTCATTGACTTCGAGGCCGAAGATGATCTATGTCGGGGAGACTCAAACTCAAGCTATTCCTTCACTCGGTCGAAAACTTTGTGAAGAGAGCACCCTATACTACATGGAAAGTGGTAGAGGATGAAGAAATAGGAAGTGGGTTCACTTTAGAATTGTATTTCTTACTCTTTTTACCATGGCACCATTGGAGCTCTCAAGCTTTTGTGAACTTGATAAAGATGAAGAAGAAGAAAGAATCATATCCATTAAAAGAATAATATGAACACTTATCCTTTTAATCATGGCACCATGGTTGAGTTAAGCTCTCATGCTTAACTCATGTAGAGAATTAACTATAGCATAAGGTTAAGGGTTGGGTTAGCTAATATCTTAAGCAAATGACAAAGAGAGTTGACTTTGTCAATGTTTATCAAGCTTCATGAAGCTTGATAACTTTGACCAAAGTCACACTCTTTTGTTATATGCTTAGGAAAATAGTAAACCCTAATCTAACCTTGATTTGGTTCAAGTCTCATACACACAACTTATTTGTATCATCAAGCATGATACAAACATGTACACTTGCATATATCACATATAAAAAATGTGCACATTCAAGTGAGAAAATCAATCTTAAATGAACCAATACTAGTTAATGTAAAGTAATATATCAAATATATAATTATACATTAAATCATTAAATCAATACTTGATTTAACGATCCGGTCATATCGCATATAACCGACTAATATCAATAGTAACAACTTATCGAATCAACACTTGATCCGATAACCCGGCTATATCGCATACAACCGATCAATGTCACAAATCACGAGAATAGAATACAGTATCACATACTCGAATTATTCTCGGTCCCGCACATATCTCATATGCACTCCTATTTCGTTTCACATACTCGCATTATTCTCGGTCCCGCACATATCTCATATGCACTCCTATTTCGTTTCGCTTGAGCCAGGAAACCTCTGTGTAGGACTCTGAAGACTCGTCAATACGCCGGCAGCAGGTGATGATCATATCAAACACCCACAAGCCGCAAGCGGTCTGCTAAACGTAACGGCCACCCGGGTATTGAGCGATCAGAAGATCGACGAGCAAGCCCGCTCACACTCCTGTGAATCTAACCAGTAACATTTACCGTATAGTCCGGTCTGATCGTCTGATATGTCGCATATCTTGCCTAGGGGTGGTAAACGTCAGACCCCAGTAGCTCGATATGAGGTCTATAACAGTTTGAGAAACTACTGGTAACATTTACCAGTAAATCTCAGCAATCCTGGCCAGGGATTTCCGGTTATAGCCACTCGAACACAGCGCAATATCAACTCCCTATACCGGGAGAGACGAATCCCCTCCTATCGCTCATTGCCTCCATGTGATTCGGGACTGTACCCAAAAACCACCGTTTTGCACGCCCTCTTGGACGTGGTAAGGTGGAAATCAAAGCACAGTGGGAATCACACAAGACTCTATGACGATCTCGGGTCTACAGACTAACCTGTACCAGTGTCACCAGAGAACTGCCATCTGACGTAAGGTATAATACCATCTTGGAGTTCTCGGCGAGTCCGTCCAGTGTACCCAGTCTCTACTGAGCACCCGTATATCATCTCTGATGTCAAACACCAATGGATATGGGATCATCCATCGCCCATCTGTATGGGTCGAGAAGGTATACGCTAGTCTACTCTGGTATATCGATGCCCCGTCTCGATACACCCATGACTAGGGACCTTGAAGGATGTACTTATAGACTACCATGTCCCCACTAGTATGATCTGCATCATAGTCCAGGTAGTCAAGTACACATCCTAAGGGCTTTACCAACATGTAACAGAGAGATAATCAGTGTACACGTTAAGGTAAAGAGTAACCAGATAGCATACTATCATGTCGAGCAAGAAAGTCCTCTCTATATATGTCCAAGCATCCACTACAATATACATCCTATGTATAGTAATGGCCTCTAGGGCATACATATAACTAACAACATTCACATTTAGTTTTCTAATTAAGGAACACAAAAAAATAAATTATATATAAAACAATGAATTACATTTAAAATATATACATGTTTGCGTTGAGAGTCGAAATATTCGCACAATAGAGGCCATGTCTCTACGTCGACTCTCGCAAAGGCCGGAGTAGATAGGAGGGCCGCTCTCTCTGCCTCGGGGGTCGCCATCCATAGGGAGTAGCAGTCAGCCTTCAGCTCATTCCTGTTGTATTGGACCTTGGTCTGCATGTTCTTCATCAGGCCATTGTACAGAGCATGAAGGTCGAGCAACCTCCCAGGGTGATCAGGGTCGGGTACAGGCTGAAAATCGTAATCCAACTGAAAATAAAAAAAAATATTGTTATTAGATTGCAAGTGTTAATAATAAATATATTGGATAAATCAAATGAAAATATATATTAATGCCCGAGCCTGATCAAAGAAGAGGGCGAATGAGCACCGGTGCTGGTCGCCCCACTCAACGTGAAGCGGATAGTTCTTCACGAGCCGACTCTCATACCCCATATACCGGCCGAACCTCTCGGCATGATCGCTGGTATAGCGATAATCAGGGGTAAAAAAGAGGGGGAATGCTGCCTCCCCCTTAGCTCTGTCAGGCTTCAGCCTGTGGGACTGATTCGGGCCTCGATTCCCCCTCTGGGGATGGGGAGGCCCTGCGTCTGCAAGAAATATCAAGACAATCAATATTAAGACAAAGTTGTATTAAGAAATCAAGGTTAAATGAAAATTGAAGTGTGATATATACCTCCGGTGACTAAAGCACGAGCCTGGGCCCGGGCAGCAGCACGAGCGGGACAATAGTTCCTCCGGTGAGGAACAGCGGGTGTCCCGGATGCGGACGCATCCCCTCCAACTAGAAAATAAACATTGAAGTGGCAGGAGTTCATGAAGTTCATATTTATTCTATAGAGAATATGTAAAATGAATAAATATTTTATATTTATTCATACTAACCTACAAACGATGCGGAGGGTACGGAAGTGGCAAGAGTGGCCCCTGCGTCAGATGTGGACGCACCACTTATAATTAGACAATTAAAAATAGATTATATAAGTAATTGCAAAAAGAATGTGTAGATCAATAATATAACATTCTAAATCAATATGCATGCACTATAGGATATATAAACATACCCGCAGGTGCGGTGGTGTCACCACCTACAGCTAGACAATAAAAAAAATTACTATCTAAGTAAGAGCAAAAGGAATGTGTGTATATTTATGATATAGCATTCTAAATCAATATACATGCACTATATGATATATAAACATACCTGGAGGTGCGGAAGTGGCCTCTGTCCCTGATGTGGACGCATCACCAACAACTAGACAATCAAACATTGACAATATAAGTAATTTTGACATGAATAGGCATGAATATCTATAATATTACATTCAAAATGGATATGCGTGAAATATACCTGGAGGTGTGGCAAAGTCCACACAGAAGAAGGCATCCGAAGGGGTCTCCGATCTGGGTGCAAGACCGGCCCTCTAAAGCTCCCTACGCAGCTCTCCGGGTCGCAGAACCGCTCTACCTCTGCCTCTGCCTCGGCCGGTGCCGCGGCTGGAGCTCCCGCCGCCCCTCACTGCTCCCGTCATCGTCATCAAATCTAGATAAACGGTTCGTGGACGCATTAGACAATCATTACAAGTATTGACTATATATGTATAGATCGTAAAATGTGAAGTAATAATATAACAGCCCGTCCTTCGAAACAGGCGGTCGGAGCACTCTAAGCCTTCTCTCTTCTTCATCCTCATCGCTGTCCTCGAATTCTGGGACATCGTAGACATCCCTGGGTTTCCAACGGCATATGACACTCCATCCCGGATGCTTCAAACACTGTGAGTAGTATACTTAGAACGCTTGGTTCGGAAAGATAAACGGATCTTCCTGACCGTAAAATCGAAGTGTGTTCACACTGGTCAATCCATATTCATCTTTCCAAGTCCCAAGATTGCTTCTCCACTTATCCGTATCGGTTCGCGTATCCTACCAAGTACACTGGAATATATAAAAGGGTTCTGATCGTCCAGGATAGTGGATGCCGAGTATACAATTTAAGTACCCATAATAAATCACACCGTCCGATCCTACCGTCGCAATCCCACTATTCTGAGTGGTTATAGATGTTTCTATGTGCTTAACTTTGAATTTGTATCCAAGAACACCGAATCCTTTATAATATGCAACCTCCATACTAGGAAATTGAGCTAAACATCTTGCATCACTCTCAAATGATGCAGACAAGTTCGGATCGTGGATCTAACAAAACAAATTTTACGACAAATACATAACGATATAAGTTTAGATTAAAACTTATAGCAATAACATGTTATTCGAGTAACTTACATGATCTATGACCCAATCACAAAAATTATCCTGATGATATTTTTCCAATCGTTCTTCGTTCCAATCAGGATGCCCCTCACGTACCTCGTTAAAATGAATTCTGTTTTCGACAAATAATTGTGACATTAATATTATATCATTTCATATACACACAAACACAAATATAACAATTAATCCAAAAAAACTTACTCTCTAATTTGTTCAAGACATGCGCAATTAAGCAAGATAAACCGGTATATCTTGTTGATAAACACAGTTTCTACCCTCTTATAATCGGCTTTACCATATTGCCCGTCTTGAATTCTTCGAGGCCGGTTAAGTCTCGTCTCAATGTTCTCGTCCAGATAGCGAGAACAGAATGTGGTTGCTTCATCAAGAAGATAACCTTGCATGATAGAACGCTCTGGTCGATTTTTATTGCGTATGTACTTTTTAAGTGTGTAGAGGTACCTAAAGAAAATATGTTGAATAAATAAATACGGGCATACAGGATAACAATAATTTTAAAAATTGCGCGAAACGAAAAATTCCATGTACCTCTCGACGGGATCATCCATCGATATTGTACCGGTCCGGCTAACTTAGCCTCAGTTGCAAGATGAACCGTCAAGTGTATTATGATATCGAAGAATGTCGGTGGGAAAATACGCTCAAACTTGCAAAGTATCAACGCAATAGAATTTTCTAGTTTATCCAGCGTCACAACCTCCAGTGTTTTAGCATACAACTCTCTGAAAAAACAACATAGGTCGTTGATTACTAGACCAACCGATTCGGGGAGAGAAGTCCTGAGGGCTAATGGAAGAAGGTGCTCCAAGATAACATGGTGATCATGACTTTTCAGCCCATCGATCTTGCCTTTCACAATTTTTATTTTCTTGCTGAATGATCCTGAGAAACCTGTGGGAACATTCAAATCATGCAACACCTGCAGGAATCTTTTCTTCTCCGGTTGTGACATATGATAAACGGCATTGGGAAGTACAAACTTGCCTGGTTTACCCGCTACCGGTCTAGGGTGCAATTCACTTCTTATTCCCCACTCATGTAGATCCATCCGAACATTCAGGTTGTCTTTCGATTTCCCGTCTTTACAAAGAAGCAAGTTGAGTATGTGCTCTGATACTCCCTTCTCTATATGCATGACGTCCAGAAAATGACGCACTAAATTTGTTGACCAGTACGGAAGCTCGAAGAAAATGCTTAACTTGTTCCAAAATGGTGGTTTGACCTGTTTTGTCGGATCCATCCCGAAGGTCACATTATTGTAACTGTCACGACCCAAAGTTTGGCCCGTGACCGACACTTAACCACGTAACGTCTACAGGCGTAACGCGACTAAGTAAGCCGAAAACCCAGAAATCAAACCAGTAAAAGTATAGAGTGATTTAAGCATTTAATAGAACTAATTACTAAGATGTCAAGAAATCTTAAGTAGACAATCACTAAGATAACAGTATACGACGCCGTAGCGAAGAAAATGAGCAACAGGTGAGAAACATCACAGATAGAATAAACTGCAAAAGTAGAGTCGGCTCACAACGAGCTCGACACCAGAATACAAAATAATATACATCGTCCTCACAACTGGTCTCTAAGTCAATACATAAGTGGTAGATGGAGAGTACTAGATACAACAATGTACATAACTGAAAGATAACCAGATACCGTACAAAACTCACCTATTAGCAAAAGAGCTAGTACACCAACCGTAGGGGTATCTGTATCAAAAGATGCAAGGACGCAGCCTGCCGCGACTACTCCGAAGGGCAACCTGCAAACACTGTGGCACAACGGGGGTGAGTTGCCAACTCGTGAATAGAAGATAACATATAAAGGTAATCGCGAGTATGCACGTGCTACGATACTCTAACCTCTATCAACAGATAACATCTATATGATGAACTAGATGCTCAAACATGCAACAAGTGCGATCTAATAACATCTCCATGTGAAGAGCAAGAAATGTGATGATCAGGTATAGCAATGCAATCTAACAACCTCATATAGAATGAACAGGGTATGCAATGATCAGGTATAGCAATGCAATCTAACAACCCTATATAGAATGAACAGGGTATGCAATGATCAGGTATAGCAATGCAATCTAACAACCCTATATAGAATGAACAGGGTATGCAATGATCAGGTATAGCAATGCAATCTAACAACCCTATATAGAATGAACAGGGTATGCAATGATCAGGTATAGCAATGCAATCTAACAACCCTATATAGAATGAACAGGGTATGCAATGATCAGGTATAGCAATGCAATCTAACAACCCTATATAGAATGAACAGGGTATGCAATGATCAGGTATAGCAATGTGTACTATATCAGGTATAATAGATACAGGATGAGATATCAATTACTACATACTGAGCATGGGAAATATAACATATACACGGAATGTCATCGTGGAAAGTAAAATCGGTACCCATCAATGTACTCAAATCCCAATACTACTCAGGCATCGTCATCCTCCTCGGTCCTCCAAATCCTGTAAATCTCATATAATCGTGAGTGCCCAACATCGGCACCCAAATATCAAGAAATACTCGTGCCAAGCATCGACATGCAAATCCTCCTGTATGGGGCATCCGTCAGTATGGATCAGCCCACGGGCTCTATCTGCGGTATCGGTCCTCGGCCCCGGCGGTACGAGTCGTCCCGTATCCATCCATCGTCTCTGGTCGGTATCCTCCGGATAACCGCCAGGTTCAACCAATCATCGGTAAGTAGTAGTCCCTCTGCCAGGCTCACCATCTACTACACAGCGAAACCGTTCTCGCCACGGGGTACCATACCGGGTCCACCATGTACCCGTAATCGGCCTCATCCAACTCCTCGATTCGGGTTCACATATATCACACTAGTACCGAGAAAACACATGGTGGGCGCACCGAAATATCATATCAAGGGAAACCGGGTTTTTAAATAATTAACTATTCTCTTTGAAATATCCGCGGTTCCCCAAATCCAGAATTAACATGGAAACAACATATCTCAATGCGTAATCTAAGCAAGTATGAAGATATCAATATATGTGTGCACTGGCATGAATGTATAGTGTGCATATGCGCAGGTATGAAGATATCAATATATGTGTGCACCGGTATGAATATACAGTGTGCATGTGCGCAGGTATGAAGATGTCAATATATGTGTGCACTGGTATGAATATACAGTGTGCATGTGCGCAGGTATGAACATCTCAATGTGTGTGCACTGATATGAATATACAGTGTGCATGTAGTACTAGTAGGGGTATGTGATGCATATGTGCCCAAATATGGATATAACATATGATGTTATGCGGCAAATCATGACAACATCAATAAGGTAGAATCAGTATGATATATGATTTATAGCAATCCTATAATGTGAGTGTCATGGCAATCACTAACGGTGTGAGTGTAGCATATCAATCGTGCTCGTGCGACTTGAACTGTTAGTGACAGTGCAGTGTTCTGTGCTATCATTTCTATATGCAACAATAATGTATGCTACTACAGTCCATATGAACGTCTACAATCTAATATCCTGACTCGCCCTGACGCTTAACGCCATACGGGCGATTTCCCCGTAGATGTTAAATCTACCCACCTGGTCGTGCGCTACTCGTAGCCGACCACCTGCTTCCCTTTCTTAGCTTCGTCCGACGTACCCGCCTGCGAACCTGGAATTACACAAGAATCCATATATAAGAAAATATCTCGCAAAACGTGATATCGACGTCAAACGATACGCTCGCGTCGCGAACTAAACGCGCGTGTGTACGATACGCTAAACGTGTGCACGCGTCTAAAACTAACCCCGATACGCCGTGATACGCTGAATCATGGAACCCTCTAGCGTATCGCGCGTATCGCGCGAACCAAACGTACTAGAAATACGATATAACGTCCCAGATTCTACCCAGGCTAACAACTTACAAAACTATACATACCACTGGCCTAGAAATAACAACAGACTCCTACCCATCCAAACATCACCCAAATATTCCCCTATCTGGCCGCAAATTGTGGCCAGAAAGAATAAATCGGCGGCCTCGCTATGGGGTGGGGGTCTCGGGCTCTAGTGGTGTGGTCCATACCTTGTATACAAGCTCCAGTTAACTCAATTTCAACCTGAACTACTCGGGCCTATAGCAGATCACAGACATCCAAAAAGTTCACTTAAAAACACTAAATTTGCACAATTAGAAACCCTATGGTATTTTGGTGTAATCTGGGGTCTAACTAAGTTTACATGGCCTTAATAACACCTAATTAGGCTAGGTTAACCAATACTAACAGCACTAAACCATAAGTTCACACAAATCACCATTTCAAGCACAAAATCTCACTTTGTACACAAACCGAAGCTAAACTACACATACGCTAAACAAACAAGAAGTTGGGCTCGGATTCTATACCTTACAAGACCCTAGGTGCAAGGAGAAAGGAGGTGGAGAAGATGGGAGTGCTGCTGCAGCTGCTGGGGGTTGTTGTTGGTGTTGCTGCTTCTGCTGCTGCCTGCTGCTGCTGCTGTTATTGCTTGCTGCTGCTGCTGATGCTGCCCCTGCAGCTGCTGCCTCTGCAGCTGCTGCCTCTCTCTCTCTCTCTCTCTCTCTCTCTCTCAGCTGAGTGTGTGTGTGTGAGAGAGTTGTGAGAATGAGAATGAGGAGGGAAATGAGAGCACAAGTCAAAGACCCCCCCCCTCTCTCTCTTTCTTCATTTAATGAGCATGGCTCAACCATGAAGCCCATACTCTTTCTCTCTCACCAAGTCAACAAGGTCCACATCATTTCTCATAAAAGAAAAGAACACACATAAATAAAAACTCAACTAAAGCCCAAAACACTTAATACAAATAGGTTAACCCACCATGGTTGCTAAACATTGTTTTAACCCCAAATCTAAACCCTAGTTTACATGCACAAGTGTGTGTGTGTCTAGAAAAATCCTAATAAAATATTCATTAACTAGAATAAAATATCTGAAACTTAATTTGGTAAACTTTTACCAAAACTATCTATTAAAAATATAATTAACCCCTAAACACGACCTAAGGTGTTACAGTAACCATCCCACTGAGCAGTCACGTCCTCTCCGAACAATGGGGCTGGAGGTCCAAGAAGCTCCTGATGAACATCAAAGTGACCAGTGTCTAACCTGTAGGGGTGGTCTAGAGGCAGGAAACGTCGATGGCCGCAATAACAAACCTTCCTGCTAAAATTCAAGAATTTCAATGTTGTGTGTTGATGGCAATGAGGACATGCTTTGTGACCATGTACGGACCAACCTGATAGCATTCCATACGCAGGAAAGTCGTTAATTGTCCACATTAAAGTCGCACGCAGTATGAAGGTTGTATTTGTGTTTGCATCGTATGTCTCTACACCATCAATGAACAAAGATTTTAACTCCTCGATCAGAGGTCGGAGATAGACGTCGATATTGTGCTGTGACTTCCAGCCATATAGTTGAATGGGCAGAAGCCATCACTAGCCAGTCCGAGCCGGACATTGCAAGGATCGCTATTAAATATTGCGTGCCTCCTATCGAAATCCTTCCATGCCGGTGAATCTCTTGGATGGCTCATTTTTCCATCTTCACTTGGAGGAGCACGATGATGCCAAATCATTGCCTCGGCTGTTTTCTTGCACCTGAATAGCCTCTGTAGCCTCTGTGTTATGGGAAAGTATCGTGCTATCTTGACAGGTATATCAGGCTTCTTATCAGAATCTTTCGGCTTATACATGGCCTCTCCGCATGTTGGACACTCTTTCAAAGCTGAATTCTCTTTCCGGTACAACACGCAATTTTTAGGACATGCTTGAATCTTCTCGCACTTTAGACCCAAATCAGACATCATCTTCTGGGCTCCGTACCAGCTGTTGGGCACGTTATTTCCCGGGGGTATAGAATCTTTCAAGAACGAAAGAAGCATTGTGAATGACTTGTTGCTCCATCCATTTAGGCACATAATGTGGAAAAGTTGGACGAACCATGAGAGGGTGGAATACTTTGCATTCTCATAAATTGGTTTTCTAGCATCATTCATGAAATTTTCATATTTATCCGCACACGGTCCTTGACCGGAAGGAATGTCATCTTCGATACGAATAGATTCACCTAGGGCAGCCTCTACCATATCCTCCATTTCTTCTGATGGAAATAAATTACCGTCTTCTTCTTCTGCCACATTACCGTCTTCTCCTTCTTCTCCTGCCGCATTATCGTGTTTTCCTTCTTCTTATGCCGCATTACTGCGTTCTTCTCCTTCCCCGTGATATTTCCAAGTTGTATAAAGTCTAGAAAACCCATATTTTACGATATGAAGCTCTGCCAATTCTACCTTCTGCCGGTACTTATTGCCATATCTATCGCACGGACAGAGAATCTTCTCTATCACGATCTTATTATGTGCGCGTGCAAATTCAATAAAAGCAGCAACTCCTGTGACAAACTTAGGTTGCATACGTTGTTGCCAATCCACATACATCTAGTCCTTAACTCTGACGTACTCATGGGCCATGTTAGACTGTATAACATATAAATTGTAGGTTATGGTGACTATATTGAGAAATCTAAGAACGGGATAGTTACTGACAAAGGAGAAAATCCGTGTATATGCTTTGTGTGTGCATTTGTCGTTGAAAAGAATAAATTATCGAACATATGTTAATCGATAAACAGGGACTAAGTGGAGCTTTTAGTTTCATATATGAGTATCAATGAGAATATGAAAGTTGCATATTATCATCGAGTATCATATATTGGTTTTAACTTGAACATCTTGAATCACTCTCTAATGATGCGTTTGTTGTGTATTCTTGTTGTGTGTGTGTGTTTCGGCTGTCGGGGGTAAGGCTTCTATCCCATTAAGAATGTATAGAGCGAACACCCATTCATTTGTGCTTTCAACCATTTCGAGTAAATTTCGGCAGCACCTCCCCGCTGTTCTCCGAGTACACTGTAATAGAATAGATAATCATTTCAAAGCTGTGAAACAACGTTGAAATGAACATCTAATCTATCTTTGTACACGGAGAACCAGCGGAAAGGTACCGATGAAATATCTCGAAACGGATGAAAACACAAGTGAATGAAGGTGTTTGCTTTATGCATTCCTAACTTGTCCACACGGGACAAATCTATCGGTTATCATACGATTGAATCTTCTCGTCACATAGACTATACGACGGTTGTTAGTATCGAGCTATACCGTCCGATATTTAACAACCTTCGTATAGTTCTATGTCACGACGAACATCGAACGTATGTTAACCGATAGACGGGGACTAAGTGGCGCTTTTAGTTTCATATATGCGTATCGATGAGAATATGAAAGTTTCATATTATCATCGAGTATCATATGTTGGTTTTAACTTGAACATCTTGAATCACTCTCTAATGATGCGTTTGTTGTGTATTCTTGTTGTGTGTGTGTGTTTCGGCTGTCGGGGGTAAGGCTTCTATCCCATTAAGAATGTATAGAGTGAACACCCATTCGCTTGTGCATTGAACCGTTTCGAGTAAATTTCGGCAGCACCTCCCCGTTGTTCTCCGAGTACACTGTAATAGAATAGATAATCATTTCAAAGCTATGAAACAACGTTGAAATGAACATCTAATCTATCTTTGTACACGGAGAACCAACGGAAAGGTACCGACGAAATATCTCGAAATGGATGAAAACACAAGTGAATGAAGGTGTTTTCTTTATACATTCCTAACTTGTCCACACGGGACAAATCTATCGGTTATCATACGATTGAATCTTCTCGTCACATAGACTATACGACGGTTGTTAGTATCGAGCTATACCGTCCGATATTTAACAACCTTCGTATAGTTCTATGTCACGACGAATATCGAACGTATGTTAACTGATAGACGGGGACTAAGTGGCGCTTTTAGTTTCATATATGAGTATCGATGAGAATATGAAAGTTTCATATTATCATCGAGTATCATATATTGGTTTTAACTTGAACATCTTGAATCACTCTCTAATGATACTTTTGTTTTGTATTCTTATTGTGTGTGTGTGTTTCGGCTGTCGGGGGTAAGGCTTCTATCCCATTAAGAATGTATAGAGTGAACACCCATTCTCTTGTGCTTTCAACCGTTTCGAGTAAATTTCGGCAGCACCTCCCCGCTGTTCTCCGAGTACACTGTAATAGAATAGATAATCATTTCAAAGCTGTGAAACAACGTTGAAATGAACATCTAATCTATCTTTGTACACGGAGAACCAGCGGAAAGGTACCGATGAAATATCTCGAAACGGATGAAAACACAAGTGAATGAAGGTGTTTGCTTTATGCATTCCTAACTTGTCCACACGGGACAAATCTATCGGTTATCATACGATTGAATCTTCTCGTCACATAGACTATACGACGGTTGTTAGTATCGAGCTATACCGTCCGATATTTAACAACCTTCGTATAGTTCTATATCACGACGAACATTGAACGTACGTTAACCGATAGACGGGGACTAAGTGGCGATTTTAGTTTCATATATGAGTATCGATGAGAATATGAAAGTTTCATATTATCATCGAGTATCATATATTGGTTTTAACTTGAACATCTTGAATCACTCTCTAATGATGCGTTTGTTGTGTATTCTTGTTGTGTGTGTGTGTGTGTATCGGCTGTCGGGGGTAAGGCTTCTATCCCATTAAGAATGTATAGAGCGAACACCTATTCGCTTGTGCTTTCAACCGTTTCGAGTAAATTTCGGCAGCACCTCCCCGTTGTTCTCCGAGTACACTGTAATAGAATAGATAATCATTTCAAAGCTATGAAACAACGTTGAAATGAACATCTAATCTATCTTTGTACACGGAGAACCAGCGGAAAGGTACCGACGAAATATCTCGAAACGGATGAAAACACAAGTGAATGAAGGTGTTTGCTTTATACATTTCTAACTTGTCCACACAAGACAAATCTATCGGTTATCATACGATTGAATATTCTCATCACATAGACTATACGATGGTTGTTAGTATCGAGTTATACCTTCCGATATTTAACAACCTTCGTATAGTTCTATGTCACGACGAACATCGAACGTATGTTAACCGATAGACGGGGACTAAGTGGCGCTTTTAGTTTCATATATGAGTATCGATGAGAATATGAAAGTTTCATATTATCATCGAGTATCATATATTGGTTTTAACTTGAACATCTTGAATCACTCTCTAATGATGCGTTTGTTGTGTATTCTTGTTGTGTGTGTGTGTTTCGGCTGTCGGGGGTAAGGCTTCTATCGGTTATCATACAATTGAATATTCTCGTCATATAGACTATACGAAGTATTTAAATAAAATATAACTGGTATCAGAAACCCGGTCCTGACACACAGGAAGCAACCCTTATCCTCAACTAGCCTGCATACTGAATATTATCTGTCGAGTTAACAAATTTAACCTGATCGGATATACCCGCTGGGTAAAACTCATAAAGATAGGCACGAATTGAATGTAGATGGTGCAAAATCAAGTATAACAAATTTACCATACATCAGACTTACATTCAAGGAAGTTCAATCCCAAGCTCTAAATTTTTAATTACTTTTGCTAAAAATGAAAGTGTATTCATCTTTGCTGTCTCTGTTGTATATGCAGTTGCACTCAGTAGATCATAAATAAAATCTCCGTCTCCTGAGACTAGTTTTCCTACAAAAAAAAACAGTCTGTATCTTAACATGCACTGCACTATCAGAATCTATTCGTTCAAGAGATACGCCTGAGCAAAATGCAAGCAACATTTTCAATTTTAAGCTCTAATTTGAACTGATCTACAGTCCATGCTCTCACACACTTTCCCCCAGGAAAATTAGTACCACACCTATCATACTCTAAAATTTAAGAACCCCAACCCTGGCCCCAGCCTAAGCCCAAGCCCCAACCAAGCCCCAACCCCAACCCTAACCCTAACCCTAACCCTACCCCCAGCCCCAGCCGAACCCCAACCCTAACCCTAACCCCAACCCCCTGCCGAACCCCAGTCCCAACCGCAACCCTAACCCTAACGCTAACCCCAACCGATGCCTCATCGATACCCAAACCATGAACCCTAGCCCTAAAATAATCAAAAATTTGTTTAATTGAAGATTTCCTAACCTGTGTAGTGGAGGAGACGATCGATCGGTGGCGACGACGAAACGGAGGCGACGATGAAAATGGCGATGAGGAAGAACCAGGCGGTGGCGACGACGAAACGGCCTGCGCTGGCGATGACGAGAACGGCGACGAGAGATTTGGCGATCGGCGGGAACGAGGATTTGGGGATTTTGGGTTCGCGCGCGATACTTAAGATAATCAGCATAGGGATCGATCTGTGCCTTTTTAATTAAATCCCTATTTACATGGCCCTACGGATAAGTCCGTAGGTTCTTGGTTTGAGGCTCCGTAGGGGCAAACAACAATTTACGATTTAATATTCTTAAATTAATATGTAAGAACCGTAGGGGGCAACCTTAAGGCCTTACGGATTAGTCCGTAGGGCCAAACGAAATCTGCCCCTACGGATTTGGTAATCCGTAGAGGCAACCCCCTATTTTAGTAGTGGTTATGCTAAGTCAACTAGACCTGCTCAAGAACCTGATTGTCGAAGTAAAACTGTATCGAGAAACGGGCTCAAGATATACGGATCACGAAACCAGGTAAGTGCAAAGAGAAGGGGAGGTTATCCAACGCTTTCGCGAAATTCTTTAATTAGAATAACCCTTTCTCTTTCGGCGGTTTTGCCTAGACACCCCATGAACGATATACCGTTAAGTGGTGTTCTAAACACAGTCAACTTCTCCTAATGGGCGCGAAGTCCTTAAAGTCAGAGTTCTAATTGATTTTAAATTACTGTGGGTATGCAAGAATGCGGTTTTTGTAATTTTTGGGCCACGGAAAAAAGTGATGAAATCCTTTACCGTATCTTGTTTGGTCACTTGCCCTTATATCTATATTAAGATGCAAATGCGCAATCAATAAAAGAATATAAGAAAATTAATCAATCAATCAATTCTTTTTCGTTTAAGTTTTAAGCGCTGCAACAAATACGGGTTAGTTCTCTGTTCTGTTGGTGCAAATTGTGCGAAGAATCCTGCAGAAGATAGAATAGTGAAATGCGTCGGATTTGAGCGAAGGTGTTTAGAAAAATACATACCGATATGATTTGGTTAAGAAAAACCCTTTTGAAGTGATCCGTGTCGTTGGATGTTCGCTTGCACGGGTCAAACTACCCGGATTTTTGCCACTGTAGTTTACTAACGTCTTGCAATTGAATTTGAAGCTCGCTCAGCACGATCGCTCCTCATAATTCCGTTAAAACTTGAAAATTTCGGAAAATACGACATTTAGTGCCAAAGCGATATATCTGCCCCAATTCCTGCACACACAAAATTATAAAAATCAAACAATACCACTAGAATACCAACAATGCAATGGAGATCACTCAAAAAGAAAAAACCAAAAATCCCACCATGGACCCGGCGGCGCCGGATTTTTGAGTAATGTCGCCGGTCGATTTAAAGATTTTGGTGCTAGAATTTTGGGTGGGTTCTCTAGGCTATATTAGTAATCTATTGGTATACTTTGATTTTTTAATTTAACTGCAGAGTGATAGCAGGTTACAAAGACAGAGAGCAAAGTGTTAGAAAATGTAGTATTATGTTAGTTTTGAAAAAATTGAGTTAAAAATTAGTAAGTTGGTACGAACCAGAAATAATAATTCCTAATGACTACCAACTACCCAGCAACGGCGCCAAAAACTTGTTGGGACTTCACCCGCGCGCGCAAACGCGTATGTTTTGAAAATAAAATCGGTTTTGGAAATGGATGCGCATGTGAGCTCAGTCTCATTTTAAAATTTATAAACCGCAAGTGCACGGCGCGTTGTAGCGAGCCGGCAAGTACGGGTCAATCCGCAGGGAATTGGAGATTAGGTTTTGTTGTTTAAGATTCAACAAATAACGAATGTGGTTTGGTTTGTCATAAATTAATAAAGAAAATATGAAAGCAAAGAAAACAAGTTTAGAAGAAATATGGCCATGGCTTTGGCTCGGATGGTTGAATCACAACGATTCCTTCGACGCTCCCTTGGTCATGAGTTGTCCGTCCTTGTGTCGATCCCGAAGTGAAGCATGACTTGTCAAAGCGGTTGTAAAGCACAAATCATCAGGTTCACGGATCTCGACTCAAAACACGAAAGGAGTCTGTATTGATCACTTACCGTTTGTATGTCCAAGTTTGAGGTATCAACACTAAGCACGAGGGTTAGCAAGCATACCACAACATCAAAAACACAAATTAGGGAGTGAAAGCAATTATTTTTAGTGTTAACTTTGCTAAGTGTTTGTGATAGTATAGGGTATATGAAAACCATGAGGTTTGTCAAGCCACTTGGTCACAAAATACCGTATCTAAACTTAGCAAACTTAACACCAAATTAATCTTAACTTAAACATTATGAAATGGGAAAAGGGAGTGAATATGATATATGAAGAGGTTACAAAGTAACCATGGTTTCAAAATACCATATTACATCAATACATAAACAATCTTTAAGTTAGAATCACATTAAGCATTTTAAACATTAACAAGAGGAGGAGGAAGGCAAAGCCTTTCATCTTATTTCCTCACCATCACCACAACCAAAGAAATTAGTTACACATAATGAAAAGAAAATCAAGAAACAAAAGAAGCAAGTAAACAAAGCAATAACAATATTATTTAACACTTGATGAAGTTGAGGTACAAGGTATTGGTAACTTGTTCAACCTCTATAATGAAGCTCTCAAAAGAAAGCTTCAAGAAGGAAGAAGAAGAAGAAACCAAGTTAAAGCCCACACAACTCCGTGATATTGAGTGTGTTTCCAGTATTTTATCATGAATACCTGTAATCTATACTTACTGAGCAGACACTGGTTAATAGTACCCATATATAACCAAATAGATAATGAATGAGTGGTATTAAAATGCAGTTTTCTGTGATGAACAAAACCCTAAAAGGAGAATTAACCGGGATCATATCCCGAAAGTAACTATTACTCACAGTGAGAATCGGGATCCAAACTATCATGGAGTGGTAACCTTGACGGGGTCAACAAGTCACCTCACACCATAGAAGGTATGCAATCTCATTGCAAGTTTTGACATTTGAAACTGCCGATATAGGTATTTACTCCTAATGGCTTATGACCTTAACGAAGTCAACAAATCATAAATCGCTTGTCAAGTTCAACCTGTCATTTCGTGTTTAATTTAGACCCACCCGCACGACCCTTAACGATGTCAACAAAGTCGTACGACCGTTCTAACTAATCGCATCACATGCAAGCAAGAAGACATCACTTAGCTACCGTACACTATACCTCAATGAAGTCGACAAACGTAGCACGAATACTAAGCAGAACTTCCTGAAATGACAGAGGGCTACGGCTGGTTTTGAAGAAAATCTTTAACATAATGAACTTGATCTCATCTTAGGAACCGAGTGCTTTTGCATATTTATAGTTACGTAAATTATTACTTAAGTGCGGATTCCCCGTTAATGGATCAGGGCTCTTACCTCATTGAATGAGGTGCAGGATATTCCTAACCGAATATCTCGATGCAAAGCAAAAGACTACGGCTATACAATTTGCAAATTTATAGTAACATAAACTTTTGCTTAAGAGCGAACTTCCGGTGAAGGAATCAAGGCTCTTCCCTCATCGAATGAAGTGCAGGATATTCCTAACCGAATACCTCTGTGCAAAGCAAAAGATTCGACTATAACACCATAATATCTAATATTTAGTTTCTACAACGTGTTTTAGCTTTATTATCTTTGCATTAATCCGAATCAATGCAATCCCATCAAAAAGATAATCACATTACCTAGCATCTTCTCATACAATCCTGGAAAAGCATGAAAAGAAAATAGAATGCAAATATACGCATTCGCCACGGGGCCCCGGGTCTTCACCGTAAGATTACTTAACTTATAGTAGGGTGGAGGCAGGGCTAAAGCGGGTGCAAAACGTATATAGCATTTATTTATCTCTCTCTCTCTCACACACACACATATCATAGATATCACTATATATGTCATCGGAAACAGATAATCAATATTACAGATAAGCGATAAGCATCATCACAGGCAGGTAATCACATCATAAGCAAGTAATAAACATTACAGAATAGGAATGGTCGGATCACCTAGGAATCCCGCTTTTCGTTCGAGCCACAAACGAAATGCGAGATTCCCCGGTCGCGTGAACAGCCTGTGCGCAACCAAAAGAAGACCCCTACGAATACGGCAAGCTACCAGGCAACCCAAGAAACGAGGCAACCCAACATCATCATCATGAAGGGGCCACCCTACACTTTCTCGAATCCGGTGACTTGAGCACTCTTCCGCAGATCTATCCTATACCCTCTACAAGCACAGCAAGCAACCCGCCAATCCTAGACTTGAGTGACCCGATCTCAACTCCTTGAGATGGCTACCCGATACAATCTAGAATTTGGTTGCTAGTGCGCTTCTTCGCGGGGTAATCCTAAACCTGTATTAATACAACGGCGACAACGATCGCAACTTGATCGTGTCCCGACAAATAATAATATATCAAATGGTGACTACTGTCACATGTGAACCGCTATGTCCAGAAATAAAGAATATACATTAAGCAGAAACGGCGGCCACAAGTTGGAGCTCGTCCCGAACAAATGAATATACAAAATGGCTACAAGTATTAATAGAAATAACACTTATCACATCATCACACTTCCGCACGGGGGCTATTCATTTCACGACAATCCAACACATTCCAACAATTCTATATATCAACATATATCAATAATAATCACAATAACAAATGCACAATCTCGTCTAATTGATCACATAGCAATTAGGTGACGTTTACCAACACATATCCATATTGTATCCATGTTCAAGCCGACTAAATCAAACACTTTGATTTAGTCGATTCGAACCATGACATTAGAATTCATAAACCGCGAGATCGCTAACATGAAATTCCAAAAACTGAATTTCAAGTTCATCCCGGCAACGAAAATCTCTACATTTTTGCACGAAATCGAACCCCGATAACCCAAAAAAAAAACCACACAATATGAGCCTTGGTTCGGCCCCGCGTTGGATATAGTGCCCTCAAAGTCAATTATTGGATCGCAGGCACGTGATTGCAATGATTGAGGAGGACCTATACCGGTTGGACAGTCTTACTCAAGATGATAGTATACTATCTGGTTTGCCTTTATCATCATGTACAGCTTTAGGTGACATTACTGTTCACTATTACACATTGATAGAGCTCTTAGGATCCTGCTTGACTAGAAACAGTATAATGGTGATCATATACGTGAGAGTTGGGTAGTCTATAAGCACATCCTTAAAAAGTGGTCCCTAGTCGTGGAAGTTTCGAGACAGGGCATCGATACTCCGGAGTAGACTAGTGTATACAGTCGAGACCCCGACGAGGGGCGGTAGCCGGTCTCACAAGCCATTGGTGTCAGTTGGATCATCTAAGATGTATACAGGTGCTCATTGGGTTATGAGTGCACCGGACAGGACTCACCGAGAACCTGCTAGTTAGTTTTATACCTAGCGTCAGATAGCAGTTCCCGGGTGACATGTGTACAAGTTAGTTCATCGACCTGAGGTCGTCATTTGTCTCGTGTGAGTTCCCACTGTGCTTAGATTACTACCCTACCACGGCTCAAAGGAGTACTGCAAACAGGTTTTAGTTGGGTATAGTCCCGAGCCACATAGGAGCAGTGAGCGGATCGGCAGGGGATTCGTCTCTCCTGGTATTGGGAGTGAGATCGCGCTGTGTCTAGGAGAGCCATTACACCAAGTCTTTGGCCAAGGCAGGTGAGAATTACTGGTAGGTATTCCAGTAGTTTCTCAGGGTGTTCAGGGCTACCCTCCGACACGACTTATACCGCTTTGGGGTCTGACGTTACCAGCCTCCTAGGCCCGATATGCGATGCTCATAGACGAACGGACCGGACTGTACGGATATTGTCACTGATAGGCTCGGTAGGGTTCCAGGATGAGTTCGCTCATCAGCTTCCCTTTTCGGTCAGTACATGGTGAAGGGTTACTAGGCACTCTAATAAGGTTCTACAATGCATCAACCATGCCCATTTAAAATTTTAGCCGTGCCGAATAACCCTAAACAAGATCTTTGCTAGATAATTAGGATTTCACATGCAAGTAAATTACATTTACCACTAAGTGAATACGAAATACAACCTTTGTAGATCGGTCCTTCACTTCTAAAGCTCCTTGTTGTAGTCCCTTCGCTGCGATCATGGTTCTCCCGGGCACTTGCATGGCTTCACGAGGCGAAAGAGGCGTCCTTGCTTGAAGTCTTTGAGGCCGAATATGATCTACGTCGAGGGAATACCAACTCAAGCTACTACTTCACTAACTAGAGAATTAGCGAAGCAAACACCCTAAACGAAAGTGCCAGTCTAGTACAGGATGGAGAAATAGGAAGTGGGTTCTCTTTAGAATTAGATTTCTCACAATCTTTCACTCTCTTTTTGAAACCCTAGCAAGCTTTTCTTTTGCTCAAAAGAAGAAGAAGAAGATGAACAAAAGAAAAGATGAAGATAATGATCAAGTGGGTGAGCTAACCATGGTGAGTGAGTATCATATACTAACTCATGTAGAGACATTACCATGGCTAATCCTAAATGGTTAGGTTAATAAAAATCTAAAGTAAAACAAAGTTGGTGGACTTTGTCAAAGCCTCCATAAGCTTCTACAAGCTTCATGCTTGTGACAAAAACTCCACTAATTTGTAATTACCTTATATAATTATTAACCACCATTTAAAAATAGAATGGTGTATGTCTTGCACACCCATGCATGATGTATCATCAACCATGATACAAAAAGAAAACACATTTTAATATATATCACATATATATTAAAGTTGTGCACATGTGAGAAAAATCCTTTAAGTGAACAAATGTTAATTAATGTAAATTAGTATATCATATATACAATTATACACTAAATTATTAAATCAACACTTGAGTTAATAATCCGGTCATATCATATATAACCGACTAACATCCAATGTATCGACTTATCGAATCAACACTTGATTCGATAACCCGGCTATATCACATATAACCGACCGATACTAAAAGCCGCGAGAATAGAATACGGTATCACATACACGCATTATTCTCGGTCCCGCACATATCACATATGCGCTCCTATTTCGTTTTGCCTGAGCCAGTAAAACCTTTATGTAGGACTCTAAAGACTCGTCAATACGCCGGCAGTAGGTGATGATCACATCAAACACCCACAAGTCGTCAGCGGTACTAGCTGGACGTAACCGCTACCCGGGTATTGAGCGATCAGAAGATCAGCAAGCAAGCTCGCTCCAACTCCTGTAAAAGCCTAACGGTAACACTTCTTGTACAGTCCGGTCTCCTCATCTGATATGTCGCATATCAAGTCTAGGGGTGGTAAACGTCAGACCCCAATAACCGATAAGTCGTGTCGATCTGAAGCTCATAACCGGTCAAGAAACTACTGATAACACTTACCAGTAAATCTCTAAATCAGCCATGGCCAGGGACTTCCCTGTTATGGCCAATCGAGTACAGCGCAACATCAACCCCCAATACCGGGAGAGACGAAACCCCTCCTATCGCTCATTGCCTCCATGTGACTCGGGACTGTACCCAAAAACCACCGTTTTGCACGCCCTCTTGGACGTGGTAAGGTGGAAATCAAAGCACAGTGGGAATCACACAAGACTCTATGACGATCTCGGGTCTACAGACTAACCTGCACAAGTGTCACCAGAGAACTGCCATCTGACGTGAGGTATAATACCATCTGGGAGTTCTCGGCGAGTCCGTCCAGTATACCCAGTCTCCACTGAGCACCTGTATACCATCTCTGATGTCAAACACCAATGGATATGGGATCATCCATCGCCCATCTCATGGGTCGAGAAGCGTATACGCTAGTCTACTCTGATATATCGATGCCCTGTCTCGATACACCCATGACTAGGAACATTAAAGGATGTACTTATAGACTACTCTGTCCCCACTAGTATGATCTGCATCATAGTCCAGGTAGTCAAGTACGCATCCTAAGGGCTTTACCAACATGAAACTATAAGACAGTATCAAGAGACAAGTATACATGTTAAGATAAAGAGCAACCAGATAGCATACTATCATATCGAGCAAGAAAGACCTCTCTATATATGTCTAAGCATCCAATATAATATACATCATCTGTACAATACTGGTCTCTTGGGCATACATACAACTAACAATCTCCCACTTGCACTAGGGCCAGCTGCTGTAGTATGGCATACCAAGCATCCCGAAGAGTCTCTCAAACTGTATCTGGGAAATGGCCATCGTTAGTGGATCCGCTGTGTTGTTCTTCGTGTCAACCCTCCTGACCTCGATCTCCCGGCGATCAACTATCTCCCGGATCAGGTGATACCGCCTCAGAATATGCCTGGATCGCTGATGAGACCTGGGTTCCTTGGCCAAAGCCACCGCTCCATTGTTATCACAATACAAAAGTATTGGATGCTCAATGGATGGAACCACTCCAAGTTCAGTAATGAACTTCTTGATCCAGACAGCCTCTTTGGCAGTATCGTTGGCAGCGATGTATTCAGCCTCCATCATCGAGTCTGCCACGGTTTCCTGCTTGGAACTCTTCCAGCTAACCGTCCCTCCGTAAAGGGTAAAGACAAATCCCGAGTGTGACTTAGAGTCGTCCTTATCACTCTGGAAGCTCGAATCGGTAAAGAACTCCACTTGTAGTTCTCCGTTACCATACACCAAGAGCATCTCCTTAGTCCTTCGCAAGTACTTGAGAATGCTCTTCACAGCTGTCCAATGACTCTCTCCAGGATCAGCTTGATACCTACTCACTACACTTAGTGAGTATGCTACATCGGGTCTGGTACATAGCATCGCGTACATGATAGAGCCTATAGCCGAAGCATAGGGTATCCCTTGCATGCGAGCTCTCTCCAAATCAGTCTTGGGAGACATCTCTTTGGAGAGAGTGAGTCCAGAGATCGTGGGTAAGTTCCGACGCTTGGATTCTTCCATACTAAACCTCTTTAGTATGGTGTCAATGTACCTGGATTGGGACAATCCCAATATCCTTTTAGATCTATCTCTGTAGATCATAATTCCCAGTATGCAGGAGGCATCACCTAGATCTTTCATTGAGAATCTTTGTGATAAGAAGAGCTTGACCGATTGCAGCATAGGAATGTTATTTCCTATTAAGAGTATGTCGTCCACGTACAATACGAGGAAGACAACCTTACTCTCTGCCACCTTCTTGTAGATACAAGGTTCATCTACATTTTTGACGAAATCAAACTCTTTGATAACGACGTCAAATTAGATCTTCCGACTCCGCGATGCTTGCTTTAATCCATAAATGGATTTAAGCAGCTTGCACACATTCCCGCTGCTCCCACTAGCTACGAAGCCCTCTAGCTGAGTCATATACACGCTCTCTTCTAAATCACCGTTTAGAAATGCGGTCTTAACATCCATTTGCTAGATTTCGTAGTCATGATATGCAGCGATGGCAAGCATGATCCGGATGGATTTAAGCATAGCCACTGGAGAAAAGGTTTCGTCATAGTCCACACCTGGTCTTTGACGAAAACCCTTTGCAACAAGTCTAGCTTTGAAAGTCTCCACTTTCCCATCTACACCAAGCTTTTTCTTGAAGATCCACTTGCTCCCAATGGGTTTTACCCCTTCAGGAGCATCTTCCAAAGTCCATACTTTGTTGGTGTACATGGATTCCATCTCGGACTGCATTTCATCCAGCCATTTCACTGAGTCCCCACTCGTGATGGCCTGCTCGAAGCTAGTTGGGTCATCATCTACCATGATGCAATCCTCGCTCCCACCATCCATGAGAAAACCGTAGTATCTCTCAGGTGGGTGAGGAACCCTACTAGATCGGCGGAGTGGTTGGGGTTCATCGGGTACTACCGAATCCTCTGGTTCCACTAAATCTTCAGTTTGAGTTTGTGTAGCCGGAATTTCTTCCAGTTCTACCTCGTTCCACTAATTTCTTTAGTAAGAAATTCCTTTTCTAAAAAGGTGGCATGTCGAGAAACTAATACCTTATGTTCCTCGCTATGGTAGAAAAGATATCCATGTGAATGTTTGGGATATCCCACAAACTTGCATAGAACTGACCGTGCCTCGAGTTTGTCCGGATTTTGCCTTTTGACATAGGCCGGACAACCCCATATCTTAACTCGTTTAAGACATGGTCTCTTCCCACTCTATATCTCATATGGTGTGGTAGGTACAGATTTAGATGGAACTTGATTCAATAGGTATGTTGATGTCTCCAGCGCATACGCCCAGAAGGAAATAGGTAACTCAGCTGTGCTCATCATAGAGCGCACCATATCTAATAGGGTGTGATTCCTCCGTTCTGATACACCATTGTGCTGTGGTGTATATGGAGGAGTTAGCTGAGAGAGAATCCCATTCTCTTTTAGGAAGTCCACGAATTCATTGCTCAAGTATTCACCTCCTCGATCAGATCGAAGGATTTTAATACTTTTCCCGGTTTGGTTCTCGACTTCTTGTTTATATTCACTAAATTTCTCAAAAGCTTCTGATTTGTGTTTCATCAGGAACACATACCCGAATCTAGAGAGATCGTCAGTGAATGTAATGAAGTACGAAGAACCATCCCTGGTATGTGTAGACATGGGACCGCATACATCACTATGTACCAGTCCTAAGAGTTCCGTAACTCTTTCTCCGTGTTGTAGGGTTGCTAGGCACACGCACAAGGGTCTACGAGGCATCAACCATACCCGATTTAAAATTTAGCCGTGCCGAACAACCCAAAGCCGGATCTTTAAACTAGAGATTAGGCGAAAACAAGCATGCTAAACACTTTAACACTAAGTGAGAGGGATTACAACCTTTGTAGATCCGGTCCTTCACTTCTTAAGCTCCGTGTTGAGGTCCCTTCGCTGCGATCATCGTGTTCCGGACTCTCAAGAGGCTCCACGAAGAGAAAGATGCAGTCTTGCTTCCGATCTTCGATAACATAGATGATCTACCTTGAAGTTTCATTAACACAAGCTAACACTCACTAAAAGAAGTGAACACCCTCATCTAAAGGGCAAGGATAGATGAGGATGATGAAGTGGGATTTTTTGCTCTCATTTGTTTTCTTATTCTCACTCAATTTTCATCACAAAATCAAAGCAAGAAAGCTTTGCAAAGGAGGAAGAAGAAGAAGAAAGAATTAAGAATGATCCTTTTGTAATGAATAATGAAAAGAAGATAATGATGAATAATGCAACCATGGTTAAACAAACCTTTGTAGAGATTTAACTAGGGCTAGGGTTTGGGTTGAGTTAAAGGTGAGTCACTTTAAAATATCTAACACAAAACAAAAGAAAAACCTTCTAGAAGGTTCTTGAAAGACCTAACCCTAATCAAGCCCTAACCTTGTTTAATCTCTACTAAACATGTTGCATTAGTAATCATATCAGGTTACAATATTATATATCACATATATAATATTTATTGTAACAAAATAAAATAATACAATTAACTTATATCGCATATATATAATGTATTACCCGAGTGAGAAAAAGAATCTTTTAGTGAGCTAATATTAGTTAATGTAATTTAATATATCATATATATTATTATACATTAAATTATCGAATCAACACTTGATCCGACAATCCGGCTATATCGCATATAACCGACTAATACGATGACCCGGCTATATCACATATACCCGGCCGATATCTCATATCGCGAGAATCCAATACGGTATCACATACCGCATTATCCTCGGTCCCGCACATATCACATATGTGCTCCTACTCCGTTTTGCCTGAGTCAAGAAACCTCTGTGTAGGACTCTAAAGAATCGTCAATACGCCGGCAGTAGGTGATGATCATATCAAACACCCACAAACTGCAAGCGGTCAGCTAAATGTAACAACCACCCAGGTATTGAGCGCTCAGAAGATCAACAAGCAAGCCTGAACATTCTCCTGTGAATCCAAACAGTAACACTCCCGTACAGTCCGGTCTCGTCGTCTGATATGTCGCATATCTCGCCTAGGGGTGGTGAACGTCAGACCCCAGTAGCTTGATAAGTCGTGTCGATATGAGGTCTATAACAGTTCGAGAAACTACTGATAACACTTACCAGTAAATCTCAGCAACCCTGGCCAGGGATTTCCAGTTATAGCCAATCGAACACAGCACAACATCAACTCTCTATACCGGGAGAGACGAATCCCCTCCTATCGCTCATTGCCTCCATGTGATTCGGGACTGTACCCAAAAGCCACCTTTTTGCACGCCCTCTTAGACGTGGTATGATGGAAATCAAAGCACAGTGGGAATCACACAAGAATCTATGACGATCTCGGGTCAACAGACTACTCTATACCAGTGTCACCGGAGAACTGCCATCTAACGTAAGGTATAATACCATCTGGGAGTTCTCGGCGAGTCCGTCCAGTGTACCCAGTCTCTACTGAGCACCCGTACACCATCCTTGTTGTCAAACACCGATGGATGTGGGATCATCCATCACCCATCATATGGGTCAAAGTGCGTATACGCTAGTCTACTCTGGTGTATTGATGCCCTGTCTTAATACACCCTCGACTAGGAACTGTTATAGGACGTACCCGTCGACTGCCGTGGCCCCACTAGTATGATCTCATCATAGTCCCAGTAGTCGAGTACTTATCCTAAGGGCTTTATCAACATGTAACATAGAGAAAATCAGAGTACATGTTTAGATAAAGTACAACCAGATAGCGTACTATCATGTCGAGCAAGAAAGTCCTCCCTATATATATCCAAGCATCCATTACAATATACATCGTATGTACAGTGATGGCCTCTAGGGCATACATATAACTAACACGTGTCCCGTAAACGGAGTTTTGGTCATCTTTCCTTTGAGACATGACTGGCAAGTATCATAAGATGAAAATTCAAAGGGATTCAAATATCCATCCTTATGCAACTTAGCTAGCCGTGTCGCATTGATGTGACCTAGTCTATAATGCCACAAGAAGGATTTGTTCATTTCTGAACTCTTTCTCTTGTGTGTGTTTTGTATATTAAGGATTGTAGTTTGATTGAGAACGTATATGCCATTAAATAACGAACCTAATCCAATCAACATTTGATTCAGGAATATGTTCATAATATCATCCTGTACTATAAAATTATATCCTTCTTTGCTCAATAAAGAAACTGATATAAGATTGCATATCAGGGTCGGAATGTAATAGCATTCGTTCATAACCAATGTATTACCATTTGGTAACACAAGGTGATATTCGCCAACTGCTTTGGCTGCAACATTTGCACCATTCCCTACTCTTACGGAATGATCACCCTCTCCCAGTTCCCTACCTTTACGTAGCCCATGTAACATATTACATATATGGGATCCCGATCCGGTATCTAATACTCAGGACGTAGAGTGAACTGAGAAACAGTTCTCTGTAACGAACACACCCGAAGAAAATGCATCAACATGTACTTTCTTCATTCGGGTGGCATAGGAATCCTGGTATTCCCCTATATCATGTTCAGTCTTATAACTTTTATAAGAAAGAACGGAACTAACGTTCCCCAGCACAGTATAACATGCGGGTTCGGTCAATACATCCATATTATTATCTTGATTAAAGCATGATATGGTCACTACCTGGAGAGAGAGAAAAGAAAAAACACTTTAGCGTATGCTCTTGCAAGATCAGATTGGTTATTATTTTATCTAATCAGGATGGCTCCCACTGTTTTTATCAAATCTTCCTTCAAACCCTAAAAGGAAAGACTAGCCGGGATTAATTACACCCTACAATTTCGCCAATCTTTCAGCCAGGCCAGTGTCGGTACTTTGAGGGAGGTTCTCCGTGCTTTCGCACGAACCTAATTAAAGTAAACCTTATTTTCCCAGAGGCATAACCCCGTTGACACCTTTCTAGACACCTACTTGATCGGCTAATTGTCCTGTGTAAAACTCTCCCAGGAGTAACTATTACTCGCAGTGGGTATCGGGATCCAACTATCTCATAGAAGGTATGCAATCTCATTGCAAATTTCAACACTTTAAATTCCCGATAATATTTTGCCCCTAACCCCTATGACCTTGACAAATGCCAACAAATCATAGGATGCTAGTCAAGTTCAACCCGTCATTTCTTGATTGAATCAAACCCACCCGTACGACCCTTGACAAAGGCCAACAAGGTCGTACGACTACCCTAAAACAATCTGCATCATATGCATAAGCAGATAAGCACCATTCAGCTACCGCACACTACGCCTTGACAAAGGCCAACAAACGCAGCACGAATACTAAACAGTTCCTATCTGAAATGACGGAGGGCTACGACAGGTTTTTCTGAAAACCTATTGCGTAATGAACTTGATATCGTTGTAGAATCGAGTGAATTTTGAAATGGAGTGATTTTGAGACTTTTATTAGTTTTGCTAAAGAGGTCACTCCCGGTGAAGGGATCTCGGCTCTTTCCTCATCGAATAAGGTGCAGGACATATCATATACATCACTATGCAAAGCAAAACTCCAAAAGCAATCAAAAACAAACCGAATGTTGTAGCATCTGCCAGTTTTGCTAAAGAGGTCACTCCCGGTGAAGGGATCTCGGCTCTTTCCTCATCGAATAAGGTGCAGGATATATCATATATATCGCTATGCAAAGCAAAATCTGTAGCTACCCTTTTTGAAAATTTTGATTCTACAACATCTTTTAGGTTTCTTTTCTTTCATTAAACATATTAATGAAGTTCCATCATTTAAGTCACCTAAACACCACAGATAAATACGACGTATACTTATGCCATCCGCATTCGCCTCGATGTCCCTTCGTGCACCGTTAGGTTAGGTAACTAACGGAAGAGCGGGGCAGGGCTAGCGCGGGTGTAAAACATAAGTAACGTCTATATAATATATCATATATACTATATACAGTATCTATCACAACATATCAAATGATCACATCACAGATATCGCAGCAGAAAAATCATATGAAACATTGGATATACTAGGACGTCCGTGTTTTATTTTGAGCCTCTATAAAACACGGATTCCACGGTCGCGATGAATAGCCAAACCCACACCCCTAGACCCCTACGAGAGCGGCAAGCAACCCTACCAATTCTAGAGTTAGGAGACCCGGACCCGACTCCTCGAGTTGGTCTCCTACTGGACTCTAGAACCCGGTTACTTGTGCTCTCCTCTTTGGGTCTATCCTAGTGCGGAAAAGTAAATAATATACAAATGGTGACATCAACCTCATCCCAGAAGTGCCCCAATAAAATAATATTACATACATTTAATTTTACATGAATGAAAAATAAAAGAACCCTCATCTCACATACAACCCCCGGCTATCCAAAAACGCGACGATCCAATATAACATATCCAGCAACACATAACATCACATGTCATCAACGTAAGTAAATATGCGCATCTCAATTGTCGTTGACATATAGCAACGAAACCGGCGATATCACATATTATACTTACGGTCGCAGAAAATAAAGTGTAAAACTACAACATTTGGAATCCACAATCTCTTTAGACATCGTAAATCTGAAATATCACATACTTCGCATTTCATGCCTAACTATATGAATTCCACATATTGTATCGCATTCCAGATAAATAGACAGTATTAAACATTCCGATCGAATAATCAAATACCCAAGATTTCCTAAATAGCTCAACACTTGAGGGGGATTTAAAAACATCCATCACATGCCACAGTACCAATGGTCCAGCCGTAGAAGGGTCAAGCCAACGCCTTACATGTGGCAACGCCGTACTCCCCCAAACCCTAAGGTTCAAAAGGCATTTCAAGACGGTCACATAATCGAGTTAAGGTTTGTTGTCTTCTAGAGGGTCCATTGCGTAACTTGCACGATTTAGATGTTCTTAAACTATGGAAAAATCCAACACTTGGAAATTTCCCTGGTCGGGAAAAAGTGAATTATTGATATCCGTTCGAACTTTTTAATACTTTCTAAATTATCCGGAAAAACATAACGAAATTAAATTTTCCGGTCAAATCAACGAATACAAAATAAACCCCAGAAAACTCAACACTTGAGTCAGATAAAAAATACCCAGAAACATGCAGGAATAGAAACGGATATTACTGCATAAAGAACCGTCCCCAATACTTTGTTCCTGCCGCGGAACCGCCGCCACAAGTAGCTTATTGCCGCGGTTCCATGCCTATATAGATGAATTGGGGGCTCGTTTTTCATGGTAATTCTTAGAATTGCCTGCTGAATTTTTTAAGTATTTTTAATACAGAAAATATCACAGTTTTAAAAATTTTCCAGAGAGGGGTTTAAAATGACGTTTCGGAGTTCGTTCGGAGTTTTAACTTCGTATACACGTCGCCTAATGCTCTAGCTAGGCTCTGATACAACTGAAGGGTTACTAGGCACTCTAATAAGGTTCTACAATGCATCAACCATGCCCGTTTAAAATTTTAGCCGTGCCGAATAACCCTAAACAAGATCTTTGCTAGATAATTAGGGTTTCACATGTAAGTAAATTACATTTACCACTAAGTGAATACGAAATACAACCTTTGAATATCGGTCCTTCAATTCTAAAACTCCTTGTTGTAGTCCCTTCGTTGCGATCATGGTTCTTCTGGGCTCTTGCATGGCTTCACGAGGCGAAAGAGGCGTCCTTGCTTGAAGTCTTCGAGGCCGAAGATGGTCTACGTCGAGGGAATACCAACTCAAGCTACTACTTCACTAACTAGAGAATTAGCGAAGCAAACACCCTAAACTAAAGTGCTAGTCTAGTAGAGGATGGAGAAATAGGAAGTGGGTTCTCTTTAGAATTAGATTTCTCACAATCTTTCACTCTCTTTTTGAAACCCTAGCAAGCTTTTCTTTTGCTCAAAAGAAGAAGAAGAAGATGAACAAAAGAAAAGATGAGGATAATGAGCAAGTGAGTGAGCTAACCATGGTGAGTAAGTATCATATACTAACTCATGTAGAGACATTACCATGGCTAATCCTAAATGGTTAGGTTAATAAAAATCTAAAGTAAAACAAAGTTAGTGGACTTTGTCAAAGCATCCATAAGCTTCTACAAGCTTCATGCTTGTGACAAAAACTCCACTAATTTGTAATTACCTTATATAATTATTAACCACCATTTAAAAATAGAATGGTGTATGTCTTGCACACCCATGCATGATGTATCATCAACCATGATACAAAAAGAAAACACATTTTAATATATATCACATATATATTAAAGTTGTGCACATGTGAGAAAAATCCTTTAAGTGAACAAATATTAGTTAATGTAAATTAGTATATCATATATACAATTATACACTAAATTATTAAATCAACACTTGACTTAATAATCCGGTCATATCATATATAACCGACTAACATCCAAAGTATCGACTTATCGAATCAACACTTGATTCGATAACCTGGCTATATCACATATAACCGACCGATACTAAAAGTCGCGAGAATAGAATACGGTATCACATACACGCATTATTCTCGGTCCCGCACATATCACATATGCGCTCCTATTTCGTTTTGCCTGAGCCAGTAAAACCTCTATGTAGGACTCACTCGTCAATACGCTGGCAGTAGGTGATGATCACATCAAACACCCACAAGCCGTCAGCGGTACTAGCTGGACGTAACGGCTACCCGGGTATTGAGCGATCAGAAGATCAGCAAGCAAGCCCACTCTAACTCCTGTAAAAGCCTAACGGTAACACTTCCCGTACAGTCCGGTCTCCTCGTCTGATATGTCGCATATCAAGTCTAGGGGTTGTAAACGTCAGACCCCAATAACCGATAAGTCGTGCCGATCTGAGGCTCATAACCGGTCGAGAAACTACTGGTAACACTTACCAGTAAATCTCTAAATCAGCCCTGGCCAGGGACTTCCCTGTTATGGCCAATCGAGCACGGCGCAACATCAACCCCCAATACCTGGAGAGACGAAACCCCTCCTATCGCTCATTTCCTCCATGTGACTCGGGATGGTACCCAAAAACCAACGTTTTGCACGCCCTCTTAGACATGGTAAGGTGGAAATCAAAGCACAGTGGGAATCACACAAGACTCTATGACGATCTCGGGTCTATAGACTAACCTGCACAAGTGTCACCAGAGAACTGCCATCTGACGTGAGGTATAATACCATCTGGGAGTTCTCGGCGAGTCCGTCCAGTGTACCCAGTCTCCACTGAGCACCCGTATACCATCTCTGATGTCAAACACCAATGGATATGGGATCATCCATTGCTCATCTCATGGGTCGAGAAGCGTATACGCTAGTCTACTCTGATATATCGATGCCCTGTCTCGATACACCCACGACTAGGAACATTAAAGGATGTACTTATGGACTACTCTGTCCCCACTAGTATGATCTGCATTATAGTCCAGGTAGTCAAGTACACATCCTAAGGGCTTTACCAACATGTAACTATAAGACAATATCAAGAGACAAGTATACATGTTAAAATAAAGAGCAACCAGATAGCATACTATCATATCGAGCAAGAAAGTCCTCTCTATATATGTCCAAGCATCCAATATAATATACATCATCTGTACAATACTGGCCTCTAGGGCATACATACAACTAACACATGGACAGCCGTTACGCACAGCTAGTGCCGCTGACATGGTTGTAGTTAAACCCACTGCCAGGGTACTGACGAGTCTTTAGAGTCCCCCACAGATAGTTTCCCAAGTTCGGGCGAAACGTTGTAGAGGCCGTATGGTTTTATGGCAGGGTTCGAAAATGCACGTGCACTTGTGCACGTGTCATATTTCGGAAAGATAATACTGGTGGGCTTTGGTTTAAGCCGGATCCAAGTATTATATTGAGTCGGAATATTTTAGTCTCATCGTATTCGTATTCGGTCGGAATACGGATACAGGTATGTATATACAGGTGAGGGGTATTCTCGAAATACGTTACGAGATTACTTTAGAAGATGCATTTCTTTTTGGGTTAACATTTTGGTTTAAATGATTAATGTTTTGGAAAGTGTGACTCGTTCATGGTGACACATTTCTTCTAGCATGTTCATTAGTGACTCATGCTAATGAGTCACTAAGTAAGTCATGATAGAATTAATGAGTTTTGTTTTGGGTATGGATATTTGAGGAGATATTTTCATAAGATATTTTCTTTGGTTTTTGATAAAACAACCTCATATATCTATTCACAAAAGAATGAGAAGAAAACACAAGTTTATGAGCTTGGTTTTTTCTTTTGCTCACTAGAGTTTTCTTGAGCTCACAATTTCCATCTCTTAGCATCTTCTTCAACCTCCACCCTATCCTTCTCATGTGATGAGAACCCTAGGGTGTTTGAGACAAAGTATTCTACTCATTCTCTACTTCATCTTGGACATGTCGGTTAGCATACTTCATGTCCGAATTTCCTCAGTATAGATGCGAGAGCCCATTTAAAGATCCGTTGACGTGGTGCCACCTCGACGAGGAGACAGGAGATCGGAGTTGCCGTAAGGAGCGTGGGATGATGGCTAAAGACCGAAGGACTCGGATCGATCGGTATAGCCTTTCTACCTCTTTACAGTTTGTTAGTTTAGCGTTAATGGCAAGATCCAGGTTATAGTATGCGATAGCGCCAGTTGTAAAAGTTTTTGTTCCCCGTTTGGCCTCAGTTTGACGGCCGGGGCGCTACCGTAGACTTACATGGTATCAAAGCTACGCCATTAACCTTTACTAGCTTGTTCTAACGTGTTTAAAATATCGATCGAACAAAATTTCCAAAACCGCGATTCCAAAACTAAAGTTTCTGTCGAATTTTTTTTGTCGTCTAAAAATTATTTTGACTATGTCAGAAAATCGTGCAGGCTTTTCTAAAACTACTGTAGAAATTTGGTAGACTGAATCCACTATACTGCCGCGGAACCGCCGCACAAACCATGGTTTGGTCGCGGTTCCGCCACCAATTTGTGGCAACAGTACACCATATTTCTTCTGGGTGTCTTTCATGTGGAATTGTGGTTTCTGGAATATTTTGTTTGGGCCCAGATTTTGTTTGAGTACTGGAGTTGTACTTGGGGCCCACTTCGGAAAGTTTTTTCGATCGGAATTTTAAATGTGTTAGTTTACAGTACTTACATTATATCTCTGACCGTGAATGTCATTCGAGCGGTAAATCGTGTTTAATTGCTATAGTCCTTTTAGACGGGTTTGCGAACATGACATTCGCGTTGATATTCTGTGTTGTGCTGTGATGTTGCGGATTTGTCGTGGTGGATAGCTGTGTGCAATGGTAGTGCAGTTTAGATTTATTTGTGCATTTGTTATTGCGGGGCAAGCGTCCAACATGTGGACAGCCGTCACTGCCTGTTTGTATATTATTCTTTTGGAGCACGACCGGGCTGAGGTCGATGTACCCGTTGTACATATTTTTCATTTCTGTACTAGGTTTACCCCGTGATGGAGTGCACGGATAGCCGGGTTCTGGAGAGCAACGGGTCCGCATCTTATGGCTTTGAGAGGCAGAGGGCTTCACTCTAGAATTGGCAGACTATTTGCTGCACTCGTAGGGGGTACAGGTTGACCCAAGGAGGGGTGCTCAAGTTACCGGATCCCGTGAAGTGCAGGGTGGTCCATTCACTTTGCTGTAGGGGGCTACCTCGCTTCAGGTTTTGGCGGGTAACTTGCCGCACCCGTAGGGGTCTAGGTTTCATTGCACAGGCTATCCACACGATCAGGGGAACTGTCACGACCTGAAAGTACGGAACGTGACTGGCACTTAGATTACGAAATGTCTAGAGGCGCAACATAACCTAAGTAAGCCGAAGCCCAGAAATCTAAACCATAAAAAAAAGAAGAAGAAGTAAAAGAAACATGAAGAAAAACAAGTTTAAAAGCATCAGCAAATTTTCCCAAAAATTTCGGCAGAGTCTCCTCTGTAAAACTGCCCCAAACGGGTACAACAAGTATAATATACATAAACAATAAAAAGCATCCCCAAACGGGAGCTAGCTCAACGCCAACAGGCGGAAACAACCACAACAAGCACAATAATATACAACGCCAAAGGGCGAGGCTCAAAGCTCAAAAGAAAACAATCCACCAAAGCAGAATAATACATGTGCGACTCTAAGGTCGAAATAAATAACTGGTCCAAATAAACTTATCAAGTAATACAAATATGGTTGATGGAGCTTACTAGATACAAATGAAAGAATAAAAGTATAATGGTGGTTCAGATACAAGTGAACCAACCTACCGTGCAAATCACCCTGAATGAAAAGATGTGCCAGCAACTGCCAGGGAAACCTGTACATCGAACCTGTAATAAAATTTGGCACAACGGGGGCGAGTTGCCAACTCGTGAGTAGAAGACATCTACGAAAAGAAATCGAATGCACAACGCTATCCTAAGTCATAATAATACACTACTATGTCCCAATCATCTAGTAATAGCTGGGTAATACTACGTGTAAATGTAAATAGTCCGTGCTCGTGTCAGTGCCTCATATAGTACTATGTCATATGAATGGATATGCATGCACCATGAATGTAAAGTAACAAATCCTAAAATACAGATATATCTGTATAAGAAATCTTTAGCTATTATCATAGTAAAATGTGTATAGGAATCTGGAATCTCAACAATGAAATCCATGGAAATCCGTGTCAAGCATCGACACAAACATGTAAATCTCAAGTCTCATAGTCTCAATACCTCGGGCTCCGTCAGTCCGGATCGGCCCATATCATCAAATCTCACGACAACGGTCGGTATCCTCCGGATATCCGCCGCGCCAGACATCACCGGTAGGTAGCATTCCCCTGCCAGGCTCATCGTCTACAACTCGATCTTCTTGCCCCGGGGTACCATACCGGGCCCACCATGTACCCAAGACGGTTCATCCACTCCTCGAATCGGGTCTCGAAATCCAACAGAAAACATGAAATCTCATGGTGGACGACACATGCATCACGAGAAAACCGCATCTTATGTTTTAAAATGAGAGGAGGAGAGAGATAGAAGTTTTTATATATTCTTGCGGTTTTCCCCAAAAATCCAGAAATCTCATATAAATCCAAATCTCAAAATCATGAGTAACTATATGATAAGTGTCGGCATATGCCCCATAATACTGCATGATAACATGAAAATATGAATGCATGAATGTCTAAGTAATAAATGCCATGTCTATACTAACACCAGAGAGTAATCACAATATTATATCGATCTGGCTGTTTGCTGATTCTATCAATAAAAGATAATATGATCTAAAGTGTACGTGACATAGCAATTACCGATGACGATGTGTGTGAGCCGGTAAATAAGTGTGCGTGGAATATGCGCGTCATCGGTAATGGTGCTGGTGTCCTAACAGGCAGAGTTTTATACTGATTACAGAAACATATGAATGAACATGCACCATGATGATTACAGTGTAAAAGTAAAGACGGATGTGTGTTATCCACTCATTTGATATACAAATACCACTACCACTATATGACTCGAACCTAACCTAGTGTCCATCTAACCCCCCCTAAGGAAAACTAAACCTAAGAACTGGTCGATAGAAGTACACCTAAAGCCTGTGTCCATATCTCTAATAGTCGGCGATCCTGCCTCAATAGCGTCACGTACATAGTACGACTTCCTCAAATCAAAAGGGCGGATCAATCATCACATCTATGCCTCGTACGGTAAAATCCATCAAACGTCATCCCAATATCGGGGTACGGGTCAAGTGTCACCTACGTGTCTCATTATTCGTATAATATTATCATCAACAAGTGTCAAGATCAAGGTGTTATACTGTAATCGCATACATCAATCATATATCATTGCCATCATAAATATACATCATTAGTTTATCCTCAGAAATATCATGTCATATGTATCATATTGTAATTAGGTCATACTGATATCATATCGTCATCAAGTCACACCTATATGATATCGACATCAGGTCACACCTATATGATGTCGTAATCAAGTCATACATATATCATATCGTGATCAGTCACAAGTTACAATCCGGGTACTATTTTAGAGTCCTATATACCTCAATATCATCACCACCCATTATAATTTATGTATACATGTTCATTATCTCATTCTCTAATAATCCGCTAACACTTTAATACGACTGTATAGTCAAGAATCACGGCATCAAGCCCAGTTATACTGTTTCATTCCCTTGTATCATATCACATCAATGTGTCCCACATACGTGTTGTGTGTGTGTGTGTGTGTGTGTGTGTATATATATACCTATACCTAGTCCTATATATATATACATACCCGTATACACCATGTCGAGTTTCAGTGTGTGCGTGTGTGTTTCAACCTGAAACCTACGAACCTCTTCCAAGGTATACATCCTCTGGTATGGTCTTCCTAAATCAGTCTAGTCCAGCCTAGGGTCATTACTAGGGTCATTACTAGGGTCCTACTCATTAAGAATCTAGGGTCACATCTGGTTTCCTAATGACAATAAGTACTATTCCTATTTTACGTTGCGGGAGTGCTAAACGCCATCCACCCGACTTCCCCCCGTAGATATGCATCTACTCACCTGGTCCATGTCTGCCGAAGACGGTGTCGCCATACTTCTCTTCATCGCCCGCAATCCACGTGAGGGGTACCTAAACGCAAACATATAAATAGTATCGTAAACTGAATCACATACAAAAGTCAAAACGACGCAAGGAACAAGCATAGGTTAAAACCTATGTCCCGTCCACGCAAAAGAACCAAATATCGCTCGGTATCGGCGTACAAACTCTGATGGATCGAGATAATATGAACAAATAACTCATAGTTTTAAAACTCATTACTTATATTATAAAACATGATTTAATTCATCGAAACACTAAAATCCATCAAATCGCCCGATTTCGTAAAACCCGAAAATGCCAATTTACCGTTTTTCTTCAAAACTTGACATTTAAATGAAACCAATGGTCATAAAATTCATTAAATAGCATAAATAGACTATACAACCCATTACTATATTTTTATTACATAAATTTGTATTAATTTGAAATTTCTAGTTTGCAATCTTTAGCAATTTTCAACATGTTACAAGCAAAATACCACAATTCCACCCCTAAACATGATTTTACATGGATTAATGTCTTAAACTACAATTCATGATGATAATGATATAATGAAACCATAATTTATATTTTTAATCTCATTTATTTAGGAATTTCTAAAATCTAGATAACAAAAAAAATAGCATTTTATTAGTATTTTCCAATTATCAAAAGAAACTAGTGATCAAACTAAGTTTTTCTTTCCATTAACATGCTAATATTCTCACTAAAACTAAAATCTAATGATAGCAATCTTAATTAGAATTTTATATTACCCACATATACATTTTATAAAAAAACTAGTTAGCTAAATAGCATAATTAAAACAATTTGAATAAACCAATTATTATACAACAACCATGCAAGATTTTTCCACTCAAAAAAATGTTAAACTAGCTATTATAACCTTATTTAATCAATAAAAACCACAACTTGAATTTACAAACCCTAACTTGAATTTTAAAATTTGCAAATAGAGTTAATTTAATAAATCTAATTATGCTTTAAAAGAAACATCTAATAGAAATAAAACAAAAGAAGGAAATTTATACCTTCAAAATATAAAATCCAAACATGAAAATGAGCCTCCAAAATGCATGCTATCCATCTCCAAAATCTATGTAAAGAAGAGTAAAGAACAAAGGGTAGGAAATAAATAGGATTTTGTGCATTTTTTTGTTGAATTTTTCATGTAATTTGATGGATTTTTGAACAAAATCAAGAGAGGAAAATGAGGGGGCTGCCAAGGGGGTGTGGCCGGCCATGGTAGGAGAGAGAGGAAGAAAGAGAAAAGAGTGAAGAAAAGTGTAGAAGTTTCCCCCAACTTATCACTTCATTATGTCTTTTCATGATTTATTTAACTTTCTTTTATTTCTTTACTAAAAACAACCAAGAAAACTCTAGAATTTTGGAAAAATTTGCAAATAAATTTTTCATGATACACACTAAATTCTAATATGCCATGGTTCATTTTTACAAATTAAAACCATTCAAATTTGCAATTTACACTAATTTAGTGTAAAAATAAAGCTTATGTTAATATTTAAAATATTTAATTTAGGAAAAATATTTAATTAAACTAAAGATTTATAAGTGGCTAATTGAACACCATTTACTAGTAATTACATAATTAAAATAGGTATTTTTGAAATTATAATGAAAAACAATCACGGTTTAGTTTTGCGAAAAATACATTTTACTTTACCGAAAATCATAAAATTCACTTAAACAATTTTATTCATTTAATTATTTATTTAATTATTTTTAAAACGTTACAATCTTTCCCCCTTTAAGAAATTCGGTCCCCGAATTTAAATTAAAACTCCCCCTCCAAATACCAAAACATTTAGCAAAACACCCAAATCGTCGGGGCTCCGAAATCATCAATACATAACAAAAATCAACTCCGTCAAGCATAGCGCAATCATCGGAGTTATTGCGAGAATAAAATATCAAAACCCAATATGAAAACCATCATAATATACATCAATCTATAACTTATATATAGTGCGCATCATAGTAAAACCGGCCAAATATCTGGATAAGGAAATATGCAAAAACCCCTTTTGAAAATCGCCGTGTGATGCACGTATCACGGCATAAGTAGCGGACGTTTATTTAAAAAAAATAGCTATATATATATATATATATATATATATATATCTTTTATTTAACATACACGTCCCGCCTGATTACTAAATCAAATAGTAATGATTATAAAAACACACTGCTCAAACTGAAATCAATCCCAATCACATCAATAAAATATCATGTGCGTCCGGTGCGCACTGAAATCGAAACCAAATACAGATACCACGACTACACCCAAAAACAAAATAAGTGCAACAGGTGTGCACCAAAACATCTGTCAAGTGCAACGGGCGTGCACGACTCAATATCAGGTACATCTAATCTGCACAAAACCCCGATTTAGTGCATCTGGTGTGCACAAAATCGTATTAAGTGCGCCAAGTGTGCGCAAGAATCTCAATCTGGTGCACAAAAACATACACCGAATATCAAAATCGAAATCACAGTACGAAAATGCATGAAAACTAGGTTCGAAGCGACCTAGTGCACTTGAGGATTTTGTTCTACGATCGGTATTTCTTGAGTACTTCCATTATATTCTATGCATGTTTCATATATCGGTTGTATTGATGTTGTTTTGTACATACCTAGTGCACTTGATTTAGTTTTAATACATTCACTTGATATCAAATCACCAAGTCGCAATCGTAAACACTATCGTCAATGTGCGTCTCCTTCCTCTGATATCGATCGCTTCGAACCCGTCTCTTCGTAGCTGTGCTGACTGCGCTACCAACGACAATACTCATATCTAGAGTCTCCCACATAGTCGATCCCTTCACTTGATATCCGGACTACATTAAACTTTTCGATCGATCCATCAAAATCCCATAATTCCTCGAGAGCTCAACACTCAAGTACTGTTTAGAAATATCCGGTACATACCCCAGCATCGATGATCCAGCCGTAGAAGGGCAAACCCAAGCCTCACTAATGGCACCGCGGAACTGCCGTAAACCCTAAGGTTCAAGGGCGTTCTCGTGGTCATTATGTCGAGTTAGGGTTTCATTCTTCTAGAGGGTCCATCGAAATACCTGCATGTTCTTCCGAATACCTTAAACTTGGGAAAATGGTTTTCTGATAATCGTTCGAACCCTTTAACTTCGTCTGGACGGCATGTGAATACCCTTCATCCGCATGCTAAACAATGCTTCAATCCTCAAGAATAACCAATACTCTAATGGTTATCGCATTCGAGCCGCAGCTCCCTCTGCCCGTGCGCCCGTGGTAACAGAAACCACCCTCCGACATCGACGAAGATAGATCAAAGGAACGAATGAAATACGGTGCAAACAAATGTACATCCTAAGGTTCCTTAAGCAGAGTAGCGTATCGTAAGTATGCCGCGGATCATACCAACGATACGTCACTCTACCTAAGTCACCTACTCCATCAACCAAGGGTCAACTAGACTTATACAAGGTTAAACCTAGCGCTCTGATACCAACTTTGTCACGACCCGAAAGTACGGAACGTGACCGGCACTTAGATTACGAAACGTCTAGAGGCGCAACGTAACCTAAGTAAGCCGAAGCCCAGAAATCTAAACCATAAAAAAAAAGGAAGAAGTAAAAGAAACATGAAGAAAAACAAGTTTAAAAGCATCAGCAAATTTCCCAAAAATTTCGGCAGAGTCTCCTCTGTAAAAACTGGCCCCAAACGGGTACAACAAGTATAATATACATAAACAATTAAAAGCATCCCCAAACGGGAGCTAGCTCAACGCCAACAGGTGGAAACAACCACAACAAGCACAATAATATACAACGCCAAAGGGCGAGGCTCAAAGCTCAAAAGAAAACAATCCACCAAAACAGAATAATACATGCGCGACTCTAAGGTCGAAATAAATAACTGGTCCAAATAAACTTATCAAGTAATACAAATATGGTTGATGGAGCTTACTAGATACAAATGAAAGAATAAAAGTACAATGGTGGTTCAGATACAAGTGAACCAACCTACCGTGCAAATCACCCTGAATGAAAAGATGTGCCAGCAACTGCCAGGGAAACCTGTACATCGAACCTGTAATAAAATTTGGCACAACGGGGGTGAGTTGCTAACTCGTGAGTAGAAGACATCTACGAAAAGAAATCGAATGCACGACGCTATCCTAGGTCATAATAATACACTACTATGTCACAATCATCTAGTAATAGCCGGGTAATACTACGTGTAAATGTAAATAGTCCGTGCTCGTGTCAGTGCCTCATATAGTACTATGTCATATGAATGGGTATGCATGCACCATGAATGTAAAGTAACAAATCCTGAAATCCAGATATATCTGTATAAGAAATCTTTAGCTGTTATCATAGTAAAATGTGTATAGGAATCTGGAATCTCAACAATGAAATCCATGGAAATCCGTGTCAAGTATCGACACAAACATGTAAATCTCAAGTCTTATAGTCTCAATACCTCGGGCTCCGTCAGTTCGGATCGGCCCATATCATCAAATCTCACGACAACGGTCGGTATCCTCCGGATATCCGCCGCGCCAGACATCACCGGTAGGTAGCCTTCCCCTGCCAGGCTCATCGTCTACAACTCGATCTTCTTGCCCCGGGGTACCATACCGGGCCCACCATGTACCCGAGACGGTTCATCCACTCCTCGAATCGGGTCTCGAAATCCAACAGAAAACATGAAATCTCATGGTGGACGACACATACATCACGAGAAAACCGCGTCTTATGTTTTAAAAAGAGAGGAGGAGAGAGAGAGAAGTTTTTATATATTCTTGCGGTTTTCCCTAAAAATCCAGAAATCTCATAGAAATCCAAATCTCAAAATCATAAGTAAGTATATGATAAGTGTCGGCATATGCCCCATAATACTGCATGATAACATGAAAATATGAATGCATGAATGTCTAAGTAATAAATGCCATGTCTATATGTAACACCTTAGGTCGTGTTTAGGGGTTAATTATATTTTACTAGATAGTTTTTGGTAAAAAGTTTACCAAATTAAGTTTCTGATATTTTATTCTAATTAATGAATATTTTATTAGGATTTTTCTAGGCACACATACACTTGTGCATGTAAACTAGGATTTAGATTTGGGGTTAAAACCATGATTAGCAACCATGAAGGGTTAACCCATTGTATTAAGTGTTTTGGGATTTAATTGGGTTTTATTTATTTTTGTGTTGTTTTGTTTATTTGAATTTCTTTTCTTGTGTTGACTTGGTGCATGAGAGAGGGAGTATGGGCATGGCTTGAGCCATGCTCATTAAATGAAGAGAGAGGGAAAGAGAGAGGGAGTTGTTGACTTGGGGCCTCATTTCTTTGAACTCTTTTCCTCACAACTCTCACATATACACACACACTCTGCTGAGAGAGAGAGAGGCAGCAGCTGCAGAAGCAGCATCAGCAGCAGCAATAACAACAGCAGCAGCAGGCAGTGGCAGCAGCAGCACCATCAACAGCAGCCCCCAGCAGCTGCAGCAGCACTTCCCATCTTCTCCACCCCCTTTCTCCTTGCACCTAGGGTCTTGTAAGGTATAGAATCTGAACCTAACTTCTTGTTTGTTTAATGTATGTGTAGTTTAGCTTCGGTTTGTGTAAAAAGTGAGATTTTGTGCTTGAAATGGCGATTTGTGTGGACTTATGGTTTAGTGCTGTTAATATTGGTTAACCTAGCCTAATTAGGTGTTATTAAGGCCATGTAAACCTAGTTAGACCCCAGATTACACCAAAATACCATAGGGTTTCTAATTGTGCAAATTTATTGTTTTTAAGTGAACTTTTTGGATTTCTGTGATCTGCTATAGGCCCGAGTAGTTCAGATTGAAATTGAGTTAACTGGAGCTTGTATACAAGGTATAGACCACACCACCAGAGCCCGAGACCCCACCCCATAGCGAGGCCGCCGGTTTGTTCATTCTGGCCGCAATTTGCGGCCAGATAGGGGAATTTTTGGGTGATGTTTGCTTGGGTAGGAGTCTGTTGTTATTTCTAGGCCAGTGATATGTATAGTTTTGTAAGTTGTTAGCCTGGGTAGAATCTGAGACGTTATATCGTATTTCTAGTACGTTTGGTTCGCGCGATACGCGCGATACGCGAGAGGGTTCTATGATTCAGCGTATCGCGGCGTATCGGGGTTAGTTTTAGACGCGTGCACACGTTTAGCGTATCGTACACACACGTGTTTAGTTCGCGACGCGAGCGTATCGTTTGACTTCGATATCGCGTTTTGCGAGATGGTTGCTTATATATAGATTCTTGTGTAATTCCATGTTCGCAGGCGGGTACGTCGGACGAAGCTAAGAAAGGGAAGCAGGTGGTCGGCTACGAGTAGCGCACGACCAGGTGAGTAAATTTAACATCTACGGCGAAATCGCACGTATGGCGTTAAGCGTCAGGGCGTGTTAGGATATTTAGTATAGGTGTTCATATGGACTATAGTAGCTTACCCTTTTGTTGCATATAGAAATGATAGCATAGGACACTGCACTGTCACTAACGGTTCAAGTCGCACGAGCACGATTGATATGCTACACTCACACCGTTAGTGATTGCCATGATACTCACATTATAGGATTGCTATAAATCATATATCATACTGACTCTACCCTATTGATGTTGTCATGATTTGCCGCATAACAGCATATGTATATCCATATTTAGGCACATATGCATCACATACCCCTACTGGTACTACATACACATATATTGATATCTTCACACCTGCGCACATGCACACTGTATATTCATACCAGTGCACACATATATTGATATCTTCATACCTGCGCACATGCACACTGTATATTCATACCAGTGCATACATATATTGATATCTTCATACCTGCGCACATGCACACTGTATATTCATACCAGTGCACACATATATTGATATCTTCATACTTGCTTAGATTACGCATTGAGATATGTTGTTTCCATGTTAATTCTGGATTTGGGGAACCGTGGATATTTCAAAGAGTATAGTTAATTATTTAAAAACCCGGTTTCCCTTGATATGATATTTCGGTGCGTCCACCATGTGTTTTCTCGGTACTAGAGTGATATATGTGAACCCGAATCGAGGAGTTGGATGAGGCCGATTACGGGTACATGGTGGACCCGGTATGGTACCCCAGGACGAGAACGGTTTCGCTGTGTAGTAGACGGTGAGCCTGGCAGAGGGACTACTACCTACCGGTGATTGGTTGTTGGACCTGGCGGTTATCCGGAGGATACCGACCAGAGTCGATGGATGGACACGGGACGACTCGTACTGCCGGGGCTGAGGGCCGATACCGCAGACAGAGCCCGTGGCCTGATCCGGACTCACGGATGCCCTATACAGGAGGATTTGCGTGTCGATGCTTGGCACGAGTATTTCTTGATATTTTGGGTGCCGATGTTGGGCACTCACGGTTATATGAGATTTACAGGATTGGAGGACCGAGGAGGATGACGACGCCTGAGTAGTATTGGGATTTGGGTACATTGATGGGTACCGATTATACCTTCCACGATGACATTCGTGTAGATGTTATATTTCCCATGCTCAGTATGTAGTAATTGATATCTCATCCTGTATCTATTATACCTGATATAGTACACATTGCTATACCCGATCAGTGCATACCCTGTTCATTCTATATAGGGTTGTTAGATTGCATTGCTATACCTGATCATTGCATACCTTGTTCATTCTATATAGGGTGGTTAGATTGCATTGCTATACCTGACCATCACATTTCTTGCTCATCACATGGAGATGTTATTAGATCGCACTTGTTGCATGTTTGAGCATCCAGTTCATCATATAGATGCTATCTGTTGATATAGGTTAGAGTATTGTTGCACGTGCATACTCGCGATTACCTTTATATGTTATCTTCTATTCACGAGTTGGCAATTCACCCCCGTTGTGCCACAGTGTTTGCAGGTTGCTCTTCGGAGTAGTCACGGCAGGCTGCGTTCTTGCATCTTTTGACACAGATACCCCTACAGTTGGTGTACTAGCTCTTTTGCTGATAGGTGGGTTTTGTGCGGTATCTGGTTATCTTTCAGTTATGTAAATTGTTATATCTAGTACTCTCCATCTACCACTTATGTATTGACTTAGAGACCAGTTGTGAGGACGATGTATATTATTCTGTATTCTGCCGTCGAGCTCGTTGTGAGCCGACTTTACTTATGCAGTTTATTCTATCTGTGATGTTTCCCACCTGTTGCTCATTTTCTTCGCTACGGCGTCATATATTGTTATCTTGGTGATTGTCTACTTAAGATTTCTTGACATCTTAGTAATTAGTTCTATTAAATGCTTAAATCACTCTATACTTTTACTGGTTTGATTTCTAGGTTTTCGGCTTACTTAATCGCGTTACGCCTGTAGACGTTACGTGGTTAAGTGCCGGTCACGGGCCAAACTTTGGGTCGTGACAAAGTTGGTATCAGAGCGTAGGTTTTACCTTCTTAGTGTAGGATGACTCCGGTATGATGGAGTAGGTAGCTGCAGCAGAGTGGCGTAGCGTGCGTATGTTCCGCGGCATACTCACGACACGGTACTCCGCCTAAGCGACCTTAGGACTTATTGATTGAATTTCCTTTATGATCGTATATATCCTTGTGATTCGATTTTCGTATCCTCATCGAATCCTACCTTCTTTCCAGCCATTATGCCGCCAAGGACTACGAGGGTGCAGAGAGAGGCCGGGAGTGCCGAGGTTCGAGTTGATTTATCTGAGACGAGGACTGATCCGATTAGTACCCATGTTGTACCAGGACAGATTATTTCTCCTAAGACAGGTCAGATCGCTAGACTAGTGGCAGAGATGCAGAGCTTGCGCCAGACGATGAGCTCATTGGTAGAGGTCGTTCGAGCGCAGCGACAGATGGTTGTCACCCCTGTTACCCAGTTGTTCCTTGCGATCATCATGTAGTATTTCGTCCCCTACATAGCATCGGTGGAGGCAGCCCCAGTTTACGAGACACGTCTTCCAGAGACCGTGAGAGTTCCGGAACAGTTGTGGAATCGTATTGGTGTATCAGCCCAGAGCAGAGGCTTAGGACGAGGACAGTCGTTTGGCTTCCATCCCCAGGCAGGACAGCATTCAGTGCGTAGGTGTTTACGATGCGGAAGCCTTCAACACCTCATCAGGCAGTGTTCCTTCACAGTACGTCAGGGTCGTATTCTGAGACGTCGTGGACGCGGAGGGTTTGCACAAAGGGGTCAAGCTAGTAGAGGAGGAGTTCGATCAGTCGCAGATGAAGGACAGGCACAAGATTTTTCTTCGACTCATCGGGACGCACGGGCATCCAATGTTGTAGTTTCAGGTACTCTTTCAGTATGTACTTTTGTTGCACTCGTATGTTTACACACTTCGTGCCGAGTTTAGGATGAGAGTCGTGCGGGGTAGATTAGCCATTTGTTGTGTTAACTTCCATTAGCAATCCTTTTGTTGTGCAACACGTACTTCGGTCTTGTGCCGATCGGATAGGAGATAGAGATTTACCTGCTATTTTGATCCTCCTAGAGATGTTGGATTTGGCGATCTCCTGGGCATGGACTGGTTAGCTACGTGTTAGGCGTTGTGGGCTACCGTGAGGAAACAGTTAGGTTTTATTTTTCCGGGCAAGTCAGATCTGGTTGTGCAGGTGGATAGTGGTGCCACCTCTTACAGCTTGAATTCAGCCTTATTTGCTAATCGGCTCTGAGGAGATGTCGTGGATTCTTGGCGTTTTTTCGTGATGCTGTAGCCACAGTTGGGTTATTGGACCAGTTTTCTTTCGTGCGAGAATTTTTCCAACATCGTTCTAAGATGAGCCGGCGAAGCTTAAGGAGCTAAGGATCTTCTGCAGAGTGGTTGTTGAGGGAGTTGTGCGTCTGAGTGTTTTGCATTTAGGAAGCTCCTATTTCTGTTCATCCAGGAGGAAAACGACAGATTGAGGTTGTGTCGATGGATCGTCTTTTGAATCGGCTTACGATGCGGATAAGTATCCTGTACCTCGCACTGACGAATTCTTCGATCAGCACCAGAGTGCGAGACCTTGTCTAAGTTCGTTAGGGATCAGGTCATCATTGTTGCGGGTCCAGAGTGATGACATTTCGAAGACTGCCTTGTGCGTGCTGCGGGCTTTGTGTGTTTTGGGTGTGTCACTGGACTCACCAATGCTCTAGCAGCATTCGTAGGTGTGATGAACTGGTTTTCTTCGGGCCGTTCCTCGACCAGTTATTGTTGTGTTATTTACGACATCCTGGTCTTTTTAGTGTGTCTTGAGGGATAGGAGTAGCACTCGAGGATCTGTTTTATGGATACTGGGAGAGCCCCAGCGGTTTGCTAGATTCTCGGAGTGTTCCCTTTAAGCTTGTTGTGTTGACTCCTAGGTTTTGTAGTTACGGAGACGAATTAGTATGGTTTCGAGGAAGATCGTGGCCGTACAGCTTAGGCCCAAATTTGTGAGCGGGACGGAGGTCCGCATATTTTTGGCTTAGCAGGTGTTACCGCCATCTCATGCAGGATTGCTAGTGTAATGCTGCCCCGTTGACTAATTGACTGGAATGGAGGTTTCTTTTCTGTAGACCGAGGCTTGTGTACGGAGTTTCCGCAGTTGAAGACTCGGTTAACAACTGCATCAGCTCCTTCTTTGCTTTTGGTTCGGGCGACTTTGTGGTTTAACTGTGATGTTTCGTGAGTAGGACTCGAATGTGTACTGAGGTGACACAATGGAGTTATCACTTTTGCTTCCTTACATTTGGAGGAAGTACGAGAAGGATATCCCACTCATGATCTGGAGATGGCCGCGATGGTTTTGCGTTGGAGATTAGAGACACCACTTATTTGAGAGTCGTGTCAGATTTTCACGGACCACCAGAGTTAAAGGTACATCTTCCTGCGGCGGAATTTGATTGTTGTGATAATCCTCCGTAGATTCACAGTTCTTGTGCGATCGTTGAGTACAGCATAAGTTTGTCTCTTCTGAGGAGACAGCTTGCTCATGTCCGCGCCCGACCACTTTTCTTAAATCGCTTTCGCGAGACACTGCCCGCCGACGCTCGTTCGTCAGAGATATTGGAGCCTACTCGGTTGGGTAATGATTTGGAATCCTTGACTTGTGGCAAGGGTGTGCTAGGCTAGAGAGACACTTGTGTACCTAATATTATAGGGAAGAGACGAGGAATCCTAGGGCAGGCACATCGGTCAACTCTCTGTACTCATTCAAGCCCCACCAACTGTTAACGTGACTTGTAAGGTAGTTACAGGTGGGCAGGGATAGAAAGAGAAGTCTTGGGATTCGTTTCAAGTGTCTGTCTTGTTGTGTGTTTGAGCTGGGCAACTGAGACTGACGGGAGAGTTGCAACCTTTAACCGTTCCGAAGAGGGAACGAGAGAAAATCTCCCCGAAATTCGTTATGGTGTCCACCCAGGAGTTGTCAGGATGTGACTCCATTCGGATGCTTGTCATCCGGTGATACTCGGTTGTTCTTGTTAAGTTGTGCGTATGTAGAAATTGTTGTCGGCAGTTGGGGATCGTTGTTTGCCATCGATAGGGTTCTCCTTTGATAGCAGTTATCAGGAGACACTCCAATTGGTAACCTTTAGGATTAGAGGTTAGGTCATGTCGATCACCAGTCTGTTTTTCCTAACTCCGTGTTATAGGATTATTGGACCTCAGCTAGTTTAGAAATTTCGGAAATGACCCGGTTGTTTTGGGTCAGGATGAGAATGGTCTACTGCGGATAGAGATCAGATGCTGACCAAGAGGGTCGCAGATTCAAGTTCGCAATGGCAGATCATGTATTCCCATGGAAATTTCCGATAAATGACATGTTGAATTTTGGGGAAGCTTTCCAGGATAGCAAGTCTTTTTAGGATCCCTAAGGCGAGTTGGTTCGTTGCCTTAAGTTGGGCACTTCTACCCAGATTATTGAATATTCACCCCGTATTTCCTATGTCGATACTTTGCAATTACCTTCATGACCTTTCTCATTAGATTCAGCGCCAGACCATTTAGTTCGAGCGTGATCCTTCGTTCACCTAACAGCCAGCCGTAATATTGGACCGGCAGGTGAAGAAGCTTCGATCGAAGGTCTTGCCATCAGTGAAGGTATTTTGGTGCATCTCAAGCGGTAAAGAGATCCCTTGGGAGGCCGAGGGCGAGATGCGGGAGAAGTTCCCTCATCTCTCTGAAGGTATGCGTAGCTTTGTATTTTAAAATTCGGAGACTAATTTTCTTTAAGGGGGGAAGATTGTAACACCTTAGGTCGTGTTTAGGGATTAATTATATTTTACTAGATAGTTTTTGGTAAAAAGTTTACCAAATTAAGTTTCTGATATTTTATTCTAATTAATGAATATTTTATTAGGATTTTTCTAGGCACACATACACTTGTGCATGTAAACTAGGGTTTAGATTTGGGGTTAAAACCATGATTAGCAACCATGAAGGGTTAACCTATTGTATTAAGTGTTTTGGGATTTAATTGGGTTTTATTTATTTGTGTGTTGTTTTGTTTATTTGAATTTCTTTTCTTGTGTTGACTTGGTGCATGAGAGAGGGAGTATGGGCATGGCTTGAGCCATGCTTATTAAATGAAGAGAGAGGGAGTTGTTGACTTGGGGCCTCATTTCTTTGAACTCTTTTCCTCACAACTCTCTCACATACACACACACACTCTGCTGAGAGAGAGAGAGGCAGCAGCTGCAGAAGCAGCATCAGCAGCAGCTGTAACAACAGCAGCAGCAGGCAGTGGCAGCAGCAGCAACATCAACAGCAGCCCCCAGCAGCTGCAGCAGCACTTCCCATCTTCTCCACCCCCTTTCTCCTTGCACCTAGGGTCTTGTAAGGTGTAGAATCTGAACCCAACTTCTTGTTTGTTTAATGTATGTGTAGTTTAGCTTCGGTTTGTGTAAAAAGTGAGATTTTGTGCTTGAAATGGTGATTTGTGTGGACTTATGGTTTAGTGCTGTTAATATTGGTTAACCTAGCCTAATTAGGTGTTATTAAGGCCATGTAAACCTAGTTAGACCCCAGATTACACCAAAATACCATAGGGTTTCTAATTGTGCAAATTTAGTGTTTTTAAGTGAACTTTTTGGATTTCTGTGATCTGCTATAGGCCCGAGTAGTTCAGGTTGAAATTGAGTTAACTGGAGCTTGTATACAAAGTATAGACCACACCACCAGAGCCCGAGACCCCCACCCCATAGCGAGGCCGCCGGTTTATTCATTCTGGCCGCAATTTGCGGCCAGATAGGGGAATTTTTGGGTGATGTTTGCTTGGGTAGGAATCTGTTGTTATTTCTAGGCCAGTGGTACGTATAGTTTTGTAAGTTGTTAGCCTGGGTAGAATCTAGGACGTTATATCGTATTTCTAGTACGTTTGGTTCGTGCGATACGCGCGATACGCGAGAAGGTTCCATGATTCAGCGTATCGCGGCGTATCGGGGTTAGTTTTAGACGCGTGCACACGTTTAGCGTATCGTACACACGCGCGTTTAGTTCGCGACGCGAGCGTATCGTTTGACTTCGATATCGCGTTTTGCGAGATGGTTGCTTATATATGGATTCTTGTGTAATTCCAGGTTCGTAGGCGGGTACGTCGGACGAAGCTAAGAAAGGGAAGCAGGTGGTCGGCTACGAGTAGCGCACGACCAGGTGAGTAGATTTAACATCTACGGGGAAATCGCCCGTATGGCGTTAAGCGTCGGGGCGTGTTAAGATATTTAGTATAGGTGTTCAAATGGACTATAGTAGCTTACCCTTTTGTTGCATATAGAAATGATAGCATAGGACACTGCACTGTCACTAACGGTTCAAGTCGCACGAGCATGATTGATATGCTACACTCACACCGTTAGTGATTGCCATGACACTCACATTATAGGATTGCTATAAATCATATATCATACTGACTCTACCCTATTGATGTTGTCATGATTTGCCGCATAACAGCATATGTATATCCATATTTAGGCACATATGCATCACATACCCCTACTGGTACTACATACACATATATTGATATCTTCACACCTGTGCACATGCACACTGTATATTCATACCAGTACACACATATATTGATATCTTCATACCTGCGCACATACACACTGTATATTTATACCAGTGATATTGATATCTTCATACCTGCACACATGCACACTGTATATTCATACCAGTGCACACATATATTGATATCTTCATACTTGCTTAGATTACGCATTGAGATATGTTGTTTCCATGTTAATTCTGGATTTGGGGAACCGTGGATATTTCAAAGAGTATAGTTAATTATTTAAAAATACGGTTTCCCTTGATATGATATTTCGGTGCGTCCACCATGTGTTTTCTCGGTACTAGAGTGATATATGTGAACCCGAATCGAGGAGTTGGATGAGGCCGATTACGGATACATGGTGGACTCGGTATGGTACCCCGGAGCGAGAACGGTTTCGCTGTGTAGTAGACGGTGAGCCTGGCAGAGGGACTACTACCTACCGGTGATTGGTTGTTGGACCTGGCGGTTATCCGGAGGATACCGACCAGATTCGATGGATGGATACGGGACGACTCGTACTGCCGGGGCCGAGGGCCGATACCGCAGACAGAGCCCGTGGCCTGATCCGGACTCACGGATGCCCTATACAGGAGGATTTGCGTGTCGATACTTGGCACGAGTATTTCTTAATATTTTAGGTGCCGATGTTGGGCACTCACGGTTATATGAGATTTATAGGATTGGAGGACCGAGGAGGATGACGACGCCTGAGTAGTATTGGGATTTGGGTACATTGATGGGTACCGATTATACCTTCCACGATGACATTCCGTGTAGATGTTATATTTCCCATGCTCAGTATGTAGTAATTGATATCTCATCCTGTATCTATTATACCTTATATAGTACACATTGCTATACCCGATCAGTGCATACCCTGTTCATTCTTTATAGGGTTGTTAGATTGCATTGCTATACCTGATCATTGCATACCTTGTTCATTCTATATAGGGTGGTTAGATTGCATTGCTATACCTGACCATCACATTTCTTGCTCATCACATGGAGATGTTATTAGATCGCACTTGTTGCATGTTTGAGCATCCAGTTCATCATATAGATGTTATCTGTTGATATAGGTTAGAGTATTGTTGCACGTGCATACTCGCGATTACCTTTATATGTTATTTTCTATTCACGAGTTGGCAACTCACCCCCGTTGTGCCACAGTGTTTGCAGGTTGCCCTTCGGAGTAGTCGCGGCAGGCTGCGTTCTTGCATCTTTTGACACAGATACCCCTACAGTTGGTGTACTAGCTCTTTTGCTGATAGGTGGGTTTTGTGCGGTATCTGGTTATCTTTCAGTTATGTAAATTGTTATATCTAGTACTCTCCATCTACCACTTATGTATTGACTTAGAGACCAGTTGTGAGGACGATGTATATTATTCTGTATTCTGGCGTCGAGCTCGTTGTGAGCCGACTTTACTTATGTAGTTTATTCTATCTGTGATGTTTCCCACCTGTTGCTCATTTTCTTCGCTACGGCGTCATATATTGTTATCTTGGTGATTGTCTACTTAAGATTTCTTGACATCTTAGTAATTAGTTCTATTAAATGCTTAAATCACTCTATACTTTTACTGGTTTGATTTCTGGGTTTTCGGCTTACTTAGTCGCGTTACGCCTATAGACGTTACGTGGTTAAGTGCCGGTCACGGGCCAAACTTTGGGCCGTGACACTATACTAACACTAGAGAGTAATCACAATATTATATCGATCTGGCTGTTTGCTGATTCTATCAATAAAAGATAATATGATCTAAAGTGTACGTGACATAGCAATTACCGATGATGATGTGTGTGAGCCAGCAAATAAGTGTGCGTGGAATATGCGCGTCATCGGTAATGGAGCTGGTGTCCTAACAGGCAGAGTTTTATGCTGATTACAGAAACATATGAATGAACATGCACCATGATGATTACAGCGTAAAAGTAAAGACGGATGTGTGTTATCCACTCATGTGATATACAAATACCACTACCACTATATGACTCGAGCCTAACCTAGTGTCCATCTAACCCCCCCTAAGGAAAACTAAACCTAAGAGCTGGTCGATAGAAGTACACCTAAAGCCTGGGTCCATATCTCTAATAGTCGGCGATCCTGCCTCAATAGCGTCACGTACATAGTACGACTTTCTCAAATCAAGAGGGCGGATCAATCATCACATCTATGCCTCGTACGGTAAAATCCATCGTACGTCATCCTAATATCGGGGTACGGGTCAAGTATCACCTACGTGTCTCATTATTCGTATAATATTATCATCAACAAGTGTCAAGATCAAGGTGCTATACTGTAATCGCATACATCAATCATATATCATTGCCATCCATCATTAGTTTATCCTCAGAAATATCATGTCATATGTATCATATTGTGATTAGGTCATACTGATATCATATCGTCATCAAGTCACACCTATATGATATCGACATCAGGTCACACCTATATGATGTCGTAATCAAGTCATATATATATCATATCGTGATCAGTCACAAGTTATAATCCGGGTACTATTTTAGAGTCCTATGTACCTCAATATCATCACCACCCATTATAATTTATGTATACATGTTCATTATCTCATTCTCTAATGATCCGCTAACACTTTAATACGACTGTATAGTCAAGAATCACGGCATCAAGCCCAGTTATACTGTTTCATTTCCTTGTATCATATCACATCAATGTGTCCCACATACGTGTTGTGTGTGTATATATATATATATATATATATATATATATATATACCTATACCTAGTCCTATATATATATATACATACCCGTATACACCATGTCGAGTTTCAGTGTATACGTGTGTGTGTTTCAACCTGAAACCTACGAACCTCTTCCAAGGTATACATCCTCTGGTATGGTCTTCCTAAATCAGTCTAGTCCAGCCTAGGGTCATTACTAGGGTCCTACTCATTAAGAATCTAGGGTCACATCTGGTTTCTTAATGACAATAAGTATTATTCCTATTTTACGTTGCGGGGGTGCTAAACGCCATCCACCCGACTTCCCCCCGTAGATATACATCTACTCACCTGGTCCATGTCTGCCGAAGACGGTGTCGCCATCCTTCTCTTCATCGCCCGCAATCCACGTGAGGGGTACCTAAACGCAAACATATAAATAGTATCGTAAACTAAATCACATACAAAAGTCAAAACGACGCAAGGAACAAGCATAGGTTAAAACCTATGTCCCGTCCACGCAAAAGAACCAAATATCGCTCGGTATCGGCGTACAAACTCCGATGGATCGAGATAACATGAACAAATAACTCATAGTTTTAAAACTCATTACTTATATTATAAAACATGATTTAATTCATCGAAACACTAAAATCCATCAAATCGCCCGATTTCGTAAAACCCGAAAATGCCAATTTACCGTTTTTCTTCAAAACTTGACATTTAAATGAAACCAATGGTCATAAAATTCATTAAATATCATAACTAGACTATACAACCCATTACTATATTTTTATTACATAAATTTGTATTAATTTGAAATTTCTAGTTTGCAATCTTTAGCAATTTTCAACACGTTACAAGCAAAATACCACAATTCCACCCCTAAACATGATTTTACATGGATTAATATCTTAAACTACAATTCATGATGATAATGATATAATGAAACCATAATTTATATTTTTAATCTCATTTATTTAGGAATTTCTAAAATCTAGATAACAAAAAAAATAGCATTTTATTAGTATTTTCCAATTATCAAAAGAAACTAGTGATCAAACTAAGTTTTTCTTTCCATTAACATGCTAATATTCTCACTAAAACTACAATCTAATGATAGCAACCTTAATTAGAATTTTATATTACCCACATATACATATTATAAAAAACTAGTTAGCTAAATAGCATAATTAAAACAATTTGAATAAACCAATTATTATACAACAACCATGCCAGATTTTTCCACTCAAAAAAATGTTAAACTAGCTATTATAACCTTATTTAATCAATAAAAACCACAACTTGAGCTTACAAACCCTAACTTGAATTTTAAAATTTGCAAATAGAGTTAATTTAATAAATCTAATTATGCTTTAAAAGAAACATTTAATAGAAATAAAACAAAAGAAGGAAATTTATACCTTCAAAATATGAAATCCAAACATGAAATGAGCCTCCAAAATGCATGCTATCCATCTCCAAAATCCATGTAAAGAAGAGTAAAGAACAAAGGGTAGGAAATAAATAGGATTTTGTGCATTTTTTTGTTGAATTTTTGATGTAATTTGATGGATTTTGGAACAAAATCAAGAGAGGAAAATGAGGGGGCTGCCAAGGGGGTGTGGCCGGCCATGGTAGGAGAGAGAGGGAGAAAGAGAAAAGAGTGAAGAAAAGTGTAGAAGTTTCCCCCAACTTATCACTTCATTATGTCTTTTCATGATTTATTTAACTTTCTTTTATTTCTTTACTAAAAACAACCAAGAAAACTCTAGAATTTTGGAAAAATTTGCAAATAAATTTTGCATGATACACACTAAATTCTAATATGCCATGGTTCATTTTTACAAATTAAAACCATTCAAATTTGCAATTTACACTAATTTAGTGTAAAAATAAAGCTTATGTTAATATTTAAAATATTTAATTTATGAAAAATATTTAATTAAACTATAGATTTATAAGTGGCTAAATGAACACCATTTACTAGTAATTACATAATTAAAATAGGTATTTTTGAAATTATAATGAAAAACAATCACGGTTTAGTTTTGCGAAAAATACATTTTACTTTACCGAAAATCATAAAATTCACTTAAACAATTTTATTCATTTAATTATTTATTTAATTATTTTTAAAACGTTACAGGAACGTCGGGTTTCAGTTGCGGCTCTGTGAAACCCGGGGATCCCAGATTATCTGTATTGTTCTGTGATGCTTATTACTTTTCTGTAATGTTGCTTTTATCATGCCTGGAGCGATTATTGTATATTGGTATATATACTAGTAGATGTTGTATATGTTTTGCACCCGCGCTAGTCCAGTCCCCGCTCTGTCGTTAGTTAAGTAACCTAACGGGTGATGACAGGACCCAGTGACGAATGCGGATGGCATATACGTACATTTTATTTTCGTTCTTTTCTGGTGTGATTAATTGATGGGACTGCATTGATTTTGATCAATGCAAGGAAAACAAACCTGTTTGACGTTGTTGGAACAGTTTTCAAAAAGTGTTATTACAAAGACATTTTCTTTTATTTTGCACAGTGGTATTCAGTTGGAATATCCTGCACCTCATTCGATGAGGCAAGGGCCGAGATCCCTTCACCGGGAGTGACCCTTTGGGCAGAAGTTTGTGTCAGGGTAATAACTTCACTATAGTCGATTACATGTTGCTTTGCATCACGGTATTCAGTTGGAATATCCTGCACCTCATTCCACGAGGAAAGAGCCGAGATCCCTTCACCGAGAGTGACCTCTTTAGCAAAGGTTTTCGCTGCTATATTTTTTTTGTAAAAAGCTATCAGGTTCCTTCAACGAGATCAAGTTCATTACGTTAAAGGTTTTTCGCCAAAAAATAGCCGTAGCCCTCCGTCATTTCAGACGGGTAGCAGTATTCATGCTATGTTTGTTGGCCTTCGTCAAGGCATAGTGGATGGTAGCTGCTTGTTACCTTTCTGTTGCATAGATAGATGAGTTGGTTTGGGACAGTCATACTGCCATTTGGCCAACATCAGGGGTATGTACGGGTGGGTTCAAATTAACAAGATAATAACGGGTAGAACTTGACATGTGACTTATGATTTTTTGGCCTTCATCAAGGTCATAAGAGCATGGGGCAAAAATCCACATCGAGAGTTTCTAAAGAAACTAAAACTTGCTAAGTATGTGCATACCTTCTGGAGTGTGATAACGTGAGTGGATACCTTTACGTTATCATGCGATGATAGTTGGATCCTGATACCCACTGATGAGTTGGTTTACTCTTCGGGTCATCCCGACTAATTCTTCTTTCAGGTTTGGAGGAGAATTTGACGGTACAATGGGAGGTTTCCTGATTAGATAAAATGATAACCATTCTGATGTAGGTTAGAGTGCACGCAGAGTGTTTCTTTTCTCTCTCTCTCTCTTTGGCAGCAACTTTTGACCGACCCTAGACTATGACTCAGTGACCAAGTTGACCGAACCTTCTTAAAATACTGGATTTTGGATTGTCTGAGTTGCATAAGTCATTGCCGCTCCTTCTTTTACCCTTTGCATTTCTCCAGAACACCCCGTATTACTACGGACATCCACTTCCATTGGATATATCCATCGTATGGTTATATACGAACTCGAAGGGACTTCTTCGAGGATGGATCCAGGTTCAGGAGAAATTGAATTGGTTTATTCAGTTGTCTTTTATCATCACCTTCTTTCAGGTTGCGAGGGCTCCTTGGTTTAGGAGAGTACATCTATTACGCTTATTGGATAGTCTTCTTCCAAACCATAGGTAGGTGCCGAAAGGTAGGGAGTGAAGAAAACCAACTAGCCTAAGTAGGGTGTACAGAAGGTAATAAGTAAAAACAAAATAAAAGGATTAGAAAGTGGGCAAAGTAAATTGCGACTGCTATCATTCACGACTACACCGTGTAGTTCATCGCCACTCCTACTTCACCTTTGCTTTTTTCCCCAGTTCGGGAGAAATAGAATAAGGTTTTATTCAGTTGTCTTTTATCATCACCTTCTCTCAGGTTACGCGTACTCCTAGGATTAGGAGTATACACCTATTACGCTTATTGGATAGTCTTCTTCGAAACCATAGGCTGGTGCCGAACGGTAGGGAAGGAAGAAAACCATTTAGCCTAACGATGGTGTACAGAAGGTAACGACTAAAGAAAAATAAAGGGATTTGGAGAGATGGCAAAGAAATATACGGTTACAGTCATGAATTGGATAATGGAAGAGGCATTACTAGGAATACCAGGATACCCCTACGAAACATTTTCATATTTCAGTTTCACTGTGCATTGTTAAAGGAAAACTGATTTCCTGATTAGATACTTACTCCAGGGTATGTATTTACCAGGTATGATTCTCACATCTGTATGGTTTTACAGATGATGAGTGGAAGTAAGTTATTGGGAATTAGGTGATCATCCTCATTATATCGGAATTCGTTGTAATTGGTGATATTTGAGGAAATCGCCTTGGTTTTTGCCGGACGGCAAGTATTTGGTTTTGAGTATCCGTTGTTGTGCACCAATTTCAAACTGATATATCTGTACGTTTATTTTTATAAAGTGATATATAACTTTTTGAAATTATGTCCGTGACATTTACCTATATCAATTGACGATTAGGTAAGGAGCATTGAACAGCGGAGTAGTTCTTAACCATAAGTACAGTTTTCAACCTACGATGCACAGGTTTTGAGTTATTCAACTCAGGGGACTCATACAGAGTATTGTATGTTGTCCAGTGTCCATCAGGACAAAGGGGTTGGTCCTCGTACTATGTTCTGTTTACTTGTGACTTCTCTAGTTTTTAGACAAGTGTTTCGTAGAAATACAAGGTCTAAGTTTTGAGAAGTTATAGGTATAGGAATAAAGTGGAGAACTAGATGTCGCAAGTATCGGGATTCTTCAAAGAGATCGAAGATTTAGATACTTATGATTGGTATTCAGTTCATAGTAATGGTTTTGAGAAACTTGTTTCTCTTTCAGGTTACTCATAATTGGATGCATTCCTAAGTTGAGTAATGCTGATTAGCCTCTCTCCATTAAGTTGATATGCACTGGAGACAGCTGCATGATTTGAATCTGGTTCCAATTAAATAAGTGCCAAAGTTTCTATATTGGATATAGAATGGTTCATATCTTAACGATGTTAAGGTACGGGGAATTGTCTGGCTTATGCTTAAAACCAGACTCTGGATAACTCAAGGCACGTTTCTGTAATGGCAATTTGTGGATTGACCCAGGCTATGACGAGGGTTGACTTTCTACCATCTGGAAGATCAATGGTGATATTTTTCTTGACTCGCCACAGTTTTAGTAAAATGGATTTTTTTTTTCAGAAAACAGTAGTGGGAGTATGGTAGAACTGGAAGTGATTTCAGAACCGCAAATGATTACGGAAAATTTAATAGGACCTAAAGATTCAATCAGGTTTGACATTCCATTAGCCACTCCGCAGATATGGTGGGTAACCTCAGGCACCCGAGAGGTACTCCAGTAGCCTCAATGTCACGACCCGAAAGAGCACGTGACTGGCCCTTGAACCATATGAGTCTATAGGACCCCATCCGATCCAAGTAAGCCAAAAGCCCAGAAATCTAAAACCATATAAAGAGTAAGTAAAGAAAACTGGTTTAAAGAAGTGAAGAAAAACATGTTTGAAATCAAGGTTTTTAAATAACTAAGCCGAAAGTACGTTTTGAAAACAGTAAGGTCTTTTCTAAAAATTTCGGCAGAGTCTCTTTTGTAAAACTGGCCCCGAATGGGGTACAACAAAGATAACAATATATGTAATGATAAAGGCATCCCCAAGCGGGAGCTAGCTCTTCGTCAATTGACGGTCACAACCACACATGCAACAATAATATACAACGCCGAATGGCGAGGATCAAACTCAAAAGAAAGCTCCAAAAGCAAGAAAACCGCAATACTACTAAGCGCGACTCTATGGTCGAATAATACATCACTAGTCTAGGTCTGAAACAATATACAAGTTTTGGTTGATGGAAATTCTAGATACAATGAATAAAATAAATACAATGGTGGTTCTTGATGCGAAAGAATCCACCTACCAAAAGCAAACCACCCGCAAGAAAGTAGTGTGCCAGAAATGCCGCAATGAAACCTGTACGGCAGAACCTGCAAGAACTGTGGCACAACGGGGGTGAGTTGCCAACTCATGAATAGAAACATCTACAAGCAGAAACCGAATGCAAGACATAAACCTAAGTCAACAATCAGTAATAAACCTCAAGGAATAAGCCTGAAACATGATAAGGTGGCAAATCAACATCTAAACAGATATGTGGTGCCAAGTACTCAGGTAATAACATGTCATCAGTATAAGGTATGTCTGCATGAAGTAAATATGATGAAGTATCAATGATATCAATACACATATATTAGCGTCCCATACCACTAATATTGGTGTAAGGGTATATATAACAGCGCCCTCATACCCTGTTATATATACAAATGAAGTATGATCAGTGTAAATCCAGTCTGTATATGATCCATGTCTGTATATGATCTATATCTGTATATACGTGGAACCCGTCCACCCGTCACCCAATGACAATAAACGTGGAACCCGTCCACCCGTCAACCAATGACAATAAGCATCATGTATGCAATATGAGGATATAAACAAAATCATGGAAAAACATCATGAAACCCGTGCCTAGCATCGACACGTAAATCCTCGTCCATATGGGGCTCCGTCTGCGGTATCGGCCCTCGGCCCCCGGCAGTACGGGTCAACCCATGTCCATCTCTGGACTCCGTCTGCGGTATCGGCCCTCGGCCCCGGCAGTACGGGTCAGCCCAATCCATCTCTCAACTCCGGTCGGTATCCTCTAGATATCCGCCGAGCTCAAATACAATCACCGGTAGGTAGTAATCCCTCTGCCGGGCTCACCGTCTACTACACAGCGAAACCGTTCTCGCCCTGGGGTACCATACCGGGTCCACCATGTACCCGTAATCGGCCTCAACCAGCTCCTCGATTCGGGATCACATATATCACTCTAGCACCGAGAAAACACATGGTGGACGCACCGAAATATCATATCAAGGGAACCGGGTTTTTAAATGATTACATATTTGCAATAGCCACGGTTCCCAAATCCAGAAATCACATGTAATCCAAACCAGAATGCAAGTCAATGATCCGATATGATATGTGCGTCAAATATAAATATCATGTCAAGTCACATATAGATGAGCTACAATATGATGATCCGATGTGATATAAGCATCAAGTATGAGTAGCATGTCAAGTCACATATAGATGAGCTACAATATGATGATCAGATGTGATATAAGCATCAAGTATGAGTAGCATGTCAAGTCACATATAGATGAGCTACAATATGATGATCCGATGTGATATAAGCATCAAGTATGAATAGCATGTCAAGTCACATATAGATGAGCTACAATATGATGATCAGATGTGATATAAGCATCAAGTATGAGTAGCATGTCAAGTCACATATAGATGAGCTACAATATGATGATCAGATGTGATATAAGCATCAAGTATGAGTAGCATGTCAAGTCACATATAGATGAGCTACAATATGATGATCCGATGTGATATAAGCATCAAGTATGAATATCAAGTCAAAATCATATATGTTTGTGTACAGGTCTATGTGTACAATATGCCATGCGGAAATCATACCATGAATGCAGCAGTACTACAGTGTAGTGGCATAGCAATTATCGATGATGAAGTGTGTGAGCCGGCAAATAGTGTACGTGAAACATACGCATCATCGATAATGGTGCTGGTGTCCTAACAGCATGATAATAATATAACAATGAACATATGCCAGTAATGCGAATAGCATGAAAATGCAGAAATCTAGTAGTCAACACCACAGTGAAGTATCTACTATGTAAACTACATCTAAATATCAGGTCAATCAGGAGGGGTAGGTGTGGAAACCACCTAAATCTGAGTCGGTATATATATATAGGTATATAGTCGGTGATCTCGCCTCAATGTCATATCGTAAGATATCCTCGAGTTATGAGTGCGGATCTATCATCAATATCGGCTCGTACGGCAATCATCGTATGGCATCCCCAAAGCTGGGTACAGGTCAACATCTCACTATTTCGTCACATAACAGGTATCACTATCATCAGATCATATAGTCTGGGGTACTACTCTATGTCTAGCACCAAACGATACCATCAATGAAGTATGCATGCGGGGGTAAACACATATCCCAAGCCCGCAAGAAATCACAAGTCATATCCCACATATGAATCGTATCCAATCACCGATCTCACGGCATCAAGCCCACATCATCGACTCATCTCCAAAGTCATCCCATATCATCAAACACAGTGCGAGTATAAGTAAAATGCAAGGGTGTGTGTGTAGGTGTAATTCTATCCTAGGGTTCGCGACTATGAACTACACTAGTCACTTCTAACCCTACACTATCCATAATACACCTATTATCACAATAAACTACATAGTATTCTATCTACGGACTGCGGGGGTGCTATACGCCATCCACCCGACTTCCCCCTGTAGATATAATCTACTCACCTTGCATCATCAATTGCGGACATCACCACGTATTTGCTTGTCGTCCCGAGATCTTCATGGGTACCTACACATCAAAATATCGTATTTGCGCATTAAAATCACATCCAATCTAAAACGGCGCATGAAATCCAAAACGATACGATAAGGGGGCCTATAGGTGAGAACCTATGGCACGCCTTCAAAACCATCAATAAATCCTCTATATCGTCGTATAAACGACAAATAGTCGAGGCAAAGCACATTCCACCATTTCAGAATCAAAAATACGGAATACGGAAACACGAATCCAAAATAGCAACTTAGGATATATGTCCCAGATTTCAACCTAGGTCTGTTTATACAAATCTATATATATCAGGGGTCTGACATGAACATGTAGAAGCTACAGAACCAACACGACCCAAAATGGTGGGACCCAGGCCGCAATTGGCGGCCAAAAGGGGAAAATTGGCGGCCGGGAAAGGGAGTTGGGGGCTAGGGTCTTGGGGTTAGCTTCCTGGGTGCCTGCACATATCTCTATCCACTCAATATTATTTTAGGATACCTCGTATGATAGCAGATTCCAATTAACCTTCACAGATTCCATAATTTCCCCGATATCGGTTTCTAAAATCCGTATTCTGGTTCTAGCTTCAGGTTTTGGGTTCCAATTCATACACTAGGGTGTTGATAAGACCTCTACTGAGCTCAATTTCATAATACAACACCAATTCCCTCAAACCCTAACTAGGTTATCACCAAGTCCATAATATCACACAATATCGGTTAAATCTTAACATGGGGTTATAGGAAAGGCTATAATTAAGCAAATGGTTCAGTAATTACCTCCATTAGCAACTCAAGAAAATTCTTGAGTTGCCCCTAGTGGCCAAAATCCACGCTTTCTTGGTCCATTGCGTAGATCTCGAGCTTGTGCATCTTTTTCGTGAAAGGGATGTGAGGTTTTGAGATAGATTTTGAGGTGAAGTGAGGAGTTGAAGAGGGAGGGAAAAGGGGGTGCAGGAGCAGCAGCAGGAGGAGGGAGGAGAGGAAGGGAAAATGATGGGAGAAAATGGCTAAGTCTCAAGGTCAAAGAGCCCATGCCCCTCTCTCTCACCTACTCTCATTCTTTAATCTTTTTCTTTTCTTTTCCTTTTCTTTTCCTTTTCTTTTTAAACCATAATCCTTCTCACAAGAATAGTAAACCCAAATATCATGAAAGAAAATGCACAAGTGTGAGAAAAAGTGATATGTGCAAGTTTTGCACAAAATTGCCAAAAAACCCGATTAGCGATTTTAATCGCGATTAGCACTAAATTAGTGTCAAACAAATCACAAAAACTTAAAAATGTCATAATTCACTAATTTACCCTATTTTAGAATTTTCCAAAATTTTTCATAGTTTTTCTAACATTTTTCCTATTTATTTGCATTTAATTATAGATTTAATATTAAAATAATCAATAAAATAATATTAAATTATAAAAATTCCCAAAATTAATATTTTATACTTTTGAAAATGTTACACTCAAGGACGGTGACAGGGAGGTTTTTGTTTGCCCAGACTTGACACTACTGTTGTTCCAGGCTATGAGACCCAGTAGGAGGTTAAGTATAGCGTCGTTCTAAACTAGCTTTAGAAGTGCACGTATATATTATTCTGCCAGAGGGTTGTTGTAGTCAGTGGGAGCAGCAGAAGCATAGTGGGCAAGTAGCTTATGTCTATTTACAGACTAAAGCAGATATAGCGGAGATAAATCATCTATTTTTGATGTGACAGTCATAGGTTTGACTTAATCAGAATAGGGGATGGATCTGTTAAGAAGGTAGTAGGGTGTGATGTCCTGGTATTTGGATGACACACACAGAGTAGGAAGTAAAATTCCTATACTACGATCGGTTATACTATGGTTGTCACACAGTTGTTTCTCCACACAGGATATGGATATAATATCAGACATTCTGGTTACTAGATCTATGGTTTTAGATCTAGATTTGGGTAGTTTCCCAATCTGGGTACTTAGACAGTATTCTAAAGGTATTTAGAATAGATGACTCCTGGCATGGTGATGTACCTGCAGGTGATGGAGTCGCCCTCTCTAAAAGTATCTTATAAACTAAAGGGGAGAGGGATGTGCATGATTGGCATATCAATTCTTAGGCAATTGAGTCAATCATAAGATGTCACGTACCACACCAGATGTTGTTTTTGTAAGTCCATGTCACGCACCCCACTAACTTGCGGGGAGGCGGAATATATGAAAAACGATTAGCAAAGCTTCGTAACACGGACTTTAGCGCATGAATCGTAATCTAAACCATTGCTAACGTTATACTAGAGGTTTAACTACTCGGTACCGGAGTTATACCTCACGTTACATGTCCTTCGGGTCTTTATTGCTGTCCTCCACTCCTCGTAGGCTCCTTGGAACATCGGCAACTTCACGGCCTCCTCGAATCAAAGACGATCCGGCCGAAAGCTCCTACGCCAAGCTAAATCTCAAACTTAAGATAACTAGGTTGCTTAAAGTGCTAATCTAAGATACCTAGGGGATATAGAGTGAGGTTATGGATGTTTTAGTCTAGCTAACCCTTGATCTCAACACATGAGAGGTTAGGGTTAGGGTTTCAAGAGAGAGTGAGCTTGAGGAGAGAGAAGGAGAAGATGAGAAATGAAAAGAATAATGAGCTCATTTTGAATATATCAACCATAACAATTTAATCAAATAAATAAATAAATGATTTAATCATTATGGTTGATGCATTCACCTTGTGTGATTCATCATATGACTCATTATCTCATTAATGAGTCATTAAGTGCAAAGGATGAATCATACAAATGAGTCATTAATCAATTAATGCTCATGCCACCTTAACCCCTTAGTCACCACTCTTCTAGAAGGTTCCCGAGTAATTACGAGAACGCCCCTCCTATCCGTGAAAACACGGAAAAACTTTAGACTGTATAAATCTAATAACCCGATACTAGAAACTGGCTTAAACCAAAGCCAGCTAGTAAAAAACTGTCCGAAAAGTCGTACGTGCGTAAACACGCGTACGCATCCGAACCCTTGTCGTAAAACCATATGACCTCTATATCGTTTCGCCTGGAGCAGGGAAACTCTCTGTGTGGGACTCTAAAGACTCGACACTACGCTGGCAGTGGGTTTAACCACAGATCGCAAGCGGCACTAGCTGTACGTAACGGTCCCCAGGTAGATGTCGATAAGAAGGCCGATGAGGAAAATCATCCGAACTCCCACTGAGCCTGATGTGACAATCTCCGTACAGTCCGTTCTGTTCGTCTAAGACTATCGCATATCAAGCCTAGGGGGCGGCAACCGTCAGTCCCCTAATAGCTGTATAAGTCGTGTCGGAGCGAAGCCCATTACACCCTGAGAAGCTACAGGAACCTACCGGTATATCTCGCTTGCCCTGGCCAGGGACTTTGCGTAATGGCTCTCTGACACAGCGCGATATCATTTCCCAATACCGGGAGAGACGAATGCTATCTAACCGCCACTGCCTCCTGTTAGTTATATGTATGCCCTAGGGGCCATTACTGTACATTGGATGTATATTGTAGTGGATGCCGGGACATATATAGGTAGGACTTTCTTGCTCGACATGATAGTACGCTATCTGGTTGCACTTTATCTTAACATGTATACTTTCTGTCTCTCTGATTACATGTTGATAAAGCCCTTAGGATGTGTACTCGACTTCCAGGACTATGATGTAGATCATACCAGTGGGGCCTGGGTAGTCCATGAGTACATCCTTGAAATGTTCCTAGTCGAGGGAATATCGAGACGGGGCATCGATATTCCAGAGTAGACTAGCGTATATCTTCTCGACCCATGCGATGGGCGATGGATGATCCCATATCCATTGGTGTTTGACATCGAAGATGGTATGCGGGTGCTCAGTGGAGACTGGGTACACTGAACGGACTCGCCGAGAACTCCCAGATGGTATTATACCTCACGTCAGATAGCAGTTCTCTGGTGACACTGGTACAGCTTAGTCTGTTGACCCGAGATCGTCATAGAGTCTTGTGTGTCTCCCACTGTGCTTTGATTTCCACCCTACCACGGCTCTACTGAGTCGTGCAAACAGGTGGTTTTTGGGTACAGTCCCGATTCACATGGAGGCAATGAGCGATAGGAGGGGATTCGTCTCTCCCGGTATTGGGGGTTGATGTTGTGCTATGCTCGACTGGCCATAACAGGAAATCCCTGGCCAGGGTTGCTGTGATATACTGGTAAGAGTTATCAGTAGTTTCACGAATGTTATGGACCTCAAGTCGGCATGACTTATCGAGCTATTGGGGTCTGACGTTTACCACCCCTAGGCGAGATATGCGACATATCAGACGATCAGACCGGACTGTACGGTAAGTGTTACTGGTTGGATTCACAGGAGTGTGAGCGGGCTTGCTCGTCGATCTTCTGATCGCTCAATACCTGGGTGGCCGTTACGTTTAGCAGACCGCTTGCGGCTTGTGGGTGTTTGATATGATCATCATCTGCTGCCGGCGTATTGACGAGTCTTTAGAGTCCTACACAGAGGTTTCCTGGATCAAGCGAAACGAAATAGGAGCACATATGAGATATGTGCGGGACCGAGAATAATGCGTGTATGTGATACCGCATTTCATTCTCGCGATGAATGTGTCGAGTGGTTGTATGCGATATAACCTAGTTATCGAATCAAGTATTGATTCGATAAGCCGATACATTGGATACTAGCCGGTTATATGCGATATGACCGGATCATAGAATCAAGTGTTGATTCAATGATTTAATGCATAATTATATATATATTTGATATATTACTTTACATTAACTAGTATTGGTTCACTTAAGATGGATTTTCTCACTTGATGTGCACATTGTATATATGATATAGTTTTGTGCACTAGTTTGTATCATGTTTAATGATGCATGCAAACTTGGGTGTATGTTTGATTTGAACCATGTTTAGGTTAATGGTTATGGTTTTAAAGTATTCACTTATTCATTTCATTTATATTCTTTATTTCTTTTGGCTAAAATAAAATGGTTGCTAATTTTGTCTTTTGTGGAAACTTCATGATGCTTTGAATTTGTAACCATTTTGTTTTATGTTTAAACCTAACCATTAGCTAAACTAGAGTTTGCTCTCTACAAGAGTTAAATCTAACCCAAGGTTGCATTATGATAAGATCAATTTGATTTTATTATTTGATTTTTATCATTCTCATGATATCTTCTTCTTCTTCTTCATCTTCTTCAACATGAAGAAAAAGCTTGCCTCTTCAATGGAAACTAGCAAAAACAAGTGAGAAATCCAAAACTAAAGTCTACCCACTTCCATTTCTTCATCCTCTACCTCTTGCCAAGTTGTATAGGGTGTTTCCTTCACAAGTTTTCAAGGCTTGGTGAAGTTGGAGCTTGTTCTAGCGATGCCTCGACGTAGATCATCTTCGGCATCGAACCGACGATCAAGCCCGCCTATTCTTCGATGATGCCAATGCTAGAGTCAAGGGATCGATTTGGACAGCGGAGGGAGATCATCGCGGAGCTATAGAGGTGGAGAACCGGATCTACAAAGGTTGTATTTCCGTATTCTAGTAGTTAAGTGTTAACCATTTTGTTTTTATCGCCTAGTTTTTCTAGCCAACGATCCGTATTAGGGTTTCTCGGCACCTTGATTTTCGAAATTGGCATGTTTGATCACTTGTAAGACCTCACTAGGGTGCCTAGGAACCCTACACCTCCAAGTGCTCGGGACTGCACCCAACTGCTACCTGTTTGCACGACTCCTTTGAGCCGTGGTAGGGTAGCAATCTAAGAACAGTGGGACACACTCGAGTCGAAGTAGCAGTGTCAAGTCTGCGGACTATGCTGTACTCATGTCACCTGGGAACTGATAACTGACGATGGGTGTAATACCAACCAATCAGTTCCTCGGCGAGTCCTGTCCGGTATACCCGTAACCTAACGAGCACCTGTATACTATCTCCAGTACGACGTACTGATGGCTGTGGGACAGACCATTTCCCAACTGGGATGAGAAGCGTATACACTTAGTCTACTCCGGAATATCGATGCCCTATCTCGATAATCCAACGACCAGGGACCTGTATAGGATGTTGCTTACAGACTACCCAGCCCCCACTAGTGTGATTGCCATCACGACGCTGGTAATCAAGCAAAGATCCTATGGGCTCTACTAATATGTATAAGTGATACGTTACAAGAAACATATGCATATATTAAAGTAGACACAAACCAAGTAGCATACTACCATTTTTACCAAGACTGTATATATAACTGTGAATATCCCAAGCTTCCATTAAGTAATATACAATCTAGTATGATACAATAATGGCCCCTAGGGCATATACACTAATAATCTCCCACTTGCACTAGGGCCATGAGCTGTCATATCGTAGACCAATCATCTTGAATAGCCTCTCGAACTGCGTCTGAGGAAGGGCCTTTGTGAATGGATCAGCAATATTATTCTCCGTCTCTACTCTCTTCACCTCGATCTCCCGGCGATCTATGATCTCCCTGATCAGGTGATACCGCCTTAAGATGTGTCTGGACTTCTGATGGGACCTGGGTTCCTTTGCTAAAGCTATAGCACCGTTGTTGTCACAATACAGAGGTATTGGACCAACACTGGTAGGAACCACCTGAAGTTCTGTGAGGAATTTCTTCATCCAGACTGCTTCTTTTGCGGCATCGCAAGCAGCTATGTACTCTGCTTCCATCGTTGAGTCAGCAACGGTCTCCTGTTTGGAACTCTTCCAACAGACCGTCCCTCCATTGAGGGTAAAGACATAACCCGATATAGACTTGGAGTCATCTTTGTCACTCTGGAAGCCGGAGTCGGCAAAGGCCTCCATCTGGAGGTCTTTTCCGCCATATACTAAGAACATCTCCTTAGTCCTCCTCAGGTACTTGAGAATGTTCTTTACTGCTATCCAGTGATTCTCCCCTGGGTTTGCTTGATACCGGCTTACTACGCTCAATGCGTATGCTACATCTGGTCTGGTATATAACATCGCATACATTATAGAGCCTACCGCAGAAGCGTAGGGTATAATCGACATGCAATCCCTTACCAAATCAGTCTTGGGAGACATATCTTTTGAGAGGGTGATTTTGTGACAAGCCGGTAGGTTACCGCGCTTAGAATCATCCATACTGAATCTCTTCACTATGGTGTGTATGTACCTGGACTGTGAAAGTCCCAACATCCTTTTTGATCTATCACGATAGATCCGGATCCCTAGAATGTAAGTGGCATCACCCAGGTCTTTCATGGAGAATTTATCACGATAGTCCCGTTTTCTAGAACATCAGTTTTTAGAAAAGGAATCAAGTGGGAGCGAAATAGAACTGGAAGAAATTCCAGAACCACAAACTAATACTGAAAGTTTGGTAGAACCGGTAGTTCAAGAAGAACAGGACATTCCCGCACCCCCTCCACAGGAGTAGTAGGCCGTCTCATCCTCCTGAGAGATACTACGGTTTTCTCATAGATGGGGATAGAGAGGATTGCATCATAGATGATGATGAACCTACTGACTTCCAGCAGGCCATCCAGAGCGGCGACTCAGTACGATGGCTAGATGCAATGCGGACCGAAATGGAGTCCATGTACACCAACAAAGTATGGACTTTGGACTTTGCTCCAGATGGGGTAAAACCCATAGGATGCAAATGGATCTTCAAGAAAAAGATTGGTGTAGATGGACAGGTGGAAACCTCTAAGGCTAGACTTGTTGCAAAGGGTTTTCGTCAAAGACCTGGTTTGGACTATGACGAAACTTTTTCTCCAGTGGCTATGCTCAAATCCATTCGGGTCCTTCTTGCTATTGCTGCCTTCCATGATTATGAAATCTGGCAGATGGACGTAAAGACGGCTTTTCTGAATGGAAATTTAGAAGAGTGCGTCTATATGGATCAGCCAGAGGGTTTCAATCAGAGTGGGAGCAGCGGGAAAGTATGCAAGCTGCTTAAGTCCATTTATGGACTAAAGCAGGCATCGCGGAGTTGGAACATCTGTTTTGATGAGACAGTCAAAGAATATGACTTTATCAAAAATCCAGATGAACCGTGCATATATAGTAAAGTTGTAGCCAGAAGTGTCGTATTCCTCGTCTTGTACGTGGATGACATTCTATTGATAGGAAATGACATTCCTATGCTACAATCTGTCAAAGGATTCTTGTCACAAAGGTTCTCCATGAAAGACCTGGGTGATGCCTCTTACATTCTGGGGATCCGGATCTATCGTGTTAGATCCAAGAGGATGTTGGGACTTTCGCAGTCCAGGTATATCGACACTGTACTGAAAAGATTCAGTATGGAAGATTCTAAGCGCGGTAATCTACCAGCCTGTCACGGAATCACCCTCTCCAACGAGATGTCTCCCAAGACTGATTTGGAAAGGGAACGCATGTCTATTATACCCTACGCTACTACGGTAGGCTCTATAATGTATGCGATGTTGTGCACCAGACCAGATGTAGCTTACGCACTGAGCGTGGTAAGCCGGTATCAGTCAGACCCAGGAGAGAAGCACTGGATAGCAGTAAAGAACATTCTCAAGTACCTGAGAAGGACTAAGGAGATGTTCTTGGTTTACGGCGGAAAAGACCTCAGGTTGGAGGCCTTTGTTGATTCCGGCTTCCAGAGTGATAAGGACGATTCCAAGTCCATGTCGGGTTATGTCTTTACCCTCAATGGAGGGGCGGTGTGCTGGAAGAGCTCCAAGCAGGACACCGTTGCTGACTCGACGATGGAAGCGGAGTATATAGCTGCTTGCGATGCCGCAAAAGAAGCAGTCTGGATGAAGAAGTTCCTAACAGAACTTCAGGTGGTTCCTACCATAGTTGATCCAATATCTCTGTATTGCGACAACAACGGAGCTATAGCTTTAGCGAAGGAACCAAGGTCCCATCAGAAGTCCAGACACATCTTGAGGCGGTATCACCTGATCAGGGAGATCATTGATCGTCAGGAGATCGAGGTTCGGAGAGTTGCTTCTGAAGAGAACATTGCTGATCCATTCACGAAGGCCCTACCTCAGATTCAGTTCGAGAGGCTACTCGAGATCATTGGTCTTCGATATACCAGTACATGGCCCTAGTGCAAGTGGGAGATTGTTAGTGTTTATGCCCTAGAAGGCCATTACTGTATCATACTAGTTTGTATATTACTTAATGGAAGCTTGGGATATTCACATGTATATAACAGTCTTGCTAAACATGGTAGTATGCTACTTGGTTTTTCTATCTTAATATGTGAGTATACGTATTGATAGAGCTCTTAGGATCTTGCTTGACTACCAGCGTTGTGATGGCAGTCACACTAGTGGGGGCTGGGTAGTCTACAAGCACATCCTTATTCAGGTCCCTGGTCATTGGATTATCGAGACAGAGCATCGATACTCCGGAGTAGACTAGTGTGTACGCTTCTCATCCCAGTTGGGGAGATGGTCTGTCCTACAGCCGTCAGTACGTCGTACTGGAGATAGTATGCAGGTGCTCGTTAGGTTACGGGTACACCGGACAGGACTCACAGGGAACTGTTGGTTGGTTTTATACCAGTCGTCAGTGAACAGTTCCCAGGTGACATGAGTACAGCATAGTCCGCAGATTTGACACTGCTACTTCGCCTCGAGTGTGTCCCACTGTTCTTAGATTGCTACCCTACCACGGCTCAAAGGAGTCGTGCAAACAGGTAGCAGTTGGGTGCAGTCCCGAGCACTTGGAGGCAGTGGCGGTTAGACAGGATTCGTCTCTCCCGGTATTGGGAGTTGATATCGCGCTGTGTCAGAGAGCCATTACGCAAAGTCCCTGGCCAGGGCAAGCGAGATTTGCTGGTAGGTTCCAGTAGTTTCTCAGGGTGTAATGGGCTTCCCTCCGACATGACTTATACCGCTATTAGGGGACTGACGCTTGCCGCCCCCTAGGCCCGATATGCGATAGTCTTGGACGAACGGACCGGACTGTATGGAGATTGTCACATTAGACTCAGTAGGAGTTCGGATGGGTTCCCTCATCGGCCTTCTTATCGACATCTACCTGGGGACCGTTACGTACAGCTAGTGCCGCTTGCGGTCTGTGGTTAAACCCACTGCCAGCATAGTAGTCGAGTCTCTACAGTCCCACACAGAGAGTTTCCCTACTCCAGGCGAAACGATATAGAGGTCGTATGGTTTTACGACAAGGGTTCGGACGCATACGTGCGTTTACGCGCGTACGACTTTCGGACAGTTTTTACCAGTCGGCTTTGGTTTAAGCCAGTTACTGGTATCCGGTTATTGGATTTATACAGTCTAAATTTTTTCCGTATTTTTGCGGAAAGGAGGGGCGTTCTCGTAATTGCGCGAGAAGCTTCTAGAAGATGGTGACTAAGGAGGTTTAGGTGGCATATGCAATGAATGTGATTAGTGAGTCATATGGATGATTCATCCATGTCATTAATGCATGATAAATGCTTAATGACTCATGGAGTGAATCATCACTAGATATTATCAAGCATGGTTGCTAAATTCATTTCTTATTCTTTTCTTGATAAAAAGAAATGCTTGATATATATCATGTTATCTCACTATTCTCATTTCATTATCTTTATCATCTTCTCTCTCCTCAAGCTCTCCCTCTTCAAACACTAATCCTCCCCTCTCATGAGTTGAGTACAAGGATTAGTAAGACTACTTAATCCATAACCCTCTCTATATTTCACCTAGCTTCTTTGATTAGCACTTAAAGAAGTTTAGTTGCCTCAAGTTTAGAGGCTAAGCTTGGAGTAAAGCTCTCGGGTGGATCGTCTACTACTTCGAGAAGGCCGAGGAGGAGGAGGAGTTCACAAAGACGAAGGACACGATTCGTTAGGTATAATTCCTAAACATAGTAGCATAGAAACTCTATGTTTTAAGTTAGTTATCGTTTAGCTTCGATTCAAGCGGTTAGTCGATGTTTGTTCATTAAACAAGTTCGTTTTTGAAAATTCCGCCTCCCCATAAGTATTGGGGTGTTCTACATCGACTTACAGTAGTATCAGAGCCTCGCTAAACAATAAATAACTTACTTGCAAATTTGTATGAATTTCGAACGGAAAAAACGAAACCGGAAAAGCCCGAAAACTTCTGTTTCTGTCGATTTTTAAATGAAGTCCTAAAATTTTTCAGGGAAGTTCAGAAAGCTTAAAATGACAGTAGAAGAACACCCAAGAAAATTGGGCACATGATTCGGCTAAAGCGCCGCGGAAACGAGGCGGATCCCATCGATCCGCCGCGGTTCCGCCGCCGAGTTGCCGAGTCATGAACCCAATTTTCCTGTGTTGGTTCTGTGTGATATTTGGGATTTTCTGGAATATTTAATTTTTGCTCAGGTTTCAGATTTGCAGAGCAGTATTGGAGCAAAATTAAAAGTGTTTAATCGATCGAAATTATACAGTATTTGCTTGTTGGATTATATCTGTGATTGTATAATGTGTTCGTAAACCTCCCCTAACTGCTAGTATGTCAGTTGGCAGGGGGTTGCACATTTCTGAAATGGATTTTATCTGTTTGTGCATATGAACTGTGTTGGACTGTTGTGATGTATAGCCGGGGTTATGTGATGGGTTATTATTTAATTCATTTGATATAAATGTAATTTGTTGTAATATTATTTTGCGGGGCACATCCAGGTTGCGGTTGTAGCCACCGTTGTATTATTTTATTTTACTGTTTTTGCTCCTAGGACAGACCCAAGGTGGGGTGCACAAACTGCCGGGCGGGTAGTTTGCCGCACCCGTAGGGGTCGTGGGTGGGGTAATGGCTATTCATCACAACTGTGTAATCCGTATTTTGTTGCAGGCTCAAAACAAACACGGATTGCTTGCAAATCCAATTAAGTTCATCTGTGATCTGGAATGAATATCATTGCGTCAGACGAATGTAAAATATCTATATATATGATAGCCATTTAGACGTCACTTATGTTTTACACCCGCGCTAGCCCAGCCCTCGCTCTGTCGTTAGTTAAGTAACCTAACGGGTGATGACGGGACCCCGTGGCGAATGCGGATGGCATAAGAGGACGTTGTATTTTCGTTGTTTTCTGTAATGATAGGTTAATGATGGGACGCATTATTTATAATGCAAAGAAAATAAACCAAAAAGTTTAATCGTTGGAACAATTTAAAAGAAACCACTCGGTTAATTTTAAAAACAGATATTTTTAAAATGCGGAGCTTTAACCACTCCTTTTAAAAGCTATCAGGTTCCTTCGGTTATATCAAGTTCACTACGTTCACGGTTTCGCCAAAACCATTCGTAGCCCTCCGTCATTTCATCTGGGTATTCAGTAGTATTCAAGCTATGTATTTTGACCTAACGCCAAGGCATAGTGTTTGGTTGCTACTGGGTATTCATTTGTTGCATAGATAGATGAGTTAGTTTGGGACAGTCGTATTATCATTTTGGCCGAACGTCAAGGATATATACGGATGGGTTCAAATTGACAAGATAATGATGGGTAGAACTTGACATGTGACTTATGACATTTTGACCTAACGCCAAGGTCATAAGAGCATGGGGCAGAAATATATATCGGGAATTTCTAAAGAAACTGAAATTTGCAAAGAGTTGCATACCATTTGGAGTTTGATGAATGTTGGTAGGATTCCTTCAACATTATCATACAATGATATTTGGATCCCGATCCTACTGTGGGTATATGCTACTTATCAGGATATTCGTCACTTAACGATCAATGCTATAAACCAAGTAGGTGTCCAGAAAGGTGTCAGCGGGGTTACGCCCCCAGAGAAAAGAGGTTATTTAATTAAGGAACTTCGCGAAAGCGTTGGAAAACCTCCCTCGAAGTATCGACACTAGCCTGGCTGAACGGTTAAGCAAGTATTGTACGGTGAGAATAGTCCTGGCTAATTCTTCTTTTATGGTTTGAGGAAGGATTCGAAAAACAGTGGGAGCCCTCCAGTTTAGATAAACTAAAAACCACTCTAAACTTGTAAGAGCATCATGCTAAAGAGTTTTCTTCTCTCTCTCCTAATTGCAGCGACCCTGAAAATGACTGGACTTAAGTTACTTTTAGAGAAAAATATACTGACAGGGCCAAACTATAAAGATTGGCTGCGGAATGTCAAAATGGCTTTGACCTATGATAAATTGGGGTATGTCCTCACCGCTACGGCACCTGCTGTCCCTGGTCCCAAATCCAGCAATGCGGATAAGGAAATCCGCAAAACCTGGGATTTAGATTGCGCGAAAGCCAAGTGCATCGTGCTTGCCTCAATGAACAATGAACATCAGAGGAGGCACGAGGATATGACCCTAGATGGCATATTTCTCCATACAAAGGAACTTTATGGAGAGCAATCTCGTATAGCAAGATACGAGACCTCTAAGAACTTGTTTCGAGCGAGGTTGGCTGTCGGGTCATCAGTAGGAGAACATGTCCTAAAGATGATCGGCTATATTGAAGAGCTCGCAGACCTTGGGACGACTTTGGATAATGAGCTCTATACAGACCTTATTCTCCAGTCCCTTCCTCACACCTACGCCCAGTTTATCCTGAACTTCAACCTTCAAAGAAAAGAAGTTGAACTTCCGGAACTCCTGAACATGTTAAGGAGTGCAGAGGGCACCTTGAAGAATACAAGGGAAACACCCGCTATGTTTGTTGGCGGTACATCTGCTTCCGGGTCCAAGGCAAGGGCCAAAGGAAGGAAGAAGAAGGCCGCACCCAAACCTGGAGGAGGTGTTAGTAAGGTGGGAGGGAAGGGAAAGAAAAATTTGCGGTACCGGTAGTTGGCCAGGATGAGTGCTTCCATTGTCACAGGAAAGGGCACTGGAAGAAGGATTGCAAGGCGTGGAACGCCAAGAACCAGGAACCGAAGCAAGCTATGGCTTCGACTTCAGGTGTGTTTGTAATTGAGAATTGTCTGTCAATCAACTCTACTTCCTGGGTATTGGATACCGGATCAGGATCTCATATTTGCAATTCATTACAGGCACTGAGAAACCGTAGAGTGCTGAAGGAAAGTGATATGACCCTAAAGGTTGCTAACGGAGCTAGCGTGGGAGCTGCGTCCGTCGGGGATTATCACCTAGGATTGACGAGTGGACACATTTTGGTTTTACATAACTGTTATTTTGTACCAAGCTTAACGTGTAATATCATATCAGTTTCCTTGTTATCAAATAAAGGTTATGATTTCACGTTTGTAAGAGATGTTTTTAACATCCACCTTAATCATGGTTTGATTGGGTCCGGTACCCTAAATAACGGTATATATGTTTTAAACCAACTCCAAATTTTCAATGTCCAGAACACACTAAAAAGAAAGTCTCCAGATTTAAATAAAGCTTTCTTATGGCATTGTAGACTGGATCACATCAATGAAAAAAGGTTGACTAAGTTGCATAGAGAAGGATGTTTGGACTCGTTCGAATATCAAACTTATGACACTTGTCAATCTTGTCTCAAAGGAAAGATGATAAAGACTCCATTTACTGGACAAGGAGTAAGAGCGAGCGAGCTCTTAGGACTCATACACAGCGATGTATGTGGTCCAATGTCTACACATGCAAGAGGTGGTTTTTCCTATTTCATTACTTTCACGGATGATTACTCAAGATACGGATTCATTTATCTGATGAAACATAAATCTGAGGCTTTTGAGAAATTCCGAGAGTATAAGAATGAAGTAGAAAACCAAACCGGCAAAAGTATCAAGACACTTAGATCTGATCAAGGTGGTGAATACTTGAGTGCCGAGTTCCTAGGTTACCTAAAAGAGAAAGGAATTCTCTCTCAGCTTACTCCTCCATACACTCCACAGCATAACGGTGTATCGGAGAGACGGAATCGAACCCTATTGGATATGGTACGATCCATGATGAGTAATGCTGAGTTACCGCGATCTTTTTGGGGTTATGCGCTAGAATCAGCGGCATATCTTTTGAACATGGTTCCTACCAAGACTGTGCCTACCACTCCATATCAGATGTGGAGCGGGAAGAAACCCCATCTACAGTATATAAAGATTTGGGGATGTCCAGCTTTTGTTAAAAAGCAGCATGTGGACAAGCTCGAGGCACGATCAGTAAAATTTAAGTTTGGGGGATATCCAAAGAACTCCAGGGGATATCTATTCTATTACGCAGAGGAACAAAAGGTGTTTGTTTCTCGTAATGCCCATTTTCTAGAACATCAGTTTTTAGAAAAGGAATCAAGTGGGAGCGAAATAGAACTGGAAGAAATTCCAGAACCACAAACTAATACTGAAAGTTTGGTAGAACCGGTAGTTCAAGAAGAACAGGACATTCCCGCACCCCTCCGCAGGAGTAGTAGGCCGTCTCATCCGCCTGAGAGATACTACGGTTTTCTTATAGATGGGGATAGAGAGGATTGCATCATAGATGATGATGAACCTACTGACTTCCAGCAGGCCATCCAGAGCGGCGACTCAGTACGATGGCTAGATGCAATGCGGACCGAAATGGAGTCCATGTACACCAACAAAGTATGGACTTTGGACTTTGCTCCAGATGGGGTAAAACCCATAGGATGCAAATGGATCTTCAAGAAAAAGATTGGTGCAGATGGACAGGTGGAAACCTATAAGGCTAGACTTGTTGCAAAGGGTTTTCGTCAAAGACCTGGTTTGGACTATGACGAAACTTTTTCTCCAGTGGCTATGCTCAAATCCATTCGGGTCCTTCTTACTATTGCTGCCTTCCATGATTATGAAATCTGGCAGATGGACGTAAAGACGGCTTTTCTGAATGGAAATTTAGAAGAGTGCGTCTATATGGATCAGCCAGAGGGTTTCAATCAGAGTGGGAGCAGCGGGAAAGTATGCAAGCTGCTTAAGTCCATTTATGGACTAAAGCAGGCATCGCGGAGTTGGAACATCTGTTTTGATGAGACAGTCAAAGAATATGACTTTATCAAAAATCCAGATAAACCGTGCATATATAGTAAAGTTGTAGCCAGAAGTGTCGTATTCCTCGTCTTGTACGTGGATGACATTCTATTGATAGGAAATGACATTCCTATGCTACAATCTGTCAAAGGATTCTTGTCACAAAGGTTCTCCATGAAAGACCTGGGTGATGCCTCTTACATTCTGGGGATCCGGATCTATCGTGATAGATCCAAGAGGATGTTGGGACTTTCGCAGTCCAGGTATATCGACACTGTACTGAAAAGATTCAGTATGGAAGATTCTAAGCGCGGTAATCTACCGGCTTGTCACGGAATCACCCTCTCCAACGAGATGTCTCCCAAGACTAATTTGGAAAGGGAACGCATGTCTATTATACCATACGCTTCTGCGGTAGGCTCTATAATGTATGCGATGTTGTGCACCAGACCAGATGTAGCTTACGCACTGAGCGTGGTAAGCCGGTATCAGTCAGACCCAGGGGAGAAGCACTGGATAGCAGTAAAGAACATTCTCAAGTACCTGAGAAGGACTAAGGAGATGTTCTTGGTTTACGGCGGAAAAGACCTCAGGTTGGAGGCCTTTGTTGATTCTGGCTTCCAGAGTGATAAGGACGATTCCAAGTCCATGTCGGGTTATGTCTTTACCCTCAATGGAGGGGCGGTGTGCTGGAAGAGCTCCAAGCAGGACACCGTTGCTGACTCGACGATGGAAGCGGAGTATATAGCTGCTTGCGATGCCGCAAAAGAAGCAGTCTGGATGAAGAAGTTCCTAACAGAACTTCAGGTGATTCCTACCATAGTTGATCCAATACCTCTGTATTGCGACAACAACGGAGCTATAGCTTTAGCGAAGGAACCAAGGTCCCATCAGAAGTCCAGACACATCTTGAGGCGGTATCACCTGATCAGGGAGATCATTGATCGTCAGGAGATCGAGGTTCGGAGAGTTGCTTCTGAAGAGAACATTGCTGATCCATTCACGAAGGCCCTACCTCAGATTCAGTTCGAGAGGCTACTCGAGATCATTGGTCTTCGATATACCAGTACATGGCCCTAGTGCAAGTGGGAGATTGTTAGTGTTTATGCCCTAGAAGGCCATTACTGTATCATACTAGTTTGTATATTACTTAATGGAAGCTTGGGATATTCACATGTATATAACAGTCTTGCTAAACATGGTAGTATGCTACTTGGTTTTTCTATCTTAATATGTGAGTATACGTATTGATAGAGCTCTTAGGATCTTGCTTGACTACCAGCGTTGTGATGGCAGTCACACTAGTGGGGGCTGGGTAGTCTACAAGCACATCCTTATTCAGGTCCCTGGTCGTTGGATTATCGAGACAGAGCATCGATACTCCGGAGTAGACTAGTGTGTACGCTTCTCATCCCAGTTGGGGAGATGGTCTGTCCCACAGCCGTCAGTACGTCGTACTGGAGATAGTATGCAGGTGCTCGTTAGGTTACGGGTACACCGGACAGGACTCACAGGGAACTGTTGGTTGGTTTTATACCAGTCGTCAGTGAACAGTTCCCAGGTGACATGAGTACAGCATAGTCCGCAGACTTGACACTGCTACTTCGCCTCGAGTGTGTCCCACTGTTCTTAGATTGCTACCCTACCACGGCTCAAAGGAGTCGTGCAAACAGGTAGCAGTTGGGTGCAGTCCCGAGCACTTGGAGGCAGTGGCGGTTAGACAGGATTCGTCTCTCCCGGTATTGGGAGTTGATATCGCGCTGTGTCAGAGAGCCATTACGCAAAGTCCCTGGCCAGGGCAAGCGAGATTTGCTGGTAGGTTCCAGTAGTTTCTCAGGGTGTAATTGGCTTCCCTCCGACACGACTTATACCGCTATTAGGGGACTGACGCTTGCCGCCCCCTAGGCCCGATATGCGATAGTCTTGGACGAACGGACCGGACTGTATGGAGATTGTCACATTAGACTCAGTAGGAGTTCGGATGGGTTCCCTCATCGGCCTTCTTATCGACATCTACCTGGGGACCGTTACGTACAGCTAGTGCCGCTTGCGGTCTGTGGTTAAACCCACTGCCAGCGTAGTAGTCGAGTCTCTAGAGTCCCACACAGAGAGTTTCCCTACTCCAGGCGAAACGATATAGAGGTCGTATGGTTTTACGACAAGGGTTCGGACGCATACGTGCGTTTACGCGCGTACGACTTTCGGACAGTTTTTACCAGTCGGCTTTGGTTTAAGCCAATTACTGGTATCCGGTTATTGGATTTATACAGTCTAAAGTTTTTCCGTATTTTTGCGGAAAGGAGGGGCGTTCTCGTAATTGCGCGAGAAGCTTCTAGAAGATGGTGACTAAGGAGGTTTAGGTGGCATATGCAATGAATGTGATTAGTGAGTCATATGGATGATTCATCCATGTCATTAATGCATGATAAATGCTTAATGACTCATGGAGTGAATCATCACTAGATATTATCAAGCATGGTTGCTAAATTCATTTCTTATTCTTTTCTTGATAAAAAGAAATGCTTGATATATATCATGTTATCTCACTATTCTCATTTCATTATCTTTATCATCTTCTCTCTCCTCAAGCTCTCCCTCTTCAAACACTAATCCTCCCCTCTCATGAGTTGAGTACAAGGATTAGTAAGACTACTTAATCCATAACCCTCTCTATATTTCACCTAGCTTCTTTGATTAGCACTTAAAGAAGTTTAGTTGCCTCAAGTTTAGAGAATAAGCTTGGAGTAAAGCTCTCGGGTGGATCGTCTACTACTTCGAGAAGGCCGAGGAGGAGGAGGAGTTCACAAAGACGAAGGACACGATTCGTTAGGTATAATTCCTAAACATAGTAGCATAGAAACTCTATGTTTTAAGTTAGTTATCGTTTAGCTTCGATTCAAGCGGTTAGTCGATGTTTGTTCACTAAACAAGTCCGTTTTTGAAAATTCCGCCTCCCCACAAATATTGGGGTGTTCTACATCGACTTACATCTGGTTCTACCATACTTTCAGTAACAGTTTGTGGTTCTGGAATTTCTTCCAGTTCTACTGTGCTCCCACTCTTCTGATTTTCTAAAAATTCAGTTTCCAAGAAGTGGGGATGCTGAGAAACAAAAACCTTTTGTTCTTCCGCGGAATAGAAAAGATACCCCCCGGAGTTCTTTGGGTATTCCACAAACATACACAGTACTGAGCGTGCCTCGAGCTTGTCCGTATGCTGCTTCTTTACAAAAGCTGGACATCCCCATGTCTTAAGATACTTAAGACTGGGTTTCTTCGCACTTCACATCTGATATGGGGTGGTAGGCACAGTTTTGGTTGGAGCCTTGTTTAAGAGATATGCAGCTGTTTCTAGTGCATAACCCCAGAAAGATCGCGGCAACTCAACCTTACTCATCATGGAACAAACCATATCTAATAGGGTTCGATTCCTCCTTTCCGATACACCGTTGTGTTGTGGTGTGTATGGAGGAGTAAGCTGAGAGAGAATTCCATTCTCTTTTAAGTAACCTAGGAACTCGGCACTTAAGTATTCACCACCTCGATCAGATCTTAGTGTCTTGATACTTTTGCCGGTTTGTTTTTCCACTTCATTCTTGTATTCTCGGAATTTCTCAAAGGCCTCGGATTTATGCTTCATTAAGAAGATATATCCATACCTAGAGAAATCATCTGTAAAAGTAATGAAGTATGAATAACCACCTCGCGCATGTGTAGACATTGGACCGCACACATCACTGTGTATGAGCCCTGAGAGCTCGCTTGCTCTTACTCCGTGTCCAGTAAACGGAGTCTTTGTCATCTTTCCTATGAGACAAGATTCACAAGTAGCATAAGATTGATATTCAAACGGATTCAAATATCCTTCTCTATGTAACTTAGTCAACCTTCTCTCATTGATGTGACCTAGTCTACAATGCCATAAGAAAGCCTGATTTGTTTCCGGAGAATTTCTTTTAAGTGTGTTCTGGACACTGAAAATCTGAGCTTGATTTAATACGTATATTCCGTTTTCTAATGTACCTGACCCAATCAAATCTTGATTTAGGTGGATGTGAACCACATCTCTTGTAAAAGCAAAATCATATCCTTCCTTAGAAAGTAAGGGTACAGATATGATATTACAAGTCGTACCTGGTATATAAAAACAGTTACGCAGAATCAATATCTGCCCAGTTGTCATTCCAAGATGATATTCCCCTACGGATTCAGCGTCCATGCTCATTCCGTTAGAAACTATGAGGGTCATATCACCTATCCCGATAACCCTACGATTTCTCAGAGCCTGTAATGAATTACAGATGTGAGTTCCTGATCCGGTATCCAATACCCAGGAAGTAGGGTTAACTGACATAAAGTTTTCTATCATAAACACACCCGAAGATGAAGCCACAACATGCTTCGAATCCTGGCTACTGGCTTCTAAAGCCCTGCAATCTTTCTGCCAATGTTCATTCCTGTAATAATAGGAACGTCCCTGTTTTACTATATCCAGTCCCGAAACTTTTGCCTTTCTCTTTCCTTCTCCCTCTCGAGTCTCCTTCAGGGTAGGAGGCAGAGACTGTAGAATCAAGTCAGTATTTGACTCGCTCCCCAACACGGTCTCCAGGTCCTAGAGCTCATCAATACAGCTAGTCATTGTAAGGACGTTGTCCCTTACAGATGACCCGTCAGCTAACCTCGCTTGAATTAATTCGTTCGAGGTTTCATATCTAGTGATATGAGATTGCTCTCCATATAAATCTTTATTATGGAGAAATATGGAAACTAAGTCTATCTTCTCGTGCTGCTTCTGGTATACACCATCAACTGAAGCTAACACGAAGCACTTAGCTTTCGCTTTATCTTTTTCCCTTGTCTGACGGATATCCATATCCTCGACAGTGGAAACTGGACCTGAGACGGCGGGATCTTGAGTAGTAATAGGGTGGTCCAGCTTGTCATAGCCAATGGACATCTGGACAGACCTATGCCAGTCATATAAGTCAGATTCAGTCAATTTGTTATCTAGATGTAACCTATGTGTGGTCACAAGGTCGCTGCAATTTAAGAGAGAGAAGAAGATACTATTAGCATGATGCTCTTGCAAGTGTAGAGTGGTTTAATTTATCTAAACAGGATGGCTCCCACTGTTTCTCGAATCCCTCCTCAAACCATAAAAGAAGAATTAGCCAGGACAATTCTCACCGTACAATACTTGCTTAACCGTTCAGCCAGGCCAGTGTCGATACTTCGAGGGAGGTTTTCCAACGCTTTCGCGAAGTTCCTTAATTAAATAACCTCTTTTCTCTGGGGGCGTAACCCCGCTGACACCTTTCTTGGCACCTACTTGGTTTATAGCATTGATCGTTAAGTGACGAATCTCCTGATAAGTAGCATGTACTCACAGTAGGATCGGGATCCAAAATATCATCGTATGATAATGTTGAAGGAATCCTACCAACATTCATCAAACTCCAAAATGGTATGCTGTCTCTGCAAATTTCAGTTTCTTTAGAAATTCCCAATATGGATTTCTGCCCCATGCTCTTATGACCTTGACGAAGGTCAACAAATCATAAGTCACATGTCAAGTTCTACCCGTCATTGTCCAGGTTAATTTGAACCCATCCGTACATACCCTTGATGAAGGTCAACAAGGTAATACGACTGTCCCAAACCAACGCATCTATCTATGCTACATATGAACACCCAGCAGCTACCAATCACTATGCCTTGACGAAGGTCAACAAACATGCTTGAATACTATTGAATATCCGTATGAAATGACGGAGGGCTACGAATGGTTTTGGTAAAACCGTGAACGTAGTGAACTTGATATAATCGAAGGAACCTGATACCTTTTAAAAGGAGTGGTTAAAGCTCCGCAATTAAAAAATTCTGCTCTTTTAAAATAACCGAGTGGTTTCTTTTAAATTTGTTCCAACGATTAAACTTTGGTTTATTTTCTTTGCATTATAATAATGCTTCCCATCATTTAACCTATCATTGCAGAAAACAACGAAAATACCACGTCCTCTTATGCCATCCGCATTCGCCACGGGGTCCCGTCATCACCCGTTAGGTTACTTAACTAACGACAGAGCAGGGGCTGGGCTAGCACGGGTGTAAAACATAAGTGACGTCTAAATAGCTATCATATATAGATATTGTACATTCGTCAGACGCAATAATAGGCATTCCAGATCACAGATAAACAATATTGGATTTGCAAGCAATCCGCATTTCTTTTGAGCCTGCAATGAAAGACGGATTACACAGTTGTGATGAATAGCCATTACCCCACCCCAGACCCCTACGGGTACGGCAAACTACCCGCCAAGTACCAGAAGTGAAGCGGTCTGCCTCAACACTTCAAAATAGCCGGTAGTTTGTGCACCCCACCTTGGGCCTATCCTAGGAGCAAAAACAGTAAAAAGAAATAATACAACGGTGGCTACAACCGCAACCTGGATGTGCCCCGCAAAATAATATTACAACTTATTACATTTACATCAAATGAATTAAATAATAACCCATCACATAACCCCGGCTATACATCACAACAGTCCAACACAGTTCATATACACAAACAGATAAAATCCATTACAGAAATGTGCAACCCCCTGCCAACCGACATACTAGCAGTTAGGGGAGGTTTACGAACACATTATACAAACACAGATAAAGATCCAATTAGCAAATTGATTAGAACATCGATCGATTACCTATATCCGTGTCTACCCCAAAAGCAAATCATCACAGAGGCAACCTGGGTAGAAACAGTATATACAGGAAAAAAAAAACCCAAAATTATGAATTACTGTGAAACTCCGAGTCAACTCGGCGTTGACTCGGCGGCGGTTCCGCGGCAATAGCTCTCTATTGCCGCGGAACCGCGGTCGTTTTGCCGATTCAGTGACTCGTATTTTCCCAGTATTCATCAATTTCCCTGCTGTGAATTTTAAGGTATGTCAAAAAAAATTTTAGACAGTTTTAAAATTAACAGTAACTATGGGTTTTGGTTTTTCGTATTTCGTATTTTTCGTCGATCGAACTTCTAATCAGTTGCTAACAAGCTAGTAATGGTTTAGTTGTCTCTGATACCACTGTAAGTCCATGTCACGCACCCCACTAACTTGCGGGGAGGCGGAATATATGAAAAACGATTATCAAAGCTTCGTAACACGGACTTTAGCGCATGAATCGTAATCTAAACCATTGCTAACATTATACTAGAGGTTTAACTACTCGGTACCGGAGTTATACCTCATGTTACATGTCCTTCGGGTCTTTATCGATGTCCTCCACTCCTCGTAGGCTCCTTGGAACATCGGCAACTTCACGGCCTCCTCGAATCAAAGACGATCCACCCGAAAGCTCCTACGCCAAGCTAAATCTCAAACTTGAGATAACTAGGTTGCTTAAAGTGCTAATCTAAGCTACCTAGGGGATATAGAGTGAGGTTATGGATGTTTTAGTCTAGCTAACCCTTGATCTCAACACATGAGAGGTTAGGGTTAGGGTTTCAAGAGAGAGTGAGCTTGAGGAGAGAGAAGGAGAAGATGAGAAATGAAAAGAATAATGAGCTCATTTTGAATATATCAACCATAACAATTTAATCAAATAAATAAATAAATGATTTAATCATTATGGTTGATGCATTCACCTTGTGTGATTCATCATATGACTCATTATCTCATTAATGAGTCATTAAGTGCAAAGGATGAATCATACAAATGAGTCATTAATCAATTAATGCTCATGCCACCTTAACCCCTTAGTCACCACTCTTCTAGAAGGTTCCCGAGTAATTACGAGAACGCCCCTCCTATCCGTGAAAACACGGAAAAACTTTAGACTGTATAAATCCAATAACCCGATACTAGAAACTGGCTTAAACCAAAGCCGGCTAGTAAAAAACTGTCCGAAAAGTCGTACGTGCGTAAACACACGTACGCATCCGAACCCTTGTCGTAAAACCATACGACCTCTATATCGTTTCGCCTGGAGCAGGGAAACTCTCTGTGTGGGACTCTAAAGACTCGACACTACGCTGGCAGTGGGTTTAACCACAGACCGCAAGCGGCACTAGCTATACGTAATGGTCCCCAGGTAGATGTCGATAAGAAGGCCGATGAGGAAAATCATCCGAACTCCCACTGAGCCTGATGTGACAATCTCCGTACAGTCCGGTCTGTTCGTCTAAGACTATCACATATCAAGCCTAGGGGGCGGCAACCGTCAGTCCCCTAATAGCTGTATAAGTCGTGTCGGAGCGAAGCCCATTACACCCTGAGAAGCTACTGGAACCTACCGGTATATCTCGCTTGCCCTGGCCAGGGACTTTGCGTAATGGCTCTCTGACACAGCGCGATATCATTTCCCAATACCGGGAGAGACGAATGCTATCTAACCGCCACTGCCTCCAAGTGCTCGGGACTGCACCCAACTGCTACCTGGTTGCACGACTCCTTTGAGCCGTGGTAGGGTAGCAATCTAAGAACAGTGGGACACACTCGAGTCGAAGTAGCAGTGTCAAGTCTGCGGACTATGCTGTACTCATGTCACCTGGGAACTGATAACTGACGATGGGTATAATACCAACCAATCAGTTCCTCGGCAAGTCCTGTCCGGTGTACCCGTAACCTAACGAGCACCTGTATACTATCTCCAGTACGACGTACTGATGGTTGTGGGACAGACCATTTCCCAACTGGGATGAGAAGCGTATACACTTAGTCTACTCCGGAATATCGATGCCCTATCTCGATAATCCAACGACCAGGGACCTGTATAGGATGTTGCTTACAGACTACCCAGCCCCACTAGTGTGATTGCCATCACGACGCTGGTAATCAAGCAAAGATCCTATGGGCTCTACTAATATGTATAAGTGATACGTTACAAGAAACATATGCACATATTAAAGTAGACACAAACCAAGTAGCATACTACCATTTTTAGCAAGACTGTATATATAACTGTGAATATCCTAAGCTTCCATTAAGTAATATACAATCTAGTATGATACAATAATGGCCCCTAGGGCATATACACTAACAGTTTTTGCACTAGATGTAATAAGTTTATATTAATCCAATCCTGGAGAAACATACGGGAGCAGTTTTAGAACATAAGTGGATGTTCTAAGGATTTGATGACGGCAGCCTCCTTCAGATACGGTTATCATTCCAGGCTTCCAAAGGTGACATGGATGACAGAGTGATTGTCAGAGTTATAGTTTTCCCTCTGACGAAGGGGACAGTATTATGGACAGGTGGTCCAAGAGGATACTGTGGGAGGTATGGTGCAGGATACTGATTAGGTTCAGTTGATGATACAGTCTAAGAAGTTTGGATTTGGAGTTCATTTATGAACTAGGTCCCATCAGATATCCAGACATATTCTAAGACAGGTATTACTCAATTCGGGAGATGGCTTTCTCCGCGAACTTGAAATTAAGAGAGACACAGAAAGAAATATCAGGACGGATCCACTCACTGAGGCTATTTCTCGAACACAAGAGTTTTACAAACGAGCTTTGTGAAACTGATTAGTAGAGAAGTTGGGTGTTCGGTATCACACGGGCTGTGAGTATGCGACATCACAATAATTAGCCTTAAGTGCAAGTGGGAGATTGTTGGATACAGTGCCCTCAAAGTCAATTATTGGATCGCAGGCATGTGATTGCAATGATTGAGAAGGACCTATATCGGTTAGACAGTCTTACTCCAGATGAGAGTATGCTATCCGGCTTGCCTTTATCATCGTGTACAGTTTTAGGTGATATTACTGTTCACTATTACACGTTGATAGAGCTCTTAGGATCCTGCTTGACTACCAACAGTATGATGGCGATCATATACGTGAGAGTTGTGTAGTCTATAAGCACATCCTTAAAAAGTGGTCCCTAGTCGTGGGAGTTTCGAGACAGGGCATCGATACTCCGGAGTAGACTGGTGTATACAGTCGAGACCCCGACGAGGGGAGGTGGCCAGTCTCACAAGCCATTGGTGTCAGTTGGATCACCTAAGATATATACAGGTGCTCATTGGGTTATGAGTGCACCGGACAGGACTCGCCGGGAACCTGCTAGTTGGTTTTATACCTAGCGTCAGATAGCAGTTCCCTGGTGACATGTGTACAGGTTAGTTCATCGACCTGAGGTCGTCATTTGTCTCGTGTAAGTTCCCACTGTGCTTAGATTACTACCATACCACGGCTCAAAGGAGTCGTGCAAACAGGTTTTAGTTGGGTACAGTCCCGAGCCACATAGGGGCAGTGAGCGGATCGGCAGGGGATTCGTATCTCCCGGTATTAGGGGCGAGATCGCGCTGTGTCTAGGAGAGCCATTACACCAAGTCCTTGGCCAAGGCAGGTGAGAATTACTGGTAGGTATTCCAGTAGTTTCTCAGGGTGTTCAGGGCTACCCTCCGACACGACTTATACCGCTTTGGGGTCTGACGTTACCAGCCCCCTAGGCCCGATATGCGATGCTCATAGACGAACGGACCGAACTGTACGGATATTGTCACTGATAGGCTCAGTAGGGTTCCAGGATGAGTTCGCTCATCGGCTTCCCTTTTCGGTCAGTATATGGACAGCCGTTACGCACAGCTAATGCCGCTGACATGCTTGTGGTTAAACCCACTGCCAGGGTACTGACGAGTCTTTAGAGTCCCCCACAGATAGTTTTCCAAGTTCGGGCGAAACGTTGTAGAGGCCGTATGGTTTTATGGCAGGGTTCGAAAATGCACGTGAACTTGTACACGTGTCATATTTCGGACAGATAATACTGGTGGGCTTTGGTTTAAGCCGGATCCAAGTATTATATTGAGTCGGAATATTTTAGTCTCATCATATTCGTATTCGGTCGGAATACGGATACAGGTATGTATATACAGGTGAGGGGTATTCTCGTAATCCGTTACGAGATTACTTTAGAAGATGCATTTCTTTTTGGTTTAATCATTTTGGTTTAAATGATTAATGTTTTGGAAAGTGTGACTCGTTCATGGTGACACATTTCTTCTAGTATGTTCATTAGTAACTCATGCTAATGAGTCACTAAGTGAGTCATGATAGAATTAATGAGTTTTGTTTTGGGTATGGATATTTGAGGAGATATTTTCATAAGATATTTTCTTTGGTTTTTGATAAAACAACCTCATATATCTATTCACAAAAGAATGAGAAGAAAACATAAGTTTATGAGCTTGGTTTTTTCTTTTGCTCACTAGAGTTTTCTTGAGCTCACAATTTCCATCTCTTAGCATCTTCTTCAACCTCCACCCTATCCCTCTCATGTGATGAGAACCCTAGGGTGTTTGAGACAAAGTATTCTACTCATTCTCTACTTCATCTTGGACATGTCGGTTAGCATACTTCATGTCCGAGTTGTCTCGGTATAGAGGCGGGAGCCCGTTTAAAGATCCGTTGACGTGGTGCCACCTCGACAAGGAGATAGGAGATCGGAGTTGCCGCAAGGAGCGTGGGATGATGGCTAAAGACCGAAGGACTCGGATCGATCGGTATAGCCTTTCTACCTCTTTACAGTTTGTTAGTTTAGCGCTAATGGCAAGATCCGGGTTATAGTATGCGATAGCGCCAATTGTAAAAGTTTTTGTTCCGCGTTTGGTCTCAGTTTGACGGCTGGGGCGCTACCGTAGACTTACACCCCGAAACGGGGCCGAATCAGGGGCAGGATCAACCCCCGAATCAGGACTGAATCAGCCCTGGAATGTCTGATTCAGCCCCTAATGAGGGGCTGAATCGGCATCGGTTCGGCCCCGAATCGGGGCCGAATCGAATGCAAATCGGGTGGGTTCGGGTTATCATGAGCCTACTCTAAACTCTTGGTCCGAACCAGGAATCAGGTGGGTTCGGCACAAGCAAAAATGATAGTATTTCAAGCAAATATTTAAAACTAGTTTTGAAAAATTTTGGTTTCACGAATTCCAATGTCACCAAAACAAGTTGTAGTCTTTTGGTATGGCTCTGATACCACTGTTGGAATGCTAGGCACCTCTAGTAGGGTTTAAAGCGCGGCGGAAGCGCTAATTTTAAAAATCTAGAGAGCTATAGCAAACCCAAATTAAGAATCAAACCAAAAGGCTAAACTTGCAACTATACTAATAAGCTAAAAACTAAAGTTTAGAGGGCTACAACCTTTGTAGTGTGTTAACCGCCTCTCCTTGGACTCTGGCTAGTCTCCATGAAGCTCGGAACAAGTTTGCTCGATGATCTCCTTGCCGAAGATGATTCATCTTGAGATAACTCCAACACAAGCTACAGCTTTAAATTGATCTCATCAAAATGAAGCAACCCACTAATTAAACTTGCTAAGAATGATCAGTAGGAGATATAGAATTATTAACTCACTTAATTTTTCTCTTTTCTTTTCCATTCCTTACTTGAAGAAAAATCAAGAGAGGAAGAAGCAGCATGGAGGAGATGAGAGTGGAAAGAAGATAAACATGAATAAAACCTTTTTAGTTAGAAACAAGAATGAGTCATAAATAAAATAATGACTCACACAAATGAGTCATTAAAAAGAACCATCTCATGAATTCTACAACTATGACTCATTCTCATTTCTTTTATGTAATTCTTATACTCCCATCATACATGTATCAATATACATGTCTCATTATTTATATCAAATATAAATAATAATTTAAAGAGAAGGAAATAATTAAGTAAGCATGATATTAGTTAATATATAAATATATCAATATATAAATATACATTTAATTATTAAATCAACACTCGATTTAATAATCCAGCTATATCATATATATACCGGCTAATATCAACAAACACCCGATTAAAATACGTGTATCAAATACACGTGTTTAATCGAACTCCTGCACATATCCCTATATGTGCACTACATCATTTCGCATATACTGGGAAACCTCTATGTGGGACTCCAAAGACTCGACAATACGCTGGTAGTAGGTTAGGATCATATCCATAGCCCACAAGCACGTCAACGGTACTAGCTGCACGTAACGGCTACCCATATATTGAACGAAAGAAGGTTAACGAGCAAACTCATATGAACTCTGCAAATTCTACCAGTGATATTACCGTACAGTCCGGTCTCTTCTTCTAATGAGTATCGCATATCGGGTCTAGAGTTTGGAATCTGTCAGACCCCAATAACTCGATAAGTCGTGCGACAGAGGACTCATAACCAACCGGAGATACAACTGATAACACTTATCAGTTTATTTCCACTGCGATGGCCATTGACTTGTGGTTGTAGTCATTTCCTGCACAGCGCGACATCAACTCCCTATACCGGGAGAGACAAATCCCCTCGAACGCTCACCGCCTCCACGTGCTTCGGGACTATATCCAACAAAAACTTGTTTGCACAACTCTTTTGAGCCGTGGTAGGGAAGAAGTCAAAAAATAGTGGGAACACACATGAGACACTATGGCGATTTCAGGTCCTAGGAACTACTACCATTTATATATGTCACAAGAGAACTGCTACCTGACAATGATATATTACCAACTAGGAGTTCTCGGTGAGTCCTTCCAGTGTAACTCATCCAATGAGCACCTGTATATAATTCTCGATGTCAAACACCAATAGCTGTAGGATCAGCTATCGCCCTCCAACCGGATCAGGAAACATATACACTAGTCTAAACTGGAGTACCAATACTCAGTTTCGATACTTCTACAACTATAGACATTTAAGGATGTGCTTATTGACCATTCAGGTCTTACTAGTATAATCTCCATCATCGTCCTGGTACTCAAGCAAAATCTTAGGGTTTTATCTCATGTCTAAACGATACGTGATAGTAAATAAAACGCATCACATGAAAAATAAAGACAAACCAGACAGCATACTATCATCTCATGTAAGATTATTCTCTCATATAGGTTCTCTTTCAATTACAATAATTGCCTTGAGAGCACCTATATCCAACACATACAACAAAAGCTTCACTTGGATACTTGTGCTCTTAATCTTTCTTTTTCATGCAATGTGTTTTATGAACTTTTCTCTCTTTTGTTTTCTTTTTATTTTTGAAATAATGTGTGAGTAATTCTCATTTATTAGGGTCATAGAGAGGGAAGTTCGATGGACGGAAAACCCGCTTGTTCTATCCTTTGTACTAGCTTGGAGATGGAATTTCGACCAAAGATTCATAATTCGCTCCTTTCGGCACCCTATCCTTAATGATAGTGGTGATTCTGATTTCAGACCGGTTATATTTTTTTGGCCAGAGGTTGGGGATAAAAGCGAAGAACGGAAGGACCAGGGTCAATTAGAACGGACTTAGCGCTTGAAAAGCATTGCTTAAACTCGCAAGTACCGTTTTAAAGTGCTCTAATCCACGTTGTTGCCGATTACCCTAGAATCAATATCAAGGATGGCACAAATGATGGAATACGGATTTTCCTAACTCAACTAACTTAATCTTAATCCTAACAAGCCTTTAATTTGATATAAACTCAACACATAGGATATCATCGAACACTCTTGAACATTTAGACTTAACTCGTTAAAAAAAGAACAAAAAATATACCTTCTCTCCGTGGACAACCCGTACTCATCGCGGCTGGGTTCAAGCGACACTGTCTTGATTGCGGTAAATAGAACTTCATAAAACACGCGAAAAACGCACCACTCAGGTCCTAACCGTCGCCTTTTAATATGTGGTAACGGTTCTAACCCTTACCATATATATGGTAACGGTTAAAACCATTACCATAGATCCAGCAGATATCTAATATGTTTCAGTTATATGTTGGATACTTGTAACGGGAAACTAAATGGTAACGGTTTTAACCGTTACCAAATGATATCTATCCTAACGGTTAAAACCATTATCATGCTTCCGGTGACGGTGGTTTTTGTAACGGTTATGTAACGATTAGAACCGTTACCATAATGGTTTTTGGTAACGGTTCCAACCGTTACCAAATGCATACTCTTTAGTATTAGCGGGATTAGTCAATTAAAGTATAAAGCAGAACTAGGATTCATAAGGGTAATAACGGTTGTAGCTTTAGTAAATTAGAAATGGAACTAAAGCTTTATATTTTGTATTTGCATATATAATTTGCCTACCATCTTTAATTATTATGGCATTTCCGTTATATTTATACATTATCTTTAATAAATGATAACTCTTAAGGCTCTATTAGCATTTGAAATGATTACCTTTGTATTTGCATATTTGAAATAAGATACTGAACCAATGATATAATTTTGTTATATTGTCACTGTGGACACACTAAATATTTTGTAAATATTTTAGCTTGTTTCGTCATATTTTACTTGAGTATGATTTTGTTATTTGATTTTTAATTTCAGGAAATGGCTAATGCATACCGTCCACATATTCCGCTTATGCGATATGTAGCACTCAAGCAGATGAGATAGCGTGTTGCATTCCATAGCGTTGGGGATACCATGAATGAACAAACAAATTTGCATAGAGCTTGTTTGTAAGTCAAGGTGTCTAACGTGCCGGGCCGCCCGCTGGCTAGCCCGGCCGGGGCCAAGGCCTGGCCTTGGGTCAGCCGTTGGCGGCCCGGCCCGGCCAAATTCAAATTTGAAATTGGCCTAGGGGTGTATTTTTGGGGGAGGGACGGTCAAATTCTTGGGATGGGGTTTTTTTTAATGGGGGTGGGTTTTTTAACAAAGGGGAAAATTTGAATTAAAGTGAGATTTGTAAAATTATCTAAAACTATCTAACTTAAAATTATACATTTCTATACCCCTAATCCAAAACTCTATAAATACCTATCTACACTTCTCATTCTTCTCACAATTCACAACAACAAAATTTTTAATCTCCCAATCACTCTCTTTGATTTCCGAGAAGTTTACTGTTAAAATTGGAATCACATAATTTTCATTTCCGCGGTCTCAATCTTTACTTCAGTTTCACTAATTTAATTTTGCCATTTGGAATCAGGGTTATTTTATTATTGATTATATATTTTCTCGTATATTTTTTAATCACTATATTTTTTAGCATCTCTCTTTCTCTGTTACTAATATTTTTAATTAAAACTATCAGCCTCATCTTCACAAGGTAGTAGGGAATCTTCATATTTACGGAGACGTTCATTTCAAATCGATATGGATTCATAGAAGGACAGAGATTAACCAATATAATGCAAACTAATTTTGATTCTTATTCTTCTAATTATGAATCTTTTAATTATGAGATCTCTGCTGCTTCACAAAGTAGTGTCACTGAAAAAGTTCTTGCTCCTACCGTTCTTGAAGCAAGAACTTCTACCCCTAAAGATAAAATAGCTAAAACTTCTGATGTTTGGAAACATTTTATAGTACAAATAGTTACAGGTAAAGGCGTGCGGGCAGTTTGCACTCATCGCCAAGCAGATTATACCCCTAATCCAAAACTCTATAAATACCTATCTACACTTCTCATTTTTCTCACAATTCACAACAACAAAATTTCTAATCTCCCAATCACTCTCTTTAATTTCCGAAAAGTTTACTGTTAAAATTGGAATCACGCAATTTTCATTTCCGCAGTCTCAATCTTTACTTCAGTTTCACTAATTTAATTCTGCCATTTGGAATCAGGATTTTTTTTATTATTGATTATATATTTTTCTCGTATATTTTTTAGCATCTCTCTTTCTCTGTTACTAATATTTTTAATTAAGACTATCAGCCTCATCTTCACAAGGTAACATGGGTGATTTATTTTTACGGAGACGTTCATTTCAAATTGATATGGAATCATAAAGGGACAGAGATTAACCAATATGCTGCAAACTAATTTTGATTCTTATTCTCCCAATTATGAATCTTCTAATTATGAGATCTCTGCTGCTTCACAAAGTAATGTCCCTGAAGAAGTTCCTGCTCCTACCGTTCTTGAAGCAAGAACTTTTGCCCCTAAAAGAGCTAAAACTTTTTATGTTTGGAAATATTTTATAGTACAAACAGTTGCAAATAAAGGCGGGAGGGCAGTTTGCACTCATTGCCAAGCGGATTTTACTTGTGCTATTTCAGGTGGAACTACCTATCTAAAAAGACATTTAATCAAACACGAAAAAGCTGATTCTCGGCAGACGACTCTAAGTATGTCGTCTAACTTTTTAAATAATTTTTCTTATTCGGAAGATGCTAATAGAAGAAAACTTGCAAGATATGTCATACATGCTGAACAACCATTTGGTTTTGCAGAAAACGAAAGATTTGATAGATTGGTAAAAAATGCATATAATTCAGCATTTTAAAGAGCACCCAGAACAACACTTAGAAGTGATGTTTTTAAAAAATTTCATGATGGTAAAGCCAATTTGATTGATATTTTTGCAAATCTTAAGAGTAAAATTGTATTGACTTCTTATCTTTGGACTATAAAATGGGGTATGAGTTATATTTGTGTTACTGTACATTTCATTAATAATGATTGGTTTTTACATAAAAGAATTATTGGTTTTTCAAAAATGGAGCATCCACATAGTGGAAACAATATAAGTAATTGTATTTTGACTACTGTACGTGAATATAATATTCAAAATAAAATATTTTCTGTTAGTTTTTTATAATGCTACTAATAATAATTCTGCTATAGCGATTTTAAAAAATAATTTAAATTATGTTTTAAATGGATAATTATTTTATCAAAAATGTACATGCCGTGTGTTAAATTTAATTATGCATGATGGTCTTACTATAATCGATCTTCATTTAGCGAAACTTAAAAATGCAATGATATTTATTGAAACATATGGACCTCGAAAACAGATTTTTAAGCAAACTTGTATCCAATTAAATTTAAAATTTAGATCTTTCAAATTCAACATTTCAACTAGATGGAATTCCACTTATGAGATGTTGAAATGTGTTTTAAAATATCGGTAGCTTATTACTTTATTTTATGAGGAACAAATACCCAATAATAATTTAGAGAATTATAATTGGGTTGCTTGTGAATATATTTAAAAAATTTTAGAAATATTTTACAATGCAACTAAATGTTTATCTGGTGTTTATTATCCTACTACATGTTTAGCAGTAGAACAGTTATTTTATGTTAGTAAGATTATTAATGAGCATGTAATTGATCCTGAAAACGCATTTGCTGGAATGTTATATAGCATGCTTATGAAATTGAATAAATATTGGCGAAAAGTTCCTGCATTGTTTTGTTTAGTATCTGTTTTTTATCCAAGACTTAAAAATGATAATTTATTTTTTTTATTAGATGGATACCATAAAAACTTAGATACTGTTATAGGAGATTATAAAAATGTTTTAAATTCTTATTTACATGAATTGTATACCATATATGATGCATAGTACGGTCAAAACAGAACTTCTTCTTTATCTTCCTCTTCACAGCAAACTTCCAAAAAAGAAAAATTTCAGTTTTTGCAGCTGAAAAAATAAAGAACCATTTCTACTTCTTCTACTTATAATGAGCTTACAATGTATTTGCAAACTGATTTCAGCAATTTTCTTACCGCGAATCAAATAGATAATCTTGATATTTTGGATTGGTGGAAAACATATAGACACATGTATCATATACTTTCTGCCATGGTTCGTGATTTACGTACAATTCCGGTGTACACAGTAGTTTCGGACTCTGCTTTTAGTGCAGTTAATAGGGTTTTGAGCAACAAGAGAGCGAGGCTGTCGGATGACGCATTGGAAAACGCATTGTGCCAAAAAGATTAGTTCGATGCAAAAGCTAGACAACAACACGTTAAGAGCATTGAACACTCCGACACCGATGAAGAGTAAAAACCGATAGAAGCTGACTAGTTAGTTTTTTCCCATTAAATTGTATTTTTAATTTTTTTGGTAATTGTATGAGGGGTAAAGTTTGCCAACTTATGTCCCCCTCAAAATATTTTTTAATTAATAAAATATCTAGGTTTGCACCGAGACCTACACGAAGTTCGGGTTAAAAAAATTTCCAAATTTTTTTAATAAAAATAAAAATTTACTTTAATTTTTTTTTTAAATCAAAATTTTTAAACGGACCGGTCAGTTGCAGGGCTCAGATTGTGAGGATTCGAGCCAGGCCTAAGCCCGGTCTGGTCACACCCGATAGACACCTTGATTTGTAAGTTTGACATTTTTATAACTCGTTAACCAATATAACTAAAATCTAAATCTCATCATTGTTTATAGATTTTTTTTTTGGGGGGGGGGGGGGGGGTTCTAAATCTCATCATTGTTTATAGATTTTTTTTGGGCGGGGGCGGGAGGGATATGTACGCAATTGTTGTGTACAAGTTAATTGAATATATGCCAAATTGGATATACAATTTTTTCTTTTTCAAAATTGAATATTAGTAATACACAAATCCTGATTTCAGTCTCGAAGAATATATAATATATATTATATGAATTTATAAGATTATCTGAATATTCATTTCATATTGCTTGAGTTAGAAATTTAGGGTAAATAAAGATTTAGCATACAACACGTTATCTAACCTAACATCAAAACCAAGCAGGGCCTAATTCATCCCGGGATTAAATAAGTACGGATTCCTTAGGATAAATAGGTCTCCTGATAAACAAAAGCTACATTAAAAATAAAAGCAAATCAACCAAACGTCACTGAAGTGGAAGGGATCAAACTCACACCTAATTGAACATAACACAGAAGACAACTTTAAAAGAAAATAGCTCTCTTAACAGAAGGCAAATATATAGCTCTCAACGGCGGTTCTTCGCCTTCTTATTCTTGGAAAGGAATACATCAGTGAGTACAGCCTTGGACTCGAGCGAAGCCTTCAACAATGCCAAACCCTATCAAACAAAGAAATTGCATTTCAGTCAGTAAAACTTTTTGTTTATTTTATGCACATACTCACAGGAAAAATTAGGGGTAAACTGACATTATGTGGTTTTAATAGTTTTGTGGTCAATAAGCCTTCTAAGGGAGGTATGAACAGCGCGATTCGGATAAACTACAGGGGAGTTTTGTGCAAACCCCCCGAAAAGAAACTGACCTCTTCCATGCCCATGGACACCCTCCGCTCCTCAAGTGAACCTATGTCCTTGACACCGAACTTGTTAAGCTGAGTCAAGCCTGAGATGGTCGACATCGGAGAAATTGTCAGATCATCCATCACCATATACACCACCAACTCTTTAACAAACCCGACCCCGGCCTTTACATCTTCACCGCCCTTAACTCTTCCTACATCAGAACTTGAAGGCATAGGAATCATCGCCGTTGCCATTGGGCGGTTGCACTTAGGGCAGGGATCATTCATACGCTCCGTATAATAATTGCAGCTGGTGTATTGCAATCCAACATGATAATGGCACCTGTATAACAGTTTGTTGGTTTCTGCAGAAGCAGCAGAATAATCTCCTAGTGTTAGCAGGTCTGCAGTTTGAGAGAGGGGCGTTGATTGGATACAAGGCTTCAGAAGCACATCCTTACACTTGTTAGATTTGATGTAATCATTATCCAAGTTTTCGATGCTCTTGGAGATGTTTCCGATGGAACCGACCATGTTGTTGGCAGTGAGGAGTCGGATGATCGATGCCACCGGCATTTGGAGGAGGCTGAATAGGAAATCGACGGTGTCCTTTCCTGCTTCAGCGAACATGACGCGATTTGATTCTCGATCTATCAGTAGCTTCAGGCTTAGCCCCGTGATTTCCTTCTTAGGAGCCATCCTCAGTTGTTTCGACCGGTATGCTAGCAGCTGCTATATATAAAAGCACAGTTTGAAAATTTTCCATGGAAGATGAAAAGTTTAAACTAGTCTGTTTGGTTGGTTTTGGATTTCTAGTATTGGATTTGTAGATTCTTGTAATCTTTGTTTGGTTGGTGAAAATAAAGTGGGATTTGTCTTTGAGGATTTCAGAGAGATATAGAGAGAGAGACGATTATTAAATAAATAAAATAGACGAGTCTCATCTAAAAGTATAATCAATAGTGTCAAATCCTTGAAAATCCTTGAAAAATTTTAGGATTCAAGAATCCATGTTTTGTGGTGCACCGTATAAAACAAAGGAATCCTAGAAATCCAAATCTCCCAACCAAATACAAAATTATGGAATCCTAGGATTCCACGGTCCAAATCCAAAGAAATCCTGCAACCAAACCGGCCTTAAGGGATTGTGCATTCTTCTCATCTTATGTGCTCGTTCGGGGGAGCGGCGAGGGCCGCTGCAGTGAGCGGTGGGAACCTCACGTGCCCCAAATTTGTCAATAGAATCGACCAATGCAAGGTTTTGATTTTTATAAAAGGAAATTCAAATCATAAGCGGAGAAAAAGTCAATTTGGTAACATGAGATCAAACAAATGGAGAAATCTCCGCAACAGGTTTTGGTTAGGGAATTCAATCTTAGCAAGAATCAATCAATCTGTAATTTTAAATAGAATCAACAAATGACATACCTAAAAATATCTCCTCCAGTTGAAATTGATGATGATGAAATCTAAGAGCTGCTGCTGCAATCAATACGCGATCTCTCTGATGCCAGATATTGTTACTCTGCAGTCTCTTTACTTTTATGAGGACAAGGGTTGAAAAGCATAGGAATAAATGGTAAAAAAATATATTTAGTACAGGGTGTTTCTAGGAAAGTCCTGGAATGCCCCTGTCAGTTCCGCACAAATATCTGTCTCCTGCGCAAAATATTTAGTAATTTAATTTCACCACATTTTTTTTTAATTCAAGCGCAACAGAACCATGAATAAGGTTATCCAAACACTTCATAATTATAAAATCATGATTTCACACCGTTCCTCCGAACACACCTTAAAATATGGTTTAACAATAAAACCATGGTGTCACAATTGCTACCTCATCGACGACTTCTTCTAACCATGCGCATGCTATATTGTTAACAGAAGAGTTTCTTTCTTAAAAGATCAATGATTCAAGACGGTGTTGGAGGTATCACAGCTAACAAACTTAATTTGGGGTTTGTTATTGAAGATTATGAAGATAATTGAGTGCTGCAGATATACAAGTTAACAAATCCTTAACTATGTAACTAAATCTATCACAGAAGATTTATTGCTATAATATTATTCGTTACAATCTAACTAATGATATCTTATTAGTGGTGAGAAAGTGAGAGTAAGGACTTGGAGGGTGAATATGCTTGTAAATCATATCTCGTCATCCTTTTATATAGAAATATTACTAATTACAAACATACTCCTACATCATTACAGTCCATTATATCAACTAATCTAACACTCCGTCTCAAGTTAGAGTATATACATCAATGTCTAACTTGTTACAATTAAAATGCACACGAGATTTCCCAAAAGATTTAGTGAACAAATCAGCAAGTTGGTTCTCTGATCTCACGTGAATCGTATCTATGACTCTACACTCGATCTTTTCACGAATGAAGTGACGATCACCCTCAATATGTTTCGTCCGTTAATGGAAAACAGGTTTGCTAGCAATATAGATCACAGTTTTGTTGTCACAATAGAGCTTCACAGGTGCAACAGAATCATATCCAAGCCCCGTAAGCAGAAAACTAATCCACACCAATTTATTTGTGGTAGTTGTCATAGCTCTATATTCTGACTCTGCGCTGGATCTAGAGACCACACTTTGTTTCTTACTTTTCCAAAAAACCAATTTTTCTCCAACAAACAAACAGAAGTCAATGATCGACCTCCTGTCATCGGAGACCCTGCTCAATCTGTATCTGTGAAACCTGTGGTCTTGGAATGCCAGTCTTTATAGACGATATCTTTCTGAGGTGCACCCTTTAGGTACCTCAAAATATGGAGAGCTGTATGAAACTAAGCCTCGTGAGGATCAGACATAAACTTACTCACTACACTGTCGGGTAAGGCTATATCAGGATGAGTGACAGTCAGAAAGTTAAGTTTGCCAAATTACCTCCTGAACCATCCTTAATCATGAACAGATTTTCTCTACCTAACCCTTAAAGTCTTTCACATTTGGATCTATAGTAGATTCAATAGGCCTACAAGCAGACATATTGGCCTCTGAGAGCATATCAAGAACATACTTTTGCTGAGTGGCGAAAATCCCTTCGTTTGGTGACCTCGATACCTTAATGCCTATAAAGTATTTCAACTTCTCTAGATCTTTGACGAAGAACTGCTTCTGAAGATGAGCCTTCAAGTTAGCAATCCCTCTCTCATAATCTATTGTAATAACAATGTCGTTCACATAGACGACCATGGATTCTGTTTCCACCACAATGCCGATAGAAAGCAGAGTGATCATTATCGGACCTTTATAAACCAAAAGTCCTAAAAACATCTATCAGTCTCCCAAACTATGCATGTGGAGACTGCTTGAGGCTATACAACAACCTTTTGAGCTTGCAAATAAGCCCACACTCCCTCTGACCAACAACACCAGGCAGTTGCTCCATATATACTTCCTTTAGAAAGGTGCCATTTAGAAATGCATTTTTCACATCAAGCTGATATAAATACCATGTTCATGGCTAAAATGCCGGCTCAGGAGCTTAAGCTTAGAACCCTGGCGCTGTCGCAAGCAGCGCCAAAGCTTCCTTGGCGCAAGTAGCGCTAATGTCTCTTGGCGCAAATTTTGCGCCACGCCACGAGCAATGCACTTGGTGTTAGGAATATCTATGCCCTAAAGGCCATTATTATATATTATAGTGGATGCTTGGACATCTATATAGAGGACTTTCTTGCTCGACATGATAGTATGCTATCTGGTTGCTCTTTATTTTAACATGCACACTTATTTTAGTTTACTGTCTCTTTAATACATGTTGATAAAGCCCTTGGGATGTTGGCTTGACTACGAGGACTATGATGCAGATCATACTAGCGGGGCCTGTGTAGTCCACAAGCACATCCTTAACAAGATCCTAGTTGAGAGAATATCGAGACAGGGCATTGATATTTTAGAGTAGACTAGTGTGTACGTTTCTTGACTCTATATCGGGCGATGGTTGATCCCATAACGATTGGTGTTTTGACATCAAAGATTGTACACAGGTGCTCATTGGAGCATGGGTACACCGAACAGGACTCGCCGAGAACTCCTAGATGGAATCATATCTATCGTCAGATAGCAGTTCTCTGGTGACACTTGTACATGTTAGTCTGTAAACCCGAGATCGTTATAGTGTCTTGTGTGGTTCCCACTGTGCTTTGATTTCCTCCCTACCACGGCTCAAAGTGTCAGTGTATATGCCCTAGGGGCCATTATTGTATCATACTAGTTTGTATATTACTTAATGGAAGTTTGGGATATTCACAGTTGTATAGACAGTCTTGCTCAAAATAGTAGTATGCTACTTGGTTTGTTTCTACTTCAATATGTGCATGTGTTTCTTTTAGCATATTGCTTATACATATTAGTGGAGCCCTTAGGATCTTTGCTTGATTACCAGCGTGTGATGGCAGTCACACTAGTGGGGGATGGGTAATCTACAACCACATCCTTATACAGGTCTTTAGTCGTAGGATTATCGAGACGGGGCATCGATACTCCGGAGTAAACTAGTGTATACGCTTCTCATCCCAGCAGGGGAGATGGTCTGTCCCACAGCCATTAGTACGTCGTACTGGAGATAGTATGCAGGTGCTCGTTAGGTTATGAGTACACCGGACAGGACTCGTCGGGAACTGTTAGTTGGTACTATACCTATCGTCAGAAAACAGTTCCCAGGTGACAGGAGTACAGCTTAGTCCGTCGACTTGACACTGCTACTTCGCCTCGAGTGCGTTCCCACCGTACTTTGATACTACCCTACTACGGCTCAAAGGAGTCATGCAAACAGGTAGTGGTTGGGTGCTGTCCCGAAGCACTTGGAGGCAGTAGCGGTTAGATAGGATTCGTCTCTCCCGATATTGGGGGGTGATATCGCGCTGTGTCTAGGAGAGCCATTACACAAAGTCCCTGGCCAGGGTAAGCAAGATTTACTGGTAGTGTTTCCAGTAGTTTCCCAGGGTGTTCTGGGCTACACTCCGGCACGACTTGTACCGCTATTAGGGGTCTGACGTTTACCGCCCCCTAGGCCCGACATGCGATACTCTTAGACGAACCGACCGGACTGTACGGAGATTGTCACATTCAAGCTCAGTAGGAGTTCGGATGGGTTTACCTCATCGGCCTACTTATCGACATCTACCTGGGGACCGTTACGTACAGCTAGTGCCGCTTGCGGTCTGTGGTTAAACCCACTGCCAGCGTAGTGTCGAGTCTTTAGAGTCCTACGCAGAGAGTTTCCTTGCACTGGGCAAAAGGTGTAGAGGCCGTATGGTTTTACGGCAGGGCTACGATCACTTACGTGCACTTGTGCACGTATGATATTCGGGCGGACAATACTAGTGGGCTTTGGTTTAAGTCGGATCCTAGTATTGTATAGATGGATTAGTTTTGTCTTCTGTGCATTTGTATTCTACGGAATGCGGATGCGGGTGTGTATGCACGGTTGTGATGAGCGAAGAAGGAGGTGCCTCATTAGGGTTTTGACCATTGATTTGGTCAAAACCATTATGAGGTGAGGAAAATATTTACTAATATTTTTAATGATAATCATGTTATGGCTAATTGGTTTGACCATTTGACCTTGCTTGACCATTTTACCTTGCTTGACAATTTGACCTAGTTGACCATTGTTGACTTAGATATTTTGCAAGTACTAGACTCTTTTTATTCATTTGGATTTATCTTTGAGATGATAATGGTCAAATCAAGGGTAGCCATCAAAATTATCATTATAAAAGATTACTAAATATATTTCATATGGATGATTATCTTTTGTGCTTTCTCTCTCATCCAAAAAGAAAGCTCTCATAGTTCCTCCTTTTTCTTTCTCTCTAAATTTTTCTATAGCTCTCATGTGTTGAGAAAAATAAAAACTAAATAGACAAACAAATCTATCTTCTTCCTCTACATCACCTGGGACATCAAGAGTAGCAAACTTGTTGCCCTAGTTATCTCGGCTTGAGGTGGAGCTCGGACTATAGACTCTCGGGTGGATCGTCTTTGACTCTAGGAGGCCGCAGAGGTAACCAAGATCCGGATCGATCCTCGGAGCTCACATGGACGAGGAGGACAGCGGAGGGAAGAACCGAAGGACCGTTTTCGTGAGGTATAATCTTCGTATCATAGTAGATTAAACCTCTAATAGTTCGTTAGCAATGGTTTTACAAAGATCCTTAAGCGTTGGTCTATGTTGCTATGTAAGAAAGTTTTGATTTTTACTTATTCCGCCTCCTCGCTAGCTTGCGGGGTGAGCGACATAGACTTACAGTGGTATCAGAGCCATGCTAAACCATTACTAACTTGTTAGCAAAGTGTTAGAAATTCGATCGCCGGAAGAATCGCAAAACACGAACTAAAAATGCACTTTTCTGTCCTTTTTAAAAACTGGTCCAAATTTTTTTTTTCCAGGGACCTTAAAAATACGTGCAGGCCTTTTTACGGACACCCAAGAAAATCGAGATCGTGAATCGGTCAGACCGCATTGGAAGCGCGGCGAAACCAAGCGTTTCGCCGCGGATCCGCGGCCGAGTCGACCCCGAGTCAACTCGTTTTTCCTGCAGAGTGTCCAGCACCGTGTCTCGTGTTTTTCCTGATATTTTGTTTCTACCCAGATTGTTTGAGTACTGTGTTGTACTTAGGGTATATTCAAATCTGGTAATCGATCGAAATTCTAAGTACTTTAGCTAATCGGATCTTCTGTGAAATGATATATGTACTGAACGTCTACTAATCGCTATATGTCGATTAGTGGGGGTTGTACTTATCTGTGATCTGTTATATTGGTTTGTGGATATGAACTTGTTGGATCGTCGTGATGAATAGCCGGGGATGTGAGATGAGAGTTTTCATTTTTCATTCGATGTAAATTTGTAATTTGATGTAATATTATTTTATGGTCGCACATCCTGGTTGAGATTGTAACCACCATTGTATATTATTTCTTTTACTGTTTTTGCTCCTAGGATAGACCCAAGGTGGGGTGCACAAACTACTGGGTACTTTGAAGTGCCGAGTGGCCTACTCACGTTGTTGAGGGAGGTTGCTTCACTTCGGATATTTGTCGGGTAGTTTGCCGCACCCGTAGGGGTCTAAGGTGGGGTTTGGCTATTCATCGCGACCGTGTAATCCGTCTTTCGTTGCAGGCTCAAACAAAACGCGGATTTGTAGTATATCCAATGTGTTCATCTGTGATCTGGAATGGCTATCATTGCATCTGATGAATGTATATATATCTATATATGATATCTAGTAGGCGTTGCTTATGTTTTGCATCCGCGCTAGTCCAGCCCCCGCTCTGTCGTTAGTTAAGTACCTAACGGGTAATGACGGGGCCCAGTGGCGAATGCGGATGGTATAAGCGTACGTCATATTTTCGTTGTTTTCTGCAATGGTAGGATTAAATTGATGGGACGCGTTATATTAATGCAAAGAAAACAAACCAAAGCTGAATCGTTGGAACAATTTCAAAAACCACTCGGTATTTTCTAAACAGCAAAACTTTTAAAAACGCGGAGCTTAAACCACTCCTTTTAAAAGCTATCAGGTTCCTTCGATTATATGAAGTTCACTACGTTCACGGTTTCGCCAAAACCATTCGTAGCCCTCCGTCATTTCATATGAATATTCAATAGTATTCAAGCTATGTTTGTTGGCCTTAATCAAGGCATAGTGATTGGTAGCTGCTGGGTATTCATATGTTACATAGATAGATGCGTTGGTTTAGGACAGTCGTATTACTTTGTTGGCCTTAGTCAAGGGTATATACGGGTGGGTTCAAATTAACCTGGACAATGACGGGTAGAACTTGACATGTGACTTATGATTTGTTAACTTTAGCCAAGGTCATAAGAGCATGGGGCAAAAATCTACATCGGGAGTTTCTAAGGAAATTGAAACTTGTTAGTGCTGCATACCATTTGGAGTTTGATAATGTTGGTAGGATTCCTTCAGCATTATCACACAATGATATTTGGATCCCGATCTTACTGTGAGTATCCGCTACTCCTCGGAAGATTTTTTCACTTAACGATCAATGCTATAAACCAAGTAGGTGTCTAGAACAGTGTTAGCGGGGCTACGCCTCCAGGGAAAAGATATTATTTAATTAAGGAACTTCGCGAAAGCGTCGTAAAATCTCCCTCGAAGTACCGACACTAGCCTGGCTGAACGGTTAAGCAAGTATTATACGGTGAGATTAATCCTGGCTAATTCTTCTTTTATGGTTTGAGAAAGGATTCGAGAAACAGTGGGACATCCTGTTTAGATAAACTAAAAATCAATCTAAACCTGCAAGAGTATCATGCTAAGTGTTTTCTTCTCTCTCTCTTAATTGTAGCGATCCAGTGACCAGACATAGGTTACATCTAGATAATAAAATGACTGAATTTGACTATATTGACTGGCAAAGCTCTATCCAGATGCCCATTACCCATGACAAACTGGGACACCTCTTCACTAATCAAACCCCTGCCGTTTCAGGACCAGTTTCCATCGTCATGGATACTGATATCCATAAGACATCGGAAAAAGACTGTGCAAATGCCAAGTGCCTCGTGCTGGCCTCAGTTGATGGTGTATACCAGAGGCAGCACGAGAAGATGGACTTAGTTTCTGTCTTCCACCATAACAAAGATTTATATGGAGAGCAATCTGTAGGGTTAGCTTAGCACCTTAGCAAGGTTTTGGAAAGCATCAATCATGCTACTTTTATATTTTTGGGGTGCTAAACAAACCCTAACCAAGATCTTAACTAGAGACATAGGGTAAACATAGCAAGTAAACAACTTTATTTCTAAGAGTTTGGGATTACAATCTTTGTAGTCCATTCTTTCGCTTCATAAGCTCCGTGTTGAGGTCCCTTCACCACGATCATCATGTACCCGGACTCTAAAGAGGCTCCATGAAGAGAAAGATGCAAGCTTGCTTCCAATCTTCAACAACTAAGATGATCTACCTTGAAGAATCTCAAACCCAAGCACATGCTTCACTAATCAAGTATTAGCAAAGCAAACACCCTAATCTAAGTGGATAGAATAGATGAGGATGATGAAGTAGGAATTTAGCTTTCTTTTATTTTCAATTTCTCACTTTATTTCATCACATCACCCAAAAGCTAGAAAGCTTTTTCAAGAAGCAAAAAGAAAAAGAATTTCATTTGTGATGAATAATGAATTATTGTTATTGTTACAAATCAACCATGGGTCAATCATGAAGGCTTAACTCTTATAGAGAGTAAACTAGGGTAAAGGGTTTGTTGGAGATAGTGCCCTCAGAGTCAATTATTAGGTCACAGGTACGTGATTGTAATGATTGAGGGAGGACCTATCCCGGTAGGACAGTCTTGCTCGAGATGATAGTATGCTATCTGGTTTACCTTTATCATCGTGTACTGCTTTAGGTGACCTGACACGTCGCTATTACACGTTGATAGAGCCCCTAGGATTCTTGCTTGACCACCAGCAGTATGAGGGCGATCATATAAGTGGGAGCTGGGGTCTATAAGCTTATCCTTAAAAGGTCCCTAGTCGTGAGAGTTTCGAGACAGGGCATCGATTCTCCATAGTAGACTAGTGTATACAGTCGAGACCCCAACGAGGGGCGGTGGCCGGTCTCACAAGCCACTGGTGTCAGTTGGATCACCTAAGATGTACACAGGTGCTCATTGGGTTATGAGTACACCGGACAGGACTCGCTGGGAACATGCTAGTTGGTCATATACCAGACGTCAGATGGCAGTTCCCTGGTGACATGTGTGCAGGTTAGTTCATCGACCTGGGGATCGTCATTTGTCTCGTGTGAGTTCCCACTGTACTTTGATTACTACCCTACCACGGCTCAAAGGAGTCGTGCAAACAGGTTTTAGTTGGGTACAGTCCCGAGCCACATGGAGGCAGTGAGCGTATCTTCAGGGGTTCGTCTCTCCCGATATTGGGGGTGAGGTCGTGCTGTGTCTAGGAGAGCCATTACACAAAGTCCTTGGCCAAGGCAAGGAGATTTACTGGTAGGTATTCCAGTAGTATCTCAGGGTGTTCTGGGCTACACTCCGACACGACTTGTACCGCTTTTGGGGGTCTGACTTTTACCAACCCCCTAGGCCCGCCATGCGATACTCATAGACGAACGGACCGGACTGTACGGATATTGTCACTGACAGGCTCAGTAGGGTGTCAGGCTGAGTTCGCTCACGGACGTCCCTTTTAGTCAGTACCTGGTAGCCCGTTATGTATTGGCTTATACCTCTAACGTGCTAGTGGTTAAATCCACAACCAAGGTGTTGATGAGTCTTTAGAGTCCCCCACATTCAGTTACTCAGCTTTCGGGCGAAAAGTTGTAGAGGCCGTATGGAGATATGGCAAGGTCCGATCAGATACGTGCGGTATTGCACGGATCAGGATCGGACAGTTTGTACTATAGGCCGTATGGTTATATGGCAGGGTTCGATCAGATACGTGCGGTATTGCACGGATCAGGATCGAACAGATATTACTAGCCGATTTTGGTATAAGCCGGATTCTAGTATAGTACAGTGGAGATTTTGTCTCATTGCATTTGTATTTCGGTCGAAATACAGATGCGGGTGTGTATGCACAGTATCGGGGTTTTTCTGTAATTTATTACGGGACCAGTTTTCTGGAGTTGCCAGTTTGCTTTCCGTTTCGGCCAATTTCCATTGTTCCGTTCATTGGCCGAAGATTGGTGGAGGAGGGCTTATTTGCATTGTTGCAAATAGGCAATTGTGGAGGGGGGTCTTTGAATTTTTCCTTGTATCATGATGGAGCACCTTACCTTGACTTCTTGACTTTGTTTTTTCATGATGGCTTGACTTTGGCTAATCATGGTTGTTGATTACTTGTTTTGGAGTGTGGGTTATGGTTGTGATCATTGGATTCTTTCATCATCACTTGCTTGCATCATTGCATTCCACCCACCCCCTTGACCTTGTTCTCTCTCTCTCCAATCACACATGATGGGGGGGGCCGTCCATTCCTATGGGGAATGGGATTCATTTCTTTTGGTGGGGGAAAAAATGGTGATTCTCATTCTTTTGGATGCTACATTTTTCCCACCTCTCTCCAAGTTCTTCTTCCTCCACAAAAAGGCAACTCCATAATCCCAAAATGAGACATGCAATCCACATTATATTCTACAGCAAATCTTGGGTACGTCGAGTAGCCGGCTTCGTCTCCGAGTTGCCTCGGCATTGAGGTGGGAGCCCGTAAACAAAGTAGGCGATGTGGTGCACTTCCGGCGACGAGGAGGAGACGGGACTTTTCCGCAGGAGATCGGGACCATGACGAGAAGACCGGAGGACTTGGATCGTCGGTATATCTCTATTCCCTTTCTAGTAGATAGCTAGGACTAATTAATGGTTCGATCCGGGTATTAGTGCGCGGCGGTTTGCCAGTTCAAGAAAATTTAAGTTTATCACCGCTTCCGCATTTCGGCGTCGGATTGACGGCCGGGGCGCCGCCGTGCACTTACAGTGGTATCAGAGCCTCCCCATTAACTTAGTCTAGCTTTGTGTAATGTGTTTTTCAGTTCCGATCGATCGAAATGTTCAAAAACCCGTATTTGTCCACATCAGTTTTCTGTTGAAACTTTTTGGTCCCCAAAAATTTTTCAGGTTGTAAAATATTGATGTACTAGAAAATCTAAGAACTCTGTAAAATTTCGATGAAGTGATTCCACAGTCAGAGCGCGGAAGCGCCGCACAAGCCCCCATTCCGCCGCCCTTCCGCCGCGCACTGTAGACATCACTGCACCAATTTTTTACAGAGGCCTTCTGGGCTTAAAATATGGGTTTTGGAATATTAAAATTGGGCCAAGGATTTCTGTGAGTGCTACAGTTTTGATTGGGGGCCCACTTGTTAATTTTTGGTCAATCGGAAAATTTTAAACACATTTTTCACAGTATTTACATTATATCTGCGACCGTGAATGTCACTCGATCGGTAAATCCTGTCTAACTGCTATAGCCCGGTTAGACGGATTTGCGAACGTGACTTTCACGTTGATGTTCTATGTATTTGCTGTGTTGTTGCGGATCGGTCGTGGGGGATAGCCTGGATGCAATGCTAGTACAGTTTTGTTTGTATTATGTACATTTGATATTGCGGGGCGAGCGTCCGACATGTGGACTGCCGTCGCTGCCTGATTGTATTATTATTTTTGGGGCACGCCCTGGTTGCGGTCGATGTACCCGGTGTATGTATATTTTACTTTCTGTACTAGGATTACCCCGCGGAGGGGTGCACGGATAGCCGGGTTCTGGAGGGCAACAAGCCCGCATCTCATGGCATTGAGACGGAGGGGGCTTCACTCTAGGATTGGCGGGCTATTCGCCGCACTCGTAGGGGTACAGGTTGACCCAGGAGGGGTGCCTAAGTTACCGGATTCCGTGAAGTGCTGGGTGGTCCATTCACGTTGCTGAAGGGGGCTGCCTCGCTTCAGGTTTTGGCGGGTAACTTGCCGCGCCCGTAGGGGTCTAGGATTTCATTGCACAGGCTATCCACACAACCAGGGGAACGTCGGGTTTCAGCGGCTCTGTGAAACCCGGGGATCCCAGATATCTGTATTGTTCTGTGATGCTGTACATTTCTGTGATGTTGCATTTTATTCACGCCTTGAGCGAAATACTATATATTGGTATATATATTAGTAGATGTAGTATATGTTTTGCATCCGCGCTAGTCCAGTCCCCGCTCTGTCGTTAGTAAGCTAACCTAACGGGTAATGACGGGACCCAGTGGCGAATGCGGATGGCATATACGTACATCAGTATATTTTCGTTCTTTTTGGTGTGATCAATTGATGGGACTGCATTGATTCGGATCAATGCAAGTTAAAACAAACCTAATCTGATGTTGTTGGAACACTTTTCAAAAAGCTGTTATTGCAAGGACGTTCTCTTTTGTTTTGCATCGTGGTATTCAGTTGGAATATCCTGCTCCTCAGTCGACGAGGCAAGGGCCGAGATCCCTTCACCGGGAGTGACCCCTTGGACAAAAAGTTTGCGTCAGGGCATTAACTTCACTATAGCCGATTACTTTTGCTTTGCATCGCGGTATTCATTTGGAATATCCTGCACCCCATTCTACGGGGAAAGAGCCGAGATCCCTTCACCGGGAGTGACCTCTTTAGCAATGGTTTTCGTCACTATATTTTTAAAAAAAAGCTATCCGTTCCTTCGACGATATCAAGTTCATTACGTTAAAGGTTTTCGCCAGAAACCATTCGTAGCCCTCCGTCGTTTCATATCGGTGGTCAATAGTATTCAAGCTGTGTATGTTGGCCAAAGTCAAGGCACAGTGATTGGTAGCTATTGGGGTATTCATATGCAGCATAGATAGATGCGTTGGTTTGGGACAGTCGTACTGCCATTTTGGCCAAAGTCAAGGGTATGTACGGGTGGATTCAAATTAACCTGGAGAATGACGGGTAGAACTTGACATGTGACTTATGATATGTTGGCCAAAGTCAAGGTCATAAGAGCATGGGGCAGAAATCACATCGGGAGTTTCAAAAGAACTGAAACTTGCCAGATATGCGCATACCTTCTGGAGTGTGATACCGTGAGCGGATTCCGTCACGTTATCATGCGATGAGAGTTGGATACCGATTCCCACTGATGAGTTAGTTTACTCCTCGGGTGACCCCGACTAATTCTTCTTTCAGGTTTGGAGGAGAATTTGAGGTACAGTGGGAGGTTTCCAGATTAGATAAATTGGTGACCATTCTGATCTAGGTTAGAGTGCACGCTGAGTGTTTCTTTTCTCTCTCTCTTTGGCAGCGACCATTGACCCGACCCTAAGACTTTGACTCAGTGACCAAGTTGACCGAACCTTCTTAAACACCGGCTTTTGGATTGTCAAAGTTGCAAACCTCATTGCCACTCCTACTTTTACCCTTTTCTCCAGGACACCCCGTTTTACTACGAACGTCCACTTCCATTGGAAAAAACCATCGTATGGTTAGATACAAACTCGAAAGAATTTATTCGAGGATGGTTTCCGGTTCTGGAGAAAACGGATAGGATTATTCAGTTGTCTTTTCCTTTTACCCTCTCTCAGGTTACGAGTACTCCTTGGTTTAGGGGTAGTACACCTATTACGCAAATTGGATTGTCTTCTTCCAAACCTTAGGCTGGTGCCGACCGGTAGGGAATGAAGAAAACCAATTAGCATAACGATGGTGTGCAGAAGGTATTAAGTTCAGACAAAGCAAGGGATTAGTAAGAGGGCAAAGTAAATTGCAACAGATATTCACGACCAAACCAAATATTTCGTTACCACTCCCACATCACCTTTGTATTTCTCCAGGACACTCCGTATCACTACGAAGATCCACAGTTTATTTGGATACTCCATCGTATGGTTATATACGAACTCGAATGGAACTGGTTCCAGTTCGGGGATGGATTCTGGTTCAGGAGAAATAGGAATAAGGTTTATTCAGTTGTCTTTTATCTTCACCCTCTCTCATTGCGAGTGTTCCTAGGATTGGGACAGTACACCCATTATGCTTATTGGATAGTCTTCTTCCAAACCATAGGCTGGTGCCGAACGGTAGGGAAGGAAGAAAACCATTTGGCCTAAAAGGGTGTGCAGAAGGTAAAGACTAAAGACATATGAAGGGATTTGGAGAGGTGGCAAAGAATTATACGGTTACAGTCGTGAATCTGGAAGAGGCATTACTAGGAATACCAGAATACCCCATCGGAACATTTCAATGTTTCAGTTTCACTGTGTAATGTTAAAAGAAAACTGATTTCCCGATTAGACACTTGCTCCAGGGTATGTATTTACCAGGTATGATTCTCACATCTGTATGGTTTTACAGATGATGAGTGGGAGTAGGTTATTGGGAATTGGGTGATCATCCTCATTATATCAGGATTCGTTGTAATCGGTGATATTTGAGGAAATCACCTGGGCTGTTTGCCGGTCGGCAAATATTTGGTTTTGAATATCCGATGTTATGCACCAATTTCAAATTGATATATCTGTACGTCTATTTTCATAGAGTGAGATATACCTTTTTGAAATTATGTCTACAACATTTACCTATATCAGTGGATGGTTAGGTAAGGAGCATTAAACAGCGGTGTAATTCTTCTTAACCATAAGTACAGATTTCAACCTACAACACACAGTGAATGGGTTATCAGACTCAAGGGACTTATGCAGAGTATTGTATGTTGTCCAGGGTCCATCAGAACAGAGGGGTTGGTCCTCGTACTATATTCGGTTTACTTATGACTTCTCTAGTTTTTAGACAGGTGTTTCGTAGGAAACACAGGGTCCGAATTTTGAGAAGTTATAGGTATTTGAATAGAGTAGAGAACCAGGTATAGCAAGTATCGGGATTCTTCAAAAAGATCGAAGATGTAGATACTTGTCAATGATATTCAGTTGCTAGTAATGACTAAGAGAACTTGCTTCTCTTTCAGGTTACTCATAATTGGAAGCATTCCTAAGTTGAGTAACGCTGATCGGCCTCCTTCCTTTTAGTTGACATGCACTGGAGACAGTTGCATGATTTGAATCTGGTTCAATTAAATCAGTGCCTCTGTTTCTATATTGGATATAGAACAGTTCATATCTTAACGATGTTAAGGTACGGGGAGTTGTCCGGTTTATGATTAAAACCAGACACTGGACAACTCAAGGCACGTTTCTGTAATGGCTGTTTATGGGTTGACCCAGGCTATGACGAGGGTTGACTTTCTACCATCTGGATGAACAATAGCGATATTGTTCTCGACTCGCCACAGTTTTATTAAAAATGGATTTTTTCAGAAAACAGTAGTGGGAGTATGGTAGAACTGGAAGTGATTCCAGAACCATAAACGATTACTGAAGATTTGATAAGGAACCTTAAGATTCAATCTGGATTGACATTCCATTGGCCACTCCGCAGATAAGGTGGGTAACTTCAGGCACCCGAGAGGCACTACGGTAGCCTCAAGGACGGTGACAGGGAAGTTCTTGTTTACCCACAATTGCCATTGTTGTTGTTCCAGGTTACGAGACCCGGCGGGAGGATGAGTATAGCGTCGTTCTAAACCAGTTTTAGAAGTGTACGTCTATATGACTCTGCCAGAGCGTTGTCGTAGTCAGTGGGAGCAGCGGAAGCATTGGTGGACAGGTAGCTTATGTCTATTTATAGACTAAAGCAGATGTAGCGGAGATAGATCATCTGTTTCTGACGTGACAGTCATGGGTTTGACTTCATCAGAATAGGGGATGGATCTGTTGAGAAGGTAGTAGGGTGTGATGTCCTGGTATTTGGATGACATGCACAAAGTAGGAAAAGAAACTCCTACACTACGATCGGTTATACTTTGGTCGTCACACAGTTGTTTCTCCACAAAGGAAATGGATTTTATATCAGACATACTGGTTACTAGATCTATGGTTTTAGGTCTAGATTTGGGTGGTTTCCCAATCAGGGTACTTGACAGCATTCTAAGAGTATTTAGGATGGACGACTCCTGGCACGGTAGTGTACCTGCAGGTAATGGAGTCACCCTCTCCAAAGGTGTCTTACAGACTAAAGGGGAGAGGGACGGGCATGATTGGCAGATCATTTGCTCAGGCAATTGAGTCAATCGTGAGATGTCAAGTACCACACCAGATGTTGTTCTTGCGCTGGATGCAATAAGTTGACGTTAATCCAATCCTGGAGAAACAGTCGGAAGCAGTTTTAGAACATAAGTGGATGTTCTAGGGAGATGATAACGACAGCCTCATTCAGGAGACAGTTATCATTCCAGGCTTCCAAGGTGACATGGACGACAAGGAGGTTGTCAGAGCTATAGTTTTCCTTCTGATGAGGGGCAGTATTTTGGACAGGTGGTCTAAGGCAATACTGAGGGTGGCATGGCGCAGGATACTGATTAAGTTCAGTTGACGATACAGTCTAAGAAGTTTGGATTTGGAGCTCATTTATGAGCTATGTCCCATCAGACATCCAGACACATTCTAAGACAGGTATTGCTCATTTCGGGAGATGGTTTTCTCCGCGAACTTGAGATATAGAGAGACATAGATAGAAACAACTAAGCGGATCCACTCACTGAGGCTATTCCTCGAACGCAATAGTTCCGCAAACGAGCTTTGTGAGACTGACTAGTAGAGGAGTTGGATGTTCGGTATCACACGGGCTGTGAGTATGCGACATCGCAATAATTAGCCTTGAGTGCAAGTGGGAGATTGTTGGAGATAGTGCCCTCAGAGTCAATTATTAGGTCACAGGTACGTGATTGTAATGATTGAGGGAGGACCTATCCCGATAGGACAGTCTTGCTCGAGATGATAGTATGCTATCTGGTTTACCTTTATCATCGTGTACTGCTTTAGGTGACCTGACACGTCGCTATTACACGTTGATAGAGCCCCTAGGATTCTTGCTTGACCACCAGCAGTATGAGGGCGATCATATAAGTGGGAGCTGGGGTCTATAAGCTTATCCTTAAAAGGTCCCTAGTCGTGAGAGTTTCGAGACAGGGCATCGATTCTCCATAGTAGACTAGTGTATACAGTCGAGACCCCGACGAGGGGCGGTGGCCGGTCTCACAAGCCACTGGTATCAGTTGGATCACCTAAGATGTATACAGGTGCTCATTGGGTTATGAGTACACCGGACAGGACTCGCCGGGAACATGCTAGTTGGTCATATACCAGACGTCAGATGGCAGTTCCCTGGTGACATGTGTGCAGGTTAGTTCATCGACCTGGGGATCGTCATTTGTCTCGTGTGAGTTCCCACTGTACTTTGATTACTACCCTACCACGGCTCAAAGGAGTCGTGCAAACAGGTTTTAGTTGGGTACAGTCCCGAGCCACATGGAGGCAGTGAGCGTATCTTCAGGGGTTCGTCTCTCCCGATATTGGGGGTGAGGTCGTGCTGTGTCTAGGAGAGCCATTACACGAAGTCCTTGGCCAAGGCAAGGAGATTTACTGGTAGGTATTCCAGTAGTATCTCAGGGTGTTCTGGGCTACACTCCGACATGACTTGTACCGCTTTTGGGGGTCTGACTTTTACCAACCCCCTAGGCCCACCATGCGATACTCATAGACGAACGGACCGGACTGTACGGATATTGTCACTGACAGGCTCAGTAGGGTGTCAGGCTGAGTTCGCTCACGGACGTCCCTTTTAGTCAGTACCTGGTAGCCCGTTATGTATTGGCTTATACCTCTAACGTGCTAGTGGTTAAATCCACAACCAAGGTGTTGATGAGTCTTTAGAGTCCCCCACATTCAGTTACTCAGCTTTCGGGCAAAAAGTTGTAGAGGCCGTATGGAGATATGGCAAGGTCCGATCAGATACGTGCGGTATTGCACGGATCAGGATCGGACAGTTTGTACTATAGGCCGTATGGTTATATGGCAGGGTTCGATCAGATACGTGCGGTATTGCACGGATCAGGATCGAACAGATATTACTAGCCGGTTTTGGTATAAGCCGGATTCTAGTATAGTACAGTGGAGATTTTGTCTCATTGCATTTGTATTTCGGTCGAAATACAGATGCGGGTGTGTATGCACAGTATCGGGGTTTTCCTGTAATTTATTACGGGACCAGTTTTCTGGAGTTGCCAGTTTGTTTTCCGTTTCGGCCAATTTCCATTGTTCCGTTCATTGGCCGAAGATTGGTGGAGGAGGGCTTATTTGCATTGTTGCAAATAGGCAATTGTGGAATGGGGTCTTTGCATTTTTCCTTGTATCATGATGGAGCACCTTACCTTGACTTCTTGACTTTGTTTTTTCATGATGGCTTGACTTTGGCTAATCATGGTTGTTGATTACTTGTTTTGGAGTGTGGGTTATGGTTGTGATCATTGGATTCTTTCATCATCACTTGCTTGCATCATTGCATTCCACCCACCCCCTTGACCTTGTTCTCTCTCTCTCCAATCACACATGATGGGGGGGCCGGCCATTCCTATGGGGAATGGGATTCATTTCTTTTGGTGGGGGAAAAAATGGTGATTCTCATTCTTTTGGATGCCACATTTTTCCCACCTCTCTCCAAGTTCTTCTTCCTCCACAAAAAGGCAACTCCATAATCCCAAAATGAGACATGCAATCCACATTATATTCTACAGCAAATCTTGGGTACGTCGAGTAGCCGGCTTCATCCCCGAGTTGCCTCGGCATTGAGGTGGGAGCCCGTAAACAAAGTAGGCGATGTGGTGCACTTCCGGCGACGAGGAGGAGACGGGACTTTTCCGCAGGAGATCGGGACCATGACGAGAAGACCGGAGGACTTGGATCGTCGGTATATCTCTAACCCATCTTCTAGTTAGCTTAGACTTGTTAATGGTTACGATCCGGGTGTTTAGTGCGCGGTGGTGCCGGTTTGCTAAGTCCGCAAAATTTAAGTTTATCACCGCTTCCGCTTTTGGCCGTCGGATTGACGGCCGGGGCGCCGCCGTGCACTTACAGGGTTTGGGTTGGGTTAATAAATACCAACATGAAATATCTAAGCAAAAAACAAAAGGAAGCTTCATGAAGCTTCATGCAAAAGCTAACCTGAATGCTAACCCAAATCAAACCCTAATTTTTTTAAACTCCACAAATCATGTTGCATTTGTAACCCTAACTTGTTACAATATTATATATCACATATATAATATATTTTTGTAACAAAATAAAATAATACAATTAACACATATCACATATATATCAATGTATTATCCAAGTGAGAAAAAGAATCTTTAAGTGAGCTTATATTAGTTAATGTAACTTAATATATCACATATATAATTATACTTTAAATTATCGAATCAACCCTTGATCCGATAATCTGGCTATATCGCATATAACCGACTAATATAATCTGTATCTATTCATCGAATCAACAGTTGATCCGATGACCCAGCAATCTCACATATACCCGGTCGATATCATATATCGCGAGAATGGAATACGATATCTCATATCGTAATATTCTCGGCCTCGCACATATCACATATGTGCTCCTACTCCGTTTTGCCTGAGCCAGGAAACCTCTGTGTAGGACTCTAAAGAATCGTTAATACGCCGGCAGTAGGTGATGATCATATTAAACACCCATAAGCTACAAGCGGTCAGCTAAACGTAACAGCCACCCAGGTATTGAGCGATCAGAAGATCAACAAGCAGGCTTGTACATTCTCCTGTGAATCCAACCAGTAACACTCCCGTACAGTTCGGTCTCTTCGTCTGATATGTCGCATATCTCGCCTAGGGGTGGTAAACGTCAGACCTCAGTAGCTTGATAAGTCGTGTCGATATGAGATCCATAACAGTTCGAGAAACTACTGATAACACTTACCAGTAAATCTCAGCAACCCTGGCCAGGGATTTCCAGTTATAGCCAATCGAATACAGCGCAACATCAACGCCCTATACCGGGAGAGACGAAACCCCTCCTATCGCTCATTGCCTCCATGTGATTCAGGACTGTACCCAAAAGCCACCGTTTTGCACGCCCTCTTGGACGTGGTATGATGGAAATCAAAGCACAATGGGAATCACACAAGACTCTATGACGATCTTGGGTCTACAGACTAACCTGTACCAGTGTTACCAGAAAACTGCCATCTGACGTGAGGTATAATACCATCCGGGAGTTCTCGGTGAGTCCGTCCAGTGTACCCAGTCTCCACTGAGCACCCGTATACTTTCTCTGATGTCAAACACCAATGGATATGGGATTATCCATCGCCCATCATATGGGTCAAGAAGCGCACACGCTAGTCTACTCTGGAGTATCAATGCCCTGTCTCGGTACTCCCACGACTAGGAACATTTGAAGGATGTACTTGGCGACTACACTATCCCCACTAGTATGATCTGCATCATAGTCCTGGTAGTCAAGTACTCATCCTAAGGGCTTTATCAACATGTGACATAGAGACAATCAGAGTACATGTTAAGATAAAGAGTAACCGGATAGCATACTATCATGTCGAGCAAGAAAGTCCTCCCTATATATGTCCAAGTATCCACTACAATATACAATGTATGTACAGGAATGGCCTCTAGGGCATACATATAACTAACAATTTCCCACTTGCACTAGGGCCATCTGTTGTAGTATCTCATACCCAACAATAAGCTGTGGTTGAAGTATCTCATACTCAACCATCCCATAAAAGTCTCTACTGGGAAATAGGCCTTTGTGAGTGGATCCGCGCTGTTGTCCTCTGTGTCTTCTCTCCTAACCTCGATCTCCCTGAGATCAACCATCTCCATGATCAGGTGATACTGCCTAAGAATATGTTTGGATCGCAGATGGGATGGGGGTTCTTAAGCCTAAGCCACAACTCCATTGTCACACAATGGTATGAACGAAATTCATCTCATGAACTCAAATATATCCAGACTGCCTCTTTGGTAGCATATTTGGTAACGATGTATCTTGCCTTTAATCGTCTAGTAAGTCACGGTATCTAGCTTGGAACTCTTCCAACATACCGTCCCTCCACTGAGGGTAAAGACAATGCCTGCGAGTGACATTCAGTCGTCCTTATCACCCTGGAACCTTTGCAGTGATTCTCCCCAGGATCGATTGATACCATCTCATTACAACTAGTGAGAATCCTAACATCCAATTAGATCTATCTCATAGATCCATAACCCAGGATTTAGGAGGTATCACCTTGATCCTATATGGAGAATCTTTGTGATAAGAGGAGATTGACCAAGCGTAGCATATGAAACTCCTTTCCTATTAAGAGTATGTCATCCACGTACAATACGAGGATCATCACCATACTCCCTACTACCTTTTTGTATATAAAAGGTTCATCTACTATTTTGATGAAGTCAAACTCTTTGACTACTACATCAAAACAGACGTTCCAACTCCACGATACCTGATTTATCCCATAAAATATCTTGCACACGTTTCCGCTGCTCCCACTGTCTACAAAGCCCTCTGGCTGTGTACTTATAGACACTCTATTCTAAATCATCATTTGGAAAGGCTGTCATGACACCCAACCGCCAGATATCGTAGTCATGGTATGTAGCAGTGGCAAGTAGGATCTGGATGGACTTAAGCATAGCTTTGAAAGTCTCAACTTTTCTATGTACACCAAGTAATCTTCTCAAGATATACTTGCTCCTGATGGGGATTTAACCCTTCAGATAAAGCAACCAAAGTCCATACTTCGTTGGTGTATAAGGATTCCATCTCAGATCGCTAAGCATCCAGCCATTCTCACAGAGTCCCCACTCTTGATGGCCTGCTCGAAACTAGTTGGGTCATCATCTCATGATGCAATCCTCGCTCCCACTGTCATAGAGAAACTGAAGTATTTCTCAGGTGGATGAGGAACCCTACCAGATCGGCAGAGAGGCTGAGGTTCGTTGGAAACTATTGAATCCTCCGGTTCTACCAAATCATCAACTGCAGTTTGTTTTAGCTGGAACTACTTCCATTTCTACCTTATGACCACTAATTTCTTCACAAGAAATTCCCTTTCCAAAAGGTGGCATGCTGAGAAAACATCTTTTGTTCCTCAGTTTGGTAGAAGATATTCCCTTGCGAATGCTTGGGATATCCAACAAACTTCCACAGAACTTTCCTTGCCTCGATTTTGTCCAGATTTTGCTTTTGACATAGGCCGGACAACCCCAAATCTTAACATCTTTAAGAGATGGGCTCTTCCCATACCATATCACATATGGAGTGGTAGGCATCTGATTTGGTTGGAACCCTATTCAATAGGTATGCAACTTCTCAAGTGCATAACCCCAAAAGAAAATAGGCAACTCAGTAGTACTCATCATAGAACACACCATATCACATAGGGTGCGATTGCTCCGCCCCGATACACCAACGTGCTGTGGTGTATTCGGAGGAGTAATGCTGAGAGAGAATCTCATTCTCCTTTAGAATAGTCCAGGAATTCCGTGCTCAAGTATTCTCCTCCTTGATCACATCAAAGGACATAATACTTATACCTGTTTTTGGTTCTCTAATTCTAACTTATATTCTGTGATTATCTCAAAAGTTCGGACTTGTGTTTCAACAGGAATATATGTCTGAATCTTGAGAGATCATCAGTGAATGTAATGAAGTACAAAGAACCTGTCCTGGCATATATAGACATAGGACCATCATACATCATCATGTATCAATCCCAAGAGTTCACTAACTCTTTCTCTGTTTCCAATAAACGGAGCTGTGGTCATCTTATCTTTCTGACATGACTGACAAGTTTTACAAGATGTAAATCCAAACTAATTTAAATATGCATCTTTATGTAACTTCAACTAGTCGGGTCGCATTGATATGACCTAGTCTACAATGCCTCAAGAAGGATTCGTTCGTTTCTGAACTTTTCCTCTTGTGTGTGTTCTGTACGTTAAGAACTGTGGTTTGATTTAGAACGTCTATACTTTTAGATAACGTGCCTGAACCGATCAACTCTTGATATAGGAAATGTTCAAAACATTATCCAACAATACAAAATTATATCCTTCTTTACTAATAAAGAGACTGATATGATGTAGTATATCAGGTTCGGTATCTAATAACATTCGTTCAGAATCAATGTATTCTGGTAATACAGGGTGATAATTGTCAACAGACTTGGCTGCAACACTTGCATCGTTTCCAACTCTTGAAACTTATCACCTGTTCTCAGTTCTCTACCTCTCTGTAGCCCATGTAACAAATTACATTTTCGGGATCTTGATCCGGTATCTCATACCCAGAACGTAAAGGATACTGAGAAATAGTTCTCGGTAATGAACACACCCGAAGAAGATGCATCAGCATGTACTTTTTCCGTTTGGGCGGCACGGGAATGTTGGTAATCCCCTATTTCCTGCTCTGTCTTATAACAATTATAAGTTGGAGCGGGACCAACGTTCCCCAGCTCAGTATAATAAGTGGGTTCGATTAATACATCCATATTATTATCTTGATTAAAGCGTGACATGATCGTTACCTGGAGAGAGATAGAAGAAAACACTCAGCGTATGCTCTTGCAAGATTAGATTGGTTATTAATATATCTAATCAGGATGTCTCTCACTGTTTTAGTCAAATCTTCCTTCAAAGCATAAAAGGAAAGACTAGCCAGGATTAATTACACTCTACAAGTCCGCCAAACTTTCAGCCAGGCCAGTGCCGGTACTTTGAGGGAGGTTCCCCGCGCTTTCGTACGGACCTAATTAAAATAAACCTCGTTTTTCCAGGGGCGTAACCCCGTTGACACCTTTCTAGACACCTATTTGATCTGCTAATTGTAATGTGTAAAACTCTTCCAGGAGTAACTCTTACTCGCAGTGGGTATCGAGATCCAACTATCTCATAGAAGGTATACAATCTCATTGCAGATTTCAACACTTGAAATTCCCGATAATATTTTACCCCTAGCGTCCTATGACCTTGACGGAGGTCAACAAACCATAGGCTGCTAGTCAAGTTCTACTCGTCATTTCCTTATTGAATTAAACCCACCCGCATGACCTTTGACGGAGGTCAACAAGACCGCACGATTACCCTAAAACAATCGCATCATATGCAGCAGATAAATACTAGTCAGCTACCGCACACTACGCTTTGACGGAGGTCAACAAACGTAGCATGAATAATAAGTAGGACTTATCTGAAATGACGGAGGGCTACGACAGGTTTTTAAGAAAACCTTTTGCGTAATGAACTTGATATCGTTGTAGAATCGAGTTATTTTAAATGGAATGTTTTTGAGGCCTTTTCTAGTTTTGCTAAAGAGGTCACTCCCGGTGAAGGGATTTCGGCTCTTTCCTCATCGAATAAGGTGCAAGATATTTCACAAATATCACTATGCAAAGCAAAAACTATAAAAATAATCAAAAGACAAACCGAGTTTGTAGCATCTGCTAGTTTCGCTAAAGAGGTCACTCCCGGTGAAGGGATCTCGGTTCTTTCCTTATCGAATAAGGTGCTGGATATTCTACAAGGAATACCGCTATGCAAAGCAAGAACTAGAGCTACCTGTTTTTGAGACAAGTTTCTATAACATTTTTAGGTTTCTTTTAGTTTCATTAATCTCATTAATGAAGTCCCATTTTATTATGCTTCACAAGCATCACATTTGAAACGAAATCAGCAATATAATATATATCTCATATATATAATATAAACATTCATCTCAGGCAGTAATATAATCTCATCACAGAATATTGCAGCAGAAGATAACATATGAAATATTGGATATACTAGGATTTCCGTGTTTTATATCAAGCCAGTATAAAACACGGATTCCACGGTCGCGATGAATAGCCAAACCCACATCCCTAGACCCCTACAAGAGAGACAAGTAACCCTATCAATTCTAGAGTTAGGACACCCGGTCTCGACTCCTCGAGATGGTCTCCCACTGGACCCTAGAACGCGGTTACTTGTGCTCCCCGCCTTGGGTCTATCTTAATGCGGAAAAGTAAATAATATACAATGGTGACATCATCCTCAACCCGGAAGTGCCCCAATAAAAGAATATTATATACAATGAATTTTACATGAATGAAAATAAAAACCCTCATCTCACATAAAACCCCCGGCTATTCAAAACACGACGATCCAATATAACATATCACAACAACACATAACATCACATGTCATCAACGTAAGTAAATATGCGTATCCCAATTGTCGTTGATGTATAGCAACGAAACCGGCGATACTCCACATATTACACTTACGGTCGCAGAAAAGAAAGTGTAAAACTACAACAGTTAGAATCCGCAACCTCCTTAGACATCTCATGCCTAACCAAATGAATTCCTTAGACATCGCATGCCTAACAATTATAAACCCCGCATTTTAGTCTCGATCTCGAAAACACTTTTCAATATCTAGTCGGGCAATTCAACAAGATTCCCGACATCCTGATCGAATGCTCGTCGGAAACTTTAGTAGACGGCCGCACCCCCGGATGCCGTCGACGGAGTGCACTAAGGCGGAACACCGCTGCCGCGAGCACCCGAACGGATGCTTTTGGCGACGGGGTTCTCCTATAGTCACTTGGTCAGGGCTATTGGGCATGGCTATCTATTAAGTTTACTCGGCGAGTATCCGCGTACGCTACGTGATTGCGACGGACTTTTGATCCCATCAAAATCCCATGGCAACCGATCAAATGAGACTAAAAAATGCTAGATTTATAACATTCAAATTAGTTATCTCATAACTACTTGTGGATTCCAAATATTGTATCATATTCCAGATAAATAGACAATGTTAAACTTTCCGATCGAATAAACAAACACCCAAGAATTCCCAAATAGCTTAACACTTGAGCGGAGTTCAAAAAGTCCCAGAACATGTTACAGCCGCTATGAACCAGCCGTAGAAGGGTCAAACCAACGCCTCACATGTGGCAACGCTAAACTACCACAAACCATATGGTTCAGTGGCGGTTTTGATGGTCATATAATCGAGTTAAGGTTACGTTCTTCTAGAGGGTCCACAGATTCGCTTGCATGATTTTCTGAAAGTTTTAAACTCAGGAAAAATCCAACACTTGAAAGTTTTCCGACAGGGGAAAAAGCGAGTTATTGATATCCGTTCGAACCTTTTAACACGTACTAATTTATCCGGAAAAAGTTAAACGAAGTTAAATTATCTGATCGAATCAATGAGTTTTCAATATATCCCAGAAAGCTCAACACTTGAGTAGAACTAAAAATTCCCAGAAGCATGAAAAATACCCATGAATATACCCCAGAAGTATTAGCCCCCAACTCCTAAGGTTGTTCGCGGAACCGCCGCCAAACGCATGGTTTGGCCGCGGTTTCGTGGTCGCTTGAGTGAGTTGTGGTTTCGTACTTCACAGTAATTCTTAGAATTCTCTGCATGATTTTCTGAGTATTTTTAATATGAAACATTTCAACTTTTGAAATTTTTTCCAGAAAGGGGGATTTATCGGGTTTCGGAGTTCGATCGGACTTCAAACTTTGTCTAGACAACGCCTAATACTCTAACTTAGCTCTAATACCACTGTAGGGTTAGCATAGCACCTTAGCAAGGTTTTGGCAAGTATCAATCATGCTACTTTGATATTTTTGGGTGCTAAACAAACCCTAACCAAGATCTTAACTAGAGACTTAGGGTAAACATAGCAAGTAAACAACTTTACTTCTAAGAGTTTAGGATTACAACCTTTGTAGTCCATTCATTCGCTTCATAAGCTCCGTGTTGAGATCCCTTTGCCGCGATCATCATGTACCCGGACTCTAAAGAGGCTCCATGAAGAGAAAGATGCAAGCTTGCTTCCAATCTTCAACAACTGAGATGATCTACCTTGAAGAATCTCAAACCCAAGCTCATGCTTCACTAATCAAGTATTAGCAAAGCAAAAACCCTAATCTAGGTGGCTAGAATAGATGAGGATGATGAAGTAGGAATTTAGCTCTTTTTTATTTTCAATTTCTAACTTTATTTCATCACATCACCCAAAAGCAAGAAAGCTTTTTCAAGAAGCAAGAAGAAAAAGAATTTCATTTGTGATGAATAATGAATTATTGTTATTGTTACAAATCAACCATGGGTCAATCATGAAGGCTTAACTCTTGTAGAGAGTAAACTAGGATAAAGGGTTTAGGTTGGGTTAATAAATACCAACACGAAATATCTAAGCAAAAAACAAAAGGAAGCTTCATGAAGCTTCATGCAAAAGCTAACCCAAATGCTAACCCAAATCAAACCCTAATTTTTTTAAACTCCACAAATCATGTTGCATTTGTAACCCCAACTTGTTACAATATTATATATCACATATATAATATATTTTTGTAACAAAATAAAATAATACAATTAACACATATCACATATATATCAATGTATTATCCAAGTGAGAAAAAGAATTTTTAAGTGAGCTTATATTAGTTAATGTAACTTAATATATCATATATATAATTATACTTTAAATTATCAAATCAACCCTTGATCCGATAATCCGGCTATATCGCATATAACCGACTAATATAATCTGTATCTATTCATCGAATCAACAGTTGATCCGATGACCCAGCTATATCACATATACCCGGCCGATATCATATATCGCGAGAATGGAATACGATATCTCATATCGTAATATTCTCGGTCCTGCACATATCATATATGTGCTCCTACTCCGTTTTGCCTGAGCCAGGAAACCTCTGTGTAGGACTCTAAAGAATCGTCAATAAGCCGGCAGTAGGTGATGATCATATCAAACACCCACAAGCTGCAAGTGGTCAGCTAAACGTAACAGCCACCCAGGTATTGAGCGATCAGAAGATCAACAAGCAGGCCTGTACATTCTCATGTGAATCCAACCAGTAACACTCCCGTACACTCCGGTCTCTTCGTCTGATATGTCGCATATCTCGCCTAGGGGTGGTAAACATCAGACCCCGGTAGCTTGATAAGTCGTGTCGATATGAGGTTCATAACAGTTCGAGAAACTATTAATAACACTTACCAGTAAATCTCAGCAACCCTGGCCAGGGATTTCCAGTTGTAGCCAATCGAACAAAGTGCAACATCAACTCCCTATACCAAGAGAGACGAAACCCCTTCTATCGCTCATTGCCTCCATATGATTCGGGAATGTACCCAAAAGCCACTATTTTGCATGCCCTCTTGGACGTGGTATGATGGAAATCAAAGCACAGTTGGAATCACACAACACTCTATGACGATCTCGGGTTTACAGACTATCCTGTACCAGTGTCACCAGAGAACTGCCATCTGACGTGAGGTATAATACCATCTGGGAGTTCTCGGCGAGTCCGTCCAGTGTACCCAGTCTCCACCGAGCACCCGTATACCTTCTCTGATGTCAAACACCAATGGATATGGGATCATCCATCGCCCATCATATGGGTCAAGAAGCGCATACGCTAATCTACTCTGGAGTATCAATGCCCTGTCTCGGTACTCCCACGACTAGGAACATTTGAATGATGTACTTGGTGACTATACCGTCCCCATTAGTATGATCTGCATCATAGTCCTGGTAGTCAAGTACTCATCCTAAGGGCTTTATCAACATGTGACATAGAGGCAATCAGAGTACATGTTAAGATAAAGAGTAACCGGATAGCATACTATCATGTCGAGCAAGAAAGTCATCCCTATATATGTCCAAGCATCCACTACAATATACAACGCATGTACAATAATGGCCTCTAGGGCATACATATAACTAACACAATCTCGTATCACAAGATATGAGACCTCGAACGAATTGCTTCAAGCGAGGTTGGCTTCGGATCATCTATAAGGGACAACGTTCTTATAGAGACTAGCTATTTTGATGAGCTCACGGACCTGAGGACCACGTTGAAGAACGAGTCACATACTGACTTGATTCTACAGTGTCTACCTTCTACTAACACCCTGAAGGAAACCAGGAAGGTAGAAGGAAAGGGAAGGGCAAAAGTTTCGGGACTAGATGTGGTGAAGGAGGGACGTTCCTATTGTTATGGGAAAGGACATTGGCAGAGGGATTGCAGGGCTAGCAAAGCCAGTAGCCAGGATTCGAAGCATGTTGTGGCTTCGGCTTCGGGTGTGTTTGTAATAGAAAACTGTATGTCAATTAACTCTACTTCCTGGGTACTAGATATCGGATCAGGATCTCATATCTGTAATTCATTACAGGTTTTAAGAAACCGTAGAGTTATCAGGTTAGGTGACATGACTCGCAGGGTTGCTAACGGAATGAGCGTGGACGCCGAATCCGTAGGGGAATATCACCTTGGATTGACAAGTGGGAAGATATTGATTTTACATAACTGTTTGTATGTATCTAGTCTAGCTTGTAATATCATATCTGTATCCTTACTTTTTAAGGAAGGATATGATTTTACTTTTGTAAGAGATGTGGTCCACATCCACCTAAATCAAGTTCTGATTGGGTCAGGTACATTAGAAAATGGATTATACGTATTAAATCAAGCTCAGGTTTTCAGTGTCCAGAACATACTTAAAAGAAAGTCTCCGGAAACAAATCAGGCTTTCTTGTGGCATTATAGACTGGGTCATATCAATGAAACACGATTGATGAAGTTACATAGAGAAGTATATTTGGATCCGTTCGAATATCAGTCTTATGCTACTTGTGAATCTTGTCTCATGGGAAAGATGACAAAGACTCCATTCACTGGACACGGAGTAAGAGCGAGCGAGCTCTTGGGACTTGTACACAGTGATGTGTGTGGTCCAATGTCTACACATGCGCGAAGTGGTTATTCATACTTCATTACTTTTACGGATGATTTCTCAAGGTATGGACATGTCTTCTTGATGAAGCATAAATCCGAGGCCTTTGAGAAATTCCGGGAATACAAGAATGAAGTGGAAAAACAAACAGGCAAAAGTATCAAGACACTAAGATCTGATCGAGGTGGTGAATACTTGAGTGCCGAGTTCCTGGGCTACTTAAAATAGAATAGAATTCTCTCTCTGCTTACTCTTCCATACATACCACAACACAACGGTGTATCGGAAAGGCGGAATCGAACTCTATTAGATATTGTTCGTTCCACGATGAGTAAGGCTGAGTTATCGCGATCCTTCTGGGGTTATGTACTGGAATAAGCTGCATATCTTTTGAACCAGGTACCTACTAAGTCAGTGCCTACCACACCATATCAGATGTGGAGTGGGAAGAAACCCTGTCTTAAACACTTTAAGACATGGGGATGTCTAGCTTTTGTTAAAAAGCAGCATGCGGACAAGCTCGAGGCACGCTCAGTACAGTGTAAGTTTGTCGGATACCCAAAGAACTCTAAGGGGTATGTTTTCTATTACGCAGAAGAGCAAAAGGTCTTTATTTCTCGTCATACCCGCTTCTTGGAAACTGAATTTTTGGAAAATCAGATAAGTGGGAGCGCAATAGAACTGGAAGAAATTCCAGAATCACAAGATATTACTGAAAGCTTAGTAGAACCAGAAGTTTCAGGAGAACCGGACATCCCAGCGCCACTCCGCAGGAGTAGTAGGCAGTCTCATCCGCCCAAGAGATACTATGGTTTTCTCATAGACGGGGATCGAGAGGATTGCATCATTGAAAATGATGAGCCTACTAGCTTCCAGCAAGACATTCAGAGCGGCGACTCGGTAAAATGACTGGGTGCAATGCAGACCGAAATGGAGTCCATGTACACCAACAAAGTTTGGATTTTGGACATTGCTCCAGAAGGGGTAAAACCCGTTGGCTGCAAATAGATCTTCAGAAAGAAGATTGGTCTAGATGGACAGGTTGAAACCTATAAGGCTAGACTCATTGCAAAGGGTTTTCGTCAAAGACCTAGTTTGGACTATGACGAAACCTTTTCTCCAGTGGCTATGCTCAAATTCATTTGGATCCTTCTTGCCATTGTTGCCTTCCACGATTATAAGATCTGGCAGATGGACGTAAAGACGGCTTTTCTAAATGGAAATTTGGAAGAGTGCGTCTATATGGATCAGCTGGAGGGTTTCATTCAGAGTGGGAGCAGCGGTAAAGTGTGCAAATTGCTTAAGTCCATTTATGGACTGAAGCAGGCATCGCGGAGTTAGAACATCTGCTTTGATGATAATGTCAAAGAATTCGACTTTATCAAAAATCCAGATAAACCATGCATTTACAGTAAGATTGTAGGGAGAACTGTGGTATTTCTCGTCTTGTACATGGATGACATTCTCCTAATAGGAAATGACATTCCTATGCTACAGTCAGTCAAAAGATTCTTGTCACAGAGGTTCTCCATGAAGGACCTGGACGATACCAACTACATTCCGGGGATCCAAATCTATCGTGATAGATCTAAGAGGATGTTGGGAATTTCGCAGTTCAGGTACATCGACACCATACTGAAATGATTCAGTATGGAAGATTCAAAGCGCGGTAACCTACCGGCTTGTCACGGAATCACCCTCTCCAAAGAGATGTCTCCAAAGACTGATTTGGAAAGGGCTCGCATGTTATCTATACCCTACGCATTTGCGGTAGACTCTATAATATATGCGGTGTTGTGTACCAGACCAAATGTAGCATATGCATTGAGCGTTGTAAGTCAGTATCAGTCGGACCCAGGGAAGAAACACTGGATAGTAGTAAAGAACATTCTCAAGTACATGAGAAGGACTAAGGAGATGTTCTTGGTGTATGTAGGGTCACTATACGTGAAAACTATCAAACCAAAAACCCAATCGCACCAATCGCGCATCCACGACACATCAAATATTATATGAAATAGGTTATAATTCACCAAAACCTCAAATTTAAATAAAATCGATTTAACCCAAAAACCTAGTAAGTATCTTTTAACCGTTTTAGTACAAACTTGATGTTTTAACAATTTTAGTGGCCACGTACTCACTAAATATCTTAATTAGATCACATATACATTAACTAGATTTTAATCTCACATATTTTCATTAATCCTAAAATCTAGTTTACAAAATTACACAATTTGGACAATTTAGGAGCAACAATTAGTAACTTGACAATCTAGATTAGATTTTACATATCTTGATGTGTTAAGCTACACTTTATAACCATGAACAATTGATAAAAAAACCTAACTTGATTTAAAACCTTCACTTTAATTCACAAACTTGCAAACCAGAACCTTAATAATATCTAAATAAGTTAGCTTTAATCAATTAACTAACAAATTAAGTGTTGGGTTAAGATTTATACCTCACAAACAATGGATTTAGCTTGCAACTTAGCCTCCCAAACTTGCTTCCATGCTCCAAGATCCATGCTTGAATGGCTAAGGAATAATGGGTAAGGAATGGATTTGGAGTTTATGGGATTTTGTTTTGATTTTTGATGAATTTCTTGAGAATTTTGAAGTGAATGAGGTGGGGGGAAAATGGGGGCTGCTCATGGGGGGAGGCTCAGCCAGCATAAATGAGAGGAGAGAGGGGTGATGTGTGTTGTGTGTGAAGTCAAAGTAAATAAACTCATACCTCAATTATTCTAAACACCACACTTCTTTCTTTATTAATTTCTTTTGCAAAGAATAAGTGTTGAAGAGAGAGAGAGAAGGGGTTGCTGCTGCTATGTGGGATTCGGCCTATAACACCTTAGAATGCGATTGGTGTTAATTAAGCGATAATGCGGGTTTTTGGTAAAAAGGTTTACCAAAATAGCTTTCTCGCATTTTAATTAGATTAATTAATATTTTATTATTATTTGTTTTGGGTCACACACACTTGTGCATGTTAACATGGGGAGTTGTTTAGTGTTAACCTTATTTAGTGGACATGACACTTTAATCTAATCCATGCCTTGATTAACCTTGCACTAGATATTTGTTGTGAGAGTAGATATTTGTTTTGGATTAAGAGGAAGTGTCAAGGTGACTCATGGAGGAGTCATGCTTGCATTAATGGAGGAGAGGGAGAGAGTAAGTGTAAGGGTACACTCACCCTACACTCACCCTCTCACCATTATCACACCTCACTCACTCATTATCATCTCACTCTATCTCTTTCTCAATTATTCTCCATCTCCTCTTCACTCAAACTGAAACCCTCACTAATCCTTCACTAAATCTTGCAAAACCATCACAAAACATCACCAAATCACTTCTCAAGTCTTGTTTTATCCTCTAGGATCCCTTGAAGCTTGGAAAGCTAGGATCTTTGAGCAAGTGTGGTTAGGTAATGATCTCAAACTGTTAAGTAGGTCTTTTTAATGTTTTGTAGCTTGTTAGTTTCAGTTTAGAACACTAAAGATATCATTTTTGTGCACATATCGTATTTTGGTTTAGTTTTGGGTCTCGGATGAATCTACCATCAAACCAAGTGTTTGTGGGAAAAGTTTCCATCACAGTGACCTAGTGTTGTGACCAAGAAGATTCCCTAAAAACCTGATCCCATTTCCTAAAAACTTGGCCACAATTTTATTGCTTCTGGCCGCAATTTGCGGCCAGACTGGGGAGTGTTGGGTTGTGTTTTGGTCTAGAGGTCTCTGGGGTTGTATGTGGTCTCGTGGAACTTGCAACTTTCACCAATTGTTTGTGTAGCAAAATCTGGGATTACTTTACTTGTTTCTAGTGTTTCGACTATGCGCGTTACGTTATCCGACATGGTTCGTGTTCTTCTGTAGCTGTTGCTCTTGGGTTAGTTTCGTAGTATCGCTACGCATGTTAGCTACTAGACGAAAACTTGAGATTTTGTTTGGAGTTGTTGCGTCGGTCAAACGTAGTTTGTACGTGTTATTGTTCGATTGCTAATGTGAACTTGTTATATTGTTATATGATTTTAGGGTCGCAGGCGGGGTCTTCGGACGCTGCGAAGAAGGGAAAGCAAGTGGTTGGCCTTATTTAGCCCAAGATCATCGGTGAGTAGATTTAATATCTACAGGGGAATCACCCGCATGGCGTTATGCGTCTGGGCTAGATTATATGACATGATTATTAGTTATATGTATATGGACATTGATTGTGCATGTGTACCTTTGTTGCATATCTCATTTACTTATTGCATATGGACATAGTATTAATGAGACACAACACTATTATTGATGGTTCATGTTGCACGAGCATAAATTGTATGTTACACACACACCGTCGGTAATTGCCATGACACGCACAACACCTATACATATGTGATATTGTATTGGTTAGGGACATTAAGACATGATCCTTATTTCCATTGTGTATAAGAAAGATAGCATACACATATGCGTTGCTATACCCACATGTTTACACATATCCTATATGGTATTACATCATTATTGATAGGTAGATACCCATATCTTGCTATAGCTATATGTACATCATGCATACATACTTACATGTACACCCACATATACCTTGCTATAGCTACATGTTCACCTTTATATGATGTTGCATGGACTTTGGACAAATTTGGAAACCGCATGATATATTTAATAACTTGATGCATTTAAATAGCGGTTTTTCCTTGATATGCTCATATTACTGTTTTATGTTGCATATATTATACTTCATGGATTTACGCATTGAGATATGGATTTCATATGATGTTTTCTGGATTTGAGGACCGTGATATTTCATGAAATTATGCATTATTTGAAAAACCCAGTTTCTTTTGATATGATATTTCGATGCGTCCACCATGAGATTTCTCGATTCTGAGACTTATGTTAGAAACCCGATACAAGGAGTGGACGAGGCCGTGTGCGGGTACATGGTGGGGCCAGGAGGTACCCCGGGGAAAGAAGATCGCAGATGATTGCATTGAGCCTAAGGCAAGAGAGTACTACCTTACCGGTGATATTATTTGGACTCGGAGGATATCTGGAGGATACCGACCGGAGTTATGTACGGACATCCTATGTGGATTGTGAGTGTTGGGTACTCAGGTTCCATGAGATGTACAGACATTTGGGCCGGTCCTGGTGACGGCGCCTAAGAGATGAGTATTTACGTGTCGACACTGGACACTAGTTTTCATCATATTTTTGGGTATCGATATTGGACACTCATGTTCCATGAGACTTACAGGATATGGTGGCCGATCTGAGGATGCGGTGCCTGAGGTATTGGGATTTGGAGTGTCATTGATGGACACCAGTTTCTCCACAATGAGGATTCCGTGATGATGATATGTTTTATCCCATACTCAGCATTTATTTGATATGCATTGCTTTATGTATTAGTAGTACCTGATAAAGTACCTTTCATGACTGTTGCATACATATTGTCATATTATACTATCAGCTTGCATGTGATAGATTATCGCAGTACGTGCATACCTGCGATTACCTGCATGATGTTATTTACTATTCATGAGTTAGCAACTCACCCCCGTTGTGCCACAGTATTTTGCAGGTAGCCCCTCAGAGCAGTGGGCTTCTTCTTATTGTATCATCTTTTGCAGCGGATACCACTACGGCTGACTGTGAGCAATTTTGCTATAGGTGGGTTTTGCGGTTATCCGATGATGCTCATTGTATATCTTATTGTATCTAGTACTCTCCATCTACTACTTTCATATATTGACTTAGAGACGAGATGTGAGGATGATATTGTATATTATTTTGTGACTCTGGATGTCTTTTATGTTGTTGTCACTTTATATCGTCCATTTTTTCGCAACGGCGTCGTATATCTGTTGTGGTGGTTGTTCCCACCTTTGGGCGTGGATTTTCTCCCGTTTGGGGATGCTTTACTTATATTTTTGTTGTACCCCTTTTTGGGGCTAGTTTTTATAAAGGAGGTGCTGCCAAATTTTAAAGAAGTAAATTTGGACTTTAGTGGATTTTTACTTGAGATTCCTAAAAGTTTTAACAATGTTCTTATCACTTACTACTTTTGATAGTTTAGATTGCTGGATTTTCGGCTTACTTAAATTGCGTTACGCCAGTAGACGTTACGTGGTTTAAGGGCCGTCACGTGCCAAATTTCAGGTCGTGACACGGCCACAATGAGAGGGTGAGGTGAGGATAAGTGAGGAGAGTGGTGACCACACCCCCCCACAACATCCTTCATGTCTCATTATTTCATTTATTTTATTATTCTCTTTAAACTTTTTCTTTAAATTTCAAGAACCAAATGAAGATTTCATTTCATTTTAAAAACAACATGTTACATTTTGGTCTAATGTGTCATGATTCACTAAAGCCTATTTAACCTATTCTAATTTGTAATTATCACTAATTAAATGTATTAGTGAAAACTTAAAATAATATTAAAAATAATTAATTATGGAAAATATTTAAGTAAACTAGAAATTTACAAGTGACCAATTAAATACCAAATACTAGCAATTACATAACTAGAATAGGTATATTTAAGTCTATGTTGAAAAGTGATTATATCTTGGTTTTTAAGGAAAACACCAGTTATTTTACCGATTATCCGAAATTTCACCTAAACGATTTTCGAAACATTACAAATACTAAGTGTGCATATTAAGATAAAGAGTAACCAGATAGCATACTATCATGTCGAGCAAGAAAGTCCTTTATATATATGTCCAAGTATCCACTATAATATACATCAATGTACAATAATGGCCTCTAGGGCATGCATATTCCTAACAGATGTCTCGTACATTCTGGGGATTAAGATCTATCATGATAGATCTAAAAGAATGTTGGGATTTTCACAGTCGAGGTACATTGACACCGTACTAAAGAGGTTTAGTATGGAAGATTCTAAGCGTGACAATTTTCCCGCTTGTCACGGAATCACCCTCTCTAAAGAGATGTCTCCCAATACTGGTGAGGAGAGGGCTCACATGAGCATAGTACCCTACGCTTCGGCGGTAGGGTCGATAATGTATGCGATGTTATGTACCAGACCAGATGTAGCTTACGCACTTAGCATGGTAAGCAGGTATCAGTCCAACCCAGGTGAGAAACATTGGATGGCAGTAAAGAACATTATTAAGTACCTGAGAAAGACTAAAGAGATGTTCCTGGTGTACGGTAATGGGGACCTCCAGATCGAGGCTTTTACCGACTATGGATTCCAAAGTGATAAGGATGACTCTAAATCTGTCTCGGTTTATGTGTTTACCCTCAATGGAGGGGCGATCTGTTAGAAGAGTTCCAACAGGATACCATAGCAGACTCGACGATGGAGGCTGAGTACATCGCTGCTAGCGATGCCGCAAAAGAGGCTGTCTGGATGAGGAAGTTCATTCTGAACTTCAGGTGGTTCCATCCATTGCTAATCCAATACCTTTGTATTGCGATAACAATGGAGCCATGGCTTTGGCAAAGGAACCACGGTCCCATCAGAAATCCAGACATATCTTGAGGCGGTATCACCTGATCAGGGAGATCGTGGATCGCCAGGAGATCGAGGTGCGGAGAGTAGATACAAATGACAACACGACAGATCCATTCACCAAGGCCATCCCTCAATTCCAGTTCGAGAGACTGTTCGAGATGTTGGGCATGCGATACGCCAGCAACTGGCTCTAGTGCAGACAGTGGGTACTTATTGCGCCAATTACAGGACTTAGTGCAAGTGGGAGATGGTTGGATATGTATGCCCTAGAGACCTTCATTGTATAGGATGCTAGGGATATGCATGTACAGGATAATCTTGCTCAATATGATTGTACGCTATTTGGTTTGTCTTTATCTTACCATGTAATGTGTTTTACTTAGTATTTCATATCTTGTATATATGTTGATAAAGCCCGTAGGATCTTTTCCTGACTACCAGCGTTGTGATGGCAATCATACTTGTGGGAGCTGGGTAGTCGATAAGCACACCCTTAAAGTGTCCCTAGTCTTAGGAGTATCGAGACTGGGTATCGATACTCCAAAATAGACTAGTGTATACATATCTAGACCCTGACGAGCGGCGATGGATTGGTCACGTAGCCATTGGTGAGGTGCACCTAAGATTGTATACAAGTGTTCAATGGGTGTGAGTACACCGGACGGACTCACTGAGGATTGGCTAGATGGTATTATACCTAGCGTCAGATAGCAGTTCTCTGGTGACATGAGTGCAGATAGTTTATCGACCTGAGGTCATCATTTGTCTTGTGTGAGTTCCCACTGTGCTTTGATTACTACCCTACCACGGTTCTACTGAGTCGTGCAAACAGGTTTTAGTTGGGTACATTCCCAAGCCACATGGAGGCAGTGAGCGACTGTTGGGGATTCGTCTCTCCCGGTATAGGGAGTCGATGTCGCACAGTGATCGGTTGGTCAACACCATAAATCTCTAGTCAGGGCGGATTGAGAATTACTGGTGGTTGGACCAGTAGATTCTCGGATGGTCTTGAGCCACACCGACACAACTTGTATAGTTATTAGGGTTCTGACGTTTTCCATCCCCTAGACCTTTCATGCAATACTCTCAGACGAACAGACCGGACTGCACTGAGATTGTCACAGACAGGCTCAGTAGGGGTTCGGATGAGTTCGCTCGTCAGCCTTCTTTTTCGATAGATACCTGGGTAGCCGTTACGTACAGCTAGTACCGCTGACGGACTTATGGTTAAACCTACTGCCAGCGTACTGTTGGGTCTTTAGAGTCCCACATAGAGGGTTTCCCTGGTTCATGTAAAACGATGTAGAGGCCGTATGGTCTTACGGCATGGTTTCGATCATATACGTGTACTGGCTACACGGATGTTGTTTGGACGGATAATACTAGTGGGCTTTGGTTAAAGCCAGATTCTAGTATTATATTATTGGATTATCATTATCTTATTGTATTCGTATTTTTTGGAATACGAATAAGGATAAATATATATGGTGAGGGCATTCTTGTAATTTTCACAAGACATGCTTCTAGAAGGAGACACCTCATTATTAGATTTATCTATTTATGCAAATAGATTAATGAGGTGAAAATTGGAGATATTTGAGGTATGGATGAAAGCATGGCTAAGTCATTTGTTTATTCATTTGACTTTACTATTCAAGCATGGTTGCTTATTTTCTGTTGAAAATAATCCATGCTTGATTATTGCAAGGACTTAGCCATTCTCATTTGCTTCCACACCCTAGCCAATTTTGCACTTGTTCATTCTCTTTCCATTTTTCCTCTCCTCCTACTTTCTCAAGCCCTAACCCTCACATGAGTTGTGAATCCTAGGGCTCTTGAGATATAATACTCCATTCATCTTTCTCTATATCTTCTAAGTTGTCTAGTCTAGCAAACTAGACATCTTAGTTATCTCACACTTGAGGTTGAAGATGGAACCATAGGCTCTCGGGTGGATCATTTTCGACAAAGAGGAGACCACAGATCGAGTTCCATTCAAGCTTTCTAGGAGCCAAGAAGAGGAGAAGAAGATTCAAGCTTGAACCAAAGAGCTAAGAAGGAAAAAGAAGACTCGAAGGACTAGAACACAAAGGTATAAATCACTTCATAATAGATTATTTTAGATATGTATGCCGTAGAGGCCTGTATTGTATAGGATGCTAGGCATGTATATGTACAGAAACAATCTTTGCTCGAAATGATAGTATGCTATCTGGTTTATCTTCATCTTAATGCATGATGTGTTGTTTTTCATATCTTATATACATGTTGATGAAGCCCTTAGGATTATGCTTGACTACCGAGATTATGATGTAGATCATATTAGTGGGGCCTGGGAAGTCTAAAAGCATATCCTTTAATAGTTCCTAGTCGAGGGTATATCGAGACAGGACATCGATATTACCAGAGTAGACTAGTGTGTAAGTTTCTTGACCCTGGGGGCGATGGTTGATCCCATAACTATTGGTGTTTGACATCAAAGATTGTACACAGGTACTCATTGGAGAATGGGTATACCGAACAACAGGACTTGCCGAGAACTCCTAGATGGTATATATACATATTGTCAGATAGCAGTTCTCTGGTGACACTTGTACATGTTAGTCTGTAGACTCGAGATCGTCATAGTGTCTTGTGTGATTCCCACTGTGCTTTGATTTCCTCCTTACCACGGCTCTACTGAGTCGTGCAAACAGGTGGATTTTGGGTACAGTCCTGAATCACATGGAGGCGGTGAGCGATAGGAGGGGTGTAACGTTTTAAAAATAATTAAATAAATAATTAAATGAATAAAATTGTTTAAGTGAATTTTATGAATTTCGGTAAAGTAAAATGTATTTTTCGTAAAATTAAACCGTGATTGTTTTTCATTATAATTCCAAAAATACCTATTTTAATTATGTAATTACTAGTAAATGGTGTTTATTTAGCCACTTAAAAATTTTTAGTTCAATTAAATATTTTTCCTAAATTAAATATTTTAAATATTAACATAAGCTTTATTTTTTATTTAAATTAATGTAAATTACAAATTTAAATGGTTTTAATTTGTAAAAATGAGCCATGGTATATTAGAATCAAGTGTGTAATATGCAAAATCTTTTCCAAAATCTCTCCATGGTTGTAGAAATTTCTAGGAAAATGGTTAAATTGAAAAAGTTAGATAATAAAGGGTTTAAGTGAAAAAAATGCATTATCTATGAACTTTCTACACAATACCACACATTTTTTCTCTCTCTCCACCCTCCTCCCTCTCCATGGCCGGCCTCCCCTCCATGGGTAGCCCCAAAATTTTTCCCCCATCATTTTTGCATTAAAAATCATCAAAATTTATCAAAAATTCCAAAAATAAATCTCAAAAATCAACATTCAACCTCTACCATTTTCCTTTGACCTATTTAGCATGGATTTTGGAGATGGAAAACATGCATTTTGGAGGCTTATTTCAGGTTTGGGTTTCATATTTTGGAGGTATAAATTTCCTTCTTTTGATTTATTGTTATTAGATGTTCATTTAAGCATAATTAGATTAATTAGATTAATTCTAGTTGCAAATTCTAAAATTTAAGTTAGGTTTGTAAATTCAAGTTATAATTTTTATTAATTAATTAGGGTTATAATAGTTAGTTTAACACTTTTAGAATTGGAAAATCTTGCATGTTTGTTGAATTGTAAATTTTTTTCATTTAAAATTGTTTAAATGAAGCTTTTTAGCTAACTAGTTTTTGTAAAATATATATGTGGGTGATATAAAATTCCAATTAAGGTGGCTATCATTAGATTGTAGTTTTAGTGAGAACTTTAGCATGTTAATGGAAAGAAAAACTTAGTTTGATTGCTAGTTTCTATTGATAATTGATAAATTGTGATAAAAATTGCTATTTTGTAAACTAGATTTTAGAAATTTCTAAATAAATGTGATTAAAAATATAATTTATGGTTTCATTAAATCATTATCATTATGAATTATGGTTTAATACATTAATTCATGAAAAATCACGTTTTGTGGTGGAATTGTGGTATTTTGCTTGAAAAATGTTAAAAATTGTTAAAAATTGCAAACTAGAAATTTCAAATAAATGCAAAATTGTGTAATAAAAATAAAGTAAGGGGTTGTATAGTCTAGTTATGCTATTTAATGAGTTTTATAACCATTGGTTTCATTTAAATGTCAAGTTTTGACGAAAAACGGTAAATTGGTATTTTCGGGTTTTATGAAATCGGGCGATTTGATGGATTTTAAGGTTTCGATGGATTTAATCATGTTTTATAATATAAGTAATGTGTTTTAAAACTACAAGTTAATTGTTGATGTTTATCTCGATCCATCGGAGTTTGTACGCCGATATCGAGCGATATTTGGTTCTTTTGCGTGGACGGGACATAGGTTTTAACCTATGCTTGTTCCTTGTATCGTTTGACGATCGTATGTGATTCAGTTTACGATGCTATTTATATGTTTGCGTCTAGGTACCCCTCACGTGGACTGCGGGCGATGAAGAGGAGGATGGCGACACTGTCTTCGGCAGACATGGACCAGGTGAGTAGATGCATATCTACGGGGGGAAGTCGGGTGGATGGCGTTTAGCACCCCCGCAACGTAGAATAGGAATAGTACTTATTGACATTAGAAAACAAGATGTGACCCTAGTAGGACCCTACTATTGACCCTAGGCTGGACTAGACTGATTTAGGAAAACCATATCAGAGGATGAGTACCTTGGAAGAGATTCGTAGGTTTCAGATAGAAACACACCCACGCACACACTGAAACTCTGACATGGGGTATACGTGTATGTGTATATATATAGAACTAGGTATAGGTATATACATATATATAAAACACGTATATGTGATTCATTGATGTGATATGATATCCGAGGTATGATGAAATAGTGTAACTGGGCTTGATGCCGTGATTCTTGGCTATACAGTCGTATTAAGTGTTAGCGGATCATTAGAGAATGAGATAATGAACATGTATATTTAAATTATAAGGGGTAGTGGTGATATTGAGGTACATGGGACTCTAAAATAGTACCCGGACTATGACTTGTGATTGATCACGATATGGGATATGTATGACTTGATTACGATATGATACATATGACATGATATTTCTGAGGATAAACTAATGATGCATATTATGAGGGCAATGATATATGATTGATGTAGGCGATTACAGTTTAGTATCTTGATCATGAGATGTGTTGGTGATGACATTATACGAATGATGAGACACCTAGGAGATACTTGACCCGTACTCCGATATTGGGATGCCGTACGATGGATTTTACCGTACGAGGCATAAATATGATGATTGATCCGCACTCTTGATTCGAGGGAGCCGTACTACGTACGTGACGCTATTGAGGCCGGATCGCCGACTATTCGAGATATTGATTCAGACCTTAGGTAGACTCTTGTTTCTTATTGACTAGTTTCTTAGGTTAAGTTCTTTAGGAGGTTAGATGGACACTAGTTTAGGTTCGATTCATATAGTGGTAGTGATAATTGTTTATCAAATGAGTGGATAATGCACATCTGTCTTTGCATTCATACTGTAATCATCATGGTGCATGTTCTTTCATATGTTGCTATAATCAGTATAAACTTTACCTGTTAGGACACCAGCACCATTACCGATGATGCGCATATTCCACGCACACTTATTTGCCGGCTCACACACATCATCATCGGTAATTGCTATGTCACGTACACTTTAGATTATATTATCTTTTATTGATAGAATCAGTTAACAACTAGACCGATATAATATCATGATTACTCTCTGATGTTAGTATAGACATGATATTTATTACTTGACATTCATGCATTCATATTTTCATGTTATCCTGTAGTATCATGGGCATATGCCGACACTTATCATATACTTACTTATGATTTTAAGATTTGGATTTCTATGAGATTTCTGGATTTTGGGGAAAACCGCAAGAAATTATAAAACCTTCTCTCTCTCTCCTCCTCTCTTTTTAAAATAAGATGCGGTTTTCTCGTGATATATGTGTTGTCCACCATGAGATTTCATGTTTTCTGTTGGATTTCGAGACCCGATTCGAGGAGTGGATGAACCGTCTCGGGTACATGGTGGGCCCGGTATGGTACCCCGGGGCAAGAAGATCGAGTTGTAGATGATGAGCCTGGCAGGGGAAGACTACCTACCGGTGATGTCTGGCGCGGCGGATATCCGGAGGATACCGACCGTTGTCGTGAGATTTGATGATATGGGCCGATCCGGACTGACGGAGCCCGAGATATTGAGACTTGAGATTACATGTGTTGTGTCGACGCTTGACACGGATTTCTATGGATTTCATTGTTGAGATTTCAGATTCTTATACACATTTTACTATGATAACAGCTAAAGATTTCTTATATATATATATATCTGGATTTCAGGATTTGTTACTTTACATTCATGGTGCATGCATTTCATTTCATATGACATAGTATTATATGAGGCACTGACACAAGCACAGAGTATCTGCACTTACACGTAGTTTTACCCTGCTATTACTAGATGATTGTGATATTATAGTGTATTATTATGACCTAGGATAGCGTCGTGCATTCGATTTCTTTTCGTAGATGTCTTCTACTCACGAGTTGGCAACTCACCCCCGTTGTGCCAAATTTTTTAACAGGTCGGTGTACAGGTTTCCCTGGCAGCTTGATGGCACATCTATTCTTTCAGGGTGATTTGCACGGTAGGTTGGTTCACTTGTATCCGAACCACCATTGTACTTTTATTCATTCATTTGTATCTAGTAAGCTCCATCAACCATACTTGTATTACTTGATAAGTTTATTGGACCAGTCTTTTATTTCGACCTTAGAGTCGCGCATGTATTATCCTGATCTGGTGGTTTTGTTTTTCTTTTGAGTTTTGAGCCTCGCCCTTTGGCGTTGTATATTATTGTGTTTGTTGTGGTTGTTTCCGCCTGTTGGCGTTGAGCTAGCACCCGTTTGGGGATGCTTTTTATTGTTTATTTATATTATACTTGTTGTACCCGTTTGGGGGCCAGTTTTTACAGAGGAGACTCTGCGGAAATTTTTGGGAAAATTTGCTGATACTTTTAAACTTGTTTTTCTTCATGTTTCTTTTACTTCTTCTTCTTTCATATGGTTTAGATTTCTGGGTTTCGGCTTACTTAGGTTACGTGGCGCCTCTAGACGCTTCATAATCTAAGTGCCGATCACGTTCCGTACTTTCGGGTCGTGACAAAGTTGGTATCAGAGCGCTAGGTTTAACCTTGTATAAGTCTAGGTGATCCTTGGTTGATGGAGTAGGCGATTTAGGTAGAATAACGTACCGTGGGTATGGTCCGCGGCATACTTACGATACGCTACTCTGCTTAAGGAGCCTTAGGATGTACAATTGTTTGCACCGTATTCCATTCGTTCTTTTGATCTATCTTCGTCAATGTTGGAGGGTGGTTTCTGTTACCACGGGCACACTGGCAGAGGGAGCTGCGGCTCGAATGCGATAACCATTAGAGTATTGGTTATTCTTGAGGATTGAAGTATTGCTTAGCGTGCGGACGAAGGGTATTCACATGCCGTCCGGATGAAGTTAAAGGGTTCGAACGATTATCAGAAAACCATTTTCCCAAGTTTAAAGTATTCGGAAGAACATGCAGGTATTTCGATGGACCCTCTAGAAGAATGAAACCCTAACTCGATATAATGACCACGAGAACGCCCTTGAACCTTAGGGTTTACGGCAGTTCCGCGGTGTCATTAGTGAGGCTTGGGTTTGCCCTTCTACGGCTGGATCATCGATGCTGGGGTATGTACCGGATATTTTTAAGCTGTACTTGAGTGTTGAGCTCTCGGGGAATTATGGGATTTTGATGGATCGATCGAAAAGTTAATGTAGTCCGGATATCAGGTGAAGGGATCGATTACGTGGGAGACTCTAGATATGAGTATTGCCGTGGGTAGCACAGTCAGCACAGCTACGAAGAGACGAGTTCGAAGCAATCGACATCAGAGGAAAGAGGCGGATATTGACGATAGTGTTTACGATTGTGATTTAGTGATTTGAATTTCATATTTTCGTTGATTGGATTTTGGTATTTTGAGGACTTTGTTTTACGATTGGTATTTCATGTGTGTACCTTCATTTCATTCTATTTGTGTTTCATATATCAGTTGTATTGATGTTGTTTAGTACACACCCAGTACACTTGATTTGGTTTTATATATTTTGAGATTTTTGATTTGATTTCGTGCATAGGGGTTACACATGATTTTGACATATGTTTCAACCCAGTTTTCATGCATTTTTGTGCTGTGATTTCGATTTTGATATTCGATGTATGTTTTCGTGCACCATGTGCACCTGATTAGGATTCTTGCGCATACTTGGCGCACTTGATACGATTTTGTGCACACCAGATGCACTAAATCGGGGTTTTGTGCAGATTAGATGCACCTGATATTGAGTTGTGCACGCCCGTTGCACTTGACAGATGTTTTTGGTGCACACCTGTTGCACTTAGTTTTTTTGTTGTGTGTATTCGTGGTATCTGTATTTTGTTTCGATTTCAGTGCGCACCGGACGCACATGATATTTTATTGATGTGATTGGGATTGATTTCAGTTTGAGCAGTATGTTTTCATAATCATTATTATTTGATTTAGTAACCAGGCGGGACGCGTATGTTAAATAAAAGACATATATATATATATATATATATAGCTATTTTTTTAAAAAATTAAACGTCCGCTACTTATGCCGTGACATGTGCATTGCACGGCGATTTTCAAGAGGGGTTTTTGTATGCTTCTTTATTATGATGTTTAGGCGATTTTACTAGGATGAGAACTATATATAAGTTATAGATTGATGTATATTATGATGGTTTTCATACTGGGTTTTGATATTTTATTCTCGCCATAACTCCGATGATTGCGTTATGCTTGACGGAGTTGATTTTAGTTATGTATTGATGATTTCGGAGCCCCGACGATTTGAGTGTTTGCTAAATATTTTAATATTTGGAGGGGGAGTTTTAATTTAAATTCGGGGACCGAATTTCTTAAAGGGGGGAAGATTGTAACGTTTTAAAAATAATTAAATAAATAATTAAATGAATAAAATTGTGTAAGTGAATTTTATGAATTTCGGTAAAGTAAAATGTATTTTTCGTAAAATTAAACCGTGATTGTTTTTCATTATAATTTCAAAAATACCTATTTTAATTATGTAATTACTAGTAAATGGTGTTTATTTAGCCACTTAAAAATTTTTAGTTCAATTAAATATTTTTCCTAAATTAAATATTTTAAATATTAACATAGGCTTTATTTTTTATTTAAATTAATTTAAATTACAAATTTAAATGGTTTTAATTTGTAAAAATGAGCCATGGTATATTAGAATCAAGTGTGTAATATGCAAAATCTTTTCCAAAATTTCTCCATGGTTCTAGAAATTTCTAGGAAAATGGTTAAATTGAAAAAGTTAGATAATAAAGGATTTAAGTGAAAAAAATGCATTATTTATGAACTTTCTACACAATACCACACATTTTTTTCTCTCTCTCCACCCTCCTCCCTCTCCATGGCCGGCCTCCCCTCCATGGGTAGCCCCAAAATTTTCCCCCCATCATTTTTGCATTAAAAATCATCAAAATTTATCAAAAATTCCAAAAATAAATCTCAAAAATCAACATTCAACCTCTACCATTTTCCTTTGACCTATTTAGCATGGATTTTGGAGATGGAAAACATGCATTTTGGAGGCTTATTTCATGTTTGGGTTTCATATTTTGGAGGTATAAATTTCCTTCTTTTGATTTATTGTTATTAGATGTTCATTTAAGCATAATTAGATTAATTAGATTAATTCTAGTTGCAAATTCTAAAATTCAAGTTAGGTTTGTAAATTCAAGTTATAATTTTTATTAATTAATTAGGGTTATAATAGTTAGTTTAACACTTTTAGAATTGGAAAATCTTGCATGTTTGTTGAATTGTAAATTTTTTTCATTTAAAATTGTTTAAATGAAGCTTTTTAGCTAACTAGTTTTTGTAAAATATATATGTGGGTGATATAAAATTCCAATTAAGGTGGCTATCATTAGATTGTAGTTTTAGTGAGAACTTTAGCATGTTAATGGAAAGAAAAACTTAGTTTGATTGCTAGTTTCTATTGATAATTGATAAATTGTGATAAAAATTGCTATTTTGTAAACTAGATTTTAGAAATTTCTAAATAAATGTGATTAAAAATATAATTTATGGTTTCATTAAATCATTATCATTATGAATTATGGTTTAATACATTAATTCATGAAAAATCACGTTTTGTGGTGGAATTGTGGTATTTTGCTTGAAAAATGTTAAAAATTGTTAAAAGTTGCAAACTAGAAATTTCAAATAAATGCAAAATTGTGTAATAAAAATAAAGTAAGGGGTTGTATAGTCTAGTTATACTATTTAATGAGTTTTATAACCATTGGTTTCATTTAAATGCCAAGTTTTGACGAAAAACGGTAAATTGGTATTTTCGGGTTTTATGAAATCGGGCGATTTGATGGATTTTAGGGTTTCGATGGATTTAATCATGTTTTATAATATAAGTAATGTGTTTTAAAACTACGAGTTAATTGTTGATGTTTATCTCGATCCATCGGAGTTTGTACGCCGATATCGAGCGATATTTGGTTCTTTTGCGTGGACGGGACATAGGTTTTAACCTATGCTTGTTCCTTGTATCGTTTGACGATCGTATGTGATTCAGTTTATGATACTATTTATATGTTTGCGTCTAGGTACCCCTCACGTGGACTGCGGGCGATGAAGAGGAGGATGGCGACACTGTCTTCGGCAGACATGGACCAGGTGAGTAGATGCATATCTACGGGGGGAAGTCGGGTGGATGGCGTTTAGCACCCCCGCAACGTAGAATAGGAATAGTACTTATTGACATTAGGAAACAAGATGTGACCCTAGTAGGACCCTACTATTGACCCTAGGCTGGACTAGACTGATTTAGGAAAACCATATCAGAGGATGAGTACCTTGGAAGAGATTCGTAGGTTTCAGATAGAAACACACCCACGCACACACTGAAACTCTGACATGGGGTATACGTGTATGTGTATATATATAGAACTAGGTATAGGTATATACATATATATAAAACACGTATATGTGATTCATTGATGTGATATGATATCCGAGGTATGATGAAATAGTGTAACTGGGCTTGATGCCGTGATTCTTGGCTATACAGTCGTATTAAGTGTTAGCGGATCATTAGAGAATGAGATAATGAACATTTATATTTAAATTATAAGGGGTAGTGATGATATTGAGGTACATGGGACTCTAAAATAGTACCCGGACTATAACTTGTGATTGATCACGATATGGGATATGTATGACTTGATTACGATATGATACATATGACATGATATTTCTGAGGATAAACTAATGATGCATATTATGAAGGCAATGATATATGATTGATGTAGGCGATTACAGTTTAGTACCTTGATCATGAGATGTGTTGGTGATGACATTATACGAATGATGAGACACCTAGGAGATACTTGACCCGTACTCCGATATTGGGATGCCGTACGATGGATTTTACCGTACGAGGCATAAATATGATGATTGATCCGCACTTTTGATTCGTGGGAGCCGTACTACGTACGTGACGCTATTGAGGCCGGATCGCCGACTATTCGAGATATTGATTCAGACCTTAGGTAGACTCTTATTTCTTATTGACTAGTTTCTTAGGTTAAGTTCTTTAGGAGGTTAGATGGACACTAGTTTAGGTTCGATTCATATAGTGGTAGTGATAATTGTTTATCAAATGAGTGGATAATGCACATCTGTCTTTGCATTCATACTGTAATCATCATGGTGCATGTTCTTTCATATGTTGCTATAATCAGTATAAACTTTACCTGTTAGGACACCAGCACCATTACCGATGATGCGCATATTCCACGCACACTTATTTGCCGGCTCACACACATCACCATCGGTAATTGCTATGTCACGTACACTTTAGATTATATTATCTTTTATTGATAGAATCAGTTAACAACTAGACCGATATAATATCATGATTACTCTCTGATGTTAGTATAGACATGATATCTATTACTTGACATTCATGCATTCATATTTTCATGTTATCCTGTAGTATCATGGGCATATGCCGACACTTATCATATACTTATGATTTTAAGATTTGGATTTCTATGAGATTTCTGGATTTTGGGGAAAACCGCAAGAAATTATAAAACCTTCTCTCTCTCTCCTCCTCTCTTTTTAAAATAAGATGCGGTTTTCTCGTGATGTATGTGTCGTCCACCATGAGATTTCATGTTTTCTGTTGGATTTCGAGACCCGATTCGAGGAGTGGATGAACCGTCTCGGGTACATGGTGGGCCCGGTATGGTACCCCGGGGCAAGAAGATCGAGTTGTAGACGATGAGCCTGGCAGGGGAAGACTACCTACCGGTGATGTCTGGCGCGGTGGATATCCGGAGGATACCGACCGTTGTCGTGAGATTTGATGATATGGGCCGATCCGGACTGACGGAGCCCGAGATATTGAGACTTGAGATTACATGTGTTGTGTCGACGCTTGACACGGATTTCCATGGATTTCATTGTTGAGATTTCAGATTCTTATACACATTTTACTATGATAACAGCTAAAGATTTCTTATATATATATATCTGGATTTCAGGATTTGTTACTTTACATTCATGGTGCATGCATTTCATTTCATATGACATAGTATTATATGAGGCACTGACACAAGCACGGAGTATCTGCACTTACACGTAGTTTTACCCTGCTATTACTAGATGATTGGGATATTATAGTGTATTATTATGATCTAGGATAGCGTCGTGCATTCGATTTCTTTTCGTAGATGTCTTCTACTCACGATTTGGCAACTCACCCCCGTTGTGCCAAATTTTTTAACAGGTCGGTGTACAGGTTTCCCTGGAAGCTTGCTGGCACATCTATTCTTTCAGGGTGATTTGCACAGTAGGTTGGTTCACTTGTATCCGAACCACCATTGTACTTTTATTCATTCATTTGTATCTAGTAAGCTCCATCAACCATACTTGTATTACTTGATAAGTTTATTGGACCAGTCTTTTATTTCGACCTTAGAGTCGCGCATGTATTATCCTGATCTGGTGGTTTTGTTTTTTTTTTGAGTTTTGAGCCTCGCCCTTTGGCGTTGTATATTATTGTGTTTGTTGTGGTTGTTTCCGCCTGTTGGCGTTGAGCTAGCACCCGTTTGGGGATGCTTTTTATTGTTTATTTATATTATACTTGTTGTACCCGTTTGGGGGCCAGTTTTTACAGAGGAGACTCTGCGTAAATTTTTGGGAAAATTTGCTGATACTTTTAAACTTGTTTTTCTTCATGTTTCTTTTACTTCTTCTTCTTTCATATGGTTTAGATTTCTGGGTTTCGGCTTACTTAGGTTACGTGGAGCCTCTAGACGCTTCGTAATCTAAGTGCCGATCACGTTCCGTACTTTCGGGTCGTGACAAGGGGTTTCGTCTATCCCGGTATAGGGAGTTAATGTCGTGCTATGCTTGATCGGCCATAACAGCAAATCCCTGGCTAGAGTTGTCGAGATTTACTGATAAGAGTTATCATTAGTTTCTCGATCCGTTATGGGCCATAAATCAGCATGACCAATAAAGTTACTGGGGTCTGACATTTACCACCCCTAGACTTCATATGCGACGTAACAGACGAAGAGACCGGACTGTACAGTAAGTGTTTCTTACAGGCTCATTAGGGTTGTGATGAGTTCGCTCGTCGGACACCTTATCGTCATGTATCTGGGTAGCCGTTACGCATAGATAGTGCCGCTGACATGCTTGTGGTTAAACCCATTGCCATCGTACCGTCGAGTCTTTAGAGTCCCACACAGAGGGTTCCCTGGTTCAGGCGAAAGATGTAGAGGCCGTAAGTTGTTACGGCAGAGTTTCGATCATGTTCGTGTACTGGCTACAGGAATAATGATCGAAAGAATAATACTGGTAGGGTTTGGTTTAAGCCGGATACCGGTATTATATTATTGGATTATTTTTATTCGTATTTTTTGGAATACGAATATGGGTATACTTATACGGTATACGGTGAGGGGTATTCTTGTAATTGTACAAGAGCACCTTCTCGAAGGAGACACCTCATGTTAGACGATTTTCTTTTTTTTTTTGGAAAAGAAATGAATGAGGTGGAATTTGGAGAAATGTCAAAGTATGGATGAAGGAATGGCTTATATTATTTTTTATTCATTTGGGATTACTATTGAAGCATGGTGCCCTATTTTGGAGATAAAATAATCCATGCTTCAATTATTTTCCATGAGCCATATCATTTTTTCCATGCTTGATTTTTTCATTATCACTCTTATCTTCTCTCTCCTCATTATCTCCTTCTTCTTCCTCTTGACCTAATAATCCACTACTTGATCTCTACATCATCTAAGTGATCATTTCTAACACACTTGATCTCTTAGTTAACTCTTGTGAAGAGTTTGTAGCTTGTTCTGTAGCTTTCGGGTGGATCATCTTGGATCTAGAGATGATCGGAGACCGAGTTATTCTCAACCATCGAAGGAGCCAAGGAGTCGCCGCAGAAAGAAGACCCGAAGGACCATTTCCTAGAGGTATAACCCCTATCACAGTAGATTAGATCTCTAGATAGGGTTTCTAGATATGGTTTAGCATAAGATCTAGTTTTAAAGTAGGTATTGCATGCAAGAAAATTATTGTTTGTCACTTCCGCCTTCTCACAAGTGTTGTGAAGGTGTGCAACATCTACTAACATAGTATCAGAGCCTAACTAAACCACAACTAGTTGTTTAGACAACGTTTAAAGTTTCAAACACGAAACAACTCCAGAACCATAAAACAAAACCCTGCTCTCTAGAAATTTTTCAAAAGTGTTCTGAAATTTTTTTAAACATGTGCAGAATACTTGTTATGAGACAACTAGACAACCCTAGAAAAACGAGCCTAAACCTCCTGATTTTTCCCGGCGAGATCATAAAAATTGCGGGCGTCGCCGGTTTTCTCTGTGGTTTTGGCTTGGGTTTTTTGGGGCTATTTGTACACTCGGTTTTTGGATTTATGGTATTGTTTAATTATTTCCAGATTACATGTGATGTAACCTAAGTGTTAGGGGAAATCGGAGTGTTTCGAAATCGAATTTTTTAACGTCGTTTATCCGCTTTTCAGTTTTGATATATGTTTGAAACGTCCACTAATTGCTATACGACGATTAGTGGGGGTTGCATGTATGTGTATCATGTGATGGTATGTGTATATGAATGTATTGGATCGTCGTGGATGAATAGCCGGGGTGTGTGAGAAGAGTGTTTTTCTTTTCTTTCTTTCATGTAATTTGTAAAAAGTGATGTAATATTATTTTACGGGGCACATCCGGGTTGAGGTTGAAGCCACCGTTGTATAATTTCTTTTTACTGTTTTTGCTCCTAGGATAGATGCAAGGTGGGGTACACAAACTACCAGGTTCTTGAAGTGCGAGTGGCCTACTCATTTTATTGAGAGAGGTTGCTTCACTTCGGGAATTTGGCGGATAGTTTGCCGCACCCGTAAGGGTCTAGGGTGGGGTTTTAGCTATTCATCACGACCGTGGAACCCGTCTTTCGTTAAGGGCTTAATTAAAATACGGAATTCCTAGTATATCCAATGTATTCATCTGTGATCTGGAATGTTTATAATTGCGTGCGACGAATGACTATTTATATATGAGATATATAATAAACGTTGCTTATATTTTGCACCCGCTCTTGTCCAGCCCTCGCTCTGCCGTTAGTTAAGTAACCTAACGGTGCATGACGGGGCCCCATGGTGAATACGGATGGCATAAGCGTACGTTCTATTTTCATTTCTTTTTTTATGATGTTTAGGAAACGTAAATGATGGGACAACATTAATGTGATTAATGTTAAGAAAAAGAAACCTAAAGATGTTGTAGAATCAAACTTTTTAAAATGGGTAACTCTAGTTTTTCGCTTTGCTTAGTGGTATTCCTTGATGAATATCAAGTACCTCATTCGATGAGGAAAGGGCCGATATCCTTTCACCGGGAGTGACTCCTTTAGCGAGACTAGCAAATGTTACAAAGAACTCGATTTGTTTTTTATGGTTGATCTAATTTTTTTCTTTGCTTCGTGGTATTCCTTGATGAATATCCCGCACCTCATTCGATGAGGAAAGAGCCGAGATGCCTTCGTCGAGAGTGACCTCTTTAGCAAAATTAGAAAGATACTACAAAACTATTCGACTTTTAAAACTGGAGCTTAAAACACTCCTTTCACTAGATTCTACAACGATATCAAGTTCAGAATGTTAAAGGTTTTCATCAAAACCATCTGTTGCCCTCCGCCATTTTAGGAAGCAGAGTATTTAGTATTCATACCACGTTTGTTGACTATAGTTAAGACGTGGTGTACGGTAGCTAAGTGATGTCTTCCTATAAAGCATATGATGCGATCGATTGGGACATTCGTATGACTTTGTTGACCATAGTTAAGGGTCATACGGGTGGGTCTAAATCAATCATGAAATGGCGGGTAGAACTTGACTAGTGCTTATGATTTGTTGACCATAGTTAAGGTCGTAAGACACTAGGGGTAAAAACCATATAGGGAATTTCAAGAGTTGAAATTTGCAACGAGATTGCATACCTTCTATTTGATAGTTGGATCCCGATCCCACTGTGACTAAAAGTTACACCCTGGGGAGTTTTGTACTTTACAATTAGCTAATCCAGTAGGTGTTTAGAAAGGTGACAACGGGGTTATGCCTCTAGGAAAACAAGGTTTATTTTAATTAGGTTCGTGCGAAAACACGGGGAACCTCTCTCGGAGTACCGACACTAGCCTGGCCGACCGGTTAGCGAACTTGTAGATTGCAATTAATCCTGGCTAATTTTCTTTTTAAGGTTTGAAGGAAAATTTGATAAAAGCAGTGGGAGACATCGATTAGATAAGATTAATAACCAATCTAATCATGCAAGAGCAATAGCCAAGTGTCTTCTTTTCTCTCTCCCAATGGCAGATACCTATGATGGGACTTAAGCTTTTATTTGACAAGAATAAACTCACGGGACATAATTACAATGAATGGCTAAATATTGCCTTGACCTTTGATAAGGTCTGATACGTCCTGACTACTCTAACCCCTCTTAGCCCAGGCCCTAATTCTTCAGTTGCGGATAAGGAAATCCGCAAGACATGGGATATAGACTGTGCAACAGCCAAATGCCTCGCGCTTGCTTCTATGAACAATGAACATCAGAAGCAGTATGAGAAGATGGATGTATAATCCATCTTTCTCCATACAAAGGAGTTGTATGGAGAGCAATCTCGCACTCTCCGATACGAGGCATCTCGAAAGTTGTTTCAGATTCAGATGGCTGCTGGAACGTCTGTAGTGATAATGTATTGAAGATGATAGGACTTATAGAAAGACTAGAGGACCTTGGATGGAACATGGAGAACGAACAGTATATTGATATTGTTCTACAGTCCCTCCCCCTGCCTTTGCTTAGTTCATTGTGAACTTCAACATGCACAACATGGAGAAGTCACTTCCTGAACTGCTCAATATGTTGAAGAGTGTAGAGAGCTTGCTAAAGGTAGCGAAAACTCCCACTCTAATTGCTGGGCCATCTTCCTCTTCTGTCCCGAAAGCTAAGGCCAATGTAAAGAAGAAGAAGAATCCCATCAAGTCGAAAGGTGGAGTGAAAAAGACACCGGGGAAGGACAAGAAAGGGACTGCTGTGCTAGGAAGAGGAGAATGCTTCCACTGCCACAAGACTGGGCACTGAAAGAGAAAGTGCGTTGGATACCTTGCCGACCTCCAGAAGAAGAAGCATGGTGATGCTTCCACTTCAGGTGTGTTTGTAACAGAAAACTGTTTTTCAATTAACTTTTCTTCCTGGGTATTAGATAACGGGTCAGGATCTCACATCTGTAATTGTGTGCAGGGGCTGAGAAATAGTAGGTTTTTGAAGAAAGGTGATCACACTCTCCGAGTTGGGAATGGTTCCTCTGTACATGTTGTAGCAGTGGGAGAGTGTCACCTTGGTTTACTGTCGGGTTGTATATTGGTTTTGAACCCATGTTATTTTGTACCTTCAATGTTATATAATATTATATCAATATCGGTGTTGGACAATGAAGGATATAATTTTGTGTTACAATCTAATATTATGAATATTAACCTTAATCAAGAGTTGATTGGCTCTAGTACATTAAATAATGGGATATACGTCCTAAATCAACATACAGTTTTCAATATACAACACACAAACAAAAGGAAGATTTCAGACATAAATGAAGATTTCATTTGTCATTGTAGACTTGGCCATATTAATGAAACAAAACTAACCAAACTACATAAAGATGGATATTTAAATCAGTTTGAATATAAATTTTATGCGACTTGCCAGACTTGTATCAAAGGTAAAATGACCAAAACTCTGTTTACTGGACATGGAGAGAAAGCTACTGAACTCTTAGGCCTTATACATAGTGATGTATGTGGACCAATGTCTACACATGCGAGAGGTGGTTTTTTGTACTTCATAATTTTTACTGATAATTTCTCGAGATTCAGACACATGTTCTTGTTGAAATATAAGTCCGAAGCCTTCGAAAAGTTTAAGGAGTATAAATCTGAAGTAGAAAAACAAACAGGCTTAGTATCAAGAAACTTCGATCGGATCGAGGAGGTGAGTATCTAAGTCAGAGTTTCTAGATTTCCTAAAAGAGAATGGGATTCTCTCTCAGCTCACTCCTCCATACACACCACAGCACAACGGTGTGTCAGAACGGAGGAATCGTACCCTATTAGATATGGTACGATCAATGATGAGTGATGCTGAGTTACCACTTTCATTATGGGGGCACGTATTGGAGACTGCGATATATCTATGGAATAGGGTTCCGACCAAAACCGTGTCTACCACTCCATATGAGATATGGTGTGGGAAGAGACCATCTCTTAAACGAGTTAGGATATGGGGTTGTCCGGCTTATGTAAAAAAGCAGAATCCGGACAAACTCGAGACACGATCGATTTTGTGTATGTTTGTGGGATATCTAAAACATTCGTATGGATATCTTTTCTACCATAAGGAGGAACAAAGGGTGTTTGTTTCTCGGTATGCCACAATTTTAGAAAATGAATTTTTTACAAATGATACTATTCGCAATGCGGTAGAACTAGAAGAAATTCCAGATCCACAAAAAATTACTGATGATTTCGTTGAACCTGAGGTTTCAATAGAACCTGACGAGCCTCAGCCACTCCATAGATCTAGTAGGACTTCTGACCTACCTGATAGATACTACGGTTTACTAATTGATGGTGCTAGAGAAGATTACATCATGGATGATGCTGATCCTACTAGTTTTCAGCAAGCTATCACGAGTGGTGACTCAGTGAAGTGGCTGGATGCCATGAGATTCGAAATGGAATCCATGCATACCAACAAAGTATGGACTTTGGAGGTTGCAACTTCTGGAGTAAAACCCATAGGGTGCAAGTGGATCTTTAAGAGAAAGATTGGTGTGGATGGTCAGGTGGAGATCTATAAAGCTAGGATGGTTGCAAAAGGATTTCGTCAAAGACCAGGCTTCGACTATGATGAATCCTTTTCACCAGTCGCAATGCTTAAATCCACTCGGATCCTGCTTGTTATAGCTGCTCACTACGACTATGAAATCTGGCAGATGGATGTTAAAATGGCATTTCTAAATGGTGAGGTAGAAGAATGCATTTTTATGGATCAGACAGAAGGCTTCATTGACAGTGGGAGCAGCGGAAAAGCATGCAGCTTGCTTAAATCCATCTATGGATTGAAGCAGGCATCACGGAGTTGGAACATCTGTTTTGATGATACAATCAAAGAATTTGGTTTTATCAAAAATGTAGATGAACCATGTATTTATAAAAGAATTGTAGAGAGTACTGTTACATTCCTCGTATTCTTCATGGACAACATTCTTTTGATAGGAAATGATGTTGCTATGCTACAATCGGTCAAACTATTCTTATCGTAGAGGTTCTCCATGAAAGACCTGGGTGATGCCTCGTACATTCTGGGAATTAAGATCTATAGAGATAGATCTAAGAAATTATTGGGATTGTCCCAATCGAGATACATAGACACCATACTAAAAAAGTTTAGTATGGAAGATTCCAAGCGAGGTAATTTACCCGCTTGTCACGCGATCATCCTCTCCAAAGAGATATCTCCAAAGACTGATGAGGAGAGGGCTCGCATGAGCATTATTCCCTACGCTTCGGCAGTGGGATCTATAATGTATGCGATGTTATGCACTCTCCCAGATGTAGCTTATGCACTGAGTGCAGTAAGCAGGTATCAATCCAATCCATGGGAGAAACATTGGAGTACTGTGAAGAACATTCTGATGTACTTGCGAAGGACTAAAGAACTGTTCTTGGTGTATGGTAATGGAGATCTCTAAATGGAGGCCTTTACCGACTCCAGCTTCCAGAGCGATAAGGACGATAGTAAGTCCATCTCAGGGTTTGTATTTACCCTAATGGAGGGGCGGTATATTGGAAGAGTTCCAAGCAAGATACCGTCGCTGACTCCATGATGGAAGCTGAGTATATTGCTGCCAATGATGCTGTGAAAGAGGCAGTCTGGATGAGAAAGTTCATTTCTGAACTTCAGGTGGTTCCATCCATTGCTAATCCAATACCTTTGTATTGCGATAACAATGGAGTCATGGCTTTGGCAAAGGAACTACAGTCCCATCAGAAATCCAGACATATCTTGATGCGGTATCACCTCATCAGGGAGATAGTGGATCGACAGGACATCGAGGTATGGAGAGTAGACACGAAAGACAACAAAGAAGATCCATTCACCAAGGCCATCCCTCAAGTCCAGTTTGAGAAACTGTTCGAGATGTTGGGCATGTGGTACGCCGGCAACTGGTTCTATTGTAGACAGTGGGTACTTATTGCACCAACTACAGGCCTTAGTGCAAGTGGGAAATTGTTAGATATGTATGCCTTAGAGACCTGTATTGTATAGGATACTAGGCATATATATGTACAGAAATAATCTTTGCTCAAAATGATAGTATGATATCTGGTTTATCTTCATCTTAACGTGTGATGTGTTGTATTTCATATCTTATATACATGTTGATGAAGCCCTTAGGATTATACTTGACTGCCGAGATTATGATGTAGATCATACTAGTGGGGCCTGGGAAGTCTAAAAGCATATCTTTTAATAGTTTCTAGTCGAGAGTATATCGAGACAGGGCATCGATATTACCAGAGTAGACTAGTATGTGCTGGGTTCCCTAGGTCCCTGCTGGGTTTCAGAGGCATCGACCATGCCGTTTAAAAAAAATTGGCGCGCTAAAGAACCCTAACGTTAGAATCTAAACTAGAGAATTAGACGAACAAGCATGTAAACATCTTTACATCTAAGTGAACAAGGAATACAACCTTTATAGACCGGTCCTTCACTTCAATAGCTCCGTGTAGTAGTCCCTTCGCTCCAAGTAGTGATCTCCTGGACTCTAGTGAGGCTCCACAAGGTGAAATGTGTTGGATATAGTGCCCTCAAAGTCAATTATTGGATTGCAGGCACGTGATTGCAATGATTGAGGGAGGACCTATGCCGGTAGGACAGTCTTACTCAAGATGATAGTATGCTATCTGGTTTATCTTTATCATCATGTACAGTTTTAGGTGACCTTACAGATCACTATTACACATTGATAGAGCCCTTAGGATTTTTGCTTGACTACCAGCAGTATGATGGCGATCATATACGTGAGAGTTGGGTAGTCTATAAGCACATCCTTAAAATGGCCCCTAGTCGTGGGAGTTTCGAGACTGGGCATCGATACTCCATTAGTAGAATAGTGTATACAGTCGAGACCCCGACGAGGGGCGGTGGCCGGTCTCACAAGCCATTGGTGTCAGTTGGTTCACCTAAGATGTATACAGATGTTCATTGGGTTATGAGTACACCGGACAGGACTCGCCGGGAACATGCTAGTTGGTATTATACCTGACGTCAGATAGCAGTTCCCTGGTGACATGTGTACAGGTTAGTTCATCGACCTGAGATCGTCATTTGTCTCGTGTGAATTCCCACTGTACTTTGATTACTACCCTACCACGGCTAAAAGGAGTCATGCAAACAGGTTTTAGTTGGGTACAATCCCGAGCCACATGGAGACAGTGAGCGGATCGGTAGGGGTTTCGTCTCTCCCGGTATTGGGGGTGAGATCGCGCTGTGTCTAGGAGAGCCATTACATGAAGTCCTTGGCCAAGACAGGAGATTTACTGGTAGGTATTCCAGTAGTTTCTCAGGGTGTTTTGGGCTATACTCCGACACGACTTGTACCACTTTTGGGGATCTGACTTTTACCAACCCCCTAGGCCTGACATGCGATGCTCATAGACGAACGGACCGGACTGTACGGATATTGTCACTGACAGGCTCAGTAGGGTGTCAGGATGAGTTCGCTCATCGACCTCTCTTTTGGTCAATACCTGGTAGCCCGTTACGTACGGCTAGTACCACTGACGTGCTAGTGGTTAAATCCACAGCCAAAGTATTGACGAGTCTTTAGAGTCCCCTACAGACAGTTTCTCAAGTTTCGGGCGAAACGTTGTAGAGGCCGTATGGTATTATGGCAGGGTTCGATCATATACGTGCAGTCAAGCACGGATCATGATCGGACGGATCATACTAGTAGGCTTTGGTTTAAGCCGGATCCTACTATTAGATTTGTTGGATTATTTTAGTCTCATCGCATTTGCATTCAGTCGGAATGCGGATGCAGGTATGTATATACAGGTGAGGGGTATCCTTGTGATCCGTCACGAGTTTACTTTAGATGTTGCCGTTCTTTTTATTGGACTAAACATTTAGGTTAATGTTTACAATTGGTGGAAATTGTGAGTGGAAGTCATCATGAAGAGGCACAATCAATTAGGTGACTCATGGTCTCCTTTTTGGTGCAAGTGTCACATAATTGATTGATTGTTGTGATGAAATGAAAGGTGGAGAGAGAGAGGGCAGCCATATAGCCTTGGGCTTGCTCTTGAGATGATAATGCTTGCTCTCATTTTTTATCTCATCACAATAATAGCAAAAAGCCTCTTCTTCTTCTTATTCCTCTAGCTCACAACATCCACCATGGCATCATCTTCTACCTCCACTCTAACCATTTCATGTGCTGAGAATCCTAGAGTGTCAAGAGACAAAGTTATCACACACATTCTCTACTTCACCTTAGACACGTCGGCTGGAAAACTTCGTGTCCGAGTTGCTTCGGATGAAGCGGGAGTCTGTAAAAGGATTCGAAGATGTGGTGCCCTTTCCAATGAGGAGACCGGAGATCCGAGATGCCGCGAGGAGCAAGCGATGGTGGCTAAAGACCGAAGGACACGGATCGATCGGTATAGCCTTTCTAACCCTTCTCTAGTTAGCTAGTTATAGGTTAATGGTTCGATCCGGGAGAAAGTATACGTTAGCGCCAATTTCAAGTTTATGAAAAAGTTTTTGTTTCCGCATTTTGGCCTTGGATTGACGGCCGGGGCGCTACCGTAGACTACAGTGGTATCAGAGCCATGCCATTAACCTTTACTAGCTTGTTCTAACGTATTTAAAATATCGATCGAACAAAATTTCCGAAACCGCATTTCTAATACTAAAGTTTCTGTCGAATTTATTTTGTCGTCGAAAAATTATTTTCAGCATGTCTGAAAATCGTGCAGGCTTTTTTAAGACCACTGCAAAAATTTTATAGAATGATCTCACTGCGACGCCGCGGAACTGCGGCCTTACCCACGTTTTGGCCGCAGTTCCGCCGCAGTTCTGGGGCTTCATTGCACAATTTTTTTTGTGGTGGTCTTCTGTATGGAAATGTGGTTTCTGGAATTTTTAGTTTTGGCCCAGATTATTTTGAGTGCTGGAATTGTACTTGGTTCCCACTTCGGGAAATTTTGACGATCGAAATTTTAAATAAGTTAGTTCGCAGTACTTACATTATATCCGCGACCATGAATGTCATTCGAGCGGTAAATCTTATCTAATTGCTATAGCTCTTTTAGACAGATTTGCGAACGTGACATTCACGTTGATATTCTGTGTTGTGCTGTGTTGTTGCGGATTTGTCGTGGTGGATAGCCTGGATGCAATGGTAGTACAGTTTGGTTACATTTGTACATTTGATATTGCGGGGCGAGTGTCCGACATGTGGACTGCCGTCACTGCCTGTTTTTATATTATTCTTTTGGGGCACCACCGGGTTGAGATCGATGTACCTGTTGTATATGTTTTATTTTCTGTACTAGGATTACCCCGCGGTGGGGTGCACGGATAGCCGGGTTCTAGAGGGCAACGAGCCCGCATCTCATAGTTTTGAGACGGAGGGGGCTTCACTCTAGAATTGGCGGGCTATTCGCCACACTCGTAGGGGGTATAGGTTGACCCAAGGAGGGGTGCTCAGGTTACGGATTCCATGAAGTGCTGGGTGGTCCATTCACTTTGTTGAAGGGGGCTGCCTCGCTTCAGGTTTTGGCAGGTAACTTGCCGCACCCATAGGGGTCTAGGATTTCATTGCACAGGCTATCCACACGACCAGGGGAACGTCGGATTTCAGTTGTGGCTCTATGAAACCCGGGGCTCCCAGATTATCTGTTTTGTTCTGTGATGCTTATTACATTTCTGTGATGTTGCATTTTATCACGCCTTGAGCGATTATTATATATTGATATATATACTAGTAGATGTTGTATATGTTTTACACCCACGCTAGTCCAGTCCTCGCGCTGTCGTTAGTTAAGTAACCTAACGGGTGATGACGGGACCCAGTGGCGAATGCGGATGGCATATACGTACATCATATTTTCGTTCTTTTGTGGTGTGATCAATTGATGGGACTGCATTGATTCAGATCAATGCAAGCTAAACAAACCTATTCTGATGTTGTTGGAACATTTTTCAAAAGGCTGTTATTGCAAGGACGTTTTCTTTTGTTTTGCACAGTGGTATTCGGTTATGAATATCCAGCACCTCAGTCGATGAGGCAAGGGCCGAGATCCCTTCACCGGGAGTGACCCCTTGGACAGAAGTTTGCATCAGGGTAATAACTTCACTATAGTCGATTACTTTTTGCTTTGCATCGTGGTATTCAGTTGGAATATCCTGCACCTCATTCTATGGGGAAAGAGCCGAGACCCCTTCACCGGGAGTGACCTCTTTAGCAAAGGTTTTCGCCACTATATTTTTATAAAATGCTATCCGGTTCCTTCAACGATATCAAGTTCATTACGTTAAATGTTTTTTGCCAAAAACCATTCGTAGCCCTCCGTCATTTCAGACGGGTAGCACTTAGTATCATGCTATGTTTGTTGGCCAAAATCAAGGCATAGTGTATGGTAGCTATTTATTACCTTTCTGTTGCATAGATAGATGCATTTGTTTGGGACAGTCGTACTACTTTGTTGGCCAAAGTCAAGGCTAGGTACGGGTGGGTTTAAATTAACCTAGAAAATGACGGGTAGAACTCGACATGTGACTTATGATTTGTTGGCCAAAGTCAAGGTCATAAGAGCATGGGGTAAAAATCACATCGGGAGTTTCTAAAGAAACTGAAACTTGCGAGGCATGCGCATACCTTCTGGAGTGTGATAACGTGAGTGGATTCCATCACATTATCATGCGATGATAGTTGGATCCCGATTCCCATTGATGAGTTGGTTTACTCCTCGGGTGATCCCGACTAATTCTTCTTTCAGGTTTGGAGGAGAATTTGAGGTTACAGTGGGAGATTTCCTGATTAGATAAAGTGATAACCATTCTGATCTAGGTTAGAGTGCACGCAGTGTGTTTCTTTTCTTTCTCTCTTGGCAGCGACCATGGCCCGACCCTAGACCATGACTCAGTGACAAAGATTAACCGAACCTTCTTAAAACACTGGCTTTTGGATTGTCTGAGTTGCATACTTCATTGCCACTCCTACTTTTACCCTTTTTCTCCGGAACATTTCGTATCACTACGAACGTCCACTTCCATTGGATAAAACCATCGTATGGTTATATACGAACTCGAAGGAACTTGTTCCAGATTCGAGGATGGTTTCCAGTTCTAGAGAAAATGAATAGGACTATTCAGTTGTCTTTTCCTTTTACCTTCTCTCAGGTTGCGAGGGCTCCTTGGATTAGGACGGTACACCTATTACGCTAATTGGATAGTCTTCATCCAAACCATAGGCAGGTGCCGAACGGTATGGAATGAAGAAAACCGATTAGCCTAACAGAGGTGTGCAGAAGGTAATAAGTAAAGACAAATAAGGGGATTAGTAAGAGGGCAAAGTAAATTGCGACTGCTATTCATGACCAAACCAAGTATTTCATCGCCACTCCTACTTCACCTTTGTATTTCTCCAGAACACTCCGTATCACTACGAAGATCCACAGTTATTTGGATACTCTATCGTATGGTTATAGACAAACTCGAAGGAAATTGTTCCAGTTCGGGGATGGATTCTGGTTCAGGAGAAATAGGAATAAGGTTTATTCAGTTGTCTTTTATCTCTACCTTCTCTCGCGTTGCGAGTGCTCCTAGGATTAGGGGAGTACACCCATTATGCTTATTGGATAGTTTTCTTCCAAACCATAGGCTGGTGCCAAACGGTAGGGAAGGAAGAAAACCATTTGGCTTAAAAGTGGTGTACAGAAGGTAACGACTAAAGACATATAAAGGGATTTGGAGAAATGGCAAAGAAATATACAGTTACAGTTGTGAATCTGATAATGGAAGAGGCATTATTAGGAATCCCGAATACCCCTTCGAAACATTTACATGTTTCAGTTTCACTATGTATTGTTAATAGAAAACTGATTTCCCAATTAGTACTTACTCCAGGGTATGTATTTACCAGGTTTGATTCTCACATCTGTAAGGTTTTTGCAGATGATGAGTGGGAGTAAGTTATTGGGAATTAGGTGATCATCCTCATTATATCAGGATTCGTTGTAATTGGTGATATTTGAGGAAATCGTCTGGGTTGTTTGCCGGACGGCAAATATTTGGTTTTGAATATCCGTTGTTATGCACCAATTTCAAATTGATATATCTGTACGCTTATTTTTATAAAGTGAGATATAAATTTTTGAAATTATGTCCATGACATTTACCTATATCAGTGGATGGTCAGGTAAGGAGCATTAAACAGCGGTGTAATTCTTCATAACCATAATACAGTTTTCAACCTATGACGCACAGGGTTTGAGTTATTCAACTCAGCGGACTTATACAAAGTATTGTACGTTGTCCAGTTTCTATTGGGACAGAGGTGTTGGTCCTCGTACTATATTTTGTTTACTTGTGACTTCTCTAAGTTTTAGACAAGTGTTTTGTAGAAATATAAGGCCTAAGTTTTGAGAAGTTATGGGTATAAGAATAAAGTAGAGAACCAGGTGTTGCAAGTATCAGGATTCTTCAAGGTGATCGAAGATGTAGATACTTGTATCTGGTATTCAGTTGATAGTAATGGTTTTGAGAAACATGTTTCTCTTTCAGGTTATACGTAATTGGATGCACTCCTAAGTTGAGTAATGCTGATCAACCTCTCTCCATTTAGTTGGCATGCACTGGAGACAGCTGCATGATTTGAATCTGGTTCTAATTAAATCAGTGCCTCTGTTTCTATATTGTATATAGAATGGATCATATCTTAACGATGTTAAGGTATATGGAGTTGTCCAGCTTATACTTAAAACCAGACTCTGTATAACTCAAGGCACGTTTCTGTAATGGCAGTTTGTGGGTTGACCCGGGTTATGACGAGGGTTGACTTTCTACCATCTGGAGGATCAATAGTGATATTGTTCTTGACTCGCCACAGTTTTAATAAAAATGGATTTTTTCAGAAAACGGTAGTGGGAGTATGGTAGAACTGGAAGTGATTCCAGAATCACAAACGATTACTGGAAATTTGATGAGAACCTAAAGATTCAATAAGGTTTGACATTCCATTGGCCACTCCGCAGATATGGTGGGTAACCTCAGGCACTCGAGAGGTACTTCGGTATGCTCAAGAACGGTGACAGGGAGGTTCTTGTTTACCCAGACTTGACATTACTGTTGTTCTATACTATAGGACCCGGCAGGAGGATGAATATAGCGTCGTTCTAAACTAGCTTTAGAAGTGTACATGTATATGGCTCTGCTAGAGGGTTGTCGTAGTCAGCGGGAGCAGCGGAAGCATAGTGGATAAGTAGCTTATGTCTATTTATAGACTAAAGAAGATATAGCGGAGATAGATCATCTATTTCTGATATGACAGTCATAGGTTTGACTTCATCAGAATAGGGAATGGATCTGTTAAGAAGGCAGTAGGGTGTGATGTCCTGGTATATGGATGACATACACATAGTAGGAAGTAAAATTCCTATACTACGATCGGTTATACTTTGGTTGTCACACTGTGGTTTCTCCACATAAGATATAGATATAATATCAGACATTCTGTTACTTGATCTATGGTTTTAGATTTAGATTTGGGTAGTTTCCCAATCAGGGTACTAAGACAGCATTCTAAAGGTGTTTTAGAATGGATGACTCCTGGCATGGTAGTGTACCTTCAGGTGATGGAGTCACCCTCTCTAAAGGTGTCTTACAGACTAAAGGGGAGAGGGATGTGCATGATTGGCAGATCACTTGCTTAGGCAATTGAGTCAATCATGAGATGTCAAGTACCACACCAGATGTTATTTTTGCACTAGATGCAATAAGTTGATATCAATCCAATCCTGGAGAAACATTCGGAAGCAGTTTTAGAACACAAGCTGATGTTTTGAAGAAATGATAATGACAGCCTCCTTCGAGAGACGGTTATCATTCCAGGCTTCCAAGGTGACCTGGATGACAGAATGATTGTCGGAGTTATAGTTTTCCCTCTAACGAGGGGCAGTAGTTTGGACATGTGGTCTAAGCGGATACTGAGGGAGGCGTGGTGCAGGATACTGATTAAGTTCAGTTGACGATACAGTCTAAGAAGTTTGGATTTGGAGTTCATTTATGAACTAGGTCCCATCAGATATCCAGACATATTCTAAGACAGGTATTGCTCATTTCGGGAGATGGCTTTCTCCGTGAACTTGAGATAAAGAGAGACATAGAAAGAAACATCAGGGCGGATCCATTCACTGAGGCTATTCCTCGAACACATTAGTTTCACAAACGGGTTTTGTGTAACTGATTAGTAGAGGAGTTGGGTGTTCGGTATCACACGGGCTGTGAGTATGTGACATCGCAATAATTAGCCTTGAGTGCAAGTGGGAGATTGTTGGATATAGTGCCCTCAAAGTCAATTATTGGGTCGTAGGCACGTGATTGCAATGATTGAGGGAGGACCTATGCCGGTAGGACAGTCTTACTCAAGATGATAGTATACTATCTGGTTTATCTTTATCATCGTGTACAGCTTTAGGTGACCTTACAAATCACTATTACACATTGATAGAGCCCTTAGGATTTTTGCTTGACTACCAGCAGTATGATGGCGATCATATACGTAAGAGTTGGGTAGTCTATAAGCACATCCTTAAAGTGGTCCCTAGTCATGAGAGTTTCGAGACTGGGCATCGATGCTCCATTAGTAGACTAGTGTATAAAGTCGAGACCCCGACGAGGGGCGGTGGCCGGTCTCACAAGCCATTGGTGTCAGTTGGTTCACCTAAGATGTATATAGGCGCTCATTGGGTTATGTGTACACCGGACAGGACTTGCCGGGAACATGCTAGTTGGTATTATACCTGACGTCAGATAGCAGTTTCCTGGTGACATATGTACATGTTAGTTCATCGACCTGAGGTCGTCATTTGTCTCGTGTGAGTTCCCACTGTGCTTTGAGTACTACCCTACCACGGCTTAAAGGAGTCATGCAAACAGGTTTTAGTTAGGTACAGTCCCGAGCCACATGGAGACAGTGAGCGGATCGGCAGGGGTTTCGTCTCTCTCGGTATTGGGGGTGAGATCACGCTGTGTCTAGGAGAGCCATTACACGAAGTCCTTGGCCAAGGCAGGAGATTTACTGGTAGGTATTCCAGTAGTTTCTCAGGGTGTTCTAGGCTATACTCCGACACGACTTGTACCGCTTTTGGGGGTCTGACTTTTACCAACCCCCTAGGCCCGACATGCGATGCTCATAGACGAACGGACCGGACTGTACGGATATTGTCACTGACAGGCTCAGTAGGGTGTCAGGATGAGTTCGCTCATCGACCTCCCTTTTGGTGAATACCTGGTAGCCCGTTACGTACGGCAAGTACCACTGACGTGCTAGTGGTTAAATCCTCAGCCAAAATATTGACGAGTCTTTAGAGTCCCCCACAGACAGTTTCTTAAGTTTCGGGCGAAACGTTGTAGAGGCCGTATGGTATTATGGCAGGGTTCGATCATATACATGCAGTCATGCACGGATCATGATCGGATGGATCATACTAGTAGGCTTTAGTTTAAGCCGGATCCTAGTATTAGATTTGTTGGATTACTTTAGTCTCATTGCATTTGCAATCAGTCGGAATGCGGATGCAGGTATGTATATACAGGTGAGGGGTATCCTTGTGATCCATCACGAGTTTACTTTAGATGTTGCCGTTCTTTTTATTGGACTAAACATTTAGGTTAATGTTTACAATTGGTGGAAATTGTGAGTGGAAGTCATCATGAAGTGGCACAATCAATTAGGTGACTCATGGTCTCTTTTTTGGTGCAAGTGTCACATAATTGATTGATTGTTGTGATGAAATGAAAGGTAGAGAGAGGGAGGGCAGCCATATAGCCTTGGGCTTGCTCTTGAGATGATAATGCTTGCTCTCATTTTTTATCTCATCACAATAATAGCAAAAAGCCTCTTCTTCTTCTTCTTCCTCTAGCTCACAACATTCACCATGGCATCATCTTCTACCTTCACTCTAACCATCTCATGTATTGAGAATCCTAGAGTGTCAAAAGACAAAGTTATCACACACATTCTCTATTTCACCTTGGACACGTCGGCTGGAAAACTTCCTGTCCGAGTTGCTTCGGATGAAGCGGGAGCCCGTAAAAGGATTCGAAGATGTGGTGCCATTTCCCACGAGGAGACCGGAGATCGGAGATGCCGTGAGGAGCAAGAGATGGTGGCTAAATACCGAAGGACACGGATCGATCGGTATAGCCTTTCTAACCCTTCTCTAGTTAGCTAGTTATAGGTTAATGGTTCGATCCGGGAGAAAGTATACGTTAGCGCCAATTTCAAGTTTATGAAAACGTTTTTGTTTCCGCATTTTGGCCTCGGATCGACGGCCGGGCGCTACCGTAGACTTACAAAATGAACAAGCTTGCTTGAAGTCTTCGAGGCCGAAAATGATCTACGTCGAGGAGACACTAGCTCAAGCTATCTCTTCACTAAGTGATGAACTTGGTGAAGAAACAACCCAATCTAAATGGCTAGTAGAGAAGAGGTTGATGAAGTAGGAATTTTGCTCACTTTAGAAATTATTTTCTCATTATTTTTCTTCACCTCTCATGAAGCTAGAAAGCTTGAGGAAGGAGATTGATTGATTTAAAAAAAGAATATAGGTATAGGTTTGTAGGTTTTGTAGTTTAGTAACCGCAATCAATAACAGTATCGCGTGTAGCGAGCGTTAGTGAGTACGGGTCGTCCTCTGGGATTCGTGGAACTCGTAAATTCTTGCTTTAGTTGAGTCGAAAGAATTATTAAAGAAAATTCAAGAAATAGTTCAAGATTTATATGAAGTAATCATTTCAAGAAGTTTAAGAAATCGTTTTCAAGAAAGAGATTTCAAGAAAATGTTCAAGATTTAGTTATCAAGAAAATTGAAATAGGCTTGTAGGATTCGAACGGAATTGGTTGCAATGGATGATTATTCGATATGATTCATCTTATCTATTGGTAAAATTACAACTAAATCGATGGCTATTAACGAGAATTAGGGATCCTTTGAAGAAACTAGGGTTTCTCCATCATTGCCCCTTGTCCTTTCATTGATTGCCATTCCTATCTAGCCTTTAACAAGAAAGATCACCAATCTAATCCCCAAATTGTGATGAAATTATCAATAGATGGATCTCACTCACAATTTAGACATTAATGATTCTTTTTGCTAAAGTTTATAATCTCCATAAGACTTAAGATGAATATAGAATTCTCTCACCATTTGATCTACCAAATTCCTCTGAATCCTTAGCAAGCGGAGATTTATTCACACATTATGAAAATAGAAGAATCAACAAATAGAGATTTCATAATGCGAAAATTTAAAGAAAGCAAGACTTAGAGTAATAATCACCTTTATTATTCAACTTCAAATTACAACTTCTTCAATCTGAGATTACAAGAAAATTCGCTCTCGATCACTCCCTTGAAGAGGTGATTTCTCCGTCGATCTTTGGTTCGCTCGATCACCGTGAGTCTTGGATCTATCGAGGATCACGTGCTCGTTGATGATGATCGGCTTCGCGTAAAGGATCTTGAATGAAGTCGCTCGATGAATTTCTCACGATTCTTGATTTTGGATCTTGATTTGGTTTTGGATTGTGTACTAAAATTCAACAACTAATCAACAACTCAACAACCTTTTTAATGTAAGCTTAGGTCCTTTTTATAGCCCCTAATCAAGCTTCCTCAATAAGCTAGGTAGTTATGCAGAGGTTTCTAGAGTAAGCTGGGTAGTTATGAAGCATCCTCAACAAGCTAAGACATTACAGGGAAGCTTCTGGAAAAGTCTCGATCGTCGACTTCCTGAATCGACCACGGATCAATGGCGACTCGGCCTGACTCGGCCGCGGTTCCGCGACCGATTTGTGAGATCTCTGCTTCAAATCTCTATGGTCTTCTGGTGTTGGTTTCTGGGTTTATATGTGATATCTGGAATCTTTTTCTCTCTTCTGAATCTCTGCCAGAATTTAACTCTTTGATTTCCTGTATTTTTATCGGTGAATTTGCGATTCCGATATCTGACCCGAGCTGATTTTTGCACAAGATCTCAATGAAGAATGTTAGAGATATACAAAATATTATGCGTGAAATATTAACATACAATTTCCTTCAAAAGTGTTGATATAATGTATAACACATGGTAATTGATATTTTCCATATGAACTTGTAATGTGTGTTATATTTATAACAAACACCTTTAGATGTTTAGAAAAGTGAGGAAATTGTTATGTTAAAAATTACAATAATTTCGACTGAACAAATTCCCTCAAACTTGACTTTGATCGTCCCGAGCAAACTTCTTTTATTCAGGAGAAGGAGAAGAGAAAAAGAAAAACTAACTAGCACACTTTCGTAGGCAACACGATTGCACTGAGCACGTGCAACAAGCCTTTAAACCTCTAGGTGTCTCTAGTAGGAGGAGTGTTGTCTCCTGAGGGTTTTCAGCGGATTGCACCCACAAAATCCAATAATAAAAGGTAGAACGTGAAAGTTACATGTAAAGATACGAATTGTAAAAGAAAGAACTTGAAAATCAGAATTTCCAACTACACTAGCTTTTCAGTTGTCATGAGCCCTATCTTAATAGTCATGAAAAGATGTTAGAAATCACATCATCCCTCAATAAAACATTACCTTTGTTCTTCATCCCTACCTTTCTTCCAAACATCGATCATATACCCCTACGTGTGTGTAACAGACATCCCTACACTCGGAGAATTCAATTCAAGCTATCATACTTTTGTCCATCTACCTCAGTACTTTTTAGTCGGTGAATATTTTAGATGGAATTGCTCATACATTCTTCATGCGACCGTTAATACTTCTTGAGGTACAAACCGACCGATTACTAAATGTGTTCACATATTAGGCGTAATTAGCAATTTCCTAGTCTTGCACCACCTAAGGCTTAGCAGTGACTCACAAACCAGTTGGTCTAAGGCACTAGGTGATGAAGCACCCTCGCTGTATTTTTTATGCTGCCTTGGTGATTACAAAATCAGTGTTTATTTTTTTTCACCATTTTATACTTTTATGCTTCATTTATATTTATTTTCTTCGTACTTTGGCTTTTAGACAAGAGAATTTCAAGGTATCCTCTACTATCCCGAGTTTCAAGACGTGTGTGAGTGCGTATAGTAGGGTATCAATGTTCAAATGTTTGGCTTCCAGAATAGGAACTATTTTTCAGAATTATTTTTATCCTCAGATTAGTGACTTCCTTCATCTTACTAACCCTTGGGACAACGGCTCATAACTACTTATTACTAGTTTCGTTTAAGAAAACATCTAACTTTCTTGTTTTTCTAAAACTATTCCAATCTTTTAAATGTAATTTTTCACTTTCTAATCTTTCATTATCAAATTTTTTTAATGTTTTGTGCTTATGCAAAGTATAATGCAAAGTGTAATGTAAATAAGCACAAACCTGTTTACAGTAGTGTTCTCACTGTTGTTATCTTTTAAATCTTAAAAACCTGTTGACTTGGGAGGAAAAGTTATTAACGGCGACAAGAATAAATGAACGTGAAAATCTCCTCTATTTTTTTTTATTACTCACCTCCATTCTTAAGATAGGACAATATTACCAAGATATGGAGGTGAGGTAGAGGAAATTTAGTCATGATAAAGTGGCTCCTGTAAAAGTAGGAGCTCCTCCGTGGGGTCAGTAGAAAAATACGGTTTTAATCTATACCCATTCACTTTAAAAATTGAACCGATTTTACTATTTTCAACTTCAACTGCCTCATGCGGGTATACATAGCGCACCACAAACGGTCCTTTCCAACGAGATTTTAGCTTACCTGCATAAAGATGGAGACGGGAATCGTAAAGAAGGAATTTTTGACCCGGGATAAAAGTTTTTCTCAAAATATTTTTATCGTGAAATACCTTAGTCCGGTTCTTTACTATCACCGCATTATCGTAAGCTTCATCGCAAAGTTCACTTAGCTCATTTAATTGCAGCTTCCGAAAGTTGCAGGCTTGATTTAAATCGAAGTAAAGTTCTTTAATGGCCCACATTGCTTTATGTTCAATCTCGACAGGAAGGTGGCAAGACTTTCCAAACACTAGGTGGTAAGGAGACATACCAAGATCAGTCTTATAGGCTATACGAAATGCCCAAAAAGCATCCGTCAATTTGGTTGACCAATCTTTTCGGTTTTTAGAAACTGTCTTCTCCAAAATTTGTTTGATTTGCCTATTGGAAATCTCAGCTTGCCCGCTCGTTTGGGGATGATAGGGCGTTGAAAGTCTGTGGTTGATTGAATATTTCCGCATCTAAGTCTCAAAAGACCGATTAAAGAAATGCGTCCTATTGTGGCTAATTATAGCGCGAGGGTGTCCAAATCACGAAAAGATGTTTTCTTTAAGGAACTTAATAACACCCTTGTTGTCATTAGTGCGACATGGTATTGCTTCCACCCATTTTGAGACGTAATCAACCACTAACAAGATATATAGATTCCCAAAAGAGTTAGGAAAAGGGCCCATAAAACCAATACCCCAAACGTCGAATATCTCCACAACCAAGATAGGTTGAAGTGGCATCTCATTTCTTCGAGAAATCCGACCCATGTGTTGACACCGTGGACAAGTTTTGCAATGATCAAATGTATCTTTGAATAATATAGGACAGTAAAAACCACATTACAAAACTTTCTCTGTCGTCTTACATGGACCAAAGTGACCGCCACATGCTTGATCATAACAAAAAGACAAAACACTCTTGAATTCATCATTGGGGACACATCTGCGAATGATTTGGTCAGGAAAGTACTTAAACAAATAAGGTTCATCCCAGTAAAAATGCTTTACTCGGGATAGAAATCGATGATTGTCTTGTTTAAACCATTCACTGGGAATAAGTCCCGTTGCTAGATAATTCACAATATCCACGAACCAAGCTTCACAGGATACGGTCAAGAGCTGTTCGTCAGGAAAAGAGTCATTTATTGGCAAGGTCACAGTAGGTGAAGAAGAGATGCGGGAAAGATGGTCGGCTACTACGTTTTCACATCCTTTCTTATTTCGAATGACAAGATCAAATTCTTGTAATAATTGGATCCAACGTATTAACATGCCTTTAGCATCCTTCTTAGATAAAAGATGTTTTAGGGCGAAGTGATCGATATAAATCACAATCGGTGAGCCAATCAAGTAAGGCCTGAATTTTTCTAATGCAAATACAACTGCCAAAAGTTCTTTCTCGGTGGTTGTATAGTTAATTTGGGCATCATTCAAGGTCTTACTTGCATAATAAATCGCATGTGGTATCTTATCAATGTGATGTCCTAAGACTGCACCTATAGCAAAATCTGATGCATCACACATAAGCTCAAACGGGTAGTTCCAATCAGAAGATGATAGAACAAAGGCTGTAGTGAGAGATCTTTTAAGCGATTCAAAAGCAGCCTTACAGTCCGAATCAAAGTGAAATGTTGTTTCCTTGGCCAAGAGAAGAGTTAAAGGTCTAGCAATTTTGCTAAAATCCTTAATGAATCTCCTATAAAATCCTGCATGACCAAGGAAAGATCGTATATTTTTGACGCATTTGGGATGAGGAAGGTTATGGATGACATCTATTTTAGCTCTGTCTACCTCAATGCCTTTTCATGAAATGACATGTCCAAACAATACCTTCTTGGACCATGAAATGGCATTTTCCTAATTCAAAGTTAAGTTCTTATCCTTACAGTGGGTAAGAACCGCGTCAAGATGACATAGGCAATCCTTAAATGAGTCCCCGAATATAGAGAAATCGTCTATGAAAATCTCCAGAAAATTCTCGACCATGTCCGAGAATATCCCCATCATACACTGTTGAAATGTAGCGGGAGCATTGCATAACCCAAAGGGCATGCGTCTATAAGCAAAAGTACCGAAAGGACAAGTAAATGTTGTTTTATCTTGATCCTTTTCAGCAATAGGGACCTGGTTATAGCCAGAGTATCCGTCCATGAAGTAATAATATTCATGTCCAACTAATCATTCCAACATCTGGTCAATAAAAGGTAGAGAGAAGTGATCTTTCCTCGTTGCGGTATTGAGTTTTCTATAATCAATATATACACGCCACCCAGTTTGAGTGCTTGTTTGGATCAAGTCATTAGTCTCATTAGTTATGACAGTGATTCCAGACTTCTTAGGGACTTGATTGATAGTTCTTCGTGTGTACGGAAAAGTTTTAATCACAACCAAAGAAATTTATATCGCGATCAATTAACGGTGTCGATGTAGCGCGTTAATGAATACGGATCGTCCACTGAGATGTGTGTTTTGATCGATTTTGTTTTAGATGAGTCGAAATGAAAAGATAAAAGAAAATTGTAAGAAAATTGATTCAAGATTTGTGAAATTTAGTTTCAAGAATCATAAAGAACTAGATCTAAAATCAAGAATCAATAAAGTTCAAGAAGATGTCCAAATCGAATGAATTATCAAGATTTATAAAGAGGCTTGTAGGAATCGATCCAATTGATAGTGATGATGAATACTTATGATTACAAATTCTTATCTATTGATGATTTGTTGCTAGATCGATGACGATCAACGAGGATTAAGGATCTATTGAAGAAACTATGGTTTCTCCTTCTATCCCTTGTCCTTTCGTTGATTAGCATTCAAATTCTAGCCTCTAGGAAATTCAATCATCGATCGTTGATCTCTAATTTGAAGCGAAAACATTCAAGAAAGTATCTCGCTCAAATTAGGTTGTCGATGATTCAATTTCCTAAAGTTTACAAAACTCATAAGATTTAAGAATCGTTCAAGAATTTAATCATCATCATCTACCTATTTTCTCGATTCCTCCACAAGCGGAGTTTTCACTCAAACATCATGAAAAAGAAAACAATCAAAAATTGATAACTCTTCATAATGCTCAAATGTAAAGAAAAGCAAGATCAAGAATTTTCACCTTTTATAAATCAACGTTTCCTTACAATTCACTCAAAGATTACAAGATTTTGAGGAGAGAACTCAATCGTCGAAACTAGCTTCGCATTGTCTTCTTGAGTCGCGGATCGTCGTGGATCTCTTACTCGGATGAAGATCGGCGTCGCTTCAAAAAGCTCGTTGAAGGCTTGCTTTGGCTCGGTACTCAGTGGATCTTGATTTGGATCAAATTGTGTCACTCAATTTGATTTAGAATTGATTTGGATCTCACTTTAATTCTTTTACCACTCAAAATGATTTCCCTCCGAATTCAACAACCTCTAAACCCTAGATCTAGATCCATTTTTATAACAACTCATTTGAATCTTCCCTCCAAAGCTAGGTTGTTAGAGAGAGTCTTCTAGAAGAAGTTTATTGGAGGGAATATTCTAGAATAGGGTATATTCTAGGATAAGGTTGTTAGGCCGAGCCTTCTGGATAAAGCCACGTGCTATTTTAGGAGTCTTCTGGAAGCTAGGCCGTTGCAGAGAGACACGTGGAGGAATCTGAGCCACTGAGGATCCAACAATGCCGTGGATCCACGGCGATGTGGTGGAATCAGTGCTTCATTTCTCTGGGCTGTTATGTGTTGGCTTTTTGGCACTTCATGGAATGCTTGGAATCTTTTTATTCTTTCAGAATCATTGCCAGATTACAAGTCTTGGACTTGGTGTATTTTTTATTAGCACTTTAGCCGTTCCGGCTCTATTACCTGAAGAATTTTCTGCACACAATCTCGAGACAAGTGTTGATTCACAAAAGATCATGCGTGTAGTAATAAACACACAATTTCCCTCATAATACCAGTTATAATGTATAATACATGTTATTTGATATTTTGCAGACAAATTGCTAATATGTGCTATATTTATACCGAACACTTTTAGATGATTGCAAATAGTAGGGAAATTGATGTGTTAAAAATGCAATATTTTCGACTGATCAAATTCCCCCAAACTTAATTTTGGTCGTCTCGAGCAAACTTGTTTTATTAGAAAGAGAAGGAGAAAATATAAGAAAAAGAAAAACTAACTAGAACACTTTCGTAGGCAACACGATTGCACTGAGCACGTGCAACAAGCCTTTAAACCTCTAGGTGTCCCTAGTAGGAAGAGTGTTGTTTCCTGAGGGTTTTCAGCGGATTGCACCTAAAAAATCCAATAATAAAAGGAAGACCGTGAAAGTTACATGTAAAGATACGAATTGCAAAAGAAAAATTTTGAAAATTAGAGTTTCCAACTAATACTAGCTTTTCAGTTGTCATGAGCTCTATCTTAATAGTCATGAAAAGATGTTAGAAATCACGTCATTCCTCAATAAAACATCGTCTTTATTCTTCATTTCTACCTTTCTTTCAAACACCGATCATATACCCCTACGTGTGTGTAAAAAACATCCCTACACTCGGAGAATTCAATTCAAGCTATCATACTCTTGTCCATCGAGCTTAGTACTTTTTAATTGATGAATATTTAGATGGAATTGCTCACACATTTTTCATGCGACTGTTAATATTTCTTGAGGTACTAACCGACTGATTACTCATGTGCTTGCTTATTAGGCGTAAGTAGTATTTTCCTCGTCTTGCACCACCTAAGGCTTAGCAGTGACTCCCAAACCAGTTGGTCTAAGGCACTAGGTGATGAAGCACCCTCGCTATATTTTTTTATTGCTGCCTTGGTAATAACAAAACCAGTGTTCATTTTTTTAACACCATTTTATATTTTCTTTAGTTATATTTTCTTTCATACTTTGGTTTTTAGACAAGAGCATTTCAAGGTATCCTCTACTATCCCGAGTTTCAAGACGTGTGTAAGTGCGTATAGTAGGGTATCAACGTTCAAATGTTTGGCTTCCAGAATAGGAACTGTTTTTCAGACTTATTTTTATCCTCAGATTAGTGACTTCCATCATCTTACTAACCCTTGGGACAATGGCTCATAACTACTTATTACTAGTTTATTTAAGAAAACTTCTAACTTTCTTGGTTTTCTTAAATTTTTTAATCTTTTGGATGTAATTTTTCACTATCTAATCTTTTATTATCTTAAATATAAAATATTTTTATCTTTTGAATTTTATTTAAATTCTTATATGTTTTAAATGTTTTGTGCTTATGCAAAGTATGATGCAAAGTGATGCGTAAATAAGCACAAACCTCCCCCAAATTTGTTTAGAACAGTGTCTCACTGTTGTCTTCTGCTAAACCTCAAAAAATCTGTAAGCTTGAGAAGATATTTATTAACGGGGGCAAAATATATTAAAGTGAAAATCCTCCCCCAAACTTATTTTTGGCTCACAATTTTTGAGGACAACTTTTATTTTCAAGCGTAAAAAATACACCCCCCAAACTTGAGTTGAACAATGTTAATCTTTGAAAATCATAAGAGGGGGTCAAAATTATTGGTCAATGCCAAGCTTTGCAAAGAACAAAAGTCAACACCAACCATTCAAAAACTTTATCAGTGTAGTGCACCAGTTGGTGGAAGAACAAGTTGAAAAGAGCCAAGAAAAAGTGGGGAAGAGTTAAGTGGTGTGAAGGAGAGGGTTTGCGTCTCGTTTTGGAGAGACGACACAGTGATTGTGATGGATTACTCTCATTCTCATGATTATCAAGAAGAAGGGGTGGAGGTTCAATTTCTTTGTTGTGGAGATGATTCATTTCAACACTCGTGTTTGCTAAGAATGCAAGTCTATCGGCGAACATTTCCTTAAAGCTTTCATCAATATTCTGAAGAATATTCTCATTTGAAAGAACAGGATGATACTCAGACTCCATAAAAGGTTCATAATCGACATTAGATGTTGGCCCAGACAACTCGAAAGAAGGGTTCGTATGTATATGATACATATCTGGGTCAAACAACAACGTAAAAAGGAAGTCTGGATCTGTATCGTGAAGCTTATCAAATTTGCTGCTGTCGACATCAATTAATTCGACAGAACATACTCGAGCATGAGGATCGGAGGGTTGACTTCCCAACTTGTAAATGTTGAGCTCAATTGACCTATTTCTGAAAGATAGGTTCATAGAGCCGTTTCTACAGTTGATTACAGCGTTGGAAGTAGCCAAAAAGGGACGACCTAGAATCACCGGAATTTGGTTCCGTGGGTTCACTACAGGCTGTGTATCAAGAACAATAAAGTCCACAGGGAATACAAATTCCCCGATTTTTATCAACACATCCTTAAGTTTACCCCTAGGTTTGGTGATTGATCAGTCGGCCATCTGTAGAGTTATGTTCGATGGCTTTAACACTCCGATACCTAGTTGCTCATAGACTGAATATGGAAGTAAGTTAACACTAGTGCCAAGGTCAAGTAAAGCACGGTTAATGTGTTTATCCCCAATAGAAATAGAAATAGTAGGACAGCCAGGGTCCTTACGTTTCCTTGGTAATTGTTGGGGAAAAGCTGTGTCTACAGTACTCGACATGAACACTTTTTTCGGCACTTGAGTCTTCCTCTTCCTAGTGCACAAGTTCTTAAGAATTTTAGCATAGGACAGAACTTGTTATATAGCATCTAGGAGAGGGATGTTGATGTTAACTTCCTTAAACATTTCCACAAGCTTCTCCATTTGGGCATTGAGTTTGTTGGACCTCAATCTTTCCGGAAATGGAGCTTTATCAATAAGTGTTGGGTCCAACATTTGTGGAGAAGTTTGTGGGGGTGGGAAGGATGAAGTGGGAAAAGGGTTCGAGCCTTTGGGAAAATGGAGAATAGGCTCGGAAGAAGAAGAAGGTAAATTGGATGAAATAGGGTAAGAAGTAGAAGTGGGAGTGGAAGTAGAAGCCGGGGTGTTAATGATCAATTCATCATTATCAATTTGTTCACCCACATGATTGTCTAGCACTCTTCCAGATCTCAACGTGGTAAGTGCATTCACATTGGTGTAATGTGAAGGTCCAGGATCAGGTAGAGGTTGAGATGGAAGATTCTCTTTCTCTCTAGCACTCATTTCGGCTGTTAACTGTGCGATTTGTGTTTCCATCGATTTAATAATCTCACCTTGGGAGGCAAAGTTCTTATTTAAGTCATCGACGGAAGACTGAAAATTTGCAGTAACTTGCATGAAATTTGTCAGAAATAAATTCATGGTTTGTTCAAGTGAAGAGGTGTTATTGGTTCCGGTAGAAAATGGATCAAAGTTGTTAGCCGAGTTTTGAAAATTTTGTGGTTGGTAGGGGTGCTGACTCATTGGTGGTGGTTGCTGTTGCTGTGGAGGGACCCATTGAAAATTATTTTGGTTTGGATTCGTGTATTGAGTTTGGTGTTGGATCCAAGAAAGATCAGGGTGATTCCTCCAATCTTGATTATATGAGGAAGAAGAAGGATCATTTCCAGGTCTTTGCTGAAATGCAGCATTAGTGTGACCTTGAAACGGTACATTCAAAGGATATTCTTCCGTCAAATGTGATGGGTTTGAAAAGCAGCCACACACGGTTTTGGGAAGTGTGTATTGGTTTAGGGAGGCTGAAGAGATTTTTTTTCTATAGCGTCTAGCTTCCTTTGCATTGCAGCCATTTCGGCTCTCATTGTGATGGAAATATCGAGCTGATTGATATCTTCTCTAGGTGATGGTGGTCTAACACTTTCCCATTGTAATGTGTTTTGAGCTAAATCTTCTAGATATTTCCAAGCTTCACCATCATCTTTAGATAGGAATTGGCAATGACACATGGTTTTAAGCATCTGTTTAGTCGTGAGATCAATACCCTCATAGATAATTCGACACAAATCCCATCTGGGGATTCCGTGATGAGGGCATTGTAAAAGAAGATCCTTGAACCGTTCAAAGCATTTCCAAAATGGTTCATTGGGAAGTTGGGTAAATTTGAACATTTCGCTCCGAATACGGGCGGTCTTATGATTGGGATAAAATTTCTTAAGGAATACTACAACAAATTCATCCTATTTTGAAATAGAATGTGCGGGTGTGTTGTAAAGCCACTTCTCGGCTAAATCGCACAAAGTGAATGGGAGAAGACGTAAACGCATAGCATCCATAGACAGTTGTGAATTACCCATCAAAGCACATACGTTTTCAAATTTGGTGATAAAAACATATGCGTCTTCAGACTCAAGCCCGTGAAATTTGGGTAAAAGTTTGATGAATTGGGGTTTAATTTCGAAATTGTCCCCATTGGCTGGTGGTATAGAAAGACAGGTGGGAAGGGGAACACGTGTAGGATAGCATTTCTCTTGGAGAGAAATGCGTAGAGGATTCTGCGCACCTGCGGGCGGTGGCAGAGTGGTGTTAAAGTTTGATGGAAATCCGTTCATTGCGGTCGTGGTGGGTGGTGGGAAAGAAGACGAAGAATTACTGACTCTGGGGTCGATAAAAGAAACGTGGACAAAACGGGAAATAGAATCCCGTGTCCAGCCTAACATGTGCTAAACGGTTGTAGCACAACTGGCAACGTTGGTAATAATTAGAGGAAAAGTTGGTTGGTGTTTGTTTTGAAAAATACGGTTTTTGCAAAATCAAATCATAAAAAATGCACACACCACCCTAGATCTAATGGTCACCTAAGTCAAGTCACTAGACCGCTCCTAGACTTCCAGAAGACAAATCGCAGGATAAATCCTCTACTGCCTCTTTATCCCTTCTGTGGCCAGGTAAGTGCCAGGTAAGTGGGAGGTTCTCCACTACGTAAGTAGTGGGCCTAATTAAGTAACCACTTGCCTTAGACACACTTGCCTTAGACACCACAAAAGAAATGCGGATAATCAATAGATTACCCACGACCTCCTTCTGTCCTAAGTGAGCGCGACGGTCCTTAGAGTCATGTCTAGATATTTTTTAGTTAATGAGGGTGATGCGGATGCAATTTTGTGATTTTTGGGGCTTAGGAAGGGTAATGAAATCCCCACCAAATCTGAATTTGGTCTTTACCTCTTAATTTCCGTATTAAAAATGCAAACAACCAAGATCAAACATGCAACAAATTTTCTTTTTACGGCGCTGCGAATTTTGTAAAGAATCCTGCAGAAAATGGTTAATGGAGAAGATCAGAGAGGAGATAAGAAAGTCAGAGAGATACCTGAGAAATTTGGAACAGTGAAGCGCTTAAACGGCGGAGGAACCACCGCAAAATCTTACTGTTGGCCGCGGATCCACGGTGGGAAGGAGGAGTTAGGCTTTCAAATTTTTTTTGTAGCTTCTGGTACTCCTCTGGAATTTGCAGACCTTCTCTGAATCTTGATCGCACTGCTACAATGATTCCACATTCCCTCACAAAAAAAAATTCACAACTAATTGTTAAGCACTTGATGTGAATTTGATCTAAAAATTCTGATGGAATAATAATTTTTCAACTCAAATAACAAAAACAAACAAAATAGAACACATCCCCGGCAACGACGCCATTTGATTGATCGTTCTTCGTGTGTATGGAAAAGTTTTAATCACAACCAAAGAAATTTATACCGCAATCAATTAACGGTGTCGATGTAGCGCGTTAATTAATACGGATCGTCCACTGAGATGTGTGTTTTGATCGATTTTGTTTTAGATGAGTCGAAATGAAAAGATAGAAGAAAATTGCAAGAAAATTGATTCAAGATTTGTGAAATTTAGTTTCAAGAATCATAAAGAACTAGATCTAAAATTAAGAATCAATAAAGTTCAAGAAGATTTCCAAATCGAATGAATTATCAAGATTTGTAAAGAGGCTTGTAGGAATCGATCCAATTGATAGTGATGATGAATACTTATGATTACAAATTCTTATCTATTGATGATTTGTTGCTAAATCGATGACGATTAACGAGGATTAGGGATCTATTGAAAAAACTAGGGTTTTTCCTTCTATCCCTTGTCCTTTCGTTGATTAGCATTCAAATTCTAGCCTTTAGGAAATTCAATTATCGATCGTTGATCTCTAATTTGGAGCGAAAACATTCAAGAAAACATCTCGCTCAAATTAGGTTGTCGATGATTCAATTTCCTAAAGTTTACAAAACTCATAAGACTTAAGAAACGTTCAAGAATTTAATCATCATCATCTACCTATTTTCTCGATTCCTCCATAAGCGGAGTTTTCACTCAAACATCATGAAAAAGAAAACAATCAAGAATTGATAACTCTTTATAATGCTCAAATGTAAAGAAAAGCAAGATCAAGAATTTTGACCTTTTATAAATCAACGTTTCGTTACAATTCACTCAAAAATTACAAAATTTTGAGGAGAGAACTCAATCGTCGAAACTAGCTTCGCATCGTTTTCTTGAGTCGCAGATCGTCGTGGATCTCTTGCTCGGATGAAGATCGGCGTCGCTTCAAAAAGCTCGTTGAAGGCTTGCTTTGGCTCGGTTTTCCGTGGATCTTGATTTGGATCAAATTGTGTCACTCAATTTGATTTAGAATTGATTTGGATCTCACTTTAATTCTTTTGCCACTCAAAATGATTTCCCTCCAAATTCAACAACTTCTAAACCCTAGATCTAGATCCATTTTTATAACCACTCATTTGAATCTTCCCTCCAAAGCTAGGTTGTTAGAGAGAGTCTTCTAGAAGAAGTTTATTGGAGGGAATATTCTAGAATAGGGTATATTCTAGGATAAGGTTGTTAGGCCGAGCCTTCTGGATAAAGCGACGTGCTATTTTAGGAGTCTTCTGGAAGCTAGGCCATTGCAGAGAGACACGTGGAGGAATCTGAGCCACTGAGGAACTAACAATGCCGCGGATCCGCGGCAAATAGGCCAACTTGGCCGCGGATCCACGGCCATGTGGTGGAATCAATGCTTCATTTCTCTGGGCTGTTATGTGTTGTTTTTTTGGCACTTCATGGGATGCTTGGAATCTTTTTATTCTTTCAGAATCATTGCCAGATTACAAGTCTTGGACTTGGTGTATTTTTTATCAGCACTTTAGCCGTTCCGGCTCTTTTACCTGGAGAATTTCCTGCACACAATCTCGAGACAAGTGTTGATTCACAAAAGATCATGCGTGTAGTAATAAACACACAATTTTCCTCATAATGCCGGTTATAATGTATAACACATCTTATTTGATATTTTGCAGACAAATTGCTAATATGTGCTATATTTATACCGAACACCTTTAGATGATTGCAAATAGTAGGGAAATTGATGTGTTAAAAATGCAATATTTTCGATTGATCAGGACTACATGAACAGGACTTACCTATTGGCTATTAGAGATTGGGTAAATTATACCACTATCAAGGCACTTGACAATTTCTTTCTTTACCGCCTTCTTCATGACGGGATTTAACCGTATTTTTGGTTCTCGGGTTGGCTTGGCTTCATCCATCACATGTATATGATGTTCAACAATCAAGGGACTAATCCCTTTGATGTCCGCCATTGTCCAACCAAATGGTTGCCGATTAGATCTCAAAACCATCAAAAGAGCGTCCTCTTGCTCTAAAACTAGAGAAGCGGATATGATCACGGGAAAAGACTCATTCTCACCTAAATATGCATATTTAAGATGAGAAGGTAACAGTTTGAGATCTAATGTCGGTGGAGAGACAATAGAAGGTGGGGTAAGGGAATGATATTCGGATTCTCGAAGAAGTTCATAGCCTGTGTATAATATTGACTCGGAAAGTTCTACTGACTTTTGTGATGAGTCAAAAGGTTCAAACTCGGGGGTGGAATCGTCAAAAGTGTCCTTACTATGATATTGTGCAAGATCAAACAATGATCTGCTAATGTCGTCGAGATCATCAAAGCAAAGTTCATAAACCTTGCAGCTTTCGGGAGCTATCTCGTGGACAGAACAGACATCAAGAATATGAGCAAAAGGTTCAGATGGTTGACTTCCTAGCTTGTAAATCTTAAGATCAATTGTCATTTTCCCGAAGGATAAGTTCATAGAACAATTTCGGTAATTAATGACAGCATTGGAAGTGGATAAGAAGGGTCGTCCTAAAATCACCGGAATTTGGTTCCGTGGGTTCGCTACCGGTTGTGTATCTAGAACAATAAAGTCCATAGGGAATATAAATTCCCCGACTTTTATTAACACATCCTCAAGCTCACCCGTAGGTTTGGTGATAGATCGATCTGCCATTTGGAGAGTGCAATGGGCAGGTTTCAACTCTCCAATACCTAACTGCTCGTGGACAGAGTATGAAAGTAGGTTAACACTAGCGCCAAGGTTGAGTAAAGCTCGTTTAATGTTTTTACCCCCAATAGAAATAGAGATTGTAGGACAGTCAGGGTCCTTACGTTTCTTTGGTAACTGATGGGTAAAAGCTGTGCTAACATTACTCATCATGAAAACTTTTTTCGGCACTTGAGTCTTCCTCTTCCTAGTGCACAAGTCCTTAAGTATTTTCGCATAAGCCGGAACTTGTTGGATAGCATCTAGGAGAGGGATATTGATGTTAACCTATTTAAACATTTCCATAATCTTCTCTATTTGTGGACTTAGTTTGTTTCCCCTTAATCGATTTGGATAAGGAGCTTTAGCAATAAGAGCTGGGCCTGACATTAGAGAAGGTCGTGTGGGTGGAACAGATCCCAGAATTGGAGTAGGGATCGTCTTATGTTGACTAGAAGGAGTGGGCTGAGGGTTCGAGTTCGAGCCTAAGGGAAAACAGAGAATAGGCTTGGAAGAAGGTAGAGTAGATGAAATAGGGTAAGAAGTGGAAGACGGGGTATCATCGATTGATTCCTCATTATCAATCTCTTCACCGACATGGTTGTTTAGCACCTTTCCAGATCTCAACGTGGTAATGGCATTCACATTATGATGTGAGTAGCCAGGATTAGGTAGGGGTTGAGCTGGAAGTTTCCCTTTCTCTAGCACTCATTGCGGCATTTAATTGTGCAATTTGTGCTTCTATCGATTTAATACTCTTACCGTGTGAGGCGGAGTCCTTTTTTATGGTATCGATAGAAGACCTTATATCAGTTGACATTTGCATGGTATGTTTCGTGAACAAATTCAAGGTCCGTTCGAGTGAAGAAGAGTTATCGGTACCGACCAATGCAAAGAATTATTATAAGGTGCAGAATAGTTGGCTGGATTTTGAAAATTTTGTGGTTGGAAGGGGTGCGGATTTTGTGGTGGTTGCTGTTGCTGTGGAGGAACCCTTTGAAAGTTATTTTGGTTTGGAACCGTATTTTGGTTTTGGTGTTGATTCCAGGAAAAATTAGGGTGATTCCTCCAACCCTGATTATATGTGGAAGAATAAGGATCGTTTCTAGGTCGTTGCTGAAAAGCAGCATTAGTGTGTTCTTGACCTTGAAACGGAGAATTCAAAGGACATTCTTCCGTCAGATGTGATGGATCTGAACAGCATCCACACACGGTTTTAGGAAGCATCACCTGGTTTAGGAAGGCTAATAAAAATTTGTTTTCCATAGCCTCAAGTTTCTTTTGCATTACTGCCATTTCGGCTTTTACAGCTATGGAAACATCAAGTTGATGGATACCTCCCCTAGATGAATGACTAATGCTTTCCCATTGCAAAGTGTTTTCAGCGAAATTTTCCAAGAATTTCCAGGCTTCACCATTGTCTTTAGACATGAAATTGCCTTGACACATGGTTTCAAGCATCTGCTTTGTCATTGGATTAATGCCCTCATCTATAATTTGGTACAGATCCGATCTATGGATTCCGTGATGAGGACATTGGACAAGCAAATCCTTGAACCGTTCAAAACATTTCCAAAATGGCTCATTGGGAAGCTGGGAAAACTGGTTAATTTCACTCCTAACATGGGCGGTCTTATGATTGGGATAAAATTTCTTAAGGAATGCTATGACGAATTCGTCCCAGTTAGAAATAGAGTGTGCGGGTGTGTTATAAAGCCATTGTTTAGCTAAATCGCATAAAGTAAATGGGAGAAGACGTAAACGCATAGCATCCACAGAAAGTTATGAAGTGCCCATCATAGCATATACGTTTTCAAATTTGGTGATAAAAACGTATGCGTCTTTAGATTCTAAACCGTGAAATTTAGGCAAAAGATTGATATAATGTGGTTCGATTTCAAAATTATCCCCATTGGCTGGTGGAATAGAAAGACAAGTAGAAAGAGGACCCCGTATAGGGTAGCATCTCTCTTGGAGAGATATACGCGGTAGATTCTGCGCACCTGCGGGTGGTGGCAAAGTGGTGTTATTAAAGTTTGATGGAGAACCGTCCATCTCGGTGGATGTGGTTTGTGGTGAGGAAAAAGAAGATGAAGAAATACCAATTTCGGAGTCGATAGACGAGACGCGGACAAGACGGGTACTAGAATTCCGTGTCCAGCCGAGCATGCACTAAGCGGTTTAGCGCAAGTGGCAGCATATGTGTAAATTAAAAGAAAAGTTTGGTTTGTTTTTTGAAAAAGACGGATTTAGAAAAATCACACAAAAATGCACAATCAACCCTAGATCTACGGTCACCTAGGTCAAGTTACTAGACCGCTCCTAGACTTCCAGAAGACAAATCGCAGGATAAATCCTCTACTACCTCTTTATCTCTCCTGTGGCCAGGTAAGTTCCAGGTAAGTAGGAGGTATCTGCTATGTAAATAATGAGCCTAATTAAGTAACCACTTGTTTTAGACACATTTGCCTTAGACACCACAAAAGAAATGCGGATAAGCAGTAGATTACCCATGACCTTCCTCTATCCTAATTGAGCGCGACGTTCTTAGAGTCTTGTCTAGATATTTTTTTATTAATGAAGGGTGATGTGGATGCTAGTTTTGTGATTTTTTGGGGCTTAGGAAGGGTAATTAAATCCTCACATAATCTGAATTTGGTCTTTGCCTGTTAATTTCCGTATTAAAATATGCAGAAACAACCAATATCAAAACACGCAACAGAATTTTGTTTTGAGCGACGAGTTCTTTTGCAAAGAATCCTGCAGAAAAGTTGTTATTGGACTTAGCAGAGAAGAGAGGAGAAAGAAGAGAATATACCAGAGAACTTTGGAGTCTCAATACCCCTATACCACCGCGGTTCCGCGGTCAATACAAGCTTATTGCCGTGGTTCCACGGTCAATTTCAATGATCTTTGACCTAAAATTTGTACCGGTGCTCCCCTTGGTCCTATGGTCCTGTTAAATGCTTCAGAATCTTTATCTCTCTGCTCCAATAATTCCAGATTCCCTTGCAAAATTCACACACTAATCGTTAAGCACACGATGCGTTTTTGAAGTAAATTTTGATTGAATAATAATATTTCAACTCAAATTGCAAGAATGAACAAATTACGCATGCATCCCCGGCAACGGCGCCATTTGATTGATTTAAAAAAAGAATATAGGTATAGGTTTGTAGGTTTTGTAGTTTAGTAACCGCAATCATAACGGTATCGCGTGTAGCGAGCGTTAGTAAGTACGGGTCGTCCTCTAGGATTCGTGGAACTCATAAATTCTTGCTTTAGTTGAGTCGAAAGAAATTTTAAAGAAAATTCAAGAAATAGTTCAAGATTTATATGAAGTAATCATTTCAAGAAGTTTAAGAAATCGTTTTCAAGAAAGAGAATTCAAGAAAATGTTCAAGATTTAGTTATCAAGAAAATTGAAGTAGGCTTGTAGGATTCGAACGGAATTGGTAGCAATCGATGATTATTCGAGATGATTCATCTTATCTATTGGTAGAATTATAACTAGATCGATGGCTATTAATGAGAATTAGGGATCCTTTGAAGAAACTAGGGTTTCTCCATCATTGCCCTTTGTCCTTTCATTGATTGCCATTCCTATCTAGCCTTTAACAAGAAAGATCACCAATCAAATCCCTCAATTGTGATGAAATTCTCAATAAATGGATCTCACTCACAATTTGGACATTAATGATTCTTTTTGTTAAAGTTTATAATCTCCATAAGACTTAAGATGAATATAGAATTCTCTCACCATTTGATCTACCAAATTCATTCGAATCCTTAGCTAGCGGAGATTTATTCACACATTATGAAAATAGAAGAATCAACAAATAGAGATTTCATAATGCAAAAATTTAAAGAAAGCAGGACTAAGAGTAATAATCACCTTTATTATTCAACTTCAAATTACAACTTCTTCAATCCGAGATTACAAGGAAATTCGCTCTCGATCACTCCCTTGAAGAGATAATTTCTCCGTTGATATTCGCTTCGCTCGATCACCGTGAGTCATGGATCTATCGAGGATCACGTGCTCGTTGATGACGATCGGCTTCGCGTAAAGGATCTTGAATGAAATCGCTCGATGAATTTCTCACGAATCTTGATTTGGTTTTGGATTGTGTGCTAAAATTCAACAACTAATCAACAAATCAACAACCTTTTTAATGTAAGCTTAGGTCCCTTTTTATAGCCCCTAATCAAGCTTCCTCAATAAGCTAGGTAGTTATGCAGAGGCTTCTAGAGTAAGCTAGGTAGTTATGAAGCATCCTCAGTAAGCTAAGACGTTACAGGGAAGCTTCTGGAAAAGTATCGATCGTTGACTCCCTGAATCGGCTGCGGATCCGCGGCGACTCGGCCTGAATCGGCCGCGGTTCCACGGCCGATTTGTGAGATCTCAGCTTCAAATCTCTGTGGTCTTCTGGTGTTGGTTTCTGGGTTTATATGTGATATCTGGAATGTTTTTCTCTCTTCTGAATCTCTGCCAGAATTTAACTCTTTAATTTCCTGTATTTTTATCGGCGAATTTGCGATTCCGATATCTGATCTGAGCTGATTTTTGCACAAGATCTCAATGAAGAATGTTAGAGATATACAAAATATTATGCGTGAAATATTAACATACAATTTCCCTCAAAAGTGTTGATATAATGTATAACACATGGTAATTGATATTTTCCATGTGAACTTGTAATGTGTGTTATATTTATAACAAACACCCTTAGATGTTTAGAAAAGTGAGGAAATTGTTATGTTAAAAATTGCAATAATTTCGACTGAACAGAGATGAAGAAAGCTATCATGGAATGAAGCAAATGAAGAAATGAATCAAGTGGTGAGAATAGAAACCATGGGTGAGTTAGTATCATATACTAACTCATGTAGAGACTAAATCATGGCTAAACAATAATGATTGGGTTAATAAATATCTTCAAGTAAAACAAAATGAGTGGACTTGGTCAATGGTTCCACAAGCTTCTACAAGCTTCAACTATGTGACAATTTCCAACTAATTTGATTTACTTTAAATAAATAAAACCTCTCATTATTACAAGCATGGTGTGAGTCTCATACACCCATGTAGCTTGTGGCATCAAGCATGACACAAAAGATGTACATTAATATATATCACATATATACTAAGTGTACACTAGTGAGAAAAAGAAATCTTAAGTGAGCTAATATTAGTTAATGTAATATAATATATCAAATATATAATTATACATTAAATTATTAAATCAATACTTGATTTAATAATCCGGCTATATCGCATACAACCGATTAATATCATATGTATCAACTTATCGAATCAACACTTGATCTGATAACCCGGCTATATCATATATAACCGACCGATATCACATATCGTGAGAATAGAATACGGTATCACATACTCATATTAATTTCAGTCCCGCACATATCACATATGTGCTCCTACTTCGTTTCGCTTGAGCCAGGAAATCTCTATGTGGGACTCTAAAGACTCGTCAATACGCCGGCAGTAGGTGGTGATCATATCAGTCACCCACAAGCTGCAAGCGGTCTGCTAAACGTAATGGTCACCCAGGTATTGAGCGATCAGAAGATCAACAAGCAAGCCTGCTTATACTCCAGCGAATCCAATCAGTAACACTATCGTACAGTTAGGTCTCTTCGTCTGATATGTCGCATATCACAGCCTGGGGGTGGTATAACGTCAGACCCCAATAGCCTGATAATTCATGTCGATATGAGGATCATAACGGTTCGAGAAACTATTGATAACACTTACCAGTAGATCTCAGCAACCCTGGCCAGAGATTTCCTGTATGGCCAATCGAGCATAGCGCAACATCAACCCCCAATACCGGGAGAGACGAATCCCCTCGTATCGTTCATTGCCTCCATGTGACTCGGGACTGTACCCAAAAACCACCGTTTTGCACGATCTCTTGAACGTGGTAAGGTGGAAATCAAAGCACAGTGGGAATCACACAAGACTCTATTACTATCTCGGGTCGACAGACTAACCTGTACCAGTGTCACCAGAGAACTGCTATTTGATGATAGGTATAATACCATCTAAGAGTTCTTGGAAAGTCCGTCTAGTGTACCCAGTCTCCACTGAGCACTCGTATACCTTCTCTGATGTCAAACACGAATGGATGTGGGATCATCCATCGCCTATCATATGGGTCAAGAAGCATATACGCTAGTCTACTCTGGAATATCGATGCCCTGTCTTGATACTCCCATGATTAGGAACAATTGAAGGATGTACTTACCGACTACCTCTGCCCCACTAGTATGATCTGCATCATAATCCTGGTATTCAAGTACTCATCCTAAGGGCTTTATCAACGTGTAATAGAGAAACAATAGGTGTACATGTTAAGATAAAGAGCAACCAGATAGCATACTATCATGTCGAGCAAGAAAGTCCTCCCTATATAAATCCAAGCATCCACTATAATATACATCACATGTATAATAATGGACTCTAGGGCATACATATAACTAACAATCTCCCACTTGCACTAAGGACATTTGTTGTAGTGTCTCACACCCAACGCCCTATAAAAATCTCTCAAGGGAAAGGCCTCTGTAAGTGGATCCGCCGTGTTGTCCTTCCTGTCAACTCTCCTAACCTCATCCCTTGGAGATCAACCATCTCCCTGATCAGGTGATACTGTCCTCAGAATATGTCTGGATCGCTGATGGGACCGGCGTTCCTAGGCCAAAGCCATAACTCCATTGTTGTCACAATAACAGTTATTGGACACTCAATAGTAGGAACCATGTTCATCTCATGAACAAGAATTATCCAGACATCCACTTGGTAGCATCGTTGGTTGCGATGTATTCAGCCTTTATCGTATAGTTTGCCACGGTATATAGCTTGGAACTCTTCCAACATACCGTCCCTCTACTGAGGGTAAAGACAAAGCCCGAGACTGACTTCTAGTCGACCTTATCACTCTGGAAGCTCGAATTAGTAAAGGACTCCTACTGGATTTCACCGTTACCAAAAACCAAAAACATTTCTTTAGGTACTTAAGAATGTCCTACACAGCTTTCCAGTGATTCTCCCAAGATCCGATTGATTCTTGATCACTACACCTAGTGAGTCAGCTACATCTGGTCTGGTACATAACATCGCATACGTGATAGAGCCTACTGCCGAAGCATAGGGTATCCCTTGCACGCGAGCTTTCTCCAAATCAGTCTTTGAAGACATCTTTTTGGAGAGAGTGATTCCTGAGTAAGTGGGCAAACCACCACGCTTACAATCCTCCATACTAAACCCCTTTAGTAAGGTGTTAATGTATTAAGACACTCCCAACATCCACTTAGATCTATCACCATATATCATAATCCATAAGATGTAGTAGGTATCATTCAGATCTTCCATAGAGAATCCTCATGATAAAAGGAGCACGAACGAGTGTAGCATAGGAAATCATTTCCTATCAAGAGTATGTCATCTACGTACAATACGTGTAAGACAGCTTTACTCTCTACAACCTTCTTATATATACAAGGTTCATCTACCTATTTGATGAAATCAAACTCTTTGACTGCCGCATCAAAATAGATGTTCCAACTCCGCGATGCGTGCTTTAATCTTGATGGACTTAAGCATAGCCACTGGAGAAAAGGTTTCATCATAAACCACACCTGGTTATTGACGAAAACCTTTTACTACTAGTCTAGCTTTGAAAGTCTCAACTTTTCCATTTACACCAAGAATCTTCTCAAGATCCACTTTCTCCCAATGGGTTTTACCTCTTCAGGTGCAACATCCAAAGTCATACTTTGTTGGTGTACATGGATTCCATCTTTGATCGCATAGCATCCAGCCATTTCACAGAGTCCCCACTCGTGATGGCCTGCCTGAACCTAGTTGGGTCATCTTCTACTATGATGCAATCCTCGTTCCCACCGTCACCAAGGAAACCATAGTATCTCTCAGGTGGATGAGGAACCCTACCAGATTCGTGGAGAGGCTGAGGTTCGTTGGAGACTATTGAATCCTTTGGTTTTACCAAATCATCAGCTCCAGTTGGAACTCCTTCCAGTTCTACCATATGACCACTAATTTCTTCATAAGAAATTCCTTTTCTAAAAAAGGTGGCATGCTGAGAAACAAAACACCTTTTGCTCCTCAGTATGATAGAAGATATTCCCTCGCAAATGTTTGGGATATCCTAACAAACTTATACATAACTGACCTTGCCTTGAGCTTGTCCGGATTTTGCTTTTCAATATAGCCCGGACAACCCCATATCTTAACATGTTTAAGACACGGTTTCTTACCATACCATATCTCATATGGAGTGGTAGAAACTGATTTGGTTGGAACCCCATTCAATAGGTATGCAGCTTCTCAAGTGCAAAACACCAAAAGGAAATAGGTAACTCAGCAGTACTCATCATAGAGCGCACCATGTCTCATAGGGAGCGATACCTCCGCCCCGATACACCGTTGTGCCGTGGTGTACTCGAAGGAGTAAGCTGAGAGAGAATCCTATTCTCTTTTAAATAATCCATTGATTCCATGCCCAAGTATTCGCCTCCCCGATTTCATCGAAGGACTTAATACTTCTACCCTTCTGGTTCTTAACTTCAAGCTTATATTCCTTTAATTTATCAAAAGTTTCAGACTCGTGTTTCAATAGGAACACATGTACGAATCTTGAGAGATCGTCGATGAATGTAATGAAGTACAATGAACCAACCCTGGCATTTTTAGACATAGGACCGTATACTGTTAGTGTATATGCCCTAGGGGCCATTATTGTACCATACTAGTTTGTATATTACTTAATGGAAGCTTAGGATATTCACAGTTGTATCAACAGTCTTGCTCAACATAGTAGTATGCTACTTGGTTTATATCTATCTTAATATGTGTATATGTTTTTTTTAGCATATCGCGAATACATATTGATAGAGCCCATAGGATCTTGCTTGACTACCAGCGTTATGATGGCAGTCCCACTAGTGGGGGCTGGGTAGTCTACAAGCACATCCTTTTTCAGGTCCCTAGTCATAGGATTATCGAGACAGGACATCGATACTCCAGAGTAGACTAGTGTATACGCTTCTCATCCCAGTAGGGGAGATGGTCTATCCCACAGCCATTAGTACGTTGTACTGGAGATAGTATGCAGGTGCTCGTTGGGTTACGGGTATACCGGACAGGACTCCCAGGGAATTGTTGGTTGGTATTAGACCCGTCATCAGTTAACAGTTCCTAGGTGACATGAGTACAACATAGTCCGTAGACTTGACACTGCTGCTTCGCCTCGAGTGTGTTCCCACTGTTCTTAGATTGCTACCCTACCACTGCTCGACTGAGTCGTGCAAACTGGTAGCGGTTGGGTGCAGTCCTGAAGCACTTGGAGGCAGTGGCGGTTAGATAGGATTCGTCTCTCCCGGTATTGGGAGTTGATATCGCGCTGTGTTTGGAGAGCCATTACGCAAGGTCCCTGGCCAGAGCAAGCGAGATTTACTGGTAGGTTTTCCAGTAGCTTCTCAAGGTATGATGGGCTTCACTCCAACACGACTTATACCGCTTTTAGAGGACTGACGCTTTCTACCCCCTAAGCCCGATATGCGATAGTCTTAGATGAACAAACTGGACTGTACGGAGATTGTCACATCAGGCTCAGTAGGAGTTCAGATGGGTTTCCTCATCGGCCTTCTTATTGACATCTACCTGGAGACAGTTACATACAGCTAGTACCGTGATTGATCAAAGAATTTTATAATCGCAATCAAGAACGGCGTCGCTTGGTAGCTAGCCGGTGAGTACGGGTCGGTCCACAAGGATGTTGTGTATTCTCGATTTGTTCTAACGAGTTAATTCCGATTGTTGTCGGATTTATTAAATCTAAAAACTAAATTTGATCTAAGCTAGGACTAAAATCTTGCTAGGGTTAGGTTTAGGTTAAGTTTGGAAAATCAATATTCCTCTCCGCTTTCTATGCCCTATTTAAGATCTATGAGGTGTTATGGTAATAATTAATAAAGTGGATTAGTACCATCGGGAAGAAACGATGTTTCTTTCTCTAGGTTCTTGTCCTTCCTTTCTTAATCCTTACCCTAACCTCCATAGAAAACATACGCAACCGGTCGTTTATACTACGGTATCATCGCTACCTTGTGGGATAGGGTGCTGTTGGGAGCGGTGTGTGCATGTATGCATGGACTCCTATAAAAACGTATGATGGGCAAGAAAGGGGTGAGAGATTTTCATCTCTTAAGCCTTCCCCAAATCCAACCCTAACAAGCGAGGAGACCACTCACTCATTAGGGAATTGAAAATTTTTTTTCTAACTATCTAACTAGGGCAGAGAATGAAAGATCTAACTAGGGCAGATAAGAAATTACCTAGGGCTTGGAAATAAAATTTAACTAGGGCAATAAAAAGAAAACTTACTCCTAATTTTTATTTGATGCTCTCTTCATACATTGCAGAAATTTACAGATATGAATTTTGATAAAATGAAATGAGGTACAAGAAGAGGCATACCCCAAAAGAGGTTTTAGGATTTCTATTTATAGAACATAGAAACCCTGGGGTTACATTCGAGTCACATCTGCATTTACAATTTTACCCCCTAAGAAAGACTATTCAACGCGCCGCCAGCGACCATAGAAATTTTCCACCGACACGGGCGTCGCACGGCCGCGGAACCGCGGCCAAAACCTCTGTTTGGCCGCAGATCCGCGACCATATAGGGGCCTTGTTGGCTCTGCTTCTTTGGTAAACTTCAGGTTGCATTTTCCTACTTGTTTCTTAACTTGGTTTCTCAGATTGTCTTCTAATTTTCTTTCAGATTTCCACAGTGAATAAAGTCGTGGACTTTTACCGCTTGCATCGTGTCGAAGTCTTGAACCTTGCACTGCCTTTGTGCTTTGTGAACTTGTTCATTGATCTTCATTGTCCCTCAAAATGTAGCAAGATCAAGATTCCACCATTTATCGGTCGTAGTCTCACTTTTGTATTATCCTTTCATCAATTTCACTGTTTTTATTCCGAGAACCTATAAGCTGCAACTATGTAGCAGAAATGGATCAAAAGCACCTGTTTATTTGTAAAATGACTAAGAATGGGGAATATAATAATGCAAAATTATGATATGAACAAATACCCCCAAACTTATCTTTTGCTCGTCCTCGAGCAAACCAAGTTTTATTCTTGAAAAAGACCCAGCCTCACTTTCGCAGGGAAATGCGATTGCACTGAGCTCGTTCAATAAGCCGTTAAACCTCTAGGTGTCCCTAGTAGGAGGAGTGTTGTCTCATGAAGGTTTTCAGCGGATACTACCCATAAAATCCTATCAATTCGGCCTATTAACTTTTATTCTCCAATTAGGTTTTCCAACAAGGAATTCTATTATCTTTGACTCAGAAATTATCAACCCGTATTTTTTACGCTTCCTTATCATTTAACTTAAGATCATATATATTCTTGTAAATTTACTTAGTTTTTAGCATCTTTTAAGTTTTCCTTCTAGGGTTCCATCTCAACTTAGGAATTTTTATCACCTCTACTAAAGATATAAGTCATATTTTTCATTCCTAGCTTTTATCTAAACCCCAATCACATATCCCTACGTGAGTGTATATATCACCCATACACTTGGAAATTCAAATCAAGCTATTATACTCTTGTCCATTGTCCAAAGTACTTTTCAATTGGTGAATTTTTAGATGAAATTGCTCACACATTCTTCATACGACCGTTAATACTTCTTGAGGTACCGACGACCGATTACAAAATGTGCTTGCACATTAATGCATAATTCCTAGTCTTGTAATACCTAAAGCTTATAGCAGTGACTCCCAAACCAGTTGGTCTAAGGCACTAGGTGATAAAACACCCTCGCTAAATATTTTTTCTATTTATGTAGCCTTAAGTAATTACAAAAACCAGTGTTCATTTTTTTATCTCTTTATTCACACTTGTATTTTTATTATATCGTAGTAAGGACTTTAGATAAGAGCATTTCAAGGTCTCTTCTACTATTCCAAGTTTCAAGGTTCGTGTTTGTGCAATTTGTAGGGTATATATTTTTAGAATCTAGACTTAAGCTTAGGAATTATTTTTCAAACTTATACTTTAATAAAAATATCAATACTTTTCCCTTATTTTAACTTAGCCCAAGAAATGAACTCAAAATTTACCTATTTCTATATAAACTACAAAGACATATACTTTCTACCGTTAAATTTTAAGAAAGCTTATTTTTAGGGTTTTTAATTTACTAAGTTTAGGATCTAGTTTTTCCTAGCTAGTTAACTTATTTGGCAAACTCTAGTCAATCAATGCCAAAATTGAATGTTTTAATTTTTATAATTTTCAAAATTTTCAATTTTTATGGATTTTAAAATAAGTATGCAAATGCAAGAATATACACATGAATGCAAAGGAAGAAGGCTTACCGAGCACATCCCCAAACTTAAACTTGACAGTGTTCTTACTGTCAGGCTACACCAAGAGGGTCAAAATGTCAGCACTCCCCTGTTTATTTATTTATAATTTTTTTTATTGTTAAAAAAAATAAAATATATATACAAAAAGGTCCTCCCAAACTTCAGTGAGACAGTGTTTCCACTGTTTTAAGCGTTAAAATTCAGAGTTAGGGAGGAGAAAAATCAACTATACAAGGCCTTACACAGGCCAAAGGTTAGAACCAACCATTCAAAAATTCTATCGTGATAATGGTATGGTTGGTGAAAGAATGGAGTGTAGAGAAAGCAGTTGAGAAACACACGAGATCGTATGGGAAGAAAGGTGGAATATGGTCTCGGTGGAGGAGAAGAATGGCGGAAAAGAGAAAGAAGTGTAGCACGAACTTGAGGGTGTAAATTGAGTGAATAAATTAGCGCAAATTGTGATGACCGATGTGTTAAAAGCGATTGTGCTAATCTATCAACCCGTCGAGAAATGGGGTCAAATCCCTCAAGATTCGCAAGAAAACATGGGTACGTTGAACTTGGTAAATCATCCATTGAAAATGGAAGCGCGACGGATTTTTGCGCGGTCGAAATGATGGAAAGGACGAAGGGGAGTGATTTAGGGATAGTCTTATTCTCACCTAAGTAAACTGTCTCGAACTCGAAGGATTCCATCAATGGTTCAAAATGACTGTAAGCAACCGAGTCTGATGGTTCAACTAACTCATCTAAAAATTCAAAGGACTCAAACTCGGGCGGTGAGTCTTCAAAATCATCCGAAAAAGTGAAGCACTCGTAATCGTTATCGGCTGTGAGAACTGTGTCAGATTCAAAGAGGTACGCATTAGTGGCGTCCAAACTGCTGTGATCGAAGAGAAATCTTTCAAGCCCACAGTCCTCCTGCGTGATCTTTGGTGTGGTCGGAACGATGGAAAGGAGGAGGGGTGATTTAGGAAGTATAACAGTTAAAGGTTCAGGAGGATGAATTGGAAAATCCGACATATCAAACAAAACTGGTTCATCCTCAATACTATCCTCAATACTCTCCTCAATACTATCCTCATAATTTTCCTCAAAAGTTATCTCATCCATGCAATTAACATTAAAATCCATACGCATATGAGGTTCGGGGGAAACATTTAATGACTCGGGATGATGAATTGGATAAAATTTCAGTCAAATCTACGGGTTCATCATCCAAAATATTCCCTGCGTCAATATCCCCAATCAAGTGAAAATTAAATTTTTTAGACACCTCATCAAAAGCATGGATATTTATCAATTCAGGTTCTAGATTGGAGGTGTAAAGTTCAAAAGGATTAGGTTTGGGTTCACTCGAAAAGGTCTCTTTACAATCTGGCAAATCAAGCACTACAAAGTCGCACAACTCATTACACGTTTTATTTTTAACTGGTGAATCATTTGGGACACTTGTTTGAAAACCGGAGTTGTGGGATTCAATTGGGTATGGGTAGGTTTGATTTGGAAGTGTGTAGAACTCACTCTCACCACTCAAATTCACACTCTGTCCAAACGCATCATCATACATTGGAATTTTTGGAGCTAGTTGGAAACTAGCTACCGGATCACTAGGTTGTATAAGGGCGGCCATGGACGCATCCACATTCCTCATCATTTGGTTTGTCGCTACCATATATGCTTCCAACGACTGTTCCAGACCAGACATAGGTTGTGAAGGGGTTTCAGTAAAAGATTCAAAGTTGCTTTGATTTTGGAAACTCCCAAATGGTTGTGTAGAAGCAATGTCTAGGGAAGGTGCGAAAGTCGGGTAGGACTGGTAGGAATTGAATGGTTGGACAGGAGTATGATCAATATTTAGAGAAAAAGGTGAATGGACTTGTTGATCCCAAGAACTGGAAGTGTTGAAAGGAGTGAATGATCGGTTACGAGATTGTTCAATGTGTTCAGCAATAGACATGGGTTTCGGAGTTACAACAGACTTGAAAAAGTAATATCAACATAATAAGGTGGTGAAGGATGAAATGGTTGATACAAAGTGGATTGTGGAGTCGAACTGTTTCTCCTAGACGCTTCTATTCGATCTTTCAAAGAAATTTTGGGCATGGAGGGGTCGTCCGGAATTCGACCAAAACAATTCGCGTATGAAGCAATGTTTGGATGAGGGTACCAAAGTTCGGCAAGAGTTTTATGAGGTGGGGTACCCATGATGTAAGAAAAGAGAAGAAAAAGAATGTGCGGTGCACGGATTTCTTAGCGACAAGTTGCAAGTTTTTGTAAAAATTTTTCTTTTTTTTCTTTTTGTGTTTCTTTCTATGTTGAGATTTTTGCAAAAAAGATTTTCGATAAAAGGCTTAGACACACATTCAATCAATCACAAATGCACAATCAAGCTTAGATCTAGGGTTACCTAGGTCAGCTAGACAGCTCCTAACTGTTCCAAAGGGCAAGAAGTAGGACCTCAAACCGCCTCTTCACCGCCAATTATGGCCAGGTATGTGCCAGGTAAGTGGGAGGTTCTCCACTATGTAAGTAGTGGGCCTAATTAAGTAACCACTCACCTTAGACACACTTGCCTAGATACCACAAAGTCAGGTTAGGATCAATGGTCGATGCCTACAACTATTCCTCTGTCCTATTGAGCGCGAAGTCCTTAGGGCTGAGTCTAATCTTTTTTTAATTAAATGATGGTCAATGCAATATGCCTTATGTGATTTCTGGGGTCCTGGGAAGGGTAATGAAATCCCCACCCAATCTGGATTGGTGTTCAAGCCCCTTAAAGTCAAATTAAAGTATGCAAAGCAGTAAACACAATCACCTGCAAACAATTTTTTTTATAGCGTGGCGCAAAGAATCCTGCACAAGATCAATTATTGGAAGGGGGAGAGTTTTTTGGCGCAAAGAATCCTGCAGGAAAATTTTTCAGAGCAGATATTAGGGTTTCAGAGAAGAAGAAGAAGCTTATAGTGATTTTTCAGGTGATGACGTCACTACGTGGCCGCGCTTCCGCCGCCAAAGTAGCCGTACAGCCGCGGTTCCGCGGTGAGGAAGGAAGATCAATCCTCCAAACTTCTTCTCTTTCTCTGTTATGATTTTCCTCTGTTGTTTAGATCTGCTGTTTTCTGTTTTGATCTCTGGATTTTTCCAGATCTGAATTTGTTCTTCGATCCTCCACAATTCAAACGAAAATACCCTTCACAAAATAACAAGATGATAAATCTTTTTATATTTTATTTACTTTTCAGTTTTTATAATTTTTCAATTTTATATTAACCCGAAATTACAAAAGAAAATAACACGCCATCCCCGGCAACGGCGCCATTTGATTGATCAAAGAATTTTATAATCGCAATCAAGAACGGCGTCGCTTGGTAGCTAGCCGGTGAGTACGGGTCGGTCCACAGGGATGTTGTGTATTCTCGATTTGTTCTAACGAGTTAATTCCGATTGTTGTCGGATTGATTAAATCTAAAAACTAAATTTGATCTAAGCTAGGACTAAAATCTTGCTAGGGTTAGGTTTATGTTATGTTTAGAAAATCAATATTCCTCACCGCTTTCTATGCCCTATTTAAGATCTATGAGGTGTTATGGTAATAATTAATAAAGCGGATTAGTACCATCGGGAAGAAATGATGTTTCTTTCTCAAGGTTCTTGTCCTTCCTTTCTTAATCTTTACCCTAATCTCCGTAGAAAACATACGCAACCGGTCGTTTATACTACGGTATTACCGCTACCTTATGTGATAGGGTGCCGTAGGGAGCGGTGTGTGCATGTATGCATGGAGTCTTATAAAAACGTATGATGGGCAAGAAAGGGGTGAGAGATCTTCATCTCTCAAGCCTTCCTCAAATCCAACCCTAACAAGCGAGGAGACTACTCACTCATTAGGGAATTGAAAAAATATTTTCTAACTATCTAACTAGGGCAGAGAATGAAAGATCTAACTAGGGCAGATAAGTAATTACCTAGGGCATAGAAATAAAATTTAACTAGGGCAATAAAAAGAAAACTTACTCCTAATTTTTATTTGATGCTCTCTTCATACATTGCAGAAATTTACAGATCTGAATTTTGATAAAATGAAATAAGGCACAAAAAGTGCCATACCCTAAAAGAGGTTTTAGGATTTCTATTTATAGAACATAGAAACCCTGGGGTTACATTCGAGTCACGTCTGCATTTACAATTTTACCCCCTAAGAAAGACTAGTCAACGCGCCGCCAGCGACCATAGAAATTTTCCACCGACACGGGCGTCGCACGGCCGTGGAACTGTGGCCAAAACCCTTGTTTGGCTGCGGATCCGTGGCCATATAGGGGCCTTGTTGGCTCTGCTTCTTTGGTAAACTTCAGGTTGCATTTTCCTACTTGTTTCTTCACTTGGTTTCTCAGATTGTCTTCTAGTTTTCTTCCAGATTTCCACAGCGAATAAAGTCGTGGACTTTTACCGCTTGCTTCATGTCGAAGCCTTGAACCTTGCACTGCCTTTGTGCTTTGTGAACTTGTTCATTGATCTTCATTGTCCCTCAAAATGTAGGCACGATCAAGATTCCATCATTTATCGGTCGTAGTCTCATTTTTGTATTATCTTTTCATCAATTTCACTGTTTTTATTCCGAGAACCTGTAACCTGCAACTATGTAGCAGACATGGATCAAAAGCACCTGTTTATTTGTAAAATGACTAAGAATGGGGAATATAATAATGCAAAATTATGATATGAAAATACCGCTTGCAACCTGTGGTTAAACCCATTGCCAGCGTAGTGTTGAGTCTTTAGAGTCCCACACAGAGGGTTTCCTTGCTTTAGGCGAAACGATATAGAGGTCGTATAGTTTTACGACAGGGTTCGGACATATACGTGTACTTGTGCACGTAAGATGTTCGGACATATTTTACTAGCGGGCTTTAGTTTAAGCCAGATTCCAGTATTGAATTATTGGATTTATGCAGTTTCTGTATATCCGTGTTTTTCGGATATGAGGGACATTCTCGTAATTACTCAAGAAGTTTCTAGAAGAAAGGTGACTCATTTAGTTTTAATTCATTTATGAATTAAATTAAATGAGGTGGAGAGTTTATGTCTTATTATCATTAATTGCACCATGACTCATGAGATGATTCATCTCAAGAATTAAATGAAGCATGGATGATATTTGTGCAAGATATTTGTGCAAGATATTTGTGCAAGATATTTTGTTATGCTTTATATAATTTAAAGTGAGAAGGGTTCAATTCATATTAACAAACACACTCTCTCTCCTCAAGCTCTCCTCTTCTTAAACTTAACCCTAATCCTCTCATGTGTTGAGATCCCAAGGGTTAGTAAGACTAATAGATCCTTAATCCACTTCTATATCTTCTAGGTCACTTGGATTAGCAATCCTAGCCACTTAGTTACCTCAAGTTAGAGGTTAAAGCTTGGAGAAGGAACTCTCGGGTGGATCTTCTATTACATCGAGGAGGCCGACGAGGAGGTGAACAACAAGAATAAGAAAGACTAGTATCTTGAGGTATAATCATCTATCATAGTAGTTTAGCACTTCTAGATAGTTTGTTAGTTAGGGTTTAGCAAAGATCCGTAAAGTTAGTCGATGTTAACTTGTACAAAATGATTGTTTTACCTATTCTGCCTCCCCGCATCTTGTGAGGTGTGTAGCGTCGACTTACAGTGGTATCAGAGCCTAGCTAAACCAAAACTAACATGTTAGCAAAGTCTTTAGAAATTCGATCGCAAAATAATCACGAAAAACCGACGTTTTCACCAAGTTTCTGCCGATTTTAAATTGGGGTCTAAAAATTTTTCAGGGACCCTTAAAAATACAAGCAGGGTTTTTTAAGAATTGTGAAAAAATTTGGGATCGTGACTCGTCCAAACCACCGTGGAACCGCGGCCGATCCAATTGATCCGCGGCGGATCCGTGGCCGAGTTGACACCGAGTCAACCTAAATTTGCTCAGTTATTCTTCTGTGTTGATATTGTGTTTTCTGGGATGTTTTATTTCTGCTCAGGTTTTATGTGCACAGAGAATTGTTTGGAGTAGAATCATATGTGTTGCTTGATCGATATTCTAAGAACTTTGGCTAACTGGATTATATCTGTGTTGTGATTAATGTGTTCGTAAACCTCCCCTAACTGCTAGTATGTCGGTTAGCAGGGGGTTGCACATTTCTGTAATGGTTTTTACTGGTTTGTGAATGTGAACTTGTTGGATTGTTATGAATGAATAGCCGGGGATGTGAGACGAGTGTTTCTTTCATTCAAATGTAAATTGTGATTTGTTGTAATATTGTTTTGCCGGGCACATCCGGGCTGAGGTTGTAGCCACCGTTGTATTGTTTCATTTACTGTTTTCTGCTCCTAGGATAGACCCAAGATGGGGTGCATAAACTACCGGGTACTTTAAAGTGTTTAGTGGCCTACTCACGTCGTTGAGGGAGACCGCTTCATTTCGGGTACTTGACGGGTAGTTTGCCGTACCCGTAGGGGTCTAGGGTGGGGTTGGCTATTCATCACGACTGTGTAATCCGTATTTCATTGCAGGCTCAAAGGGAATGCAGATTCCTAGAATATCCAATATGTTCATCTGTGATCTGGAATGCCTATTACTGCGTCTGACGAATGTACAATATCTATATATGATATCTAGTAGGCGTTACTTATGTTTTGCACCCACGCTAGCCCAGCCCCCGCTCTATCGTTAGTTAAGTAACCTAACGGGTAAATGACGGGGCCCAGTGGCGAATGCGGATGGCATAAGAGAACGTTGTATTTTCGTTGTTTTCTGCAATGATAGGTTAATTGTTGGGACGCATTATTTTAATGCAAAGAAAATAAACCAAAGTTGAATCGTTGGAACAATTTAAAAGAAACCACTCGGTTATTTTAAAACAGCAGATTTTTAATTGCGGAGCTTAAACCACTCCTTTTAAAAGCTATCAGGTTCCTTCGATCATATCAAGTTCACTACGTTCACGGTTTCACCAAAACCATTTGTAGCCCTCCGTCATTTCATTTGGGTATTCAGTAGTATTCAAGCTATGCATTTTGACCAACGCCAAGGCATAGTGTTTGGTAGCTGCTGTGTATTCATTTGTTGATAGATAGATGAGTTGGTTTGGGACAGTCGTACTGCCATTTGGCCAACGTCAAGGGTATGTACGGGTGGGTTCAAATTAACAAGATAATGATGGGTAGAACTTGACATGTGACTTATGACATTTTGACCAACGCCAAGGTCATAAGAGCATGGGGCAGAAATCCATATCGGGAGTTTCTAAAGAAACTGAAACTTGCTAGAGTTTCATACCATTTGGAGTGTGATAATTTTGGTAGGATTCCTTCAGCTTTATCACACGATGATATTTGGATCCCGATCCTACTTTGAGTATATGCTAATCATCGGGAGATTCTTTCACTTAGACGATCAATGCTATAAACCAAGTAGGTGTCGAGAAAGGTGTCAGTGGGGCTCGCCCCCAGGGAAAAGAGGTTATTTAATTAAGGAATTTCGCGAAAGCGTCGTAAAACCTCCCTCGAAGTATTGACACTGGCCTGGCTGAACGGTTAAGCAAGTATTGTATAGTAAGAATAGTCCTGACTAGTTCTTCTTTTATGGTTTGAGGAAGGATTCGAGAAACACTGGGAGCCATCCTGTTTAGATAAACTAAAAACCACTCTAAACTTGCAAGAGCATCATGCTAAAATGTTTCCTCTCTCTCTCCTAATTGCAGCGACCCAGAACATGACAGGCCTTAAGTTATTATTAGATAAAAATATTTTAACAGGGCCAAACTATAAAGATTGGTTCCGGAATGTCAAGATGGCTATTACCTATGACAAATTGGGGTATGTCCTTACTACTAAGGCCCCTTCCGTCCGAGGTCCTGAATCCAGTGTCGCGGATAAGGAAATCCACAAGACCTGGGAGTTAGACTACGCGAAGGCCAAGTGCATCGTGCTTGCTTCTATGAATAATGAACATCAGAGGAGGTACGAGAATATGGATCTAGAACCCATATTTCTCCACAACAAGGAACTGTATGGAGAGCAATCTCGTATAGCTAGATACGAGACCTCGAAGAACTTGTTTCAGTCGAGGATGGCCGTCGGATCATCTGTAGGGGAACATGTCCTTAAGACGATTGGCTATATTGAAGAGCTCGCAGACCTCGGGACAACATTAGAGAACGAGCTGTATACAGACTTGATTATCCAGTCCCTTTCTTCCACCTATGGCCAGTTTATCTTGAATTTCAACATTCAAGGTAACGGAGTTGAACTTCCAGAACTCCTTAACATGTTGAGGAGTGCAGAGGGCACCTTGCAGAAGGCAAGGGAAACACCCACTATGTTTGTTCGTGGTGCTTCCTCTTCCAGGTCTAAGGCAAAGACCAAAAGAAGGAAGAAGAAGGCCGCTACCAAACCAAGAGGTGGTGTTGGTAAGGTGGAAGCCAAGGGAAAGGCAAAGGTTATGGTGCCAGTAGTGGCAAAGGACGAGTGCTTCCACTGTCGTAGGAAAGGCCATTGGAAGAAAGATTGCAAAGCTTAGATTGCCAAGAACCAGGACCCGAGGCAACTTGTGGTTTCGGCTTCAGGTGTGTTTGTAATTAAAAATTGTCTGTCAATCTACTCTACTTTCTGGGTATTGGATACCGGATCATGATCTCATATATGCAATTCATTGCAGGCAGTAAGAAACCGTAGAGTGCTGAAGGTTGGTGATATGACCCTCCAGGTTGCTAACGGAGCTAGCGTAAATGCTGTGTCCGTAGGGGATTATCACCTTGGATTGACGAGTGGACATATTTTGGTTTTGCGCAACTATTTTTGTGTATCTAGTTTAACGTGTAATATTATATCAGTATCGTTGTTATCAAACGAAGGTTATGATTTCACGTTTGTAAGCGATGTTGTCAACATCCACCTTAATCATGGTTTGATTGGGTCCGGTACACTAGATAATGGTATATACGTGTTAAACCAATTACAGATTTTCAATGTCCAGAACACAATAAAAAGAAAGTCTTAATATATAAATCAGGCTTTCTTATGGTATTTTAGACTGGGTCACATCAATGAGACAAGGTTAACTAAGTTACATAGAGAAGGATATTTGGATCCGTTCGAATATCAATCTTATGCCACTTGTCAATCATGTCTCAAAGGAAAGATGACAAAGACTCCATTCACTGGACATGGAGTAAGAGCGAGCGAGCTCTTAGGACTCATACACAGCGATGTATGTGGTCCAATGTCTACACATGCAAAAGGCGGTTTTTCATATTTCATTACTTTTATGGATGATTACTCTAGGTATGGATTCATTTTCTTGATGAAGCATAAATCCGAGGCCTTTGAGAAATTCCAAGAATATAAGAATGAAGTAGAAAACCAAACAGGCAAAAGTATCAAGACACTGAGATCTGATCGAGGTAGTGAATACTTAAGTGCCGAGTTCCAGGGTTACCTAAAAGAGAAAGGAATTCTCTCTCAGCTTACTCCTTCATACACTCCACAACATAACGGTGTATCGGAGAGACGGAACCGAACCCTATTAGATATGGTACGTTCTATGATGAGTAATACTGAGTTACCGCGATCTTTCTGGGGTTATGCACTAGAATCAGCTGCATATATTTTGAACAGGGTTCCTACCAAGACTGTGCCTACTACACCATATTAGATGTAGAGTGGGAAGAAACCCTATCTTCAGTATCTCAAGATATGGGGATGTCCAGCTTTTGTTAAAAAGCAGCATGCGGACAAACTCGAGGCACGCACAATACAGTGTAAGTTTGTGGGATATCCAAAGAACTCCAAGGGGTATTTTTTCTATTACGCAGAGGAACAAAAGGATTTTGTTTCTCGTAATGCCCATTTTCTAGAACAGCAGTTTTTAGAAAAGGAAACAAGTGGGAGCGCAATAGAACTGGAAGAAATTCTAGAACCACAAACTACTACTGAAAGTTTGGTAGAACCAGAAGTTCTAGAAGAACATGACATTCCAGCACCCCTCCGCAGGAGTAGTAGGCCGTCTCATCCGCCTGAGAGATACTATAGTTTTCTCATAGATGGGGATAGAGAGGATTGTGTCATTGATAATGATGAACCTACTAGCTTCCAGCAGGCCATCCAGAGCGGCGACTCAGTAAGATAGCTGGATGCTATGCGGACCGACATAGAGTCCATGTACACCAACAAAGTATGGACTTTGGACTTTTCTCCAGATGGGGTAAAACCCATAAGATGGAAGTGGATCTTCAGGAAGAAGATTGGTGTAGATGGACAGGTGGAAACCTATAAGGCTAGACTTGTTGCAAAGTGTTTTCGTCAAAGACCTGGTTTAGACTATGACGAAACCTTTTCTCCAGTGGCTATGCTCAAATCCATTCGGATCCTTCTTGCCATTGCCGCCTTCTACGATTATGAGATCTGGCAGATGGACGTAAAGATGACTTTTCTAAAGGGTAATTTAGAAGAGTGCGTCTATATGGATCAGCCAGAAGGTTTCAATCAGAGTGGGAGCAGAGGGAAAGTATGCAAGTTGCTTAAGTCCATTTATGGACTAAAGCAGGCATCGCGGAGTTGGAACATCTGTTTTGATGAAACGGTCAAAGAATATGACTTTATCAAAAATCCAGATGATTCATGTATATATAGTAAAATTGTAGCACGAACTGTCATATTCCTCATCTTGTACGTGGATGACATTCTCTTGATAGGAAATAACATTCCTATGCTACAATCTGTCAAAGGATTCTTGTCACACAGGTTCTCCATGAAAGACCTGGATGATGCCTCTTACATTCTGGGGATCCAGATCTATCGTGAAAGATCTAAGAGGATGTTGGGACTTTCGCAGTCCAGGTATATCAACACTATCTGAAAAGATTCAGTATGGAAGATTCTAAGCGCGGTAATTTACCAGCTTGTCACGGAATCACCCTCTCCAAAGAGATGTCTCCCAAGGCTGATTTGGAAAGGGATCGCATGTCAGTTATACCCTACGCTTCTACGGTAGGCTCTATAATGTATGCGATGTTGTGCACAGATGTAGCTTACGCACTGAGTGTGGTAAGCCAGTATCAGTCAGACCCAGGGAAGAAGCACAGGATAGCAGTAAAGAACATTCTCAAGTACCTGAGAAGGACTAAGGCTATGTTCTTGGTTTACGGCGGAAAAGACCTCCAGATCGAGGCTTTTGCTGACTCCAGCTTCCAGAGTGACAAGGATGACTCCAAGTCCATGTCAGATTATGTCTTTACCCTTAATGGAGGGGCGGTGTGCTGGAAAAGTTCCAAGCAGGACACCGTTGCTGACTCGACGATGGAAGCGGAGTATATCGCTGCTTGCGATGTCGCAAAAGACGCAGTCTGGATGAAGAAGTTCCTAATAGAACTTCAGGTGGTTCCTACCATTGTTAATCCAATACCGCTGTATTGTGACAACAACGACGCTATAGCTTTAGTGAAGGAACCCAGGTCCCATCAAAAGTCCAGACACATCTTAAGGCGGTATCACCTGATCAGGGAGATCATAGATCGCCGGGAGATCGAGGTCCGGAGAGTTGCTACAGAGGAGAACAATGCAGATCCATTCACAAAGGTCTTACCTCAGACACAGTTCGAGAGGCTATTCGAGATGATAGGTCTTCGATACGCCAGTACATGGCCTTAGTGCAAGTGGGAGATTGTTAGTGTATATGCCCTAGGGGACATTATTATACCATACTAGCTTGCATATTACTTAATAGAAGCTTGGGATATTCACAGTTGTATTAACAGTCTTGCTCAACATAGTAGTATGCTACTTGGTTTATATCTATCTTAATATGTGTATATGTTTCTTTTAGCATATTGCGAATCATATTGATAGAGCCCATAGGATCTTGCTTGACTACCAGCGTTGTGATGGCAGTCATACTAGTGGGGGCTGGGTAGTCTACAAGCACATCCTTTTTCAGGTCACTAGTCGTAGGATTATCAAGACAGAGCATCGATACTCCAGAGTAGACTAGTGTATACGCTTCTCATCCCAGCAGGAGAGATGGTCTGTCCCACAGCCATTAGTACGTTGTACTGGAGACAGTATGCAGGTGCTCGTTGGGTTACAGGTACACCGGACAGGACTCGCAGGGAACTGTTGGTTGGTATTATACCCGTCGTCAGTTAACAGTTCCCAGGTGACATAAGTACAGCATAGTCCGTAGACTTGAAACTGCTGCTTCGCCTCGAGTGTGTTCCCACTGTTCTTAGATTGCTACCCTACCACGGCTCGACTGAGTCGTGCAAACAGGTAGCAGTTGGGTGCAGTCCCAAAGCACTTAGAGGCAGTGGCGGTTAGATAGGATTCGTCTCTCCCGGTATTGAGAGTTGATATCGCGCTGTGTTTGGAGAGCCATTGCGCAAGGCCTCTGGCCAGAGCAAGCGAGATTTACTGGTAGGTTTTCCAGTAGCTTCTTAAGGTGTGATGGGCTTCACTCCAACACGACTTATACCGCTTTTAGGGAACTGACGCTTGCCGCCCCTTAGGCCCGATATGCGATAGTCTTAGACGAACAGACCGGACTGTACGGAGATTATCACATCTGGCTCAGTAGGAGTTCGGATGGGTTTCCTCATCGGCCTTCTTATCGACATTTACCCGGGGACCGTTACGTACAGCTAGTACCGCTTGCGGCCTATGGTTAAACCCACTGCTAGCGTAGTGTCAATTCTTTAGAGTCCCACAGAGAGGGTTTCCCTGCTTCAGGCGAAATGATATAGATGTCGTATAGTTTTACGACAGGGTTCGGACATATACGTGTACTTGTGCACGTAAGATGTTCGGACAGATTTTACTAGCGGGTTTTAGTTTAAGCCAGATTCTAGTATTGGATTATTGGATTTATGCAGTCTCTGTATATCCGTGTTTTTCGAATAGGAGGGGCATTCTCGTAATTACTCGAGAAGTTTCTAGAAGAAATGTGACTCATTTAGTTTTAGTTCATTTATGAATTAAAATAAATAAGGTGGAGAGCTTATGTGTTATTATCATTAATTGCACCATGACTCATGAGATGATTCATCTCAAGAATTAAATGAAGCATGGATGATATTTGTGCAAGATATTTGTGCAAGATATTTTGTTATGATTCATATAATTCAAAGTGAGAAGGGTTCAATTCATATTAACAAACACACTCTCTCTCCTCAAGCTCTCCTCCTTTTAAACCTAACTCTAATCCTCTCATGTGTTAGGATCCCAAGGGTTAGTAAGACTAATAGATCCTTAATCCACTTCTATATCTTCTAGGTCACTTGGATTAGCAATCCTAGCCACTTAGTTATCTCAAGTTAGAGGTTAAAGCTTGGAGAAGGATCTCTTGGGTGGATCTTCTATTACATCGAGGAGGCCGAAGAGGAGGTGAACAACAAGAACAAGAAGGACTAGTATCTTGAGGTATAATCATCTATCATAGTAGTTTAGCACTTCTAGATAGTTTGTTAGTTAGGATTTAGCAAAGATCCGTAAAGTTAGTCGATATTAACTTGAACAAAATGATTGTTTTACCTATTCCGCCTCCCCGCATCTTGCAGGGTGTGTAACGTCGACTTACATATACATCACCATGTATCAGTCTCAAGAGTTCAGCAACTCTTTCTCTATTTCAAGTAAACGGAGTATTGGTCATTTTACTTTTGAGACAAGACTGTCAAGTATCATAAGAAGAAAATTCGAACAGATTCTAATATTCATCCTTATGTAACTTAGCTGGTCGTGTTGCATAGATATGACCTAGTCTACAATGCCACAAGAAGGATTCGTTCATTTCTGAACTACTCCTCTTGTGTGTGTTCTATATATTTTGAATTGTGGTTTGATTTAGAACATATATGTCATTATATAGCGTGCCTGATCCAATCAACTCTTGATTAAGGAAAATGTTCACAACATTATCCTCTAATACAGAATTATATCCTTCTTTAACTCAATAAAGAATCTGATGTAATGTTGTATATCAGGTTCGGTATCTAATAACATTTGTTCAGAATCAATGTATTTACCATTTGGTAATACAAGGTGATATTTGCTAACTGATTTGGTTGCAACCATTGCACCATTCTCTAACACTTAGAGACATATCACCCAATCCCAGTTCTCTACCATTCTGTAGCCCATGTAACAAATTACATATGTGGGATCCTGATCCGGTATCTCATACTTAAGACGTAGAGGATACTGAGAAATATTTCTTGGTAATGAACACACCCGAAAAATATGCATCATCATGCTCATTTCTTGATTAGGTCGCGTGAAAATCCGGATATTCCCCTATTTCCTGCTCGGACTTATAACAGTTATAAGATAGAGCAGAACCAACGTTCCCTACCTTAGTATAATAAGCAGGTTCTGTTGGAGATAGCGCCCTCAGAGTCAATTATTGGATCACAGGCACGTGATTGCAATGATTGAGGGAGGACCTGTCCCAGTAGGACAGTCTTACTCAAGATGATAGTATGCTATCTGATTTATCTTTATCATCGTGTACTGCTTTAGGTGACCTGATAGGTCGCTATTACACGTTGATAGAGCCCCTAGGATTCTTGCTTGACTGCCAGCAGTATGAGGGCGATCATATACGTGGGAGTTGGTAGTCTATAAGCACATCCTTAAAAGGTCCCTAGTCGTGGGAGTTTCGAGACAGGGCATCGATACTCCAGAGTAGACTAGTGTATACAGTCGAGACCCCGACGAGGGGCGGTGGCCGGTCTCACAAGCCACTGGTGTCAGTTGGTTCACCTAAGATGTATACAGGTGCTCAATGGGTTATGAGTACACCGGACAGGACTCGCCGGGAACATGCTAGTTGGTCTTATACCTGACGTCAGATAGCAGTTCCCTGGTGACATGTGTACAGGTTAGTTCATCGACCAAAGGATCGTCATTTGTCTCGTGTGAGTTCCCACTGTACGTTGATTACTACCCTACCACGCTCAAAGGAGACGTGCAAACAGGTTTTAGTTGGGTACAGTCCCGAGCTACATGGAGGCAGTGAGCGGATCTTCAGGGGTTCGTCTCTCCCGGAATTGGGGATGAGGTCGCGCTGTGTCTAGGAGAGCCCTTACACGAAGTCCTTGGCCAAGGCAGGAGATTTAGTGGTAGGTATTCCAGTAGTATCTCAGGGTGTTCTGGGCTACACTCCAACACGACTTGTACCGCTTTTGGGGGTCTGACTTTTACCAATCCCCTAGGCCCGCCATGCGATGCTCATAGACGAACGGACCGGACTGTACGGATATTGTCACTGACAGGCTCAGTAGGGTGTCAGGACGAGTTCGCTCATCGACGTCCCTTTTGGTCAATAGCTGGTAGCACGTTACGTATGGCTAATACCTCTGACATGCTAGTGGTTAAATCCACAACCAAGGTGCTGACGAGTCTTTAGAGTTCCCCACAGACCAGTTTCTCAAGTTTCGGGCGAAACGCTGTAGAGGCCGTATGGAGATATGGCAGGGTTCGATCAGATACGTGCGGTATTACACGGATCACGATCAGACGGTTTTTACTAGCGGGCTTTGGTTTAAGCCGGATCCTAGTATAGTACAGTGTAGATTTTGTCTCAGTGCATTTGTATTCGGTCGGAATACAAATGCGGGTATGTATATACAGTAGCAGGGTATTCCTGTAATTTATTACGGGACCAGTTTTATGAAGTTGCCAGTTTGCTTTCCGTTTCGGCCAATTTTCTTTGTATCTTTCATTGGCTGAAGATTGGTGGAGGAGGGCTTATTTGCATTTGTGCAAATAAGCATTTTGGAGGGTTGTCTTTGCATTTTGTTGCATCATGATGGTGCACTTTCATTGACTCCATGACTTCATGATTGCTTGACTTTGGGTATGATGATTAGTTGATGGAGTATTGGTTTTAGTTGATGATCATTGCTTGTCATCATCACCCTTTCTCTCTCTTGCATTATGTTGTGGTTCACTCTCTTTGATTTTGAATTCACTCCATTCATTTTTCCCTTTGACATGGCCGGCCAAATGAGGGAAGGGGCTGCCCATTTTTGTGTGGGGATTTTTGGTTCTCTTGTGCTTGCAAAAATCCCCAACTTCATCTCCGAAAATTCCACATCTCATTCCTCCACCATATGGCAACTCCTTTAAACCCCATTGAGACAATAGAGCACTACATTTCATCTACAGCAACCCTTGGGCATGTCGACTTGCCAACTTCGTGCCCGAGTTGCCTCGGTCCAGAGGTGGGAGCCCGTAAAAGAAGCCGGCGATGTGGTGCCCTTCCGGCGACGTGGTGGAGACCGGAGTTTCCACGGGGAGATCGGGACGACGACGAGAAGACCGAAGGACACGGATCGCTCGGTATATCTCTCTACCCATTCTTTACTTAGCTAGGATTAGATTAATGGCCCGATCCAGGATTTTTTGTGCGCGGTGGTACCGGTTCAAAGTTAAAGTATTTTATCGCTTCCGCATTCCGGCGTCGGATTGACGGCCGGGGCACCGCCGTGCACTTACACTGGTATCAGAGCCACGCCATTAACCTAGTCTAGCTTGCACTAGTATGTTTAAAGCTTCGATCGAACAAAAATCCCAAAACCGCATTTTCATGTATATCAGTTCTCTGTCGAAATTTTTTTGGCTCCAAAAATTTTTCAGGTTGTTGCAGAATGATGTGCAGGGTTTTGTAAGATCACTATAAAAATTTGGTGACATGATCCTTCAATAGGGCCACGGAACCACGGCCATAACCCCACTTTGGCCGCGGTTCCGCCGTAGGAATTAAGCTTCAGTTCACCAATTTTTTCCAGTGGGCTTCTGGGTTGAAAATAGGGTTCTTGGGATATTCTGTTTGGGCCCAGATTTTCTGTAAGTGCTACAATAGTGCTTGGGGGCCCACTTGGGTAAATTTGATCGATCGAAAGTTTTAAACATATTAGTTCACAGTATTTACATTATATCTGCGACCGTGAATGTCGCTTGATCGGTAAATCCTTTCTAACTGCTATAGCCCGGTTAGACGGATTTACGAACGTGACATTCACGTTGATGTTCTGTGATTGTGCTGTGATGTTGCGGATTGGTTATGGGGGATAGCCTGGATGCAACGTTAGTACATATTTGGTTGTATTATGTACATTTGTTATTGCGGGACGAGCGTCCGACATGTGGACTGCCGTCACTGTCCGTTTGTATATTATTCTTTTGGGGCACGACCAGGTTGAGGTCGATGTACCCGTTGTATGTATATTTTACTTTCTGTACTAGGATTACCCCGCAGATGGGTGCACGGATAGCTGGGTTCTAGAGGGCAACGGGCCCGCATCTCATGGCGATGAGACGGAGGGGGCCTCACTCTAGAATTGGCGGGCTATTCGCCGCACTCGTAGGGGGTACAGGTTAACCCAGGAGGGGTGCCCAAGTTACCGGATTACGTAAAGTGCTGGGTAGTCCATTCACGTTGCTGAAGGGGGCTGCCTCGCTTCAGGTTTTGGCGGGTAGCTTGCCGCGCCCGTAGGGGTCTAGGATTTCATTGCACAGGCTATCCACACGACCAGGGGAACGTTGGGTTTCAGTAGCGGCACTGTGAAACCCGGGGATCCCAGATATCTGTATTGTTCTGTGATGCTTATTACATTTCTGTGATGTTGCATTTTATCACGCCTTGAGCAAAATATTATATATTGATATATATACTAGTAGATGTTGTATATGTTTTGTATCTGCGCTAGTCCAGTCCCCGCTCTGTCCTTAGTTAACTAACCTAACGGGTAATGACGGGACCCAGTGGCGAATGCGGATGGCATATACGTACGTCATTATTTTCGTTCTTTATTGGTGTGATCAATTGATGGGACTGTATTGATTCGGATCAATGCAAGTTAAAAACAAACCTAATCTGATGTTATTGGAACATTTTTCAAAAAGCTGTTATTGCAAGGACGTTCACTTTTATTTTGCACAGTGGTATTCAGTTGGAATATCCTGGTCCTCAGTCGACGAGGCAAGGGCCGAGATCCCTTCACCGGGAGTGACCCCTTGGACAGAAGTTTGCGTCAGGGCAATAACTTCACTATAGCCGATTACTTTTGCTTTGCATCGTGGTATTCAGTTGGAATATCTTGCACCTCATTATACGGGGAAAGAGCCGAGATCCCTTCACCGGGAGTGACCTCTTTAGCAATGGTTTTCGTCACTATATTTTTATAAAAGCTATCCGGTTCCTTCAACGATATCAAGTTCATTACGTTAAAGGTTTTTTGCCAGAAACCATTCGTAGCCCTCCGTCGTTTCAGACGGGTAGCACGTAGTATTCATGCTATGTTTGTTGGCCTTCGTCAAAGCATAGTGTATGGTAGCTGCTTGTTGCCTTTCTGCAGCATAGATAGATGCGTTGGTTTGGGACAGTCGTATAACCTTGTTGGCCAAAGTCAAGGGCTTATACGGGTGGGTTCAAATTAACCTGGAGAATGACGGGTAGAACTTGACATGTGACTTATGATTTATTGGCCTTCGTCAAGGTCATAAGAGCATGGGGCAAAAATCACATCGGGAGTTTCTTAAGAAACTAAAACTTTCTAGATATGCGAATACCTTCTGGAGTGTGATAACGTGAGCGAAGTCCGTCACGTTATCATGCGATGATAGTTGGATCCCGATTCCCACTGATGAGTTGGTTTACTCCTCGGGTGATCCCGACTAATTCTTCTTTCAGGTTTGGAGGAGAATTTGACGTTACAGTGGGAGGTTTCCAGATTAGATAAATTGGTAACCATTCTGATCTAGGTTAGAGTGCACACTGAGTGTTTCTTTTCTCTCTCTCTTTGGCAGCGACCATTGACCCGACCCATGACTATGACTCAGTGACCATGTTGACCGAACCTTCTTATATGACTGGCTTTTGGATTGTCAGAGTTGCAAACCTCATCGCCACTCTTACTTTTACCCTTTTCTCCAGGACACCCCGTATTACTACGGACATCCACTTCCATTGGAAAAAACCATCGTGTTGTTATATACGAACTCGAAGGAATTTATTCGAGGATGGTTTCCGGTTCTGGAGAAAACGAATAGGACTATTCAGTTGTCTTTTCCTTTTTACCTTCTCTCAAGTTGCGAGTACTCCTTGGTTTAGGAGATAGTACACCTATTACGCAAATTGGATAGTCTTCTTCCAAACCATAGGCATGTGCCAACCGGTAGGGAATGAAGAAAATCAATTAGCCTAACGATGGTGTACAGAAGGTATTATGTAAAGACAAAGAAATGGATTAGAAGGAGGGCAAAGTAAATTGCGACTGCTATTCACGACCAAACCAAGTATTTCATTACCACTCCCACTTCACCTTTGTATTTCTCCAGGACATTCCGTATCACTACGAAGATCCACAGTTATATTGGATACTCCATCGTATGGTTATATACGAACTCGAAAGGAACTTGTTCCAGTTCAGGGATGGATTCTGGTTCAGGAGAAATAGGAATAAGGTTTATTCGGTTGTCTTTTATCTTCACCTTCTCTTGCATTGCAAGTGCTCCTAGGATTAGGACAGTACACCCATTATGCTTATTGGATAGTCTTCTTCCAAACCATAGGCTGGTACCAAACGGTAGGGAAGGAAGAAAACCATTTGGCCTAGAGGGGTGTACAGAAGGTAATGACTAAAGACATATAAAGGGATTTGGAGAGGTGACAAAGAATTATACGGTTACAGTTGTGAATCTGGATAATGGAAGAGGCATTACTAGGAATACCAGGATACGCTTACGAAACATTTCAATGTTTCAGTTTCACCGTGTACTGTTAAAGGAAAACTGATTTCCCAATTAGACACTTGCTCCAGGGTATGTATTTACCAGGTTTGATTCTCACATCTGTATGGTTTTACAGATGATGAGTGGGAGTAAGTTATTGGGAATTAGGTGATCGTCCTCATTATATCGGGATTCGTAGTAATCGGTGATATTTGAGGAAGTCACCTGGGTTATTTGCCGGACGGCAAATATTTGGTTTTGAATATCCGCTGTTATGCACCAATTTCAAATTGATATATCTGTACGTCTATTTTAATAGAGTGAGATATACCTTTTTAAAATTATGTCCATGACATTTACCTATATCAGTGGATGGTTAGGTAAGGAGCATTAAACAGCGTTGTAATTCTTCTTAACCATAAGTACAGTTTTCAACCTACGACACACAGGGAATGAGTTATTAGACTCAAGGGACTTATACAGAGTATTGTATGCTGTCCAGTATCCATTAGGACAGAGAGGTTGGTCCTCATACTATATTCGGTTTACTTATGACTTCTCTGGTTCTTAGACAAGTGTTTCGTAGAAACACAGGGTCCAAGTTTTGAGAAGTTATAGGTATATGAATAAAGTAGAGAACCAGGTATTGCAAGTATCAGGATTCTTCAAGGTGATCGAAGATGTAGATACTTGTATAAGGTATTCAGTTGATAGTAATGATTAAGAGAACTTGCTTCTCTTTCAGGTTACTCATAATTGGAAGCATTCCTAAGTTGAGTAACGCTGATCGGCCTTTTTCCATTTAGTTGACATGCACTAGAGACAGCTGCATGATTTGAATCTGGTTCAATTAAATCAGTGCCTCTGTTTCTTTATTCGATATAGAACAATTCATATCTTAACGATGTTAAGGTACGTGGAGTTTTCCGGCTTATGCTTAAAACCAGACTCTGGATAACTCAAGGCGCGTTTCTGTAATGGCTGTTTGTGGGTTGACCCAGGCTATGACGAGGGTTGACTTTCTACCATCTGGAAGATCAATAGTGATATTGTTCTTAACTCGCCACAGTTTTAATAAAAATGTTTTTTTTCAGAAAACAGTAGTGGGAGTATGGTAGAACTGGAAGTGATTCCAGAACCGCAAACGATTACTGAAGATTTGATAGGAACCTAAAGATTCAATCTGGTTTGACATTCCATTGGCCAATCCGTAGGTATGGTGGGTAACCTCAGGCACCCGAGAGGTACTCCGGTAGCCTCAAGGACGGTGACAGGGAGGTTCTTGTTTACCCAGACTTCCATTGTTGTTGTTCCAGACTGTGAGACCCGGCAGGAGGATGAGTATAGCGTCGTTCTAAACTAGCTTTAGAAGTGTATGTCTATATGACTCTGCCAGAGGGTTGTCAGGGTCAGTGGGAGCAGCGGAAGCATAGTGGACAAGTGGCTTATGTCTATTTATAGACTAAAGCAGATATAGCGGAGATAGATCATCTATTTCTGATGTGACAGTCATAGGTTTGACGTCATCAGAATAGGGGATGGATCTGTTAAGAAGGTAGTAGCGTGTGATGTCCTGGTATTTGGATGACATACACAGAGTAGGAAAGGAAACTCCTATACTACGATCGGTTATACTTTGGTTGTCACACAGTGGTTTCTCCACATAGGACTTGGATATTATATAAGACATTCTGGTTACTGGATCTATGGTTTTAGATCTAGATTTGGGTGGTTTCCCAATCAGGGTACTTAGACAGCATTCTGAGAGTTTTTAGAATGGACGACTCCTGGCACGGTAGTGTACCTGCAGGTGATGGAGTCGCCCTCTCTAAAGCTGTCTTACAGACTAAAGGGGAGAGGGATGTGCATGATTGACAGATCACTTGCTTAGGTAATTGAGTCAATCATGAGATGTCAAGTACCACACCAGATGTTGTTTTTTGCAGTAGATGCAATAAGTTGATCCAATCCTGGAGAAATGATCGGAAGCAGTTTTAGAACATAAGTGGATGTTCTATGGATATGATAACGACAGCCTCTTTTGGGAGACAGTTATCGTTCCAGGCTTCCAAGGTGACCTGGATGACAGAGAGGTTGTCAGAGTTATAGTTTTCCCTCTGACGAGGGGCAGTATTTTGGACAGGTGGTCCAGGCGGATACTGAGGGAGCCATGGCGCAGGATACTGATTAAGTTCAGTTGACGATACAGTCTAAGAAGTTTGGATTTGGAGTTCATTTATGAGCTAGGTCCCATCAGACATCCAGACACATTCTAAGACAGGTATTGCTCATTTCGGGAGATGGATTTCTCCGGGAACATGAGATTAAGAGAGACATAGAAAGAAACATCACAGCGGATCCACTCACTAAGGCTATACCTCGAAAGCAATAGTTTCGCAAACGGGTTTTGTGAGACTGATTAGTAGAGGAGTTGGGTGTTCGGTATAACACGGGCTGTGAGTATGCGACATCGCAATAATTAGCCTTGAGTGCAAGTGGGAGATTGTTGGAGATAGTGCCCTCAGAGTCAATTATTGGATCACAGGCACGTGATTGCAATGATTGAGTGAGGACCTGTCCCAGTAGGACAATCTTACTCAAGATGATAGTATGCTATCTGGTTTATCTTTATCATCGTGTACTGCTTTAGGTGACCTGATAGGTCGCTATTACACGTTGATAGAGCCCCTAGGATTCTTGCTTGACTGCCAGCAGTATGAGGGCGATCATATATGTGGGAGCTGGTAGTCTATAAGCACATCCTTAAAAGGTCCTTAGTCGTGGGAGTTTCGAGACAGGGCATCGATACTCCAGAGTAGACTAGTGTATACAGTCGAGACCCCGACGAGGGACGGTGGCCGGTCTCACAAGCCACTGGTGTCAGTTGGTTCACCTAAGATGTATACAGGTGCTCATTGGGTTATGAGTACACCGGACAGGACTCGCCGGGAACATGCTAGTTGGTATTATACCTGACGTCAGATAGCAGTTCCCTGGTGACATGTGTACAGGTTAGTTCATCGACCTAAGGATCGTCATTTGTCTCGTGTGAGTTCCCACTGTACTTTGATTACTACCCTACCACGCTCAAAGGAGACGTGAAAACAGGTTTTAGTTGGGAACAGTCCCGAACCACATGGAGGCAGTGAGCGGATCTTCAGGGGTTCGTCTCTCCCGGTATTGGGGGTGAGGTCGCGCTGTGTCTAGGAGAGCCCTTACACGAAGTCCTTGGCCAAGGTAGGAGATTTACTGGTAGGTATTCCAGTAGTATCTCAGGGTGTTCTGGGCTATACTCCGATACAATTTGTACCGCTTTTGGGGGTCTGACTTTTACCAACCCCCTAGCCCCGCCATGCGATGCTCATAGACGAACAGACCGGACTGTATGGATATTGTCACTGACAGGCTCAGTAGGGTGTCAGGATGAGTTCGCTCATCGACATCCCTTTTGGTCAATAGCTGGTAGCACATTACGTATGGCTAATACCTCTGACATGCTAATGGTTAAATCCACAACCAAGGTGTTGACGAGTCTTTAGAGTTCCCCACAGACCAGTTTCTCAAGTTTCGGGCGAAACGCTGTAGAGGCCGTATAGAGATATGGCAGGGTTCGATCAGATACATGCGGTATTGCACGGATCACGATCGGACGGTTTTTACTAGCGGGCTTTGGTTCAAGCCGGATCCTAGTATAGTACAGTGTAGATTTTGTCTCAGTGCATTTGTATTCAGTCGGAATACAAATGCGGGTATGTATATACAGTAGCGGGGTTTTCCTGTAATTTATTACGGGACCAGTTTTATGAAGTTGCCAGTTTGATTTCCGTTTCGGCCAATTTTCTTTGTATCTTTCATTGGCTGAAGATTGGTGGAGCAGGGCTTATTTGCATTTGTGCAAATAAGCATTTTGGAGGGTTGTCTTTGCATTTTGTTGCATCATGATGGTGCACTTTCATTGACTCCATGACTTCATGATTGCTTGACTTTGGGTATGATGATTAGTTGATGGAGTATTGGTTTTGGTTGATGATCATTGCTTGTCATTATCACCCTTTCTCTCTCTTGCATTATGTTGTGGTTCACTCTCTTTGATTTTGAATTCACTCCATTCATTTTTCCCTTTGACATGGACGGCCAAATGAGGGAAGGGGATGCCCATTTTTGTGTGGGGATTTTTGGTTCTCTTATGCTTGCAAAAATCCCCAACTTCATCTCCAAAAATTCCACATCTCATTCCTCCACCATATGGCAACTCCTTTAAACCCCATTGAGACAATAGAGCACTATATTTCATCTACAGCAACCCTTGGGCACGTCGACTCGCCAACTTCGTGCCCGAGTTGCCTCGGTCCAGAGGTGGGAGCCCGTAAAAGAAGCCGGCGATGTGGTGCCCTTCCGGCGACGTGGTGGAGACTGGAGTTTCCGCGGGGAGATCGGGACGACGACGAGAAGACCGAAGGACACGGATCGCTCGGTATATCTCTCTACCCGTTCTTTACTTAGCTAGGATTATATTAATGGCCCGATCCAGGATTTTTTGTGCGCGGTGGTGCCGGTTCAAAGTTAAAGTATTTTATCGCTTCCGCATTCCGGCGTCGGATTGACGGCTGGGGCGCCGCCGTGCACTTACAGGTTCGGTCAATGCATCCATATTATTATCATGATTAAGGCATGATATGGTCGTTACCAGGAGAGAGAGAAAAAACACTCAGCGTATACTCTTGCAAGATCAGATTGGTTATTATTTTATCTAATCAGGATGGCTCCCGGTGTTTTATCAAATCTTCCTTCAAACCCTAAAAGGTAAGACTAGCCGGGATTAATTACACCCTACAAGTTCGCCAATCTTTCGGCCAGGCCAGTGTCGGTACTTTGAGAGAGGTTCCCCGTGTTTTCGCACGGACCTAATTAAAATAAACCTCTTTTTCCCAGGGGCGTAACCACGTTAACACCTTTCTAGACACCTACTTGATTTGCTAGTTGTAACGTGCAAAACTCTCCCAGGAGTAACTCTTACTCGCAGTGGGTATCGGGATCCAATTGTCTCATAAAAGGTATGCAATCTCATTGCAAATTTCAACACTTGAAATTCCCGATAATATTTTGCACCTAGCGTCCTATGACCTTGACGAAATCCAAGAAACCATAGTCCGCTAGTCAAGTTCAACCCGTACATTTCATGATTGAATTAAACCCACCCGCACGACCCTTGACGAAAGCCAACAAAGTTGTACAACTACCCTAATCTAATCACATCACATGCTTAAGCAGATAAGCACTAATCAGCTACCGCACACTACGCCTTGACGAAAACCAACAAACGTAGCACGAATACTAAATACTACTTATCTGAAATGACGGAGGGCTATGACAGGTTTTTAAGAAAACCTTTTGCGTGATGAACTTGATATCGTTGTAGAATCGAGTGATTTTGAAAAATGAGTGTTTTTGAGGCTTTTGCTAGTTTTGCTAAAGAGGTCACTCCCGGTGAAGAGATCTCGGCTCTTTCCTTATTGAATGAGGTGCTGGATATTTCACAAATATCACTATGCAAAGCAATCAAAAACAAAACCGAGTGGGTTGTAGTATCTGCTAGTTTCGCTAAAGAGGTCACTCCCGGTGAAGGGATCTCAGCTCTTTCCTAATCGAATAAGATGCTGGATATTCTGCAAGGAATACCGCTATGCAAAGCAAGAACTAGAGCTACCAGTTTTTGAAACAAGATTCTACAACATCTTTAAGTTTCTTTTATTTCATTAATCTCATTAATGAAGTCCCATCAATTATGCTTCCTAAGCATCACAGAAGAAACATAAGCAGCAATATTTATTATATATCATATATATAATATAAGCATTCATCTCAGAATATCAAGTGTTCACATCACAGAATATTAGCAGCAGAAGAACACATGAAATATTGGATATACTAGGAATTCCGTGTTTTAAATTAAGCCAGTAAAAAATGCGGATTCCATGGTCGTGATGAATTGCTAAACCCACATCCTTAGACCCCTACGAGAGCGGCAAGCAACCCTACTAATTCTAGAGTTAGGAGACTCGGTCTCGACTCCTCGAGATGGTCTCCCACTGGACCCTAGAACCCGGTTACTTGTGCTCCCCACCTTAGGTCTATCCTAATGCGGAAAAGTAAATAATATATATCAATGGTGACATCATCCTCAACCCGGAAGTGTCCCAATAAAAGAATATTACATACAAGTTTTTACATGAATGAAAATGAAAAACTCTCATCTCACATAAAAAAAACCCGGCTATTTAAAACATGACGATCCAATATAACATATCACAGCAACACATAACATCACATGTCATTAACGTAAGTAAATATGCATATCCCAATTGTTGTTGACATATAGCAATAAAACCGGCGATACACCACATATTACACTTACGGTCGCTGAAAAGAAAGTGAAAAACTACAACAATTGGAATCCGCAACCACCTTAGTCATCATAAACCCAATGTATTACATATTTTGGATTTCATGCCTAACCAAATGAATTCCTTAGACATCACATTCCTAACAATTATAAACCATGCATTTTAGTCTCGCTATTGAAAACACTTTTCAATGACCAGTCGGGAAAATTCAACAAGATTCCCGTCAACCTGATCGAATGCTCGTCGGAAACTTTAGTAGACTGCCACACCCTCGATGCCGTCGACGAAGTGCACTTAGGCGGAACACCGTAGTCGCGAGCACCCGAACGGATGCTTTTGGCGATGGGGTTCTCCTACAGTCACTTGGTCGGGGCTATGGGGCGTGGCTATCTAGTAAGGTTACCCGGCGAGTATCCGTGTACGCTACGTGATTGCGACGGACTTTTGATCCATATCAAAATCCCGTGGCAACTGATCAAATGAGACTGAATTGTTAGATTTATAAAATTCAAATTAGTTTTCACAAAACTAAATATTATGGATTCTAAGTATTGTATCACAATCAAAGATAGTTAGACGATGTTAAACTATTCGATCGAATCAACAAACACCCAAAATTTTCCAAAGAGCACAACACTTGAGCGGATGCCACAGCACCTATGGACCAACCGTAGAAGGGTCGACCCTTGCCTCACCTGTGGCGCCGCGGAACTACCACAAACCCTAGGGTTTGATGGCGGTTCCAACGGTCACAGAATCGAGTTAGGGTTTCGTTCTTCTAGAGAGTCCATAGAAAACACCTGCATGATTTTCTGAAAATTTTAAACTTGGAAAAATCCAACTCTTGGATAATTTCCAACGAGGGAAAAATTGGGTTATTGATATCCGTTCGAACTTTTTAACGTCGTCTAAATAACCCCAATAGATGTTAGAATTACAACTATGAAACACTCCGAATTGCCTTTGCACAAAGATAACATCACATGCAATTTTAGCAAAAACGAGCAACACCTGAAACACCAAAACCTAGAGACTGGAACACCCTAAAAAATTCAACCCTGAACCAACTTCCAAACCCGGCCAGGCCGGATTTACATGCCATGTGGCCGGCCATTTTCCGGCGAGAGGGGCTCAATTTTCTACTGTGTTCATATTATATCTCATATACCATTCTGCAACTGCTTAAAAAAAATTTAGACACCTTAAAAATTTCGACAGAACCTGGGTTTTGTATCGGGTATTACGGAGTTGTTTTGGTTTCGTAATTCTACAAATATCGTCTAATTCTCTAGCATGGCTCTAATACCACTGCTAGGTTCCTTAGGTCGCCGCTGGGTTTCGGGAGGCATCGACCATGCCGTTTTAAAAAAAATTGGCATGCTAAAGAACCCTAACGTTAGAATCTAACCTAAAGAATTAGACGAACAAGCATGTAAACATCTTTACATCTAAGTGAATAAGGAATACAATCTTTGTAGACCGGTCCTTCACTTCAATAGCTCCGTGAAGTAGTCCCTTCGCTCCAAGTAGTGATCTCCGGGACTCTAGTGAGGCTCCACAAGGTGAAATGAACAAGCTTGCTTGAAGTCTTTGAGGCCGAAGATGATCTACGTCGAGGAGACACTAGCTCAAGCTCCCTCTTCACTAAGTGATGAACTTGGTGAAGAAACAACCCAATCTAAACGGCTAGTAGAGAAGAGGTTGATGAAGTAGGAATTTTTCTCACTTTAGAAATTATTTTCTCACTATTTTTCTTCACCTCTCATGAAGCTAGAAAGCTTAGGAAGGAGATGAAGAAAGCTCTCATGGAATGAAGCAAGTGAAGAAATGAATCAAGTGGTGAGAATAGCAACCATATGTGAGTTAGTATCATATACTAACTCATGTAGAGACTAAACCATGGCCAAACAATAATGGTTGGGTTAATAAATATCTTCAAGTAAAACAAAATGAGTGGACTTGGTCAATGGTTCCACAAGCTTCTACAAGCTTCAACCATGTGACTATTTCCAACTAATTTGATTTACTTTAAATAAATAAAAACTCTCATTATTACAAGCATGGTGTGAGTCTCATACACCTATGTAGCTTGTGGCATCAAGCATGACACAAAATATGTACATTAATAGATATCACATATATACTAAGTGTACACTAGTGAGAAAAAGAAATCTTAAGTGAGCTAATATTAGTTAATATAAGATAATATATCAAATATATAATTATATATTAAATTATTAAATCAACACTTGATTTAATAATCCGGCTATATCACATACAACCGACTAATATCATATGTATCAACTTATCGAATCAACACTTGATCCGATAACCCGGCTATATCACATATAACCGACCGATATCACATATCACGAGAATAGAATACGGTATCACATACTCGTATTAATTTCGGTCCTGCACATATCACATATGTGCTCCTACTTCATTTCGCTTGAGCCAGAAAACCTCTGTGTAGGACTCTAAAGACTCGTCAATATGCCGGCAGTAGGTGGTGATCATATCAGTCACCCACAAGCCGCAAGCAGTCTGCTAAACGTAACGGCCAGCTGGGTATTGAGCGATCAGAAGATCAACAAGCAAGCCTGCTCATACTCCTGCGAATCCAATCAGTAACACTACCATACAGTCCGGTCTCTTCGTCTGATATGTTGCATATAACAGCCTGGGGGTGGTATAATGTCAGACCCTAATAGCCTGATAAGTCATGCCGATGTGAGGCTCATAACGGTTTGAGAAACTACTAATAACACTTACCAGTAGATCTCAGCAACCCTGGCCAGGGATTTTCTGTTATGGCCAATTGAGTATAGCGCAACATCAACCCCCAATACCGGGAGAGACGAATCCCCTCCTATCACTCATTGCCTCCATGTGACTCGGGACTGTACCCAAAAACCACCATTTTGCACGATCTCTTGAACATGGTAAGGTGGAAATCAAAGCATAGTGGGAATCATACAAGACTCTATAACGATCTCGGGTCGACTGACTAACCTGTACCAGTGTTACCAGAGAACTGCTATCTGACGATAAGTATAATACCATCTAGGAGTTCTCGGCGAGTCCGTCCAGTGTATCCAGTCTCCACTGAGTACCCGTATACCTTATCTGATGTCAAACAACAATGGATGTGGAATCATCCATCGCCCATCATATGGGTCAAGAAGCGTATAGGCTAGTCTACTCTGGAATATCGATGCCCTGTCTCGATACTCCCACGACTAGGAACAATTGAAGGATGTACTTACCGACTACCTTTGCCCCACTAGTATGATCTCCATCATAATCCTGGTAGTCAAGTGTTCATCTTAAGGGCTTTATCAACATGTAATAGAGAGACAGTAAGTGTACATGTTAAGATAAAGAGCAACCAGATAGCATACTATCATGTCGAGCAAGAAAGTCCTCCCTATATATGTCCAAGCATCCACTATAATATACATCACATGTATAATAATAGCATGTAGGGCATACATATAACTAACAGTGTGTAGGTTAGGGGTGATGGTTAATCCCACAACCATTGGTGTTTGACATCAAAGATTGTATACAGGTGCTCATTGGAGAATGGGTACACCGAATAGGACTCACCGAGAACTCCTATATGGTATATATACCTATTTTTAGATTGTAGTTCTCTGGTGACACTTGTACATATTAGTCTGTAGACCTGAGATCGTCATAGTGTCTTGTGTGATTCCCACTGTGCTTTGATTTCCTCCCTACCCTGGCTCTACTGAGTCGTGCAAACAGGTGGATTTTGGGTACAGTCCCGAATCACATGGAGGCGGTGAGCAATAGGAGGGGTTTCGTCTCTCCCGGTATAGGGAGTTGATGTCGTGCTATACTTGATCGGCCATAACAGCAAATCCCTGGCCAGGGTTGTCGGGATTTACTGATAAGAGTTATCAGTAGTTTCTCGATCCGTTATGGGCCATAAATCAGCATGACTTATAAAGTTACTGAGGTCTGACATTTACCACTGCTAGACTTCATATGCGACGAATCAGACGAAGAGACCGGACTGTACGGTAAGTGTTGCTTACAGGCTCATTAGGGTTGTGATGAGTTCGCTCGTCGGCCACCTTATCGTCATGTACCTGGGTAGCCGTTACGCACAACTAGTGTCGCTGACGTGTTTTTGGTTAAACCCACTGCCATCGTACTGTCGAGTTTTTAGAGTCCCACACAGAGGGTTCCTTGGTTCAGGCGAAAGATGTATAGGCCGTAAGTTGTTAGGCAGGGTTTCGATCATGTTCGTGTACTAGCTACAAGAATAATGATCGAAAGGATAATACTGTTAGGTTTTGGTTTAATCCGGATATCGGTATTATATTATTGGATTATTTGTATTCGTATTTTTCGGAGTACGAATACGGGTATATTTATACGATATAGGTGAGGGGTATTCTTGTAATTGTACAAGAGCACCTTCTAGAAGAAGACACCTCATGTTAGATGATTTTCTTTTTTTTGGAAAAGAAATGAATGAGGTGGAATTTGGAGAAATGTCAAAGCATGGATGAAAGAATTTCTTATATTATTTTTTATTCATTTGGGATTACTATTGAAGCATGGTGCATTATTTTGGAGATAAAATAATACATGCTTCAATTATTTTCCATGAGCCATATCATTTTTTCCATGCTTGATTTTTTCATTATCACTCCCATCTTCTCTCTCCTCATTATCTCCTTCTTCTTCCTCTTGACCTAAACACTCACATGTGTTGTGACTCATAGGTCAAGAGACATAATAATCCACTACTTGATCTCTACATCATCTAAGCGATCATTTCTAGCACACTTGATCTCTTAGTTAACTCTTGTGAAGAGTTTATAGCTTGCTCTATAGCTCTCGGGTGGATCATCTTGGATCTAGAGGTGACCGGAGACCGAGTTCTTCTCAACCATCGAAGGAACCAAGGAGTCGCAGCGGAAAGAAGACCCGAAGGACCGTTTCCTAGAGGTATAACCCTTATCACAGTAGATTAGATCTCTAGATAGGGTTTCTAGTTATGGTTAGGAACAAGATCTAATTTTAAAGTAGGTGTTGCATGCAAGAAAATTATTGTTTGTCACTTCCGCCTCCTCACAAATGTTTTGAGGGTGTGCAACATCTACTAACATATTAGAACCTTTGTTTGTTTTTCTAGCTAGGGCTTATGGTCGATCTTAGAACTTTAGTCGATGTTGCTTGTTTTAAAATTGTTTTTTATAAATTCCGTCTCTCTACAAATCCTGTGGAGTGTGCGACATCGACTTACAAACACTTATCAGTAAATCTCATCATCCCTGACCAGAGACTTGCTGTTATAGCCAATTGAGCATAGCGCAACATCAACTCCCGATACCGGAAGAGAAGAAACCCCTCCTATCGCTCACTGCCTCCATGTGACTCAGGACTGTACCCAAAATCCACCTGTTTGCACGACTCCTTTATGTAAGTCTATGTCGCTCACCCCGCAAGCTAGCGAGGAGGCGGAACAAGTAAAAATCGAAACTTTCTTACATAGCAACATAGACTAACGCTTAAGGATCTTTGCAAAACCATTGCTAATGAACTACTAGAGGTTTAATCTACTATGATACGAAGATTATACTTCACGAAAACGGTCCTTCGGTTCTTCCCTCCGCTGTCCTCCTCGTCCATGTGAGCTCCGAGGATCGATCCGGATCTTGGTTACCTCCGCGGCCTCCTAGAGTCGAAGACGATCTACCCGAGAGTCTATAGTCCGAGCTCCACCTCAAGCCGAGGTACCTAGGGCAACAAGTTTGCTACCCTTGATGTCCTAGATGATGTAGAGGAAGAAGATGGATTTGTTTGTCTATTTAGTTTCTATTTTTCTTAACACATGAGAGCTATAGAAAAATCTAGAGATACAGAAGAAGGAGGAACCATGGGAGCTTTCTTTTTGGATGAGAGAGAAAACACAAAAGATAATCATCATATGAAATATATTTAGTAATCTTTTATCATGATAATTTTGATGGCTACCCTTGATTTGACCATTATCATCTCAAAGATAAATCCAAATGAATAAGAAAAGTCTAGTGGTTGCAAAGTATCTAAATCAACAATGGTCAACTAGGTCAAATTGTCAAGTAAGGTCAAATGGTCAAGCAAGGTCAAATGGTCAAACCAATTAGCCATAACACAATTATCATTAAAAAGATTAGTAAATATTTTCCTTACCTCATAATGGTTTTGACCAAATCAATGGTCAAAACCCTAATGAGGCACCTCCTTCTTCGCTCCTCACAACCGTGCATACACACCCGCATCCGCATTCCGTAGAATACGAATGCACAGAAGACAAAACTAATCCATCTATACAATACTAGGATCCGACTTAAACCAAAGCCCACTAGTATTATCCGCCGGAACATCATTCGCGCACAAGTGTACGTAAGTGATCGTAGCCCTGCCGTAAAACCATACGGCCTCTACACCTTTTGCCCAGTGCAGGGAAACTCTCTGTATGGGACTCTAAAGACTCGACACTACGCTGGCAGTGGTTTAACCACAGACCGCAAGCGGCACTAGCTGTACGTAACGGTCCCCAGGTAGATGTCGATAAGAAGGCCGATGAGGTAAACCCATCTGAACTCCTACTGAGCCTGAATGTGACAATCTCCGTACAGTACGGTCTGTTCGTCTAAGAGTATCACATGTTGGGCCTAGGGGGCGGTAAACGTCAGACCCCTAATAGCGGTACAAGTCGTGCCAGAGTGTAGCCCAGAACACCCTGAGAAACTACTAGAAACACTACCAGTAAATCTCGCTTGCCTTAGTTAGGAACTTTGTGTAATGGCTCTCCTAGACACAGCGTGATATCACTCCCCAATACCGGGAGAGATGAATCCTATCTAACCGCTACTGTCTCCAAGTGCTTCAGGACTGCACCCAACTACTACCTGTTTGCACGACTCCTTTGAGCCATGGTAGGGTAGTAATAAAAGTACAGTAGGAACACACTCGAGGCGAAGTAGCAGTGTCAAGTCGACGGACTAAGCTGTACCTCTGTCACCTGGGAACTATTATCTGACGATAGGTATACTACCAACCAACAGTTCCCGACGAGTCATGTCCGGTGTACTCGTAACCTAATGAGCACCTATATACTATCTCCAGTACGACGTACTAAATGCTGTGGGACAGACCATCTCCTCTGCTCGGATGAGAAGTGTATACACTAACAAACACTAATGGCATATTCAGATCCGATAAGCCGCATTAATCATCTGAAGCGTCAACATGGAATTAGCCGCTCTGGAGTATCGATGCCCCGTCTCGATAATCCTACGACTAGGGACCTGTATAAGGATGTGCTTGAAGATTACCCAGCCCCCACTAGTGTGACTGCCATCACACCGCTGGTAATCAGGAAAAGATCCTAAGGGCTCCACTAATATGTATAAGCAATATGCTAAAAGAAACACATGCACATATTGAAGTAGAAACAAACCAAGTAGCATACTACCATTTTGAGCAAGACTGTCTATACAACTGTGAATATCCCAAGCTTCCATTAAGTAATATACAAACTAGTATGATACAATAATGGCCCCCAGGCTATATACACTAACAATCTCCCACTTGCTCTAGGGCTATATACTGGCGTATCGAAGACCTATCATCTCGGTCAGCCGCTCGAACTGAGTCTGAGGTATGGCCTTCGTGAGTGGATCTGCAATGTTATTCTCCGAATTTACTCTCTTCACCTCGATCTCATGGCGATCTACGATCTCCCTGATCAGGTGGTACCGCCTCAAAATGTGTCTGGACTTCTGATGGGACCTGGGTTCCTTCGCTAAAGCTATAGCGCCGGTTTTATCACAATACAGCGGTATTGGATCAACAATGGTAGGAACCACCTGAAGCTCCGTGAGGAACTTCTTCATCCAGACAGCTTTCTTTGCGGCATCGCAAGTAGCTATGTACTCTGCTTCCATCGTTGAGTCAGCAACAGTTTCCTGCTTGGAGCTCTTCCAGCAAACCGCCCCTCTATTGAGGGTAAAGACATAACCCGACATGGACTTGGAGTCATCCTTGTCACTCTGGAAGTTGGAGTCAGTAAAGGCCTCGATCTGGAGGTCTTTTCCGCGTTGTAGTTTGTGACGTTGTCGCGGCGCTTTTCGTGCACCAAGTGCGTGCGAGTTTAGTTAGTGCGCGTGGTTGGCTTGGATTGTTGTGTCCGAGACTATTTTTATATTTATTCTCTTTTCCTTGTGTACGTTTCTACGATCAGGTGCAGAGGCGTCGGATGTGGCGCGAAAATGACAAAGCTGAAATCGGATCAGATTAGCCGAGACGTCCAGGTGAGTAGATGTATCTATGGGGGATGTCGGGTGGATGGCGTATAGCACCCCCGCAGTTTCATAGGATATGATGTGTTATGATATATATATATATATATATATATACATATGTATTATTGCGAGATATGAATACTTAGCAAGAAAGGTTTTTAGGAGACCATGAGATGGATTTAGTGTAATTTGGGGAAAGTGCTTTTGGTTAGTTTCTTAGTCGCGAAACCCTAGAGTAAAGGTTGACACGTACACACATGCACACACGTGGTTTGATTTGGGTGTATATGTTTATATGTATATATATATGTAGATGCGGTAGTGTGTGTGTATATATATATATATATACATATACACGGATGATGAGCTCAGTGTATGATACTTGGAGATGAGCCAATATGATCGGGTATAATGCCGTGAGATTTTGATATATGATTGGGTCGTGATATGATATACGACATGATATTATAGCGGATCGTTGGGCGGTGTGTTTTCATACACACGAAGATATATGTTTGATGATATAGGAATGTACTAGATTTTAGAACTGTACCCCTAATTCATGATTTTACGATAATGATACCATTTGAATAATGAGGTACATATGATAGTTGACCCGTACCCCCGATTTTGGGATGCCGTACGATGGATTTTACCGTATAAGTATAGATATGGTGATTGATCCGCACACTTGAACTCGAGGATGTCGTACCATGTATTTTATCGTATAAGACGCTATTGAGGCGGAATCGCCGACTACTAGATATATCGACTCGGACTTTGTCACGATCCGAAGGGCACGTGACTGGCACTTGAATCATATGAAATCTATAGGACCCCATCTAATTCAAGTAAGCCAAAAAATCCCAGAAATCTGAACCATTTTTAGAAAGAAGTGAAGAAAACATGTTTTAAAGCAAGTGGTTTTAATAACATAAGCCGAATATGCATTTTTAAAATCTCAAGTCTTTTCTAAAAATTTCGGCAGAGTTTCCTTCATAAATACTGACCCTAAAAGGGTACAACATGAATAATATGTATAAAGGCATCCCCAAGCGGGAGCTAGCTCTTCGTCAATTGACGGTCACAACCACGCAAGCAAATATAATATACAACGCCAAGGGCGAGGATCAAAACTCAAAAGGAAACTCAAAATCATCAAGAAAACCATAATAATACAAGCGTGACTCTAAGGTCGAAATAATATACAACTGGTCTTCTAAGGTTATAATAAATGTACAAGTCTGGTTGATGGAGTTATTAGATACAACTGAATATAAATAAAAGGTACAATAGTGGCCACGATGCGAGTGGACTCACCTACCAAGGCAATCACCCGGAATGGAAGCATTGTGCCAGGAAGCCGCAATGAAACCTGTACGGCAAAACCTGCAAGAACTGTGGCACAATGGGGCTGAGTTGCCAACTCGTGAGTAGAAAATATCACAGAGCAGAAATCGTATGTATGACTCAATCTTAGGTCAATACGATCAGTAATATATATATATCCTCAATATGATAAAGTCTGAAGCATGTTAAGGTGGAAAGGGTAAACATCTATACATAAGTGTAATACCATGTGCTCGTGTCAGTGCCTCAGATAGCAACATATCATAAATATGAGGTATGAATGCGGTATAATGAAAACTGAATACAACATGAATGAGAAAACTATTTTCTTAATATAGTGAATTTCTGTATAAACATTTAAGTATCATCAATGAAATCATCAGAAAATCAGTGTCAAGCATCGACACAAAATATATATCTCAATATCCCAATATCTCAATATCTCAAGCTCCGGCTATCCGGACTGGCCTGTATCCTCAAATCTCAATATCTCAGGCTCCGGCTATACAGACTGGCCTGCATCATAAATCTCAATAAAATCATCGGCCAGTAATGCTCCCCTATCACAGGCTCAAACGCCATCCTGTGCGATCTTCTCGTCCCGGGGTACCGCATCGGGTCCACCATGCACCAACAGATGGTTCATCTCCTCCTCAAATCGGGTGTATGATATCGCTCAAGAGCCGAGAAAACTCATGGTGGACATATCACAATCATAACACGAGAAAACCATACTTTTATCTTTTAAAATGATAAATGAGTTTATTAAATCTTGCGGTTTCTCCAAATCCAGAAATCTCATGGAAATTCCGAAATCCAAAATAAAAAGTCAATAATAATGAATACTGGGTTCCGGCGATCCGGACTGGCCCTTATAATATTGCATAACTAATGAATATAAAAATATGCATGAATATCAAGCAATGAATGCAATAATGAACTAACATATGAAACAATAACATATAGGAACTATCAGCTAGCAAGCTATATCAATGAAATAATATTTTCTAAGTGTACGTGACATAGCAATTACCGATGAAGATGTGTGTGAGCCGACAAGCGAGTGTACGTGGAGCATACACGTCATCGGTAATGGTGCTGGTGTCTTAACAACAGCTTTCATCATTTCTAACGAAAATACATATAAGCATGCAATGCAATGCGAGCAGCAGAATAAATGGTAAATGAATAATAATGCAGTAATAAAGAAATATACATTCCTATATACGAGTCATACAGTTTTTGGTATCTGAAATCGCACGAATCGTGGTGTTTAGAAAATAGGGCTACAGTGTTTTTATGAAAAAGTACATCCTTTGAAATATCCGTAGTATCCCTTGGCCTGTCTTTAAAATACTCACGATTCATTAGTTTTTGAAATAAGTATGACTCGAGTCTAGTCTAACATCTACAAGTAAACTACAGGACTAAACTAACAGACTAATAGAAAAGGGTAAGGAAAACAACCTAAGTCTGAGTCGATATATATATATATATATATATATATATATATATATATATATATATATAATAGTCGGTGATCCCGCCTCAATAGTATCCCATACGATACACTATATAATATGACATCCTCGAGTCAAGAGTGAGGATCTATCATCAATATAGCTCGTACGATAAATCCATCGTACGGCATCCCAAATTTGGGTACAGGTCAATATCACATTTATCTTATAATTCATCTGGTATCCTTATCATCATATTTCATAAACAGGGTACTGATCTAAGTCTAGTACAATACTGATACCATCTACATATATATATGCGTGTGTACGAAACACATAGCCCCAAAGACCCGCTATAATAATCATGTCGTATCCCATAATACGAACCATATCATATCACCGATCTCATGGCACCATGCCCAATCTCATCGACTCATCTCCAAATACCATATACTATCATCATCATCCATGTATATGTATATATATATATATATATATATATATATATATACATAGTCCTATACCTATGTGTGTGTATATATATATATATCCCCATATACGTAAAAGAAAGTAAAATGCATCCGAGTGTGTGTGTGTGTGAGTGTAAACCTTATTCTAGGGTTCGCGACTACAACTAACTATGACACTATCAAACAGTTATACTAAAATTAACACATGATCTTCTAAGATCCTACCTACTAATCATCCAAGTATCACGATAAACATATTTAAATAAATAGGTATACGTATTCGTATACGACACAACGAAACTGCGGGGGTGCTATACGCCATCCACCCGACTTCCCCCGTAGATATATATCTACTCGCATTGATCTTCGCTTGCTGGAGTCGATGACGCTACGCTCTCCTCGTCGTCTCGAAATCCACATGGCGGGGAGGGTACCTACATATCACACGTAGTATCGTAAACTGAAATCGCGAATGAAAATCAAAACGAAACACGAAACGTACATAGGTTAAAACCTATGGTCTAAGCATACACGAATAACCAACAACTCTTGACGATTGACGTATAAACGTGAATAGAACGAGATAAAACACAAATACCAATTTCCAATTCATTAAAAACCACAAAACGAATTCAGAAACGTCGTAAACACTTCCAGATTTTACCCTAGGTGAAATTAGCCAATTCTGTATATGTTAAGGGTCTAGTTTACAGCTAAGGGATCCATGAACCAAGAATTGACCCAGTACCCCCTACCCTGGCCACAAATTGCGGCCAGGAGGAATAAATCTGTGGCCCAATGAGGGAGTTGGGGTCTCGGATCTCGGGGTTAGCTCCTATGTCGCCTGCTCTACTCACTGTGCTTGCTAAATAAATTTCCAGGTCCCCGAGTTGTAGCAGATTCCCATTTCCCATCACAAAGTCTACAAAATATTATCGGGGTTTTCTAGGTTTGTGAATTAGGGTTCAAATCTCTGGTTCAGTCCACTATATCATCACTACAGGGTTTATAAGGTCTCTACTAACCTCAATTACACAACCACAACTCAAGAATCCCTCAAACCCTAACTAGGAATTTTCAAAGATCCTTAAACCATATCAAAACACTTCTAAACATACATAGAAAATAAAGTGAAAGTAATACTACACTAATGATAAAGAAAATAGCTCATTTAGCAACTTAAGAATTTTCTTGAGTTGCCCCAAGTCTCCAAAATCCGATTTTTCTTGGTCCAAAGTGTTGGTAGTGGGCTTGTGCATGTTTTTAATGAAAGTAAGATGAAGTTTTGAGGTGTTTTTAGTGGTGTTTGTGAGGGTTGAAGAGGAGGGGGTGATGGAGGCAGCTAAGGGTTGAAGAGGAGAAGAAAAGATGAAGAGGATGAAGTGAGAATGTGAGCCATGGTCCAAGGTTGACCCTTTACCCTCTCTCTCTCTCTCTCACTTCTCTCTCTTGCCCATACCCCCTTTCTTTATTCTTTTCTTTTCTTTTCCTTATTCTCTCATTTAAAACCCAAAACAAGCATGAAGAAATAAAGAAAAGCCATGGAGGAAAATGTAACAAGCGTGAAAAGACTTGGTGCATATCACATGCACAAAACTAGCTTAATGCACGATTAGCGAATTTAATCGCGATTAGCATTAAAATTGTATATAATTAATTATAAAAATTCATAATTTGTTTAAATCACATAAAACATCCTCATTTCAGAATTTCTTATTTTCCAAATATTTTTCCCATTTATCGGTATTTAATTATACCGCACTATTAAAATATTCATAATATTTATTATTTAATTATAAAAATTCCTAAAAATAATATTTTATTTTTCTGAAATGTTACAACTTTAGGCGGATTTTCTTTACCTTTTAGACTGGGCTCGAGTTATACTTATTTTCAAAACTAACGAATCGTGATTATTTTAAAGACAGACCGAGAGATACTACGGATTTTTCAGAAGACGTATCTTTTCTCATGGACCCCGTAGTCCCTATTTTTCTAAAACCCCGATTTGTGCTATTTCAAACACCAAGAACTGTAAGACTCGTATTTAGAAGGGTATATTCTTAAATGTTGCGGTTACTACTCTTTTCTGTATATTCATGTTGTTCTCATCGCATTGCATACTTATAAATGTGTTCTTTAGTTATTATGAACCCCTGTTGTCAGGACACCGGTACCATTATCGATGATGCGTATTGTCCACGTACACTTGCTTGCCGGCTCACACACATCATTATCGGTAATTTCCATGTCACGTACACATTAGAAATCATTACTTCATTTGTATAAAGTGCTAGCTGGTAGTTGCAATATAGTACTAGTACGCTCGCTTTCATATGCTAGTTTTGATATTGCATTTCTTACCCAGATACTTCATGCATTTATGCATTCATTCTGTTATGCAATATCGTGGGGCTTTATGCCGATATTCACTGTTCACTGACTAGTGATTTTGAGATTTCGGATCTTTCATGAGATTTCTGGTTTTGGGAAACCGCATGTGAATGTTTATAACTTATGATAATTTTAAAAGAGAAAGATGCGGTTTTCCTTGATATGATGAGTAGCGTCCACCATGATATTTTCTCGGTTCTGAGTTGGCTTTCAAGACCCGATTCGAGGAGGAGGATGAACCGTCTGCGGGTACATGATGGACTCGGTGAGGTACCCTGGGACGAGAGTGATTTCATTGTGGACGATGAGCCTGGCAGGGGAGCACTACCTACCGGTGATCGTATTGGAAACTCGACGGATATCCGGAGGGTACCGTTCGGAGTTATGGGCCGATCCGGACTGACGGAGTCCATAGGCCGATCCGGACCGACAGAGCCCGAGATTTGAGTATTATATGTCGCTGTTGGACATGGACTTCGAGATGTTTTGAGTGCCGATGCTGGGCACTCGGGTTTTATCATGATTTGTGTGTTGTTGCTGGACACGCATTGGATGATGCATTAGTACATATCATGCATCGATATATTATTATTCTTGATACGGACACGAGTACTTGATATCACACTCATGATATACTGTTACCCTTGTTATAGTATTGTATAGTTTTATTGTATGACCTAGGAGAGAGTCATACATGCGATTTCTTCTCGGTGATGTTTTCTACTCACGAGTTGAAAACTCACCCCCGTTGTGCCACGGTTTCTTGGAGGTTTGGCCGTATAGGTTACGTTGCGGCTCGCTGGCACACTGCTTCCTTCCGGGTGAATCCTTTGGTAGGTGGGTTCACTTATATCGTGACCACTGTTGTACTTTATTTATTTCAGTTGTATCAAGTAAACTCCATCAACCAGACTTGTATATTTGATAGAATTAGAAGACCAGTTGTATATTATTTCGACCTTAGAGTCGCACGCTTGTACTATTATGATTCTTCTCTGGTTTTCTTGAGGATGTTGGTTTTCTTCTAAGTTTTGATCCCCGCCCTTCGGCGTTGTATATTATATTTCTTGTGTGGTGGATTTCCGCCATTTGGCGAAGAGCTAGCTCCCGCTTGGGGTGCATTTATTCATTATTATGTATTTCATGTGTTGTACCCATTTGGGGGCCAGTATTTACAAAGGAGACTCTGCCGAAATTTTCGGGAAAATATGATGTTGCTTTTAAAATGTTTAATGCCTTATTTTTTTAAAACCACTTGCTTTAAAACAAGTTTTCCTTCATTTTATTTCTTTAAAAATGGTTTAGATTTCTGGGCTTTTGGCTTACTTGAATTAGGTGGGGTCTTATAGACTTCACATGATTCAAGTGCCAGTCACATGCCATTTCGGGTCGTGACAAGATTGGTATCAGAGCGCTAGGTTTAACCTTGGTTCGAGTCTAGGTTTGACTATGCGGATTCTAGGGCGTATATATATATATATATATATATATATATATATATATATATATATATATATATATATATATATATATTCGGAACCTAGGCTTGACCTTACGGAATTTAGACTTGGTCGAGGGGGTATTAGACCCGAACTTTCATCGCGTAGGTTGACCTTGGTTGATGGAGTAGGTGACTTAAGTAGAGTGATGTACCGTGTGTATGTTCCGTGGCATACTTACGATACGCTACTCCGCTTAAGAAGCCTTATGATGTACTTTCTTTGCACTGTATTCTATTCGTTCCTTTGATCTATCTTCATCGATGCCGGATGGTGGTTTCTGTTACTATGGTTGCACGGGAAGAGATAGCTGTGGCTAGAGTTGCGGTCAGCATGAGCTCTGAAGGGTTCCTTATGACGACAGCAAGGTTTAGGGGGGCATCGTGCTTGCCATTTTAAAACTTTTGCCGTTACAAAGAACCCTACGCTAGAATCGTTAACTAGAGATTTAGACCGAACAAGATGCAAACAACTTTTACATCTAAGAGAATAAGAATACAACCTTTGTAGACGGTCCTTCTCTTCAATATGCTCCGTGTAGTAGTTCCGCGACTCCACAAGGCTTCTCTTGAGACTTTGAACAAGCTTCCATCGTAGCCTTCGCGCCAAAGATGATCAAACTCGAAGCTCCTACTAATTCAAGCTACCACTACACTAAACCCTTTAATGTATGAAACACATTACACTAATTTGCTAAAATGGTGTGAGATGATGAAGTAGAGGATGTAAAGAGCTCACTTATTTGTGCTCAAGCTTCATGATTCACATCACATGTGAGGGTTGAAGCTTGAGGAAAAGCAAGAGGAGGAGGAAGAAGCATGAGAGCAAGTATGAGAGAAAATGGCTAAGTCTTTTGGAATGAACAAGAATGAATGATAATCTTGACCTCTCACTCATTCAAGTATGGAATTATGCAATATTAAATTGCAACCATACTTGAATAGTGAGTCATGAATGAATAAACAATATAAAACACCATGCTTGCATCCATGCTTCAACTTTACACCTCATTTCTATTTTCACAAAATAGAAAAGAAAATTCCATGCTTCATTTTAATATATATATATATATCATATATATTAATATATATTTAATGAAGATTAATTAGTGAGCTAATGATATTAGTTAATATATAATTATACCACATATAATTTATATCATATTATTAAATCAACATTTGATCTAAAAACCGGTTATATCATATACGACCGACTAATATCATTTATCTATATATCACATTATCGAATCAACACTTGAATCGACAATTTGGTTATATCACATATAACCGCACCGAAAACAGATGACTGCAAGATTACATTACGGTATCACATACTCGTATTTAATCAGGCCCACACACATATCACATATGTGTCCTAATTCTTTTCTCTTGAACCAGGGAACTTCTGTGTGGGACTCTAAAGACTCGTCAATACGACGGTAGTAGGTGATGATCATATCAGTCACCTACAAGCCGTCAGCGGTACTAGCTGGACGAAACGGCTACCCAGGTATTGAGCGATATGAAGATCAAGAAGCAAGCCTGTCCATAGTCTCCATGAAGCCTATCGGTAACACTACCGTACAGTCCGGTCTCTTCATCTGATATGTTGCATATCATGTCTAGGGGTGCAAATCGTCAGACCCCAGTAACGTGATAAGTCATGTCGATATCTGGCCTATAACGGGTCGAGAAACCACTGATAATACTAATCAGTAGATCTCCATATCAGCCCTGGCCATAGACTTCTAGTTATAGCCAATCGAATATAGCGCAACATCAACCCTCAATACCGGGAGAGACGAAACCTCTCCTATCGCTCATTTCCTCCATACGACTCGGGACTGTACCCAAAATCCACCTGTTTGCGCGACTCCTTTTGAGCGTGGTAGGGAGGAAATCAAAGCACAGTGAGAGCCGCACAAGACTCTATGACGATCTCGGGTCTACAGACTAGCCTGTACCAGTGTCACCAGAGGACTGCTATCTGACGATAGGTATACTACCACATAGGAGTCCTCGACGAGTCCTGTTCAGTGTACCCAGTCTCCACGGAGCACCCGTATACCATCTCTGATGTCAAACACCAATGGATAAGGGATCAGTCATCGCCCATCATATGGGTCAAGAAGCATATACGCTAGTCTACTCTAGGATATCGATACCCTGTCTCGATATTCTCTTGACTAGGAACAATTAAAGGATGTACTTGTGAACTACCCTGGCCCCACTAGTATGATCTCCATCATAGTCCTGATAGTCAAGTACATATCCTAAGGGCTTTATCAACATGTGAGAGCAAGACAGTATAACAATCTATAAGTCTACATGTTAAGATAAATGCAACCGGATAGCATACTATCATGTCGAGCAAAAAAGTCATCTCTATATATATCCAAGCATCCAGTATAATATACATCATGTGTACAATAATGGCCTCTAGGGCATACATATAACTAACAATCTCCCACTTGCACTAAGGACATGTGTTGTAGTATCTCATATCCAACATTCCAAAGAGTCTCTTAAATTGCGTCCGGGGGAGGGCCTTCGTGAGTGGATCCGCTATGTTGTCCTTCGTGTCAACTCTCCTGATCTCGATCTCCCGGTGATCTACTATCTCCCGGATCAGGTGATACCGCCTCAGAATATGTCGGATCTCTGATGGGACCGGGGTTCCTTGGCCAAAGCCACCACTCCATTGTTATCACAATACACAGGTATTGGATGCTCAATGGACGGAACCACACCAAGTTCAGCAATGAACTTCTTCATCCAGACAGCTTCTTTGGCAGCATCATTGGTAGCGATGTATTCAGCCTCCATCGTCGAGTCTGCAACGGTGTCTTGCTTGGAACTCTTCCAGTACACCGCCCCTCCGTTGAGGGTAAAGACAAAACGCGAGACCGACTTACTGTCGTCCTTATCACTTTGGAAGCTCGTGTCGGTAAAGAACTCCACTTGGAGTTCACCGTTACCGTACACTAAGAACATCCCCTTAGTTCTTCTCAAGTACTTGAGAATGTTCTTAACAGCTGTCCAGTGATTCTCTCATGGATCTGCTTGATACCTACTCACTTCACTTAGTGAGTATGCTACATCGGGTCTGGTACATAACACCGCATACATGATAGAGCCTACTGCCGAAGCATAGGGTATCTCTTGCATGCAAGTTCTCTCCAAATCAGTCTTGGGAGACATCTCTTTGGAGAGAGTGAGTCTAGAGATCGTGGGTACATTCCCACGCTTGGACTCTTCTATACTAAACCTCTTTCTTACGTTGTCTATATACCTGGATTGGGATAATCCCAGTATCCTTTTAGATCTATCTCTATAGATCTTAATCCCTAAAATGTAGGAGGCATCACCTAGATCTTTCATTGAGAATCTTTGTGATAAGAAGAGCTTGACCGAGTGCAGCATAGGAACATCGTTTCCTATCAAGAGTATGTCATCCACGTACAATACGAGGAAGACGACCTTTCTCTCTGCAACCTTCTTGTATATACAAGGTTCATCTATGTTTTTGATAAAGTCAAACTCTTTGACTACCTCATAAAAACAGATGTTCCAACTCCGCGATGCTTGCTTTAACCAATAGATGGATTTAAGCAGCTTGCACACCTTTCCACTGCTCCCACTGTCTACGAAGCCCTCTGGCTGAGTCATGTACACGCTCTTTTCTAAATCACCATTTAGAAAGGCGGTCTTAACATCCATTTGTCAGATTTCGTAGTCATGGTATGCAGCGATGGCAAGTAGGATCCGGATGGACGTAAGTATAGCCACTGGAGAAAAGGTTTCATCATAATCCACACCTGATCGTTGACGAAAACTTTTTGCAACAAGTCTAGCTTTGAAAGTCTCAATTTTTCTATCTACACCAAGTTTCTTCTTAAAGATCCATTTGCTTCCAATGGGTTTTATCTCTTCGGGAGCAACTTCCAAAGTCCATACTTTGTTAGTGTACATGGATTCCATCTCAGATCTTATCGCATCTAGCTATTTCACAGAGTCCCCACTCGTGATGACCTGCTCGAAGCTAGTTGGGTCATCATCTTCCATGATGCAATCCTCGCTCCCACCAACAACTAGAAAACTGCAGTATCTCTCAGGTGGATGAGGAACCTTACTAGATCTGCGGAGAGGCGGAGGTTCTTTAGGAACTATTGGATCCTTTGGTTCCACCAAATCGTCAGTTGTACTCTGTGCTGCTGGAACTTCTTCCAGTTCTACCTCACTGCCACTAATTTCTTTTACAAGAAATTCCTTTTCTAAAAAGGTGGCATGCTGAGCAACAAAAACCTTTTGTTACTCATGGTGATAGAAGATATGCCCTCATGAGTGTTTGTGATATCCTACAAATTTGCACAGAACTGACCTTGCCTCGAGTTTGTCCAGATTTTGCTTTTTGACATAGGCTGGACAACCCCATATCTTAATGAAATTAAGACATGGTCTCTTCCTATTCCATATCTCATGTGGAGTGGTAGGTAAAGATTTGGTCGGAACTCGATTCAATAGGTATGCAGCTGATTCAAGCGCATAACCCCAAAAGGAAATAGGTAACTCAGCAGTGCTCATCATAGAGCGCACCATATCTAATAGGGTGTGATTCCTCCGTTCCGATACACCGTTGTGCTGTGGTGTATATGGAGGAGTAAGCTGAGAGAGAATCCCATTCTCTTTTAGAAAATCCAGGAACTCGGTGCTTAAGTATTCACCTCCTCGATCAGATCGAAGGATTTTAATATTTTTACCCGTTTGGTTTTCGACTTCGGATTTATATTCTTTGAATTTCTCAAAAGCTTCAGACTTGTGTTTCAACAGGAACACATGACCGAATCTTGAGAGATCGTCAGTGAATGTAATGAAGAACGAAAGACCATTTCTGGTATGCGTAGACATGGGACCGCATACATCACTATGTATTAGTCCCAAGAGTTCCGTAGCTCTTTCTCCGTGTCCTGTAAACGGCGTTTTGGTCATCTTGCCTTTGAGACATGACTAGCAAGTGTCATAAGATGAAAATTCGAATGGATTCAAATATCCATCTTTATGCAGCTTAGTTAGTCGTGTCGCATTGATATGACCTAGTCTACAATACTACAAGAAGGCTTCGTTCATTTCTGAACTCTTCCTCTTATGTGTGTTTTGTACGTTAAGAACTGTATTTTGATTCAGGACGTACAATCCGTTACATAACGCACCAAACCTAATCGACACTTGATTTAGGTAAATGTTCATAACATTATTCTCTACTACAAAGTTATATCCTTCTTTATCTAATAAAGAGATTGATATTAAATTGCATATCATAGAGGGTACGTAGTAACAGTCGTTCAGGATCAATGCATTCCTTGTTGGTAATACAAGGTGATATTCACCAACTGCTTTGGCTGCAACATTTGCACCATTCCCTACTTTTAGGGAATGATCACCTTTTCCCAGTTCTCTACCCTTCCTCAGCCCATGCAACATTATGCATATGTGGGATCCCGATCCGGTATCTAATACCCAGGACATAGAGTGTACTGAGAAACAGTTCTCTGTAACTAACACACCCGAAGAAGATGCATCAACATGCTTATTCTTCACTTGGGTGGTGTGGGAATCCGGATATGTTCCTATTTCCTGCTCGGACTTATAACACTTAGAAGTTGGAGCGGGACCAACGTTCTCCTGCTCAGTATAACAAGCGGGTTCGGTCAATACATCCATATTATTATCTTAATTAAGGCGTGACATTGGTTGCTGCTTGGAGAGAGATAGAAGGAAACGCGTTAGCATGCGCTCTTTGCAAGATTAGATTGGTTATTATCTTATCTAATCAGGATGTCTCCCACTGGTTTTATCAAATCTTCCTTCAAACCGTAAAAGGTAAGACTAGCCGGGATTAATTACACCTTACAAGTTCGTCAATCTTTCAGCCAGGCCAGTGCTGGTACTTTAAGGGAGGTTCCCCGTGCTTTCCTACGGACTTAATTAAAGTAAACCTCGTTTTCCCAGGGGCGTAACCCCGTTAACACCTTTCTAGACACCTACTTGATTTACTAATTGTCCAGTGTAAAACTCTCGCAGGAGTAACTCTTACTCTCAGTGGGTATCGGGATCCAACTATCTCATAGAAGGTATGCAATCTCATTGCAAATTTCAACACTTGAAATTCCCAATAATACTTTTACCCCTAGCAACCCATGACCTTGACGGAGGTCAACAAACCATAGCCCGCTAGTCAAGTTCAACCCGTCATTTCTTTATTGAATTAATCCCACCCGCATGACCCATGATGGAGGTCAACAAGGCCATACGACTACCCTAATCCAATCGCATCACATGCGGCAGATAAGCACTAATCAGCTACCACACACTACGCGATGACGGAGGTCAACAAACCCAGCATGAATACTAAATAGTACCTATCTGAAATGACGGAGGGCTACGCAGGCTTTTAAGAAAAACCATGAGCGTAATGAACTTGATATCGTTGTAGAATCGAGTGATTTTGAAAAGGAGTGTTTTTGAGGGTTTTCTAGTTTCACTAAAGAGGTCACTCCCGGTGAAGGGATCTCGGCTCTTTTCTTATCGAATAAGGTGATGGATATTCTACAAGGAATACTGCTATGCAAAGAAAGAACTATAGAAGCAATCATAAAACTAAACCGAGTGATTTGTAGCATTTGCTAGTTTCGCTAAAGAAGTCACTCCCGGTGAAGGGATCGCGGCTCTTTCTTTATCGAATAAGGTGCTGGATATTCTACGAGGAATACCGCTATGCAAAGCAAAAACTAGAGCTACTCTTTTTGAAAATTTGATTCTACAACATCTTTAGGTTTCTTTCCTTTCATTAATCTCATTAATGAAGTTCCATCAATTAAGCTTCCTAAGCATCACAGAAGAAACGAAAATACATCGCACATATAAAGTGATCACATCATAGAACATCAGTAGCAGAAGATATCATATGAAATATTGGATATACTAGGAATTCCTTGTTTTAAGTTAAGCCAGAATAAAACACGGATTCCATGGTCGCGATGAATAGCCAAACCCACACCCCTAGACCCTTACGAGAGCGGTAAGCAACCCTACCAATTCTAGACTTAGGAGACCCGGACTCGACTCCTCGAGTTGGTCTCCCACTGGACTCTAGAACCCGGTTACTTGTGCTTCCCTCCTTGGGTCTATCCTAAGGCGGAAAAGTAAATAATATACAACAATGGTGACATCATTCTCAACCCGGAAGTGCCCCAATAAAAGAATATTATATACAATGAATTTTACATGAATGAAAATAAAAACTCTCATCTCACATAAAACCCTCGGCTATTCAAAACGCGATGATCCAATATAATATATCCAAGAAACACATAACATCACATGTTATCAAAAAGTTAGACGATTTTAAACATTCCGATCGAATCAACAAACACCCACAATTACCTAGAAGAGCTCAACACTTGAGCAAAGTTAAAGTACCCAAAAACATGCCACAGTACCTATGATCCAGCCGTAGAAGGGCCAAACCAACGCCTCACCTATGCCACCGCGGAACTACGGCAAACCCTAAGGTTCAGTCGCGGTTCCGAGGGCACAGAATCTAGTTAAGGTTTTTGTTCTTCTAGAGGGCCCATAAAGTTACTTTCACGACTATCGAATATAATTAACTTAAGAAAATTCCAACACTTGGAAATTTCTAGCAAGGGTTAAAATGGGTATTTGATATCCGATCGAACTTCTTAATATCGTCTAAAATTGCCCGAAAACTGTTAAAATTACGACTACGAATTACTCCGAGTTGCTGTTTTGGAAAATAAACATCACATGCAAATTTAGCAAAAATAAACAACACATGAAACACCAAAACCCAGAGACCAGAACACACCACAAAGCACAACCCCAGAAGCCAAGGAAAATCCGGCGTCGCCGGAATTTTGTACTAGGTCGCCGGCCAAGATCCGAGGGCATGGGGTGAGTTTTGTGCTGTGTTCATATACTGTCCCATACTATATTCTGCACTTGTTTAAATAATTTTTTGACAACTTTTAAAATTCGACTGTTTCTGGAATTTTACGGTTTCAAGTTTCGGAGTTTCTCGGTTTCGTAATTCTACGCAATCCGTCTAATTCTCTAGTTTGGCTCTGATACCACTGAAGGGTTCTAAATGACGAAAGCAAGGTTTAGGGGGGCATCATGCATGCCGTTTTAAAATTTTTGCCGTTACAAAGAACCCTACGCTAGAATCGTTAACTAGAGATTTAGACCGAACAAGATGCAAACAACTTTTACATCTAAGAGAATAAGAATACAACCTTTGTAGACGGTTCTTCTCTTCAATATGCTCCGTGTAGTAGTCCCGCTACTCCACAAGGCTTCTCTTGAGACTTTGAACAAGCTTCCTTCGTAGCCTTTGCGCCAAAGATGATCCACCTCGAAACTCCTACCAATTCAAGCTACCACTACACTAAACCCTTTAGTGTATGAAACAAATCACACTAATTTTCTAAAATGGTGTGAGATGATGAAGTAGGGGATGTAAAGAGCTCACTTATTTGTGCTCAAGCTTCATGATTCACATCACATGTGAGGGTTGAAGTTTAAGGAAAATCAAGAGGAGGAAGAAGAAGCATGAGAGCAAGCATGAGAAAAAATGGCTAAGTCTTTTGGATTGAACAAGAATGAATGATAATTCTTGACCCCTCACTCATTCAAGCATGGAATTATGCAATATTAAATTGCAACCATGCTTGAATAGTGAGTCAAGAATGAATAAACAATATAAAACACCATGCTTGCATCCATGTTAGTTGTATGTATGCCCTAGAGGCCAGTATTGTACAGATGATGTATATTATATTGGATGCTTGGACATATATAGAGATGACTTTCTTGCTCGATATGATAGTATGCTATCTGGTTACTCTTTATCTTAACATGTACACTTGTCTCTTTAAACTGTCTTATAGTTACATGTTGATAAAGCCCTTAGGATGTGTACTTGACTACCTGGACTATGATGCAGATCATACTAGTGGGGATATGGTAGTCTATAAGTACATCCTTCAAGGTCCCTAGTCGTGGGTGTATCGAGACAGGGCATCGATATACCAGTGTAGACTAGCGTATACGCTTCTCGACCCATGAGATGGGCGATGGATGATCCCATATCCATTGGTGTTTGACATCAGAGATAATATACGGCTGCTCAGTGCAGACTGGGTACACTGGACAGACTCGCCGAGAACTCCCAGATGGTATTATACCTCACGTCAGATGGCAGTTCTCAGGTGACACTTGTGCAGGTTAGTCTGTAGACCCGAGATCGTCATAGAGTCTTGTGTGATTCCCACTGTGCTTTGATCTCCACCTTACCACGTCCATGAGGGCGTGCAAACCGGTGGTCTTTGGGCACATTCCCGAGTCACATGGAGGCAATGAGCGATAGGAGGGGTTTCGTCTCTCCCGGTATTGGGGGTTGATGTTGCGCAGTGCTCGATTGGCCGTAACAGGGAAGTCCCTGGCCAGGGCTGATCAGAGATTTGCTGGTAAGTATTACCAGTAATTTCTCGACCCGTTATGAGCCTCACATCGGCACGACTTATCGGTTATTGGGGTCTGACGTATACCACCCCTAGACTTGATATGCAACATATCAGACGAACAGACCGGACTGTACGGTAAGTGTTACTGGTTAGATTCACAGGAGTGTGAGCGGGCTAGCTCGTCGATCTTCTGATCGCTCAATACCCGGATGGCCGTTACGTTTAGCAGACCGCTTGCGGCTTGTGGGTGCTTGATATGATCATCATCTGCTACCGGCGTATTGACGAGTCTTTAGAGTCCTACACAGAGGTTTCCTGGCTCAAGCGAAACGAAATAGGAGCGAATATGAGATATGTGCGGGACCGAGAATAATGCGTGTATGTGATACCGCATTTCATTCTCGCGATTAATGTTTCGATTGGTTGTATGCGATATAACCTAGTTATCGAATCGAAGATCGATTCGATAAGTCGATACATTGGATACTAGTCGGTTATGTGCGACATGACCGGATCATTGAATCAAGTGTTGATTTAATGATTTAATGTATAATTATATATTTGATATATTACTTTGCATTAACTAGTATTGGTTCACTTAAAAGGGATTTTCTCACTTGCATAACACATTGTATATGTGATATATTTTGTGTGCACTTGATTGTATCATGTTTGATGTTGCATGCTAACTTGTGTTTTGTGTAAAGATTAAACCATGGTTGTGTAATGGTTAGGGTTTCCTTTTTATTACTCATTTATTTATTTATTTATTTGTTTATTTTAAATAGATAAATGAAAACAAAATGGTTATTCTTTCATGAAGCTTGTTGAAGCTTCATGAAGCTTTGACTAAAGAGACCATTTTGTCTTCTTGCTTAACCTTAACCATTCCCACTTACCATGGTCTATTCTCTACACTTAACCTTAGTTAGGATATGATAAGTATTGATTTTCTTTTCTATTTTAATAAACACTTATCATATTCTAGCTTCATCTTCTTCTTCATCTTCAAGAATGAAAACTTGATGCCATCAATGGCAACTTGAGCAAAAGTGAGAGAAATCCAATTCTAAAGTGAACCCACCTCCTATTTCTTCATCCTCTACCTCTTGCCAAGTGGTTTTGGGTGTTTTCTTTACAAGTTTCACAACTTGGTGCAGTCGAAGCTTGAACTTATGAAACCTCGACGTAGATCATCTTCGGCACGAAGCCGACGACCTTGCCCGCTCGTTTTTCCGATGAAGCCGACGATTGAGTCTAGGATTCGAGATGGACAGCGAGAGGACGCCTACGTGGAGCTAAGGAAGTGGAGAACCGGATCTACAAAGGTTGTAGCCTCTCTCCTTTAGTTAAGTTGTTAACTAGTTTCGTTTATCGCCTAAATTTCTAGTCGACGATCCGTATTAGGGTTTCTCGGCACCCATAAAATTTGAAATTGGCATGGTTGATGCCTTGTGAGACCTCTATAGTGTGCCTAGGAACCCTACAGTGGTATCAGAGCCTAGCTAGAGCCTTAGGCGAAGTCTAGACGGAGTTTGAAGTCCGATCGAACCGAAACCCTAATATCAAAGTTGCTCTCTGTACATTTTTTAAAAACTGGGTTTTTTCCAAATTAAAAATATGCAGAAAATTCAGCAGGACTTTCTAAGAATTACTGTGAAACACGACAACCCAATTCCATCAATCCACCGCGGAACCGCGGCAGAAGCATGCCTTCTGCGGCGGTTCCGCGGCCGTATGGTCACAATGCCCTATAATTTTTGCACAGTAATTCCTCTTTTCTGATGCTGGATTTTCTGGGAATTTTTAAATATCACTCAAGAGTTGAGTTTTCTGGGTTGTATTAGGGACTCGGTATTTCGATCGGATCATCAAACTTTGTCTATGTGTTTTCCGGATATTTTTTGAATATGTTAAAAAGTTCGACCGGATATAAATACCCACTTTTTCCCCTGTCGGGAAATTTCCAAGTGTTGGATCTTTCCGTGGTTTAAAGACATTCTGAGTAGTGCAAGTAACGCGATGAACCCTCTAGAAGACAACAAACCTTAACTCGATTATGTGACCTTCTTGAACTGCCCTTTGAACCTTCGGGTTTGGGGCAGTACGGCGTGCCACATGTGAGGCGTTGGCTTGACCCTTCTACGGCTGGACCGTTGGTACTGAGGCATGAAGTGAATGTCCTTGAACCTATTTCATGTGTTGGACGGTTTCGGGAAAACTTGGGTGTTCGAATGTTCGATCGGAAAGTTTAATATTTTCTATTTATCCGGAATGGGATACAATAATTGGAATTCACAAACAGTTATGAGATAACTGGATGAATGTTATAAATCTAGCGGTTTAGTTTCACTTGATATTGAAAAGAGTTTTCGATAATGAGACAAAAATGCGGGGTTTATAACTGTTAGGCATGTGATGTCTAAGTATTTCATTTGATTAGGCATGTGATGTCTAAAGAGGGTGCGGATTCCAACTGTTGTAGTTTTACACTTTCTTTTCTTTGACCGTAAGTGTAATATGTGATATCGCCGGTTTCGTTGCTATATGTCAACGACAATTGGGATGGGCATATTTACTTACTTTGATGACATGTGATGTTATGTGTTGCTGGATATGTTATATTGGATTGTCGTGTTTGAATAGCCGGGGGTTTTTATGTGAGATGAGTGTTTTTCATTTTCATTCATGTAAAAACTTGTATGTAATATTCTTTTATTGGGGCACTTCCAGGTTGCGGAAGATGTCACCCTTTGTATATTATTTACTTTTCTGCACTAGGATAGACCCAAGGAGGGGAGCACAAGTAACCGGGTTCTAGGGTCTAGTGGGAGACCATCTCGAGGAGTCGAGTCCGGGTCTCCTAACCCTAGAATTGGTAGGGTTGCTTGCCGCTCTCGTAGGGGTCTAGGGGTGTGGGATTGGCTATTCATCACGACCGTGGAATCCGTGTTTATACTGGCTTGTATTGAAAACACGGACGTCCTAGTATATCCAATGTTTCATATGTTTCTTCTGCTGCGATATCTGTGATGTAATCATGTGATGTTCTGTGATAGATACAGTATATAGTATATATGATATATTATATAGACGTTACTTATGTTTTGCACCCGCACTAGCCCTGCCCTGCTCTGTCGTTAGTTACCTAACCTAACGGTGCACGAGGGGACATCGAGGCGAATGATGATGGCATAAGTGTACGTCGTATTTATCTGTGATGTTTAGGTATTTAAATGATGGGACTTCATTAATGTGATTAATGAAAGAAAAGAAACCAAATGATGTTGTAGAATCAAATTTTAAATAAAACAGGTAGCTACAGTTCTTGCTTTGCATAGCGGTATATATGATATACCCTGCACCTCATTCGACAAGGAAAGGACCGAGATCCCTTCACCGGGAGTGACTCCTTTAGCAAAAACTGGCAGATGCTACATACTCGGTCTGCTTTTGATTGCTTCTATAGTTTCTGCTTTGCACAGTGATATATATGATATATCCCGCCCCTCATTCGACGAGGAAAGGGCCGACGATCCCTTCACCGGGAGTGACCCCTTTAGCAAAACTAGAAAAGCCTCAAAATCACTCCATTTCAAAAAAAAAAAAACTTCATTTGATTCTACAACGATATCAAGTTCATTACGCTCATGGTTTTTTCCGAAAGAACCCGCGTAGCCCTCCGTCATTTCAGATAGATATTATTTAGTATTCGTGCTATATTTGTTGACTTAGTCAAGGCATAGTGTATGGTAGCTAAATTATGTTTATCTGTAACAACATGAGATGTGATTGGATTAGAGCATTCGCACGGCCTTGTTGACTCAGTCAAGGGTCGTACGTGTTAGTGTATATGCCCTAGAGGCCATTACTATATCATACTAGTTTGTATATTACTTAATGGAAGCTTGGGATATTCACCTTGTATAAACAATCTTGCTCAATATAGTAGTATGCTACTTGGTTTGTTTCTACTTCAATGTGTACATGTGTTTATTTTACGATATCACCTATACGCATTAGTGGAGCCCTTAGGATCTTTGCTTGATTACCAGCGTTGTGATGGCAGTCACACTAGTGGGGGCTGGGTAATCTATAAGCACATCCTTATACAGGTCCCTAGTCGCAGGACTATCGAGACAGGGCATCGATACTCCGGAGTAGACTAGCGTATGCGCTTCTCATCCCAGTGTGGGAGATGGTCTGTCCCACAGCCATCAGTACGTCGTACTGGAGATAGTATACGGGTGCTCGTTAGGTTACGAGTACACTGGACAGGACTCGTCGGGAACTGACAGGTTGGTATTATACCTATCGTCAGTTATCAGTTCCCAGGTGACATGAGTACAGCTTAGTCCGCTGACTTGATACTGGCACTTCGCCTCGAGTGTGTTCCCACTGCACTTTGATCACTACCCTACCACGGCTCAAAGGAGTCGTGCAAACAGGTAGTGGTTGGGTGCAGTTCCGAAGCACTTGGAGGCAGTGACGGTTAGACAGGATTCGTCTCTCCCGGTATTGGGGGTTGACATCGCGCTGTGTCTAGGAGAGCCATTACACAAGTAGTCCCTGGCCAGGGCAAGCGAGATATACTGGTAGGCTTCCAGTGTTATCTCAGGGTGTTTTGGGCTTCACTCCGACACGACTTGTACCGCTATTGGGGGACTGACGTTTTACCGCCCCCTAGGCCCGACATGCGATGTATCAGACGAACAGACCGGACTGTACGGAGAATGTCACATTCAGACTCAGTAGGAGTTCAGATGGGGTTCACCTCGTCAGCCTTCTTGTCGGCATCTACCTGGGGACCGTTACGCACAGCTAGTGCCGCTTGCGGTCTGTGGTTAAACCCACTGCCAGCGTAGTGTCGAGTCTTTAAAGTCCCACACAGAGGGTATTCGCCTCTGGGCAAAACAGGGTAGAGGTCGCATGGTTTTGCGGCAGGGTTCGTTCTCATCCGCGCACTTGTGCACGTTTGGAGTCCGGACGGATTATACTGGCAGGCTCTGGTTTGAGCCAGATACTGGTATATGTTTTGGGGTTGCTTTTATCTCTCGGTATTCTTGTTCCTCGGAACGAGAATGCAGGTGTGTATGCACAGTTGTTTGAGGCAGAGGAAGAGGTTTTTCATTAGGGTTTCGGAACGGGTGCGTATGCACAGTTGACATTCGTCTTTTTCCAAACCCTAATGAATTAGTGAGATATCTATTAATAATAGTAATTAAATGAAATTATGTTATGGTTGGTTTTGTTGACTTGTTGACCATGGTTGACTTGTTGACCATGGTTGAATGTTTGACCATCATCATTACTTTGTAAGGATGCTCCTTGATTCTTGCTTACACTTCATTTAATGAAGTATGATAGTGGTCATTCCAAAACTACCATCAACTATTCTCATTTGAATTATTATTATTTAGATAATTCTTTTTCTTTTTGATATGGTTGCAAAAAGAAAAAGATAGCTCATTCTATCATAATCATTCTCTCTCCTCACTTCATCTTCTTCTTCCTCAAGCTCAAGGTGATTCCTTCTCATGTGTTGAGAATCCCTCACCTTGAAAAGAAAAGCACCCCTTTGACACTCTCTACTCACTCTAGGATCAAAGGATTAGCAAGCCGGAGATTCTAGTTCTCTCCAAGATCGAGAAAGAGCCCGAAGGTTGAACCCTCAGGTGGATCCATCTTCGACGGAAGAAGGCGACGAGAAGAGAACCATCAACCTCTACAAAGTTTGAAGAAGAAGGAGTTCAAGTTTAGGTATAACCATCTTCCATAGTAGCTAACTCTCTTTAGCAAGTTTGCTAGTTTAGTTTAGACACGATCCCGACCTTGTTTAGTCCATGTTGCCTCTTGCGATAAAAATTTGTTTTTTATACCGTTTCCGCCTCCCCGTAAGCACCGGGGGTCGCAACGTGGACTTACATTGGTATCAGAGCCTAACTAAACTTAAACTAGCTTGGTAGTGAAGTGTAACGAAGTTCGGAAACGAAAAATCGCAAAACCGGAAAAACTAAAACCCTAAGTTTCTGTTGAAATTTTTTCTGCTCTAAATGAAAAACTTTATACTTCTAAATTCGGCTCAGGGTTTTGTGTGAACACCCATGAAAAACGATCCATTGATTCATCTAAACCGCCGCGGTTCCGCGGCATGAGGTAGGCATTTGCCGCTGAACCGCCGCCGTTTGTTGTCCTCTCTGCATCGTTTTTCGTGCAGTGTGTCTCTGTGTTGGTTTTGGGATTTTTAAGATATATTATATGTGCCCAGATTTTCCAGAACAGAAATTTACTTTTGGGGTCCTATAATTCCGTATTTTTTCCGAACTTCACTGCACTTTGACTATGTTAGTTATATCTGTGATGTTTGCATGTATTGAACGTCGGCTAATCGCTATAAGTCGATTGGTCGGGGTTATACATGATCTGTGTTTGATATTGGATTGTGTATATGAATCTGTTGGACTGTCGCGGGTGAATAGCCGGGGTGGATGTGAGATGAGCTTTTGTTTTTCTTTCATTCATTTGTAAATGTAAATTGATGTAATAATATTATTTGTATGGCCGCACAACCGGGTCGGGGTTGTAGCCGTCATTGTATAATTCTTTTTACTGTTTTTGCTCCTAGGATAGACCCATGGAGGGGTGCACAAACTATCGGGTTCTTGGCGGGTAGTTTGCCGCACCCGTAGGGGTCTTGGGTGGGGTATTTGCTATTCACCGCGACCGTGTAATCCGCTTTTCGTTGCAGGCTCGAAAGGATTGCGGATTGCTAGTATATCCAATGTATTCATCTGTGATCTGTAATGTCTATCATTGCTTTCTATTTAGGCGTTGCTTATGTTTTACAGCCGCGCTAGCCCAGCCCCCGCTCTGTCGTTAGTTAAGTAACCTAACGAGTGATGACGGGACCCCGTGGCGAATGCGAATGGCATAAGCGTACGTCATATTTTGGTTGTTTTCTGCAATGGTAGGATTAAATGATGGGACGCATTAAAAGAACTAATGCAAGAATATCACGCATTAAAAGAACTAATGCAAGATAATAAACCAAGTTAAAATCGTTGGAACACTTTCGAAAAACCAATCGGTTCTTTTCAAAACTAACTTTTAAATGCGGAGCTTGAGCCACTCCTTCTAAAAGCTATCTCGTTCCATCGATTATATCAAGTTCACTACGTTCACGGTTTCGCCAAAACCATTCGTAGCCCTCCGTCGTTTCGTATGAATATTCAATAGTATTCAAGCTGTGTTTGTTGACCTTCGTCAAGACATAGAGATTGGTAGCTGTTGGGTGTTCATATGTAGCATAGATAGATGCGTTGGTTTGGGACAGTCGTATTGCCTTGTTGACCTTCGTCAAGGGTATATACGGGTGGGTTCAAATTAACCTGGATAATGACGGGCAGAACTTGACATGTGACTTATGATTTGTTGACCTTCGTCAAGGTCATAAGAGCATGGGGCAAAAATCCACATCGGGAGTTTCATAAGTACTGAAACTTGCTAGATTTGCATACCATTTGGAGTGTGATGATTATGGTAGGATTCCTTCATTTTCGTCACGCGATGATATTTGGGTCCCGATCCTACTGTGAGTATATGCTACTCCTCGGGAAATTTCTCACTAAACGATCAATGCTATAAACCTAGTAGGTGCCTAGAAAGGTGTTAGCGGGGCTACGCCCCCAGGGAAAAGAGGTTCTTAAATTAAGGAACTTCGCGAAAGCGTTGGAAAACCTCCCTCGAAGTACCGACACTGGCCTGGCTGAACGGTTAAGCAAGTATTGTACGGTGGGATTGATCCCGACTAATTCTTCCTTTGTGGTTTGAGGAGGGATTCGAGAGACAGTGGGAGCCATCCTGTTTAGACAAATTAAAAAAAAAAACCATTCTAAACTTGCAAGAGCATCGTGCTAAGTGTTTCTTCTCTCCCCCTGCAGCGACCAAATCTAAATGACTGGACTTAAGTTACTTCTAGATAAAAACATACTGACAGGGCCAAACTACAAAGATTGGCTCAGGAATGTCAAATTGGCAATCACTTACGACAAGCTGGGGTATCTTCTTACCACCAAAGCTCCCCCTGTCCCAGGTCCCACCTCCAGCGTCGCGGATAAGGAAATCCGTAAGACTTGGGAGATTGATTGCGCGAAGGCCAGGTGCCTCGTGCTTGCCTCTATGGACAACGAACATCAGAGGAGGCATGAGAATATGGACCTCGAGTCCATATTTCTCCATACAAAAGAACTGTATGGAGAGCAGTCTCGTATCGCAAGATACGAAGTGTCGAAGAAGTTATTTTCGACAAAGTTGGCCGTCGGATCATCGGTAGCGGACCACGTGCTTAAGATGATTGGCTACACTGAGGAGCTCGCAGAACTTGGGACCACGTTGGACAGTGAACTTTATACAGATTTAATTCTCCAGTCCCTTCCATCCACTTACGCCCAGTTCATACTGAATTTCAACTTGCAAGAAAAGGAAGTTGAACTTTCAGAACTCCTCAACTTGTTGAGGAGCGCAGAGGGCAACCTACAGATGGGTAGGGAAACACCCGCTTTGTTTGTAGGAGGATCTTCTTCCTCTAGGTCCAAGGCGAAAGCCAAGGGAAAGAGGAAGAAAGTCCCCGCCAAACCAAGAGGCGGTGTTAGTAAAGTGGGTACGAAGGGAAAGGAAAAGGCAACAAAGATTGCGGGGAAGCTTGTTGGTAAAGAGGAATGCTTCTATTGTCACAAGAGTGGACACTGGAAGAAAGATTGCAGGGCTTGGAAAGCCAGGACACAGGAACTGAAGCAGGTTGCGGCTTCAGCTTCAGGTCTGTATGTTATTGAAAACTGTCTTTCTATAAACTCTACTTCCTGGGTATTGGATACCGGATCAGGATCTCATATCTGTAATTCTTTGCAGATATTGAGAAACCGTAGGTTTTTGAAGGCAGGTGACATGACCCTCAGAGTTGCGAATGGAGCTAGCATGGATGCTAAAGCCGTGGGGGACTATCACCTGGGAATGTCAGATGGGCATGTTTTGGTTTTGCGTAATTGCTTTTTTGTACCCAACGCAACTTGTAATATCATTTCTGTATCTTTGGTTTCTAAAGAAGGTTATGAATTTGCGTTTGTAAGTAATGTTGTAAACATTCACCTTAATCAAGTTATGATTGGGTCAGGTACATTGAGCAATGGTATATACGTATTAAACCAACCACAGATTTTCAATGTCCAGAATACACACAAAAGAAAGTCTCCAGATATCAATCAGGCTTTCTTATGGCATTGTAGACTGGGTCACATCAATGAGACACGGTTGACTAAGTTATATAAAGAAGGATACTTGGATCCGTTCGAGTATCAGTCTTATGCCACTTGTGAATCTTGTCTCATGGGAAAGATGACAAAGACTCCGTTCACTGGACACGGAGAAAGAGCGAGCGAGCTCTTGGGACTCATACACAGTGACGTGTGTGGTCCAATGTCTACACATGCGCGAAGCGGTTATTCATACTTCATTACTTTCACAGACGATTTCTCTAGGTATGGACATGTCTTCTTAATGAAGTACAAATCCGAGGCCTTTGAGAAATTTCGGGATTACAAGAATGAAGTTGAAAAACAAACAGGCAAAAGTATTAAGATTCTAAGATCGGATCGAGGTGGTGAATACTTGAGTGCCGAGTTCCTGGACTATTTAAAAGAGAATGGAATTCTCTCTCAGCGTACTCCTCCATACACTCCGCAACACAACGGTGTATCTGAAAGAAGGAATCGAACCCTATTGGATATGGTTCGTTCCATGATGAGTAAGGCTGAGTTACCGCGATCTTTCTGGGGCTATGCACTAGAAGTAGCTGCATATCTCTTGAACAAGGCTCCCACCAAGACTGTGCCTACCACTCCATATCAGATGTGGAGTGGGAAGAAACCCTGTCTTAAGTACCTTAAGATATGGGGATGTCCAGCTTTTGTAAAAAAGCAGCATGCGGACAAGCTCGAGGCACGTTCAGTACAGTGTAAGTTTGTGGGATACCCAAAGAACTCCAGGGGGTATCTGTTCTATTCCGCTGAGGAACAAAAGGTTTTTGTTTCTCAACATGCCCGCTTCTTGGAAACTGAGTTTTTGGAAACCCAGATAAGTGGGAACGCAATAGAACTGGAAGAAATTCCAGAACCACAAGCTATTACTGAAAGCTTGGAAGAGCCAGTAAGTTCAAAAGAGCAGGACATTCCTATGCCACTCCGCAGAAGTAGTAGGCAGTCTCATCCGCCCGAGAGATACTACGGTTTTCTCATAGACGGGGATAGAGAGGATTGCATCATAGACTATGATGAGCCTACTAGCTTCCAGCAGGCCGTTCAGAGCGTTGACTCGGTAAAATGGCTGGATGCAATGCGGACCGAAATGGAGTCCATGTACACCAACAAAGTATGGACGTTGGACGTTGCTCCAGACGGGGTAAAACCCGTAGGATGCAAGTGGATCTTCAAAAGGAAGATTGGTGTACATGGACAGGTTGAGACCTATAAAGCTAGACTTGTAGCAAAGGGTTTCCGTCAAAGACCTGGCTTGGACTATGACGAAACCTTTTCTCCAGTGGCTATGCTGAAATCCATTCGGATCCTTCTTGCCATTGCTGCCTTCCACGATTATGAGATCTGGCAGATGGACGTAAAAACCGCTTTTCTAAATGGAAATTTAGAGGAGTGTGTCTATATGGATCAGCCAGAGGGTTTCATTCAGAGTGGGAGCAGCGGAAAGGTGTGCAAGTTGCTTAAGTCCATCTATGGACTAAAGCAGGCATCGCGGAGTTGGAACATCTGTTTTGATGAGACGGTCAAGGAATTTGACTTTGTCAAAAATCCAGATGAACCATGCATCTATAGTAGATTTGTAGCGAGAACTGTAGTATTCCTTGTTTTATACGTGGATGACATTCTCTTAATAGGAAATGACATTCCTATGCTACAATCTGTCAAGGGTTTCTTATCACACAGGTTCTCCATGAAAGACCTGGGTGATGCCTCTTACATCCTGGGGATCCGGATCCATCGTGATAGATCCAAGAGGATATTAGGACTTTCACAGTCCAGGTACATCGACACCGTACTGAAAAGATTCAGTATGGAAGATTCCAAGCGCGGTAACCTACCGGCTTGTCACGGGATCACCCTCTCTAAAGAGATGTCTCCCAAGACTGATTTGGAGAGGGATCGCATGTCTATTATACCCTACGCTTCTGCGGTAGGCTCTATAATGTATGCGATGTTGTGTACCAGACCGGATGTAGCTTATGCACTGAGTGTAGTAAGCCGGTATCAGTCAAACCCTGGGGAGAAACATTGGATAGCAGTAAAGAACATTCTCAAGTACCTGAGAAGGACTAAGGAGATGTTCTTGGTGTATGGCGGAAAAGACCTCCAGATCGAGGCCTTTGCTGACTCCAGCTTCCAGAGTGACAAGGATGATTCCAAGTACATGTCGGGTTTTGTCTTTACCCTCAATGGAGGGGCGGTGTGTTGGAAGAGTTCCAAACAGGAAACCGTTGCAGACTCGACGATGGAAGCGGAATACATCGCTGCATCTGATGCCGCAAAAGAAGCTGTCTGGATAAGGAAGTTCTTGAAAGAACTTCAGGTGGTTCCGTCCATTGTTGACCCAATACCTCTGTATTGCGACAACAATGGGGCTATAGCTTTAGCGAAGGAACCTAGGTCCCATCAGAGATCCAGGCACATCTTGAGGCGGTATCACCTGATCAGGGAGATCGTGGATCGCAAGGAGATCGAGGTTCGGAGGGTTGCTTCAGAAGAAAACACTGCAGATCCATTCACCAAGGCCCTACCCCAGACTCAGTTCGAGCGGCTGATCGAGATGATAGGTCTTCGATACGCCAGTACATGGCCTTAGTGCAAGTGGGAGATTGTTAGTGTATATGCCCTAGAGGCCATTACTGTATCATACTAGTTTGTATATTACTTAATGGAAGCTTGGGATATTCACCTTGTATAAACAATCTTGCTCAATATAGTAGTATGCTACTTGGTTTGTTTCTACTTCAATGTGTACATGTGTTTATTTTGCGATATCACCTATACGCATTAGTGGAGCCCTTAGGATCTTTGCTTGATTACCAGCGTTGTGATGGCAGTCACACTAGTGGGGGCTGGGTAATCTATAAGCACATCCTTATACAGGTCCCTAGTCGCAGGACTATCGAGACAGGGCATCGATACTCCGGAGTAGACTAGCGTATGCGCTTCTCATCCCAGTGTGGGAGATGGTCTGTCCCACAGCCATCAGTACGTCGTACTGGAGATAGTATACGGGTGCTCGTTAGGTTACGAGTACACTGGACAGGACTCGTCGGGAACTGACAGGTTGGTATTATACCTATCGTCAGTTATCAGTTCCCAGGTGACATGAGTACAGCTTAGTCCGCTGACTTGACACTGGCACTTCGCCTCGAGTGTGTTCCCACTGCACTTTGATCACTACCCTACCACGGCTCAAAGGAGTCGTGCAAACAGGTAGTGGTTGGGTGCAGTTCCGAAGCACTTGGAGGCAGTGACGGTTAGACAGGATTCGTCTCTCCCGGTATTGGGGGTTGACATCGCGCTGTGTCTAGGAGAGCCATTACACAAGTAGTCCCTGGCCAGGGCAAGCGAGATATACTGGTAGGCTTCCAGTGTTATCTCAGGGTGTTTTGGGCTTCACTCCGACACGACTTGTACCGCTATTGGGGGACTGACGTTTTACCGCCCCCTAGGCCCGACATGCGATGTATCAGACGAACAGACCGGACTGTACGGAGAATGTCACATTCAGACTCAGTAGGAGTTCAGATGGGGTTCACCTCGTCAGCCTTCTTGTCGGCATCTACCTGGGGACCGTTACGCACAGCTAGTGCCGTTTGCGGTCTGTGGTTAAACCCACTGCCAGCGTAGTGTCGAGTCTTTAGAGTCCCACACAGAGGGTATTCGCCTCTGGGCAAAACAGGGTAGAGGTCGCATGGTTTTGCGGCAGGGTTCGTTCTCATCCGCGCACTTGTGCACGTTTGGAGTCCGGACGGATTATACTGGCAGGCTCTGGTTTGAGCCAGATACTGGTATATGTTTTGGGGTTGCTTTTATCTCTCGGTATTCTTGTTCCTCAGAACGAGAATGCAGGTGTGTATGCACAGTTGTTTGAGGCGGAGGAAGAGGTTTTTCATTAGGGTTTCGGAACGGGTGCGTATGCACAGTTGACAGTCGTCTTTTTCCAAACCCTAATGAATTAGTGAGATATCTATTAATAATAGTAATTAAATGAAATTATGTTATGGTTGGTTTTGTTGACTTGTTGACCATGGTTGACTTGTTGACCATGGTTGAATGTTTGACCATCATCATTACTTTGTAAGGATGCTCCTTGATTCTTGCTTACACTTCATTTAATGAAGTATGATAGTGGTCATTCCAAAACTACCATCAACTATTCTCATTTGAATTATTATTATTTAGATAATTCTTTTTCTTTTTGATATGGTTGCAAAAAGAAAAAGATAGCTCATTCTATCATAATCATTCTCTCTCCTCACTTCATCTTCTTCTTCCTCAAGCTCAAGGTGATTCCTTCTCATGTGTTGAGAATCCCTCACCTTGAAAAGAAAAGCACCCCTTTGACACTCTCTACTCACTCTAGGATCAAAGGATTAGCAAGCCGGAGATTCTAGTTCTCTCCAAGATCGAGAAAGAGCCCGAAGGTTGAACCCTCAGGTGGATCCATCTTCGACGGAAGAAGGCGACGAGAAGAGAACCATCAACCTCTACAAAGTTTGAAGAAGAAGGAGTTCAAGTTTAGGTATAACCATCTTCCATAGTAGCTAACTCTCTTTAGCAAGTTTGCTAGTTTAGTTTAGACACGATCCCGACCTTGTTTAGTCCATGTTGCCTCTTGCGATAAAAATTTGTTTTTTATACCGTTTCCGCCTCCCCGTAAGCACCGGGGGTCGCAACGTGGACTTACAGTACGGGTGGGTTTAATTCAATCGGGAAATGTACGGGTTGAACTTGACTTGCGATTTATGGTTTGTTGACTTAGTCAAGGTCATAGATCGCTAGGGGCAAAAGTATTATCGGGAATTTCAAGTGTTGAAATTTGCAATGAGATTGCATACCTTCTATGAGATAGTTGGATCCCGATACCCACTGCGAGTAAGAGTTACTCCTGGGAGAGTTTTACACATTGCAATTAGCTGATCGAGTAGGTGTCTAGAAAGGTGTCAACGGGGTTACGCCTCTGGGAAAACGAGGTTTACATTAATTAGGTTCGTGCGAAAGCACGGGGGACCTCCCTCAAAGTACCGACACTGGCCTGGCTGAAAGATTGGCGAACTTGTAGTGTGTAATTAATCCCGGCTAGTCTTTCCTTTTAGGGTTTGAAGGAAGATTTGATAAAAACCAGTGGGAGCCATCCTGATTAGATAAGATAATAACCAATCTGATCTTGCAAGAGCATACGCTAAAGTGTTTTCTTCTCTCTCTCTTCAGGTAGAGACCATTTCATGCCCTAATAAAGATAATAATATGGATGTATTGACCGAACCCGCATGTTATACTGTGCAGGGGAACGTTGAACCCGTTCTATCTTATAAGTGTTATAAGAATGAACAGGAAACATGAGAATATCTAGATTCTCACGCCGCCGAAACGGAGAACGTGCATGATGACGCACCTTCTTCGGGTGTGTTTGTTATTGAGAACTGTTTCTCAGTTCACCCTACGTCCTGGGTATTAGATACCGGATCAGGATCCCACATATGTAAGCAGTTACATGGGCTACGGAAAGGTAGAGAACTGGGAAAAGGTGATCATTCCGTTCAAGTAGGGAATGGGGCAAATGTTGCAGCCAAAGCAGTTGGCATATATCACCTGGTATTACCAAATGGTGATACACTAGTCCTGAATGAGTGCTATTATATACCGAACATGATGTGCAACATTATATCAGTTTCTTTATTAAGTAAAGAAGGATATAATTTTGTAGTAAAGGATAATGTTATGAACATATTCCTAGATCAAAAGTTGATTGCATCAGGCTCTCTACATAATGGCATATTCATTCTCAATCAAAATACAGTCTTCAATATACAAAACACACACAAGAGAAAAAGCTCAGAAATGAACGAATCCTTCCTGTGGCACTGTAGACTTGGCCATATCAATGAGACACGACTAGCTAAGTTGCATAAGAATGGATATTTGAATTCATTCGAATTATCATCTTATGACACTTGCCATTCATGTCTCAAAGGAAAAATGACCAAAACTCCGTTTACGGGACACGGAGAAAGAGTTACAGAACACTTGGGACTAGTGCATAGTGATGTATGCGGTCCTATGTCTACACACGCCAGAAATGGTTCTTCCTACTTCATTACATTCACTGACGATCTCTCTAGATACGGGCATGTGTTCCTGTTGAAACACAAGTCTGAAGCTTTTAAGAAATTCAAAGAATATAAGCACAAGGAAGAGAACCAAACGGGCAAAAGTATTAAGATTCTTCGATCTGATCGAGGAGGTGAATACTTAAGCAGTGAATTCCTGGATTATCTAAAAGAGAATGGGATTCTCTCTCAGCTTACTCCTCCTTATACACCACAGCACAACGGTGTATCGGAACGAAGGAATCCCACCCTATTAGATATGGTGCGTTCAATGATGAGCAATGCTGAGTTACCTATTTCCTTTTGGGGGTATGCGCTTGAGACAGCCATATACCTATTGAATATGGTTCCGTCTAAATCTGTACCTACCACACCATATGAGATATGGAGTGGGAAGAGACCATATTTTAAACGAATTAAGATATGGGGTTGTCCGGCCTATGTCAAAAAGCAAAATCCGGACAAACTCGAGGCACGATCAGTCCTTTGCAAGTTTGTGGGATATCCTAAGAATTCTCAAGGATATTTTTTCTACCAAGCTGAGGAACAAAGCGTGTTTGTTGCTCAACATGCCACCTTTTTGGAAAGGGAATTTCTTACAAAAGAAATTAGTGGCAAAGAGGTAGAGCTGGAAGAGGTTCCAGCACCACAAACTGCAACTAATGATTTAGTAGAACCAGAGGATTCAGTGGTGCCCGACGTACCCCAGCCTCTCCGCCGATCTAGTAGGGTTTCTCGTCCACCTGAGAGATACTATGGTTTTCTCATTGATGGTGGCATTGAGGATTGCATCATGGAGGATGATGACCCAACTAGCTTCGAGCAGGCCATCACGAGTGGGGACTCAGTGAAATGGCTGGATGCTATGTGGTCCGAGATGGAATCCATGTACACCAACAAAGTATGGACTTTGGAAGTTGCTCCTGAAGGGGTAAAACCCATTGGGAGCAAGTGGATCTTCAAGAAAAGACTTGGTGTAGATGGGAAAGTGGAGACTTTCAAAGCTAGACTTGTAGCAAAGGGTTTTCGTCAAAGACCAGGTGTGGACTATGACGAAACCTTTTCTCCAGTGGCTATGCTTAAATCCATCCGAATCATGCTTGCCATCGCTGCATATCATGACTACGAAATCTGGCAAATGGATGTTAAGACCGCCTTTCTAAATGGTGATTTAGAAGAGTGCGTGTACATGACTCAGCCAGAGGGTTTCGTAGACAGTGGGAGCAGCGGGAAGGTGTGCAAGCTGCTTAAATCCATTTGTGGATTAAAGCAAGCATCGCGGAGTTGGAACATCTGCTTTGACGTCGTTATCAAAGAGTTTGATTTCGTCAAAAACCCAGACGAACCTTGTATTTACAAGAAGATGGCAGAGAGTAAGGTTGTCTTCCTCGTATTGTACATGGACGACATACTCTTGATAGGAAATGATATTCCTATGCTGCACTCGGTCAAGCTCTTCTTATCACAAAGATTCTCAATGAAAGATCTTGGTGATGCCTCCTGCATATTGGGAATTAGGATCTATAGAGATAGATCCAAACGGATTTTGGGATTGTCCCAATCCAGGTACATTGACACCATACTAAAGAGGTTTAGTATGGAAGAATCCAAGCGTGGGAACTTGCCCACGATCTCTGGAGTCACTCTCTCCAAAGAGATGTCTCCCAAGACTGATTTGGAGAGAGCTCGCATGCAAGGGATACCCTATGCTTCGGCTGTAGGCTCTATCATGTATGCGATGCTATGTACCAGACCCGATGTAGCATACTCACTAAGTATAGTGAGCAGGTATCAAGCTGATCCTGGAGAGAGTCACTGGACAGCTGTGAAGAGCATTCTCAAGTACTTACGAAGGACTAAAGATATGCTCTTGGTGTATGGTAACGGAGAACTCCAAGTGGAGTCCTTTACCGATTCGAGCTTCCAGAGTGATAAGGACGACTCTAAGTCGCAGTCGGGCTTTGTCTTTACCCTTTACGGAGGGGCGGTTAGCTGGAAGAGTTCCAAGCAGGAAACCGTGGCAGACTCGACGATGGAGGCTGAATACATCGCTGCCAACGATGCTGCTAAAGAAGCTGTCTGGATCAAGAAGTTCATTACTGAACTTGGAGTGGTTCCATCCATTGAGCGTCCAATACCTCTGTATTGCGATAACAATGGAGCGGTGGCTTTGGCCAAGGAACCCAGGTCCCATCAGCGATCCAGACATATTCTGAGGCGGTATCACCTGATCCGGGAGATAGTTGATCGCCGGGAGATCGAGGTCAGGAGGGTTGACACGAAGAACAACACGGCGGATCCACTCACGAAGGCCATTCCCCAGATACAGTTTGAGAGACTCTTCGGGATGCTCGGTATGCGATACTACAGCAGCTGGCCCTAGTGCAAGTGGGAGATTGTTAGTTGTATGTATGCCCTAGAGGCCGTATTGTACAGATGATGTATATTATATTGGATGCTTGGACATATATAGAGATGACTTTCTTGCTCGATATGATAGTATGCTATCCGGTTACTCTTTATCTTAACATGTACACTTGTCTCTTTAAACTGTCTTATAGTTACATGTTGATAAAGCCCTTAGGATGTGTACTTGACTTCCTAGACTATGATGCAGATCATACTAGTAGGGACATGGTAGTCTATAAGTACATCCTTCAAGGTCCCTAGTCGTGGGTGTATCGAGACAGGGCATCGATATACCAGTGTAGACTAGCGTATACGCTTCTCGACCTATGAGATGGGCGATGGATGATCCCATATCCATTGGTGTTTGACATCAGAGATAATATACGGGTGCTCAGTGCAGACTGGGTACACTGGACGGACTCGCCGAGAACTCCCAGATGGTATTATACCTCACGTCAGATGGCAGTTCTCAGGTGACACTTGTGCAGGTTAGTCTGTAGACCCGAGATCGTCATAGAGTCTTGTGTGATTCCCACTGTGCTTTGATCTCCACCTTACCACGTCCATGAGGGCGTGCAAAACGGTGGTCTTTAGGCACAGTCCCGAGTCACATGGAGGCAATGAGCGATAGGAGGGGTTTCGTCTCTCCCGGTATTGGGGGTTGATGTTGCGCAGTGCTCGATTGGCCGTAACAGGGAAGTCCCTGGCCAGGGCTGATCAGAGATTTGCTGGTAAGTGTTACCAGTAGTTTCTCGACCCGTTATGAGCCTCACATCGGCACGACTTATCGGTTATTGGGGTCTGACGTATACCACCCCTAGACTTGATATGCAACATATCAGACGAACAGACCGGACTGTACGGTAAGTGTTACTGGTTGGATTCACAGGAGTGTGAGCGGGCTAGCTCGTCGATCTTCTGATCGCTCAATACCCGGATGGCCGTTACGTTTAGCAGACCGCTTCGGCTTGTGGGTGCTTGATATGATCATCATCTGCTACCGGCGTATTGACGAGTCTTTAGAGTCCTACACAGAGGTTTCCTGGCTCAAGCGAAACGAAATAGGAGCGCATATGAGATATGTGAGGGACCAAGAATAATGCGTGTATGTGATACCGCATTTCATTCTCGCGATTAATGTTTCGATTGGTTGTATGCGATATAACCTAGTTATCGAATCGAAGATCGATTCGATAAGTCGATACATTGGATACTAGTCGGTTATGTGCGACATGACCGGATCATTGAATCAAGTGTTGATTTAATGATTTAATGTATAATTATATATTTGATATATTACTTTGCATTAACTAGTATTGGTTCACTTTAAAGGGATTTTCTCACTTGCATAACACATTTTATATGTGATATATTTTGTGTGCACTTGATTGTATCATGTTTGATGTTGCATGCTAACTTGTGTTTTGTGTAAAGATTAAACCATGGTTGTGTAATGGTTAGGGTTTCCTTTTTATTACTCATTTATTTATTTATTTATTTGTTTATTTTAAATAGATAAATGAAAACAAAATGGTTATTCTTTCATGAAGCTTGTTGAAGCTTCATGAAGCTTTGACTAAAGAGACCATTTTGTCTTCTTGCTTAACCTTAACCATTCCCACTTACCATGGTCTATTCTCTACACTTAACCTTAGTTAGGATATGATAAGTATTGATTTTCTTTTCTATTTTAATAAACACTTATCATATTCTAGCTTCATCTTCTTCTTCATCTTCAAGAATGAAAACTTGATGCCATCAATGGCAACTTGAGCAAAAGTGAGAGAAATCCAATTCTAAAGTGAACCTACCTCCTATTTCTTCATCCTCTACCTCTTGCCAAGTGGTTTTGGGTGTTTTCTTCACAAGTTTCACAACTTGGTGCAGTCGGAGCTTGAACTTGTGAAACCTCGACGTAGATCATCTTCGGCACGAAGCCGACGACCTTGCCCGCTCGTTTTTCCGATGAAGCCGACGATTGAGTCTAGGATTCGAGATGGACAGCGAGAGGACGCCTACGTGGAGCTAAGAAAGTGGAGAACCGGATCTACAAAGGTTGTAGCCTCTCTCCTTTAGTTAAGTTGTTAACTAGTTTCGTTTATCGCCTAAATTTCTAGTCGACGATCCGTATTAGGGTTTCTCGGCACCCATAAAATTTGAAATTGGCATGGTTGATGCCTTGTGAGACCTCTATAGTGTGCCTAGGAACCCTACAATCCATGATTCAACTTTACACCTCATTTCTATTTTCACAAAATAGAAAAGAAAATTCCATGCTTCATTTTAATATATATATATATATATATATCATATATATTAATATATATTTAAAGAAGATTAATTAGTGGGCTAATGATATTAGTTAATATGTAATTATATCACATATAATTTATATCATATTACTAAATCAACATTTGATCTAATAATCCGGTTATATTATATACGACCGACTAATATCATTTATCTGTATATCACATTATCGAATCAACACTTGATTCGAAAATTTGGTTATATCATATATAACCGCACCGAAAACAGATTACTGCCAGATTACAATACGGTATCACATACTCGTATTTAATCGGGCCCACACACATATCACATATGTGTTCTATTTCGTTTCGCTTGAACCAGGGAACTTCTGTGTGGGACTCTAAAGACTCGTCAATACGCCGGCAGATGGTGATGATCATATCAGTCACGTACAAGCCGTCAGCGGTGCTAGCTGGACGTAATGGTTACCCAGGTATTGAGCGATATGAAGATCAACAAGCAAGCCTGTGCATAGTCTCCATGAAGCCTATCAGTAACACTACCGTACAGTCCGGTCTCTTCATCTGATATGTCGCATATCATGTCTAGGGGTAGAAATCGTCAGACCCCACTAACATGATAAGTCATGTCGATGCCTGGCCTATAACGGGTCGAGAAACCACTGATAACACTTATTAGTAGATCTCCATATCAGCCCTGGCTAGGTACTTCCAGTTATAGCCAATCGAGCATAGCGCAACATCAACCCCCAATACCGAGAGAGATGAAACCCCTCCTATCGCTCATTGCCTCCATACGACTCGGGATTGTACCCAAAATCCACCTGTTTGCACGACTCCTCTTGAGCGTGGTAGGGAGGAAATCAAAGCACAGTGGGAGCTACACAAGACACTATGACGATCTCGGGTCTGCAGACTAACCTGTACCAGTGTCACCAGAGGACTGCTATCTGACGATAGGTATACTACCATATAGGAGTTCTCGGGGAGTCCTGTTCAGTGTACCCCGTCTCCACCGAGCACCCGTATACAATCTCTGATGTCAAACATTAATGGATGTGGGATCATCCATCGCCCATCATATGTGTCAAGAAGCATATACACTAGTCTACTCTGGGATATCGATGCCCTGTCTCGATATTCCCATGACTAGGAACAATTAAAGGATGTAATTGTGAACTACCCTGGCCCTACTAGTATGATCTCCATCATAGTCCTGGTAGTCAAGTACATATCGTAAGGGCTGTAGGGTTGCTAGGCACTGCCACAAGGGTCTACGAGGCATCAACCATGCCCGATTAAAATTTTAGCCTTGCCGAACAACCCAAAGCCGGATCTTTAAACTAGAGTTTAGGCGAAAACTAGCATGTTAAACTTTTTAACACTAAGTAAGAGGGATTACAACCTTTGTAGATCCGGTCCTATACTTCTTAACCTCCGTGTTGAGGTCCCTTCGCTGCGATCATCGTGTTCCGGACTCTCGAGAGGCTTCACGAAGAGAAAGATGCAGTCTTGCTTCTGATCTTCGATAACATAGATGATCTACCTTGAAGTTTCGTTAACACAAGCTATCTCTCATGAAATGATGTGAACACCCTCATTTAAATGGCAAGGATAGATGAGGATGATGAAGTAGGATTTTTGCTCTCATTTATTTTCTTATTCTCACTCATTTTTCATCACTTAGAAAAAGCTAGAAAGCTTTTTCATGAAAAGAAAGAAGGAAGAAGATGAACAATCAACATGAAACCTTTTGTGATGAATAATGAAAGGATAAATATGATGATTAATGCAACCATGGTCAACTAAACCCATGTAGAGAATTAACTAGGGTTAGAGTTTAGGTTAGGTCAAGGAATGAGTCATAACAAAATATCTTTCACAAAACAAAACTAAACCTTCTAGAATCATCTAGAAAGCATTAACCCAAATCAAACCCTAATCTTGTTTAATCTCTACTAAACATGTTGCATTAGTTATCATATCATGTTACAATATTATATATCATATATACAATATATTTTGTAACAAAAGAAAATAATATAATTAACATATATCGCATATATATCAATGTATTACCCGAGTGAGAAAAAGAATCTTCTAGTGAGATAATATTAGTTAATGTAATTTAATATATCATATATATTATTATACATTAAATTATCGAATCAACACTTGATCAGAAAATCCGGCTATATCGCATATAACCGACTAATACGATGACCCGGCTATATCACATATACCCGGCCGATATCTCATATCGCGAGAATGCAATACGGTATCACATACCGCATTATCCTCGGTCCCGCACATATCACATATATGCTCCTATTTCATTTTGCCTAAGCCAAGAAACCTCTGTATAGGACTCTAAAGAATCGTCAATACGCCGGCAGTAGGTGATGATCATATCAAACACCCACAAGCTGCAAGCGGTTAGCTAAACGTAACATCCACCCAGGTATTGAGCACTCAGAAGATCAACAAGCAAGCCTGTACATTCTCCTGTGAATCCAATCAGTAACGCTCCCGTACAGTCCGGTCTCGTCGTCTGATATGTCGCATATCTCGCCTAGGGGTGGTAAACGTCAGACCCCAGTAGCTTGATAAGTCGTGTCGATGTGAGGTCTATAACAGTTCGAGAAACTACTGATAACACTTACCAGTAAATCTCAGCAACCCTGGCCAGGGATTTCTGGTTATAGCCAATCGAACACAGCGCAACATCAACTCCCTATACCGGGAGAGACGAATCCCCTCCTATCGCTCATTGCCTCCATATGATTCGGGATTGTACCAAAAAGCCACCTTTTTGCACGCCCTCTTAGACGTGGTATGATGGAAATCAAAGCACAGTGGGAATCACACAAGACTCTATGACGATCTCGGGTCAACAGACTACTCTGTACCAGTGTCACCGGAGAACTGCCATCTTGTTAGTTATATGTATGCCCTAGAGGCCATTATTGCACATTGGATGTATATTGTAGTGGATGCTGGGACATATATAGGGAGGACTTTCTTGCTCGACACGATAGTATGCTATCTGGTTACTCTTTACCTTAACGTGTACATTGATTGTCTCTCTGTTACATGTTGGTAAAGCCCTTAGGATGTGTACTTGACTACCTGGACTATGATGCGGTTCATACTAGTGGGGACATGGTAGTCCATAAGTACATCCTTCAAGGTTCCTAGTCGTGGGTGTATCTAGACGGGGCATCGATATACCAGAGTAGATTAGCGTATACCTTCTCGACCCATACAGATGGGCGATGGATGATCCCATATCCATTGGTGTTTGACATCAGAGATGATATACGAGTGCTCAGTGGAGACTGGGTACACCGGACGGACTCGCCGAGAACTCCCAGATGGTATTATACCTTACGTCAGATGGCAGTTCTCTGGTGACACTGGTACAGGTTAGTCTGTAGACCCGAGATCGTCATAGAGTCTTGTGTGATTCCCACTGTGCTTTGATTTCCACCTTACCACGTCCAAGAGGGCATGCAAAACGGTGGTTTTTGGGTACAGTCCCGAATCACATGGAGGCAATGAGCGATAGGAGGGGATTCGTCTCTCCCGGTATAGGGAGTTGATGTTGCACTGTGTTCGATTGGCTATAACTGAAAATCCCTGGCCAGGGTTACTGAGATTTACTGGTAAGTGTTACCAGCAGTTTCTCGAACTGTTATAGACCTCATATCGACACGACTTATCGAGCTATTGGGGTCTGACGTTTACCACCCCTAGGCGAGATATGCGACATATCAGACGATCAGACCGGACTGTACGGTAAGTGTTACTGGTTGGATTTACAGGAGTATGAGCGGGCTTGCTCGTCGATCTTCTGATCGCTCAATACCCGGGTGGCCGTTACGTTTAGCAGACCGCTTGCGGCTTGTGGGTGTTTAATATGATCATCACCTACTGCCGGCGTATTGACGAGTCTTTAGAGTCCTACACAGAGGTTTCCTGGCTCAAGCGAAACGAAATAGGAGCGCATATGAGATATGTGCGGGACCGAGAATAATGCGTGTATGTGATACAGTATTCTAATCTCGCGATTTGTATCATCGGAAGGTTATATGTGATATAGCCGGGTTACCGGATCAAGTGTTGATTCGATACAATGATACACTTGATACTAGTCGGTTATATGCGATATGACCGGATCATTAAATCAAGTGTTTATTTAATGATTTAATGCATAATTATATATTTGATATATTACTTTGCATTAGCTAGTACTGGTTCACTTAAGATGGATTTTCTCACTTGATGTGGACATTGTATATGTGATATATTTTTGTGCACTTGTTTGTATCATGTTTGATGATACATGCAAACTTGGTTTTGTGTAAAGGCTTAAACCATGTTTAGTGAATGGTTAGGTTTTCATTTCACTTATTTATTTATCTTTTCATTTTTGGTTAAAAGATAAAAGAAAAACAAAATGGTTGTTTTCAAACATGAAGCTTGTTGAAGCTTTCATGAAGCTTTGACCAAGTGACCATTTTGTCTTCTTCACCTAACCCTAACCATTCATCTAAACTCTAGTTAGTTCTCTAAAAAAAACCATGGTTAAAATATATGATTAGAATCATTTTATTTTCTTGAACAAAAGAAGAAAACCTTGCCTCCATCAATGGCAACTTGAGAAAAAGAGTGAGAAATCCAATTCTAAAGTGAACCCACTTCCTATTTCTTCATCCTCTACCACTTGCCAAGTAGTATAGGGTGTTTTCTTCACAAGTTTCATAGCTTGGTGAAGTTGGAGCTTGATCTTGTGTTTCCTCGACGTAGATCATCTTCGGCATCGAAGTCGAGGACCTAGCCCGCCCATTTCTCCGATGAAGCCGACGCTAGAGCCCGGTATCCGATGATCGCAGCGAGGAGACATCATCACGGAGCTATGGAGGTGGAGGACCGGATCTACAAAGGTTGTATTTTCGGTTCACTATTAGTTAAGTTGTTAACTAGTTGCTTGTTTCGCCTAAACTCTAGTCAACGATCCGTATTAGGGTTTCTCGGCACTTGTAATTTTTGAAATTGGCATGGTTAATGCCACGTGAGACTTCATTAGTGTGCCTAGGAACCCAACAGTGGTATCAGAGCCTAACTAGAGCCTTAGGCGAAATGTAGACGACGTTTGAAATCCGAACGAACATCGAAACCCTAACTCAAATTGCTCTCTGGATAATTTTTGAAAATGTGGATTTTTCTATATTAAAAATATGCAGAAAAATAAGCAGGGATTTATGAGAATTACTGTGAAAAACGAGGTCGTAATTCCATCAAAGTGCGGCGGAACCGCGACATTAGCATGGCTAATGCGGCGGTTCCGCGGCCGTTTTGTCTCTTCTCCCATTGATCTTTGCACAGTAATTCTTATATTTTGGTGCTGTATTTTCTGGGAATTTTTAATATGCACTCAAGAGTTGAGTTTTCTGGGTTGTATTGGGAGTTCGTAGATTCGATCGGATTATCAGACTTTGTCTATGTGGCTTTCCGGGTATTTTTAGAATATGTTAAAAAGTTCGACCGGATATAAATACCCATCTTTTCCCCTGTCGGGAAATTTCCAAGTGTTGGATCTTTCCGTGGTTTAATAACGTTCTAAGTAGTGCAAGTAACGCGATGGTCCCTCTAGAAGACAACAAACCTTAACTCGATTATGTGACCGTCTTGAACTGCCCTTTGAACCTTCGGGTTTGGGGCAGTACGGCGTGCCACATGTGAGGCGTTGGCTTGACCCTTCTACGGCTAGACCGTTGGTACTGAGGCATGAACTTGATGTTTTTAAACTTGTTTCATGTGTTGAGCTGTTTCGGGAAAACTTGGGTGTTTGACTGTTCGATCGGAAAGTTTAACATTTTCTATTTATCTGGAATGGGATACAATAATTGGAATTCACAAGTAGTTATGAGATAACTGAATGAATGTTATAAATCTAGCGGTTTAGTCTTACTTGATCGGTTGCCACGGAATTTTGATGTGATCAAAAGTCCGTCGCAATCACGTAGCGTACGCGGATACTCGCCGGTAAACTTAATAGACAGCTACACCCCTTAGCCCCGACCAAGTGACTGTAGGAGAACCCCGTCGCCGAAAGCATCCGTTCAGGTGCTCGCGGCAGCGGTGTTCCGCCTTGGTGCACTTCGTCGACGGCATCGGGGGTGCAGCCGTCTACTGAAGTTTGCGACGAGCATTCGATCAGGATGTCGGGAATCTTGTTGAATTGCCCGACTTGATATTGAAAAGTGTTTTCGATTTTGAGACTAAAATGCGGGGTTTATAATTGTTAGGCATGCGATGTCTAAGGAATTCATTGATTAGGCATGTGATGTCTATGGAGATTGCGGATTCCAACTGTTGTAGTTTTACACTTTCTTTTCTGTGACCGTAAGTGTAATATGTGATATCGCCAGTTTCGTTGCTATATGTCAACGACAATTGGGATGGGCATATTTACTTACGTTGATGACATGTGATGTTATGTGTTGCTGGATATGTTATATTGGATCGTCGTGTTTGAATAGCCGTGGGTTTTTTTATATGAGATGAGTGTTTATCATTTTCATTCATGTAAAAACTTGTATGTAATATTCTTTTACTGTGGCACTTTCAGGTTGCGGAAGATGTCACCTTTTGTATATTATTTACTTTTCCGCACTAGGATAGACCCAAGGAGGAGGGCACAAGTAATCGGGTTCTGGAGTCCAGTGGGAGACCAACTCGAGGAGGCGAGTCCGGGTCTCCTAACTCTAGAATTGGTAGGGTTGCTTGCCGTTCTCGTAGGGGTCTAGGGGTGTGGGTTTGGCTATTCATCGCGACCGTGGAATCCGTGTTTTATACTGGCTCGTATTGAAAACACGAACGTCCTAGTATATCCAATATTTCATATGATTCTTCTGCTGTGATATCTGTGGTGTGATCATGTGATATGTTCTGTGATGGATACTGTATATAGTATATATGATATATTATATAGATGTTACTTATGTTTTACACCCGCGCTAGCCCTGCCCCGCTCTGTCGTTAGTTACCTAACCTAACGGTGTACGAGGGGACATCGAGGCGAATGCGGATGGCATAAGTGTACGTCGTATTTATCTGTGATGTTTAGGTACTTAAATGATGGGACTTCATTAATGAGATTAATGAAATAAAAGAAACCTAAAGATGTTGTAGAATCGAATTTCAAAAATAAAACAGGTAGCTACAGTTCTTGCTTTGCACAGTGATGTATATGATATATCCCGCACCTCATTCGACGAGGAAAGGACCGAGATCCCTTCACCGGGAGTGACTCCTTTAGCAATAACTGGCAGATGCTACACACTCGGTTTGTCTTTTGATAGCTTCTATAGTTTCTGCTTTGCACAGCGATATATATGATATATCCCGCACCTCATTCGACGAGGAAAGGGCCGACGATCCCTTCACCGGGAGTGACCCCTTTAGCAAAACTAGAAAAGCCTCAAAAACACTCCATTTCAAAATTCATTCGATCCTACATCGATATCAAGTTCATTACACAATAGGTTTTCAGAAAAACCTGTCGTAGCCCTCCGTCATTTCAGATAAGTACAAGTTAGTATTCGTGCTACGTTTGTTGACTATGTTAAGGCGTAGTGTGCGGTAGCTAATTAGTGCTTATCTGCATAAGCATATGATGTGATTGGATTAGGGTAGTCGTGCGACTTTATTGACTATGTTAAGGGTCGTGTGGGTGGGTTTAATTCAATCGGGAAATGACGGGTTGAACTTGACTAGCACTTATGATTTGTTGACTATGTTAAGGTCATATAGCTGCTAGGGGTAAAATTATCGGGAATTTCAAGTGTTGAAATTTGCAATGAGATTGCATACCTTCTATGAGATAGTTGGATCCCGATACCCGCTGCGAGTAAGAGTTACTCCTGGGAGAGTTTTACACATTACAATTAGCTGATCAAGTAGGTGTCTAGAAAAGTGTTAACGAGGTTACGCCTCTAGGAAAACGAGATTTACATTAATTAGGTTCGTACGAAAGCACGGGGGACCTCCCTCAAAGTACCGACATTGGCCTGGCTGAAAGATTGGCGAACCTGTAGCGTGTAATTAATCCCGGTTAGTTTTTCCTTTTAGGGTTTGAAGGAAGATTTGATAAAAACAGTGGGAGCCATCCTGATTAGATAAAATAATAACCAATCTATTCTTGCAAGAGCGCACGCTGAGTGTTTTCTTCTCTCTCCCTCCAGGTAGCGACCATATCACGCCTTAATCAAGATAATAATACGGATATTTGACCGAACCTGCTTGTTATACTGAGCTGGGGAACGTTGGTCCCGCTCCAACTTATAATTGTTATAAGATAGAGCAGGAAATAGGGGAATACCAAGATTCCCATGCCGCTCAAACGAAGAAAGTACATATGATGCATCTTCTTCGGATGTATCCGTTACAAAGAACTGTTTCTCTGTATCCTCTACGTCCTGGGTATTTGATACCGAATCAGGATCCCAGATATGTAATCTGTTACATAGGGCTACAGTTAGGTAGAGAACTGAGAAGGGGTGATAAGTTTCATGAGACAGAAAACGGGGCAAGTGTTGCAGCCAAGTCTGTTGGTCACTGTCACCCTGTATTATCAGTACATTGATTCTGAACAAATGCTATTAGATACCGAACCTGATATACAAAATCATATCTATCTCTTTATTAGTAAAGAAACGATAAAATTTTGTATTGTTGGATAATGTTTTGAACATTTCCTGTATCAAAAGTTGATCGGTTCAGGCACGTTATCTAAAAGCATTGATGTTCTAAATCAAACTACAGTTCTTTAGTATACAGAACACACACAAGAGGAAGAGTTTAGAAATGAACTAATTCTTCTTAAGGTATTGTAGACTAGGTCATATCAATGCGACCCGACTAGCTGAAGTTACATTTAGATGCATATTTAAATTAGTTTGAATTTACATCTTGTGAAACTTGCCAGTCATGTCACAGAGATAAGATGACCATAGCTCCGTTTACTGGAAACAGAGAAAGAGTTAGTGAACTCTTGGGATGATACATGTTGATGTATGTAGGTCCCTGTCTACACTTGCCAAGACCGGTTCTTTATACTTCATTACATTCTCTGATGATATCTCAAGATTCAGACATATGTTCCTGTTGAAACACAAGTCAGAACCTTTTGGGATATTCACAGAATATAAGTTAGAAGTGGAAAACTAATACGGGTATAAGTATTATGTCCTTTGATGCGATCAGGGAGGAGAATACTTGTGCATAGAATTCCTGAACTATTCTAAAGGAGAATGAGATTCTCTCTAAGCATTACTCCTTTGTATGCACCATAGCACGATGGTATATCGGGGCGGAGCAATAGTACCCTATGTGATATGGTGTGCTCTATGATGAGTATTACTGAGTTTCTTATTTCCTTTTTGGGAGTTATGCACTTATGAAGTTGCATACCTATTGAATAGGGTTCCAATCAAATCAGTTGCCTACCACTTCATATGTGATATGGAAAGGGAAGAGCCCATATCTTAAGTTAGTTAAGATTTGGGGTTGTCCGGCCTATGTCTAAAAGCAAAATCCGGACAAGCTCAAAGCAAGGTCTGTTATGTACAGCTGGAAAGGTTCTAGCTATACAAACAGCAGCCGATGATTTGGTAGAACCGAAGAATTCAGTAGTAACCAACGAACCTCAGCCTCTCCGCCGATCTAGTAGGGTTTCTCATCCACCTGAGAGATACTTCAGTTTCTCTATGACAGTGGGAGCGAGGATTGCATCATGAGATGATGACCCAACTAGTTTCGAGCTGGCCATCAGGAGTGGGACTCTATAAGAATGGCTGGATGCTTAGTGATCTGAGATGGAATCCTTATACACCAACAAAGTATGGACTTTGGTTGCTATATCTGAAGGATTAAATCCCTATCAGGAGCAAGTATATCTTGAGAAGATTACTTGGTGTAGATGGAAAAGTTGAGACTTTCGAAGCTAGACTTGTTAATGGTTTTCGTCATCGACCAGGCATGGATAATGATGAAAACTTTTCCAGTGCCTATGCTTAAGTCCATCCGGATCCTACTTGCCACGTCTACATACCATGACTACGATATCTGGCAGTTGGATGTCATGACTACTTTTCTAAATGATGTTTTAGAAGAGTGCATCTATAAGTACACATCCAGAGGTCCTCGTAGACAGTGGGAGCAGCGGAAACATGTGCAAGATGTTTTATGTGATAAAGCAGGCATCGCGGAGTTGGACCGTCTGTTTTGATGTGTTAGTCAAAAAGTTTGACATCATCAAAATGGTAGATGAACCTTGTATATACAAAAAGGTAGCAGGGAGTATGGTGGTGATCCTCGTAGAGTACATGGATGACATACTCTTAATGGGGAAGGAGTTTCCTATGCTGCGCTCGGTCAATCTCCGCTTATCACAAGGATTCTCCATATAGGATCAATGTGATACCTACTAAATCCTGGGTTTTGGATCTATGAGATAGATCTAATTGGATATTAGGATACTCACTAGTTGTAGTGAGATGGTATCAATTGATTCTGGGGAGAATCATTGGAAAGGTTCCAGAGTGATAAGGACGACTGAATGTCAGTCACAGGCATTGTCTTTACCCTCAGTAAAGGGACGGTATGTTGGAAGAGTTCCAAGCTAGATACCGTGGCATACTAGACGATAAAGGCTGGATACATCGCTACTTAAGATGCTACCAAAGAGGCAGTCTGGATGTATATTTGTTCATAAGATGAACTTAGTTCCTCCCATTGTGTGACAATGGAGTTGTGGCTTATGCCAAGGAACATCCGTCCCATCAGTGATCCAGACATATTCTAAGGCAGTGTCACCTGATCATGGAGATGGTTGATCTACAGGGTGATCGAGGTTGATCGAGGTTAGGAGAGTAGACTCAGAGGATAACACGGCGGATCCACTCACAAAGGCCTTTTCCCAGAGAGAGACTTTTATGGGATGGTTGAGTATGGGATACTACATCCACTGCTATCAGATGGCCCTAGTGCAAGTGGGAGATTGTTAGTTATATGTATGCCCTAGAGGCCATTACTGCACATTGGATGTATATTGTAGTGGATGCTGGGACATATATAGGGAGGACTTTCTTGCTCGACATGATAGTATGCTATCTGGTTACTCTTTACCTTAACGTGTACATTGATTGTCTCTCTATTACATGTTGGTAAAGCCCTTAGGATGTGTACTTGACTACCTGGACTATGATGCGGATCATACTAGTGGGGACATGGTAGTCCATAAGTACATCCTTCAAGGTCCCTAGTCGTGGGTGTATCGAGACGGGGCATCGATATACCAGAGTAGACTAGCGTATACCTTCTCGACCCATACAAATGGGCCATGGATGATCCCATATCCATTGGTGTTTGACATCAGAGATGATATACGGGTGCTCAGTGGAGACTGGGTACACTGGACGGACTCCCCGAGAACTCCCAGATGGTATTATACCTCACGTCAGATGGAAGTTCTCTGGTGACACTGGTACAGGTTAGTCTGTAGACCCGAGATCGTCATAGAGTCTTGTGTGATTCCCACTGTGCTTTGATTTACACCTTACCACGTCCAAGAGGGCGTGCAAAACGGTGGTTTTTGGGTACAGTCCCGAATCACATGGAGGCAATGAGCGATAGGAGGGGATTCGTCTCTCCCGGTATAGGGAGTTGATGTTGCGCTGTGTTCGATTGGCTATAACTGGAAATCCCTGGCCAGGGTTGCTGAGATTTACTGGTAAGTGTTACCAGCAGTTTCTCGAACTGTTATAGACTTCATATCGACACGACTTATCGAGCTATTGGAGTCTGACGTTTACCACCCCTAGGCTGTAAATGCACGGCGGCGCCCCGGCCGTCAATCCGACGGCCAAATGCGGAAACGGTGATAAACTTTGATTTTGCGGACTTTGCAAACCGGCACCACCGCGCACTAAACACCCGGATCGTAACCATTAACAAGTCTAAGCTAACTAGAATATGGGTTAGAGATATACCGACTGATCCGAGTCCTCCGGTCTTCATCTCCACTCCGATCTCCTCGCGGGATCTCCGGTCGTCGCCTCCTCGCCGGAAGGGCACCACGTAGCCGGATTCTTGTACGGGCTCCCACCTCAATACCGAGGCAACTCGGGCGCGAAGTTGGCTAGCCGACGCGCCCAAGATTTGCTGTAGAATAGTGTAGCAAGAGGGTCTCTTTGGGGTTTATGAGGAGTTGCCATGATGAAGAAATTGAGCATGCAAAGGAAATGAATATGGAGCCTCTCTCAAAAATTGAGCTCGGCCACCAACACAAGAATGAGCTCTCAGGAAAAATGAATGAAGCCAAGTCTCTGGAGAATGCAACCAAAATGAATAAATATATTAATTCATCTACTCCTTAAATTAATCCTCATTTTCCCATGTTCCATTCCAGCACACACATAGCAATCATATATATTAATTAATCAATCCATCACCCAAAAAGTGCCAGCAGCCTCAAAAAACATTTGAAGAAGATTATTCCTCCAAAAACCTCACTCCATACTCATACAGTGGCCGGCCCATACAACCACCACAAATAGTGGCCGGCCCCACCACTAAACCCATACTCAAACATTACCTTATTTAATGCAAGAGATGGAGGGAAGATATCAAAATCAAACCTTTTGCAAGAAACCCCTCAACAAAATGTTAATTGCAAACTTGCAATTAACACCCTCCAACGAAAAGTCCGACCGGGAAGGAAAAAGAGAAAACCGGCCGGAACGGAATGCAAACTGGCAACTCCAGAAAACTGGTCCCGTAATAAATTACAGGAAAACCCCGATACTGTGCATACACACCCGCATTTGTATTCTGACCGGATACAAATGCAAAGAGACAAAACTACACTATCAAATACTAAGATCCGGCTTAAGCCAAAGCCGGCTAGTAAAAAACCGTCCGATCACGATCCGTGCAATACCGCACGTATCTGATCGAACCCTGCCATATCTCCATACGGCCTCTACAGCGTTTCGCCCGAAAGCTGAGTAACTGAAAGTGTGGTAGACTCTAAAGACTCGTCAATACTATGGCTGTGGATTTAACCACTAGCACGTCAGAGGTATAAGCCAATACGTGACGGGCCACCAGCTGTTGACTAAAAGGGACGTCGATGAGCAAACTCATCCTGACACCCTACTGAGCCTGTCAGTGACAATATCCGTACAGTCCGGTCCGTTCGTCTATGAGCATCGCATGGCGGGCCTAGGGGGTTGGTAAAAGTCAGACCCCCAAAAGCGGTACAAGTCGTGTCGGAGTGCAGCCCAGAACACCCTGAGATACTACTGGAATACCTACCAGTAAATCTCCTGCCTTGGCCAAGGACTTCGTGTAATGGCTCTCCTAGACACAGCGCGACCTCACCCCCAATACCGAGAGAGACGAACCCCCGAAGATCCGCTCACTGCCTCCATGTGGCTCGGGACTGTACCCAACTAAAACCTGTTTGCACGACTCCTTCGAGCCGTGGTAGGGTAGTAATCAAAGTACAGTGGGAACTCACACGAGACAAATGACGATCCCCAGGTCGATGAACTAACCTGTACACATGTCACCTGGGAACTGCTATCTGACGTCAGGTATAAGACCAACTAGCATGTTCCCGGCGAGTCCTGTCCGGTGTACTCATAACCCAATGAGCACCTGTATACATCTTAGGTGATCCAACTGACACCAGTGGCTTGTGAGACCGGCCACCGCCCCTCGTCGGGGTCTCGACTGTATACACTAGTCTACTCTGGAGAATCGATGCCCTATCTCGAAACTCCCACGACTAGGGACCTTTTAAGGATGTGCTTATAGACTCCAGCTCTCACTTATATGATCGCCCTCATACTGCTAGTGGTCAAGCAAGAATCCTCGGGGCTCTATCAACGTGCAATAGTGACCTGTCAGGTCACCTAAAGCAGTACACGATGATAAAGGTAAACCAGATAGCAAACTATCATCTCGAGTAAGACTGTCGTACCGGGATAGGTCCTCCCTCAATCATTGTAATCACGTGCCTGTGATCCAATAATTGACTCTGAGGGCACTATCTCCAACAATCTCCCACTTGCACTCAAGGCTAATTATTGCGATGTCGCATACTCACAGCCCGTGTGATACCGAACACCCAACTCCTCTACTAATCAGTCGCACAAAGCCTGTTTGCGAAACTATTGCGTTTGAGGAATAGCCTCAGCGAGTGGATCCGCTCTGAAATTTCTTTCTATGTCTCTCTCTATATCTCAAGTTCGCGGAGAAAGCCATCTCCCGAAATGAGCAATACCTGTCTTAGAATGTCTGGATGTCTGATGGGACCGAGTTCATAAATGAACTCCAAATCCAAACTTCTTAGACTGTATCGTCAACTGAACTTAATCAGTATCCTGCGCCATGCCTCCCTCAGTATTGCCTTGGATCACCTGTCCAGAATACTGCCCCTCGTCAGAAGGAAAACTATAACTCTGACAACCTCCTTGTCGTCCATGTCACCTTGGAAGCCTGGAATGATAACTGTCTCCCAAATGAGGCTGTCGTTATCATATCCCTAGAACATCCACTTATGTTCTAAAACTGCTTCCGACTGTTTCTCCAGGATTGGATCAATTGCAACTTATTGCATCTAGTGCAAGAACAACATCTGGTGTGGTACTTGACATCTCATGATTGACTCAATTGCCTAAGCAAGTGATCTGCCAATCATGCACATCCCTCTCTACTTTAGTCTATAAGACACCTTTAGAGAGGGTGACTCCATCACCTGCAGGTACACTACCATGCCAGGAGTCGTCCATTCTAAATACTCTTAGAATGCTGTCAAAGTACCCTGATTGGGAAACTACCCAAATCTAGATCTAAAACCATAGATCTAGTAACCAGTATGTCTGATATAATGTCCAAGTCCTTTGTGGAGAAACCACTGTGTGACGACCAAAGTATAACCGATCGTAGTATAGGAATATTACTTCCTACTTTGTGTATGTCATCCAAAACCAGGATATCACACCCTACTACCTTCTTAACAGATCCATCCCCTATTCTGATGACGTCAAACCTATAACTGTCACATCAGAAATAGATGATCTATCTCCGCTATATCTGCTTTAGTCTATAAATAGACATAAGCCTGATGTCCACCAATGCTTCCGCTGCTCCCACTGATTACGACAACCCTCTAGCAGAGTCATATACACGTACACTTCTGAAGCTAGTTCAGAACGACGCTATACTCATCCTCCTGCCGGGTCTCGCAGCCTGGAACAACAGCAATGGCAAGTGTGGGTAAACAAGAACTTCCCTGTCACCGTCCTTGAGGCTACCGGAGTACCTCTCGGGTGCCTGAAGTTACCCACCTTATCTGCGGAGTGGCCAATGGAATGTCAAATCAGATTGAATCTTTAGGTTCCTTATCAAATCTTCAGTAATCGTTTGCGGTTCTGGAATCGCTTCCAGTTCTACCATACTCCCACTACTGTTTTTGAAAAAATCCATTTTTATTAAAACTGTGGCGAGTCAAGAACAATATCACTATTGATCTTTCTTATGGTAGAAAGTCAACCCTCGTCATAGCCTGGGTCAACCCACAAACAGCCATTACAGAAACGTGCCTTGAGTTATCCAGAGTCTGGTTTTAATCATAAGCCGGACAACTTCCCGTACCTTAACAATGTTAAGATATGAACTGTACTATATCTAATATAGAGCCAGAGGCACTGATTTAATTGAACCAGATTCAAATCATGCAGCTGTCTCCAGTGCATGTTAACAAAATGGAGAGAGGCCGATCAGCGTTACTCAACTTAGGAATGCTTCCAATTATGAGTAACCTGAAAGCGAAACAAGTTCTCTTTATCATTACTATCAACTGAATACCATACACAAGTATCTACATCTTCGATCACTTTGAAGAATCCCGATACTTGCTACACTTGGTTCTCTACTCTATTCAAATACCTATAACTCCTCAAAACTTAGACCCTGTGTTTCTACGAAACACATGTCTAAGAACTAGAGAAGTTAAAAGTAAACAGAATATAGTATGAGGACCAACCCCTCTGTCCTAATGGATACTGGACAACATACAATACTTTGTATAAGTCCGCTGAGTCTAACAACTCTTTCACTGTGTGTCGTAGGTTAAAAACTGTACTTATGGTTAAGAAGAATTACACCGCTGTTTAATGCTCCTTACCTAACCATCCACTGATATAGGTAAATGTCATCGACATAATATCAAAAGGTATATCTCACTCTATGAAAATAGACGTACAGATATATCAATTTGAAATTGGTGCACAACAGCGGATATTCAAAACCAAACATTTGCCGACCGGCAAACAGCCCAGATGATCTCCTCAAATATCACCGATTACAACGAATCCCGATATAATGAGGATGATCACCCAATTCCCAATAACTTACTCCCGCTCATCATCTGTAAAACCATACAGATGTGAGAATCATACCTGGTAAATACATACCCTGGAGTAAGTATCCAATCGGGAAATCAGTTTTCTTTTAACAGTACACAGTGAACTGAAACATTGAAATGTTTCGATGGGGTATCCTGGTATTCCTAGTAATGCCTCTTCCATTATCCAGATTCACAACTATAACCGCATAATTCTTTGCCACCTCTCCAAGTCCCTTTATATGTCTTTAGTCGTTACCTTCTGCACACCCCTTAGGCCAAATGGTTTTCTTCCTTCCCTACCGTTCGGCACCAGCCTATGGTTTGGAAGAAGACTATCCAATAAGCATAATGGGTGTACTGTCCTAGTCCTAGGAGCACTCGCAATGCGAGAGAAGGTGAAGATAAAAGACAACCGAATAAACCTTATTCCTATTTCTCCTGGACCAGAATCCATCCCCGAACTGGAACAAGTTCCTTTCGAGTTCGTATATAACCATACGATGGAGTATCCAATAAACTGTGGATCTTCGTAGTGATACGGAGTGTCCTGGAGAAATACAAAGGTGATTTAGGATTGGCGAAGAAATATTTGGTTTGGTCGTGAATATCAGTCGCAATTTACTTTGCCCTCTTACTAATCCCTTGCTTTGTCTTAATCTTAATACCTTCTGTACACCTTTTAGGCTAATTGGTTTTCTTCATTCCCTACCGGTCGGCACCAGCCTAAGGTTTGGAAGAAGACTATCCAATTTGCATAATAGGTGTACTATCTCCTAAACCAAGGAGTACTCACAACTTGAGAAAAGGTAAAAGGGAAAAGACAACTGAATAATCCTATCCGTTTTCTCCAGAACCGGAAACCATCCTCGAATTCCTTCGAGTTCGTATCTAACCATACGATGGTTTTGTCCAATGGAAGTGGACGTTCGTAGTAATACGGGGTGTCCCGGAGAAAAGGGTAAAAGTAGGAGTGGCAATGAGGTCTGCAACTCTGATAATCCAAAAGCCAGTGTTAAGTAGGTTCGGTCAACTTGGTCACTGAGTCATAGTCTTAGGGTCGGGTCAATGGTCGCTGCCAGAGAGAGAGAGAAAAGAAACACTCAGCGTGCACTCTAACCAAGATCAGAATGGTTACCAATTTATCTAATCTGGAAACCTCCCACTGTACCTCAAATTCTCCTCCAAACCTGAAAGAAGAATTAGTCGGGGTCACCCGAGGAGTAAACCAACTCATCAGTGGGAATCGGGATCTAACTATCATCGCATGATAACGTGACGGAATCCGCTCACGGTATAACACTCCAGAAGGTATGCGCATATCTGGCAAGTTTCAGTTCTTTTGAAACTCCCGATGTGATTTCTACCCCATGCTCTTATGACCTTGACTTTGGCCAACATATCATAAGTTACATGTCAAGTTCAACCCGTCATTCTCCAGGTTAATTTGAGTCCACCCGTACATACCCTTGACTTTGGCCAAAATGGCAGTACGACTGTCCCAAACCAACGCATCTATCTATGCTGCATATGAATACCCAACAGCTACCAAACACTGTGCCTTGACTTTGGCCAACATACACAGCTTGAATACTATTGACTATCCATATGAAACGACGGAGGGCTACGAATGGTTTCTGGCGAAAACCTTTAACGTAATGAACTTGATATCGTTGAAGGAACGGATAGCTTTTTAGAAAATATAGTGACGAAAACCTTTACTAAAGAGGTCACTCCCGGTGAAGGGATCTCGGCTCTTTCCCCGTAGAATGAGGTGCAGGATATTCCAACTGAATACCACGGTGCAAAGCAAAAGTAATCGGCTATAGTGAAGTTAATGCCCTGACGCAAACTTCTGTCCAAGGGGTCACTCCCGGTGAAGGGATCTCGGCCCTTGCCTCGTCGACTGAGGAGCAGGATATTCCAAATGAATACCACGATGCAAAACAAAAGTGAACGTCCTTGCAATAACAGCTTTTTGAAAAGTGTTCCAACAACATCAGAATAGGTTTGTTTAACTTGCATTGATCCGAATCAACGCAGTCCCATCAATTGATCACACCACAAAGAACGAAAATATACTGACGTACGTATATGCCATCCGCATTCGCCACTGGGTCCCGTCATCACCCGTTAGGTTAGCTAACTAACGGCAGAGCGGGGACTGGACTAGCGCGGATGAAAAACATATACAACATCTACTAATATATATACCAATATATAGTATTTCGCTCAAGGCGTGAATAAAATGCAACATCACAGAAATGTACAGCATCACAGAACAATACAGATATTTGGGATCCCCGTGTTTCACAGAGCCACTACTGAAACCCGACGTTCCCCTGGTCGTGTGGATAGCCTGTGCAATGAAATCCTATACCCCCTACGAGTGCGGCGAATAGCCAGCCAATCCTGGAGTGAAGCCCCCTCCGTCCCAATGCCATGAGATGCGGGCTTGTAGCCTTCTAGAACCCGGCTATCCGTGCACCCCTCCGCGGGGTAACCCTAGTACAGAAAGTAAAATATACATACACCGGGTACATCGACCGCAACCAGGTCATGCCCCAAAATAATAATACAAACAGGCAGTGACGGCAGTCCACATGTCGGACGCTCGCCCCGCAATATCAAATGTACATAATACAACAGAAACTGTACTAGCATTGCATCCAGGCTATCCCCACGACCGATCCGCAACATCACAGCAAAATACATAGAACATCAACGTGAAAGTCACGTTCGCAAATCCGTCTAACCGGGCTATAGCAGTTAGACCGGATTTACCGATCGAGTGACATTCACGGTCGCAGATATAATGTAAATACTGTGAAAAATGTGTTTAAAATATCCGATCGATCAAATTTTAACAAGTGGGCCCCAAGCAATACTGTAGCACTTCAAGAAATACTGGGCCCAAAATTAATGTTCCAAAAACCCCTAATCTAGATCCAGAAGCCCACTGTAAAAAGATAAAGCATTGATCCTCTTCTTCAGCCGCGGCACCGCGGCCCCAAGTGGGGTTTGGCCGCGGTTCCGCGGTCTACCTGAGAGATCAATGTCTCGTATTTTCCCAGTAGTCTTATGTCACCCTGTACAGTACTTTTATACAACCTGAAAAATTTTTGGGGACCAAAAAATTTCAACAGAAAACTGTCGTGACAAAATACGGGTTTTGGACATTTCGATCGATCGAAACTGAAAAACACATTACATAAAGCTAGACTAGGTTAATGGCAAGGCCCTGATACCAATGTAAGTGCACGGCGGCGCCCCGGCCGTCAATCCGACGGCCAAATGCGGAAACGGTGATAAACTTTGATTTTGCGGACTTTGCAAACCGGCACCACCGCGCACTAAACACCCGGATCGTAACCATTAACAAGTCTAAGCTAACTAGAATATGGGTTAGAGATATACCGACTGATCCGAGTCCTCCGGTCTTCATCTCCACTCCGATCTCCTCGCGGGATCTCCGGTCGTCGCCTCCTCGCCGGAAGGGCACCACGTAGCCGGATTCTTGTACGGGCTCCCACCTCAATACCGAGGCAACTCGGGCGCGAAGTTGGCTAGCCGACGCGCCCAAGATTTGCTGTAGAATAGTGTAGCAAGAGGGTCTCTTTGGGGTTTATGAGGAGTTGCCATGATGGAGAAATTGTGCATGCAAAGGAAATGAAAATGGAGCCTCTCTCAAAAATTGAGCTCGGCCACCAACACAAGAATGAGCTCTCAGGAAAAATGAATGAAGCCAAGTCTCTGGAGAATGCAACCAAAATGAATAAATATATTAATTCATCCACTCCTTAAATTAATCCTCATTTTCCCATGTTCCATTCCAGCACACACATAGCAATCATATATATTAATTAATCAATCCATCACCCAAAAAGTGCCAGCAGCCTCAAAAAACATTTGAAGAAGATTATTCCTCCAAAAACCTCACTCCATACTCATACAGTGGCCGGCCCATACAACCACCACAAATAGTGGCCGGCCCCACCACTAAACCCATACTCAAACATTACCTTAATTAATGCAAGAGATGGAGGGAAGATATCAAAATCAAACCTTTTGCAAGAAACCCCTCAACAAAATGTTAATTGCAAACTTGCAATTAACACCCTCCAACGAAAAGTCCGACCGGGAAGGAAAAAGAGAAAACCGGCCGGAACGGAATGCAAACTGGCAACTCCAGAAAACTGGTCCCGTAATAAATTACAGGAAAACCCCGATACTGTGCATACACACCCGCATTTGTATTCTGACCGGATACAAATGCAAAGAGACAAAACTACACTATCAAATACTAAGATCCGGCTTAAGCCAAAGCCGGCTAGTAAAAAACCGTCCGATCACGATCCGTGCAATACCGCACGTATCTGATCGAACCCTGCCATATCTCCATACGGCCTCTACAGCGTTTCGCCCGAAAGCTGAGTAACTGAAAGTGTGGTAGACTCTAAAGACTCGTCAATACTATGGCTGTGGATTTAACCACTAGCACGTCAGAGGTATAAGCCAATACGTGACGGGCCACCAGCTGTTGACTAAAAGGGACGTCGATGAGCAAACTCATCCTGACACCCTACTGAGCCTGTCAGTGACAATATCCGTACAGTCCGGTCCGTTCGTCTATGAGCATCGCATGGCGGGCCTAGGGGGTTGGTAAAAGTCAGACCCCCAAAAGCGGTACAAGTCGTGTCGGAGTGCAGCCCAGAACACCCTGAGATACTACTGGAATACCTACCAGTAAATCTCCTGCCTTGGCCAAGGACTTCGTGTAATGGCTCTCCTAGACACAGCGCGACCTCACCCCCAATACCGGGAGAGACGAACCCCCGAAGATCCGCTCACTGCCTCCATGTGGCTCGGGACTGTACCCAACTAAAACCTGTTTGCACGACTCCTTCGAGCCGTGGTAGGGTAGTAATCAAAGTACAGTGGGAACTCACACGAGACAAATGACGATCCCCAGGTCGATGAACTAACCTGTACACATGTCACCTGGGAACTGCTATCTGACGTCAGGTATAAGACCAACTAGCATGTTCCCGGCGAGTCCTGTCCGGTGTACTCATAACCCAATGAGCACCTGTATACATCTTAGGTGATCCAACTGACATCAGTGGCTTGTGAGACCGGCCACCGCCCCTCGTCGGGGTCTCGACTGTATACACTAGTCTACTCTGGAGAATCGATGCCCTATCTCGAAACTCCCACGACTAGGGACCTTTTAAGGATGTGCTTATAGACTCCAGCTCTCACTTATATGATCGCCCTCATACTGCTGGTGGTCAAGCAAGAATCCTCGGGGCTCTATCAACGTGCAATAGTGACCTGTCAGGTCACCTAAAGCAGTACACGATGATAAAGGTAAACCAGATAGCAAACTATCATCTCGAGTAAGACTGTCGTACCGGGATAGGTCCTCCCTCAATCATTGTAATCACGTGCCTGTGATCCAATAATTGACTCTGAGGGCACTATCTCCAACATAGGCGAGATATGCGACATATCAGACGATCAGACCGGACTGTACGGTAAGTGTTACTGGTTGGATTCACGGAGTATGAGCGGGCTTGCTCGTCGATCTTCTGATCGCTCAATAACCGGGTGGCCGTTACGTTTAGCAGACTGCTTGCGGCTTGTGGGTGTTTAATATGATCATCACCTACTGCCGGCGTATTGACGAGTCTTTAGAGTCCTACACAGAGGTTTCCTGGCTCAAGCGAAACGAAATAGGAGCGCATATGAGATATGTGCGGGACCGAGAATAATGCGTGTATGTGATACCGTATTCTATTCTCGTGATTTGTATCATCGGAAGGTTATATGTGATATAGCCGGGGTACCGGATCAAGTGTTGATTCGATACAATGATACACTTGATACTAGTCGGTTATATGCGATATGACCGGATCATTAAATCAAGTGTTGCTTTAATGATTTAATGCATAATTATATATTTGATATATTACTTTGCATTAGCTAGTACTGGTTCACTTAAGATGGATTTTCTCACTTGATGTGCACATTGTATATGTGATATATTTTTGTGCACTTGTTTGTATCATGTTTGATGATACATGCAAACTTGGTTTTGTGTAAAGGCTTAAACCATGTTTAGTGAATGGTTAGGGTTTCATTTCACTTATTTATTTATCTTTTCATTTTTGGTTAAAAGATAAAAGAAAAACAAAATTGTTGTTTTCAAACATGAAGCTTGTTAAAGCTTCATGAAGTTTTGACCAAGTGACCATTTTGTCTTCTTCACCTAACCCTAACCATTCATCTAAACTCTAGTTAGTTCTCTACAAAAAACCATGGTTAAAATATATGATTAGAATCATTTTATTTTCTATTTTTAATATAACTTATCATATATTCTCTTCTTCTTCTTCTTCTTGAACAAAAGAAGAAAACCTTGCCTCCATCAATGGCAACTTGAGAAAAAGAGTGAGAAATCCAATTCTAAAGTGAACCCACTTCCTATTTCTTCATCCTCTACCACTTGCCAAGTAATATAGGGTGTTTTCTTCACATGTTTCATGGCTTGATGAAGTTGGAGCTTGATCTTGTGTTGCCTCGACGTAGATCATCTTCGGCATCGAAGTCGACGACCTAGCCCACCCATTTCTCCGATGAAGCCGACGCTAGAGCCCGGGATCCGATGATCGTAGCGAGGAGACATCATCATGGAGCTATGGAGGTGGAGGACCGGATCTACAAAGGTTGTATTTTCGGTTCACTATTAGTTAAGTTGTTAACTAGTTGCTTGTTTCGTCTAAACTCTAGTCAACGATCCGTATTAGGGTTTCTCGGCACTTATAATTTTTGAAATTGGCATGGTTGATGCCATGTGTGACCTCATTAGTGTGCCTAGGAACCCAACACATCTGACGTGAGGTATAATACCATCTGGGAGTTCTCGGCGAGTCCGTCCAGTGTACCCAGTCTCCACTGAGCACCCGTACACCATCCTTGATGTCAAACACCGATGGATATGGGATCATCCATCGCCCATCATATGGGTCAAGATGCGTATACGCTAGTCTACTCTGGTGTATCGATGCCCTGTCTCGATACACTCTCGACTAGGAACAGTTATAGGATGTACTCATCGACTACCGTGGCCCCACTAGTATGATCTCATCATAGTCCTAGTAGTCGAGTACATATCCTAAGGGCTTTATCAACATGTAACATAGAGACAATCAGAGTACATGTTAAGATAAAGAGCAACCAGATAGCGTACTATCATGTCGAGCAAGAAAGTCCTCCCTATATATGTCCTAGCATCCACTACAATATACATCGTATGTATAGTAATGGCCTCTAGGGCATACATATAACTAACAATCTCTCACTTGCACTAGGGCCATCTGTTGTGGTATCACATACCCAACAATTAGCTTTGGTTGAAGTATCTCATACTCAACCTTCCCATAAAAGTCTCTACTGGGAAAAAGGCCTTTGTGAGTGGATCCGCGCTGTTGTCCTCTGTGTCTACACTCCTAACCTCGATCTCCCTAGAGATCAACCATCTCCATGATCAGGTGATACTGCCTAAGAATTATATCTGGATTTCTGATGGGACGGTAGTTCCTTGGCTAAAGCCACAACTCCATTGTCACACAATGGTAGGAATGAAGTTCATCTCATGAACTTATATATATCCAGACCGCCTCTTTGGTAGCATCCTTGGTAACGATGTATCTTGCCTTTAATAGTCTAGTAAGTCACGGTATCTAGCTTGGAACTCTTCCAACATACCATCCCTCCACTAAAGGTATAGACAAGCCTGCGACTGACATTCAGTCGTCCTTATCACCCTGGAACCTTTCCAGTGATTCTCCCCAGGATCGATTGATACCATCTCACTACAACTAGTGAGTATCCTAACATCCAATTAGATCTATCTCATAGATCCAAAACCCAGGATTTAGGAGGTATCATTTTGATCCTATATGGAGAATCCTTGTGATAAGCGGAGATTGACCGAACGTAGCATAGGAAACTCCTTTCCTATCAAGAGTATGTCATCCACGTACTCTACGAGGATCACCACCATACTCCCTACTACCTTTTTGTATATACAAGGTTCATCTACCATCTTGATGAAGTTAAACTCTTTGACTACCACATCAAAACAGATGTTCCAACTCCGCGATGCCTGCTTTATCGTATAAAGCATCTTGCACACGTTTCCGCTGCTCCAACTGTCTACGAAGCCCTCTGGCTGTGTACTTATAGACGCTCTCTTCTAAAACATCATTTAGAAAAGCTGTCATGACACCCAACCACCAGATATCGTTGTCATGGTATGTAGCCGTGGCTAGTAGGATCTGGATGGACTTAAGCATAACTTTGAAAGCCTCAACTTTTCCATGTACACCAAGTAATCTTCTCAGGATATACTTGCTCCTGATGGGGATTTAACCCTTCGGATAAAGCAACCAAAGTCCATACTTTGTTGGTGTATAAGGATTCCATCTCAGATCGATAAGCATCGAGTCATTCTTACAGAGTCCCACTCCTGATAGCCTGCTCGAAAACAGTTGGGTCATCATCTCATGATGCAATCCTCGCTCCCACTGTCATAGAGAAACCGAAGTATCTCTCAGGTGGGTGAGGAACCCTACTAGATCGGCGGAGTGGCTGAGGTTCGTTGGTTACTGTTGAATCCTTTAGTTCAACCAAATCATCTGCTGTAGTTTGTATAGCTGGAACTCCTTCCAGTTCTACCTCATGACCACTAATTTTTCCATAAGAAATTCCCTTTCACAAAGGTGGCATGTTGAGAAACAAAACATTTTTGTTCCTCGGTTAGGTAGAAGATATTCCCTTGCGTATGCTTGGGATATCCAACAAACTTCCACAGATCTTACTTTGCCTCGAGCTTGTCCGGATTTTTCTTTTTAGACTTAGCCCGGACAACCCCAAATCTTAACAAACATAAGATATGGGCTCTTCCCTTTCCATATCACATATGAAGTGGTAGGCAACTGATTTGATTTGAACCCTATTCAATAGGTATGCAGCTTCTTAAGTGCATTACTGCTAAAAGGAAATAGGAAACTAAGTAGTACTCATCATAGAGCACACCATATCACATAGGGTGCTATTGCTCTGCCCGATACACCGACGTGCTGTGGTGTATACGGAGGAGTAATGCTGAGAGAGAATCTCATTCTCCTTTAGAATAGTCCAGGAATTCCATGCTCAAGTATTCTCCTCCTTGATCTCATCAAAGGACATAATACTTATACCCGTATTTTGGTTCTCTACTTCTAACTTATATTTTGTGAATATCTTAAAAGCTTCGGACTTGTGTTTCAACAGGAACATATGTCTGAATCTTGAGAGATTATCAGAGAATGTAATGAAGTACAAAGAACCGGTCCTGGCATATGTAGACAAGGGACTTTCATACATCAACATGTATCAATCCGAAGAGTTCACTAACTCTTTCTCTGTTTCCAATAAACAGAGCTATGGTCATCTTATCTTTGTGACATGACCGGCAAGTTTCACAAGATGTAAATTCAAACAAATTTAAATATGGATCTTAATGTAACTTCAGCTAGTCGGGTCGCATTGATATGACCTAGTCTACAATGCCTCAAGAAGGATTCATTCATTTCTGAACTCTTCCTCTTCTGTGTGTTCTGTACGTTAAGAACTGTGGTTTGATTTAGAACGTCAATGCTTTTAGATAACGTGCCTGAACCGATCAACTCTTGATATAGGAAATGTTCAAAACATTATCCAACAATACAAAATTATATCCTTTCTTTACTAATAAAGAGACTGATATGATGTTGTATATCAGGTTCGGTATCTAATAACATTCGCTCAGAATCAATGTATTCCGGTAATACAGGGTGACAGTGACCAACAGACTTGGCTGCAACACTTGCACCGTTTCTATCTCATGAAACTTATCACCCGTTCTCAGTTCTCTACCTATCTGTAGCCCATGTAACAAATTACATATGCGGGATCCTGATCCGGTATCACATACCCAGGATGTAAAGGATACTGAGAAACAGTTCTGTGTAATGAACACACCCGAAGATGATGCATCAACATGCACTTTCTTCGTTTGGGCGGCACAGGAATTCTGGTATTCCCCAATTTCCTGTTTTGTCTTATAACAATTATAAGTTGGAGCGGGACCAACGTTCTCCAGCTCAGTATAACAAGCGGGTTCGGTCAATATATCCGTATTATTATCTTGATTAAGGCGTGATATGGTCGCTACCTGGAGAGAGAGAGAAGAAAACACTCAGCGTATGCTCTTGCAAGATTTGATTGGTTATCTAATATATCTAATCAGGATGTCTCCCACTGTTTTAGTCAAATCTTCTTTCAAACCCTAAAAGGAAAGACTAGCCGGGATTAATTACACGCTACAAGTTCGCCAATCTTTCAGCCAGGTCAGTGTCGGTACTTTGAGGGAGGTCCCCCGTGCTTTCGCAAGAACCTAATTAAAGTAAACCTCGTTTTCCCAGAGGCATAACCCCGTTAACACCTTTCTAGACACTTACTAGATTGGCTAATTGTTATGTGTAAAACTCTCCCAGGAGTAACTCTTACTCGCAGCGGGTATCGGGATCCAACTATCTCATAGAAGATATGCAATCTCATTGCAAATTTCAACACTTGTAATTCCCAATAATATTTTGCCCCTAGCGTCCTATGACCTTGACGAATGCCAACAAACCATAGGCTACTAGTCAAGTTCAACCCATCATTTCCCGATTGAATTAAACCCACCCGCACGGCCCTTGACGAATGCCAACAAAGTCGCACGACTACCCTAACTCAATCGCATCATATGCTTATACAGATAAGCATAAATAGCTACCGCATACTACGCCTTGACGAAAGCCAACAAACGCAGCACGAATACTATGAAGTACTTATCTGAAATGACAGAGGGCTACGTCAGGTTTTTAAGAAAATCCTTTGCATAATGAACTTGATATCGTTGTAGAATCGAGTAATTTTAAATGGAATGTTTTTGAGGCTTTTCTAGTTTTGCTAAAGGGGTCACTCCCGGTGAAGGGATTGTCGGCCTTTTCCTCATCGAATAAGGTGCATGGTATATCATATATACCGCTGTACAAAGCAAGAACTATAGAAGCAATCAAAAGACAAACCGAGTTTGTAGCATCTGCTAGTTTCACTAAAGAGGTCACTCCCGGTGAAGGGATCTCGGCTCTTTCCTTATCGAATAAGGTGCTGGATGTTCTACAAGGAACACCGCTATGCAAAGCAAGAACAAGAGCTACCAGTTTTTAAACAAGTTTCTACAACATCTTAGGTTTCTTTTATTTCATTAATCTCATTAATGAAGTCCCATTTTATTGTGCTTCACAAGCATCATCATTTGAAATGAAATCAGCAATTTAACATATATCTCATATATATAATATAAACATTCGTCTCAGGCAGTAATATGATCTCATCACAGAACATTGCAGCAGAAGAACATATATGAAATATTGGATATACTAGGATGTCTGTGTTTTAGTATGAGCCTGTATAAAACACGGATTCCACGGTCGCGATGAATAGCCAAACCCACATCCCTAGACCCCTACGAGAGCGGCAAGCAACACTGCCAATTCTAGGGTTAGGAGACCCGGTCTCGACTCCTCGAGATGGTCTCCTACTGGACCCTAGAACCCGGTTACTTATGCTCCCCGCCTTGGGTCTACCTAATGTGGAAAAGTAAATAATATACAATGGTGACATCATCCTCAGCCCGGAAGTGCCCCAATAAAAGAATATTACATACAAATGAATTTTACATGAATGATAAAGAAAAACTCTCATCTCACATAAAACCCCCGGCTATTCAAACGCGACGATCTAATACAACATATCACAGCAATACATAATATCTCATATCATTAACGTAAGCAAGTATGCGTATCCCGATTGTCATTGATGTATAGCAACGGGGCCGGCGATACACCACATACTACGCTTACGGTCACAGAAAAGAAAGTGTAAAACTACAACAGTTGGAATCCGCAACCTTCTTAGACATCGCATGCCTAACCAAATGAATTCCTTAGACATCGCATGCTTAACAATTATAAACCCCGCATTTTAGTCTCATTATCGAAAACTCTTTTCAATGTCAAGTCGGGAAATTCAACAAGATTCCCGACATCCTGATCGAATGCTCGTCGCAAACTTTAGTAGACGGCCGCACCCCCAGATGCCGTCGACGAAGTGCACTAAGGCAGAACACTGCTGCCGCGAGCACCCGAACGGATGCTTTCGGCGACAGGGTTCTCCTACAGTCACTTGGTCGGGGCTATGGGGCGTGGCTATCTATTAAGTTTACCCGGCGAGTATCCGCGTACGCTACGTGATTGCGACGGACTTTTGATCGCATCAAAATCCCGTAGCAACCGATCATTTGAGACTAAACTGCTAGATTTATAACATTCAAATTAGTTATCTCATAACTACTTGTGGATTCTAAATATTGTATCACAATCCAGATAAATAGACAATGTTAAACTTTCCGATCGAATAATCAAACACCCAAGATTTCCCCAATATATCTCAACACTTGAAATGAGTTTAAAAACATCCATCACATGCCACAGTACCAATGATCCAGCCGTAGAAGGGTCAAGCCAACGCCTCATATGTGGCATGCCATACTGCCGCAAACCCTAAGGTTTAGAGGCAGTTCAAGACGGTCACATAATCGAGTTAAGGTTTGTTGTCTTCTAGAGGGTCCACCGCGTTACTTGCATGGCTTTACGAAAGTTTCAAACTCGAGAAAAAATCCAACTTTTGAAAATTTTCCGACATGGGAAAAAGTGAGTTATTGATATCCTTTCGAACTTTTTAACAGTTTCTAAAATTATCTGGAAAAAACATAAACGAAGTTAAATTATCCGATCGAATCAACGAGTCCCCAATACAACCCTAGAAAACTTAACACTTGAGTGGAATTAAAAATTCCCAAAAATAGCCAAAATTACCTAAGGATCAACTGTAGCAGAAACTAACAATCAATCCCCATTATCGGCCGCGGGACCGCCGCCAATACCCTAGTTTGGCCGCGGTTCTGCGGCGCTATGAGAGATTTAATGTATCGTTTTGCACACGTGTCCATAGAATTCCCTGCTGATATTTTTAAGGATTTTTAATTCATAAAAAATCACAGTTTTAGAAAATTTCCAGAGAAGGGTTAGAATTAGGGTTTCAGATTTCGATCGGACTTTAAACTTCGCTCAGACTTCGCCTAAAGCTCTAGCTTGGCTCTGATACCACTGTAGGGTTGCTAGGCACACGCACAAGGGTCTACGAGGCATCAACAATGCCCGATTAAAATTTTAGCCGTGCCGAACAACCCAAAGCCGGATCTTTAAACTAGAGTTTAGGCGAAAACTAGCATGTTAAACTTTTTAACACTAAGTGAGAGAGATTACAACCTTTGTAAATCCGGTCCTTCACTTCTTAAGCTCCGTGTTGAGGTCCCTTCGCTGTGATCATCGTGTTCCGGACTCTCGAGAGGCTTCACAAATAGAAAGATGCAGTCTTGCTTCCGATCTTCGATAATATAGATGATCTATCTTGAAGTTTCATTAACACAAGCTATCACTCATGAAATGATGTGAACACCCTCATCTAAATGGCAAGGATAGATGAGGATGATGAAGTAGGATTTTTGCTCTAATTTGTTTTCTTATTCTCACTCATTTTTCATCACTTAGAAAAAGCTAGAAAGCTTTTTCATGAAAGGAAAGAAGGAAGAAGGTGAACAATCAACATGAAACCTTTTGTGATGAATAATGAAAGGATAAATATGATGATTAGTGCAACCATGGTCAACTAAACCCATGTAGAGAATTAACTAGGGTTAGAGTTTGGGTTAGGTCAAGGAATGAGTCATAACAAAATATCTTTCACAAAACAAAACTAAACCTTCTAGAATCATCTAGAAAGCATTAACCCAAATCAAACCCTAATCTTGTTTAATCTCTACTAAACATGTTGCATTAGTTATCATATCATGTTACAATATTATATATCACATATACAATATATTTTGTAACAAAGAAAATAATATAATTAACATATATCGCATATATATCAATGTATTACCCGAGTGAGAAAAAGAATCTTTTAGTGAGCTAATATTAGTTAATGTAATTTAATATATCATATATATTATTATACATTAAATTATCGAATCAACACTTGATCCGACAATCCGGCTATATCGCATATAACCGACTAATACGATGACCCGGCTATATCATATATACCTGGCCGATATCTCATATCGCGAGAATCCAATACGGTATCACATACCGCATTATCCTCGGTCCCGCACATATCACATATGTGCTCCTACTTCGTTTTGCCTGAGCCAAGAAACCTCTGTGTAGGACTCTAAAGAATCGTCAATACGCCGGCAGTAGGAGATGATCATATCAAACACCCACAAGCTGCAAGCGGTCAGCTAAACATAACAGCCACCCAGGTATTGAGCGCTCAGAAGATCAACAAGCAAGCCTGTACATTCTCCTGTGAATCCAATCAGTAACACTCCCGTACAGTTCGGTCTCGTCGTCTGATATGTCGCATATCTCGCCTAGGGGTGGTAAACGTCAGACCCCAGTAGCTTGATAAGTCGTGTCGATATGAGGTCTATAACAGTTCGAGAAACTATTGATAACACTTACCAGTAAATCTCAGCAACCCTGGCCAGGGATTTCCGGTTATAGCCAATCGAACACAGGGCAACATCAACTCCCTATACCGGAAGAGACGAATCCCCTCCTGACAATCCGGCTATATCGCATATAACTGACTAATACGATGACCCGGCTATATCACATATACCCGGCCGATATCTCATATCGCGAGAATCCAATACGGTATCACATACCGCATTATCCTCGGTCCCGCACATATCACATATGTGCTCCTACTTCGTTTTGCCTGAGCCAAGAAACCTCTGTGTAGGACTCTAAAGAATCGTCAATACGCCGGCAGTAGGTGATGATCATATCAAACACCCACAAGCTGCAAGCGGTCAGCTAAACATAACAGCCACCCAGGTATTGAGCGCTCAGAAGATCAACAAGCAAGCCTGTACATTCTCCTGTGAATCCAATCAGTAACACTCCCGTACAGTCCGGTCTTGTCGTCTGATATGTCGCATATCTCGCCTAGGGGTGGTAAACGTCAGACCCCAGTAGCTTGATAAGTCGTGTCGATATGAGGTCTATAACAGTTCGAGAAACTACTGATAACACATACCAGTAAATCTCAGCAACCCTGGCCAGGGATTTCCGGTTATAGCCAATCGAACACAGCGCAACATCAACTCCCTAAGGGCTTTATCAACATGTGAGAGCAAGACAGTATAACAATATATAAGTTTACATGTTAAGATGAAGGTAACCAGATAGCATACTATCATGTCGAGTAAGAAAGTCATCTCTATATATATCCAAGTATCCACTATAATATACATCATGTGTACAATAATGGGCTCTAGGGCATATATATAACTAACAAGCTCGTCTTGGACGAGGACTGACCAGGATGTATTCCGGTGACACGATTGCATAGATATGTCGTTTTATTGTGTTTTTAGTGACATGAGCGTTTTGATGGATTGTTTTACTAAGATTTCTCGAATATGCAGATCAACACCAGAGGATTGGGCCACTTCTAGAGGCCGGCTAGAATGTGATGACCGTTAATGTATCGTCTATTCTTGAGGATTGATGCATTGTTTAGCTTGCGGACGAATGAGCCAGTTGTTGCTGCGGCTGACAAGATATCGCCCCAGATGTTTGAAGCTATTACAGCACGAGTTTGTACTTAGGTATATGATAGAAGATCGCTAGTCACCCAGGGATGAATGACTAGGATATGTGGTTCGTTGCATACCCCGATGCGAGGTCGTCGGATTGATTGGTTTCAGCTAGAAAGACTTCACATTGGCACGTTGAGAGTCGATAAAAAACGGACGAATGAAAAGAATTCCTCCGACGATTTGGAAGAGTTTCCGAAGGCGTAGTTGGCCAGATACCTACCATAAGATATTGAGCTGTCGAGTTTGTAGTTTTGGAAGGGAGACTCTAGATATGAATATAGCCGTTTGTAGCACAGTCCATATAGCTACGAAGAGACGAGTCCGAATCAGTCCACATTAGAGAAGAGTGGAGTAAGAGGTTCGTACGAGATTTTGACGAGTTGAAGTTCCACTCAGTTGACATCAGAGATGCGATACACACGTAGAGGCGTTGACTATGGATGTATATTTTAGAAGAAGTCGTGATGAGTTTGCAGCTGTTCCGGAACAAGAAATAGATTTAGTAAAGGGTGACAACTTCCGGGCAGTTCGGCAGAAACGAGATTTGGGAGAGACCCCGACAGAATCTTTCTGGATTACTATACGAGAAGACTTGATCCCAGGATCGGTTGTATCATGCACACCCAGTAGACCAGAGTTCGGCATCGTTGACAAGACATGTTATGCGTGACCATGATAGTTGGCCAGAGATTTCAGAGGATGGGCCAGAGCGGAACTGTTTTCGTCATCATTTCCTTTTTGGGCCATTGAGCCGAGGAGTTATGTAACTGGCAATTCGCAGTGATTGTAACACTTTGAAAACTCGTTTAGGGTTATTTCGCGTTAGATAGCATTGATGCGTGTTTTCATGAAAACCCGTAAAATCTTAATTTCCTTTTTATCTAGTCTAATTGAGATGAATTGGGGTTTCATATATTTAAACGGGGTTTATTATCTTTAATTAATTTTAATTTGACTAATGCTCTTTTAATTAAAAAAAATTATTTTTTTCCCTAATTACTTTCCTAATCAAGGATTAGTGAACTTGCTTGCACTTAACACATTTTGTTAACACTTGTTCTTTTCCACCTTTTTCATATTATCATTTCCTTTTTCAAAAATAGAAAACAAAACAAAGAAATTGATTTTTGAGAGAAAAGAGAGAGTATGGGAGCATTTATGAGGTAAGGTGTGCATTTAATGTGACTTTTCTCTCTTTTTCTTTTCTTTTTCTCTCTCTTTCCCCCCCTCTCTCTCTTGGAAGAATTTCCAGCAGCTCCAGCAGCAATAATTCAACATTTCCTTCATCTTTTTCTTCTCCTTTCATTTCCCCTTGATGATAAACAAAACCCTACCCCAAACCTCTCATTTCCTTCACTTTAAAGCTTAGAAAAGTGGTTCTTTTAGGGATTTTGAGGCAAATCAGTGCAAGTGAAGGCTAGGGCTAAAAATTTAGTTCCCCTATGATCTTTTGAAGGTATCAAACTCAACCATGTTGCCCTATTTTCATAGTTTGTGTGTTTGGTTGTTAAAAATCGGTTTTTGTGCAATTTTAAGTGCTAATGAAGGGATTTAGTGAAGCTTTTGTTAAATTATCATTTTTATGGCTTGATTAGCTTGGTGATGAGTTATTAGGATGATTTTAAACTTGGGTTTGCTTCAGGTTTCACAAATGTACCCTAATGTATCGATTTGGTGCCAAAATGACTTTTTGAACTAGGTTTTGGTTCTGTGAAATCTGCTTGTACCCCGTTAGCTTATAAATAAAATTGTAATTACTGATGCATGTACACTAGGAGTAGAAACCACACACGAAGCACGGGAGGCAGGCTCCCAACCTGGGCCTCCGAAAATGTGATCTGGCCGCAAATTGCGGCCAGATAGGTGACCGGGGAGTTGGGGTTTTTGTGGTGGGTGTCTGTTGATATGTGAAGGCTTGTGGTATATATATATTTGTAAAATTCTTCCCGTGGAAAAATCTGGGGCTAATTACCCTATTTCTCGTATTTTTTTAAACCTTCACGACACGTGTGATACGTGTGTGGGTTTGGGGTCTCTGCGTATCGCGACGTGTCGGGTAGCTTCAGGCGCGTAATCACACGTTTTAGCGTATCGCGCACATGCGCGCTTGGTTCGCGGCGTGGGTTTCTAGTTTTGCTTTAATGTCGTGTTTTTGTATATTTGAGCTTATATACGTTACTTTGTGAAATTCTAGGTTCGTAGGCGGGTATGGCAGACGCCGCGAAGGAGGGGAAACAAGTCGTCGGCTACACTTAGCGCGAGACTACGGTGAGTAGATTTAACATCTACGGGGAAATCGCCCGTATGGCGTTATGCGTCGGGGCTGATAGGACTTTGTAGCAGCATACTGCATTGGCATACTATTCAGTTGATAAAACTGCACATTTGTTATTACATTTTTCCTGCCATTTTCATATTTAAGGTGGTCTTTATTATAATATATCATACATATGAGGGTTTATCTGTAAAAATACTATTTTCCATGTGTTGGTATATTATAATTAGCATTTGGTAGGAAAATGTATGCAAATAATATCATTGACCAAATCCTAGTAGAACAAAGTTTACTAAATATTATTTGAGTTGTTGTGCAGAATTTTTCCAAGACTAAAATCAAGGAAATCAAGTTGTTAAAGAAAACTTGCCTAATTAAGGAATCAAAACTTGGAGATCAAGTGTGGCAGCAACTACGAGAAGATTTCAAATATCCAATGATACCAGAGATAGCCACATGTCACAAGGAGAAAGACCCAAAAGTTTGATGAAGTGATCCCCACCCTTGGCCGCGGATCCACGGCCAAACCCCCCTGTTGGCCGCGGATCCGCCGCAGGATAGGGGAGTTAGGGGTTGCACTTTTTGGGGGTGAATCTTTGCTGTTAAACTTCCATATTTAGAAGCAAAGGATCTGGCTTTGGGACTATAAATAAAGACCGAGAGCCTCTTGGAAAAATTATCAAGTCGACGCGATCACGAAGTCCAAGACGGCTCATGCATCCAGGCTGATCATCAACTGTTCGTCTACCTCCTTAAAAGAGATCGAGAAGCAACTACTACTTGTAATCATTTTCTAGGGAATCAAAGTGTAATGAATTTTGTTGATTAATAAAGGTAGCTTTCTTTTTCTTATTCTATTTCTTCATAGTTTAATTATGCATTTTCACTCCATCTCTTTTTCTCCCAACACGCGCGAGTAATTTTCCGCTTGTTAGGGTTCGTAGGATTAGAGTAGGTTAATGCATGATGAAAATATCTATACTCTTTTTACGTCCTATAAAGTTTATAAACTTTATCAAAAGAATTATTAACATCCTAATCGGGCACGCTAACAATTCATTGTTAGCCTCGACCGCGATTAGAGATTAGATTAATGATTGTTTTGGTAAAGGCTAGATATGAACGGAGTTCCGTGTCGAGATAGGGGTTAAGAGTGGGATTCCTTATCCTTCCAGAAACCCTAATCTGCATGCATCACTGTCGTTCTAGTTTTAAATCTATTAAAGGATAAAAAGGATAATCTTTAATTAATCATCCATAACTACTAAATCCTAATGAACCCTACAAGCCCCCTTTCTTATATAAACTTAGATCTGTAGTTAATCTAGATCTATATTTTTACATCAGTGTTTAACGTAGATCTAGATCCCACAACCATTCTTTATCCCTCCTCTCTTTTTCAACACATCTAAAGTAAGAGTAAGAGATTCAATGTTTCCCTGAGGACGACCCGTACTCATCTCGGTCTAGCTACACGTGACACCGTTATTGATTGCGGTTAACTACAAACACACTCTTTCGCACCAATCAAATGGCGCGGTTGCCGGGGATACGTGCGTAATTTTTTTATTCTTACTATTTGTGTTGAAATCTTAGACTATTCATATCATTATTAACACAAAACTCCAAATTGCATATTTAACAATTTGTGCGTGAATTTTTGCAAGGAGATCTGGAGTCACAGACTTGAGGAAATAAGAGAACTAGAGTTCCAAACTCCTCTGGTATCTTTCCCAACTCTTTCTCTCTCCTCTCAAATCCAATAAAATCTATTTTCTGCAGGATTCTTTGCAAAATAGCGCCGCTCAAAAATCTTTTTGCAAATGTTTTGTGATTGGTTTTGTTTTGCATATTTTAATAAGGACTTTAAGGGGCAAAGACTAAATCAAGATTAGGTGGGGATTTCATCACCCTTCCTAAGCCCCACAAATCACAAACCGAGCATCTAGATCTATCCTTCATTAATTTAAAAAATATCTAGACCAGACTCTAAGGACTGTTGCTCTCAATAAAGACAGAGGAAGGTCGCAGGTAATCTATCGTTTATCCGCATTACTTTTATAGTGTCTAGGCAAGTGTGTCAAAGACTAGTGGTTTTTAATTAGGCCCACTACTGTAGTTCCTTCCCACTTACCTGGCACTTACCTGGCTACAAGGGTAGTACGGAGGCGGTAGAGGATTGATCCTGCGGCTTGTCCTTTGGAAGTCTAGGAGCGGTCTAGAGACTGGACCTAGGTGACCTTAGTTCTAGGGTTGCTTGTGCATCTTAGGGTGTTTTGTCTTGAGTCCCACTTTTTCAAATCAAACCAATTTTAAATCACACACATGCTGCCACTTTCACTAAACCCGCTTAGTGCATGCTCGGCTGGACACGGGATCCTTGTGCCCGTCTTGTCCGCGTTCCTGCTATCGACTCCGAAGTCGGTACTTCTTCATCTTCTTTTCCCCCACCACACACACGACGACCGAGATGGACGGCACTCTATCAGATTATAACACCACGCTGCCACCGCCCGTAGGTGCGCAGAATCCACCGTGCATCTCTCTCCAAGAGAGATGCTATCCTATCCGTGGTCCTCTTCCCACTTGTCTATCTCTTCCACCATCTAACGGGGATAATTTCGAAATTAAACCCCACTACATCAATCTGCTGCCCAAATTTCACGGGCTTGAATCGGAAGACGCATACGTTTTCATTACCAAATTCGAAAACGTATGCGCAATGATGGGTACTTCACAATTGACTTTAGATGCTATGCGCTTACGTCTTCTCCCATTCACACTTTGCGACTTGACAAAAAAATGGCTTTACAATACTGCCGCACACTCTATCACTAATTGGGATGAATTCGTAATTGCATTTCTTAAGAAGTTTTATCCAAACCATAAGACTGCCCGTGTTATAAGCGAGATCAACCAGTTCACCCAGCTTCCCAATGAACCATTTTGGAAGTGCTTTGAACGTTTCAAAGATCTGCTTGTCCAATGTCCTCATCATGGAATCAATAGATGGGATTTATGTCGGATTATATATGAGGGCATTAATCCAGCGACAAAGCAGATGCTTGAAATAATGTGTCAATGCAATTTCATGTCTAAAGATGACGGTGAAGCTTGGAAGTATCTGGAAGACCTCGCTGAACACACTTTGCAGTGGGAAAGCGTAAGACCACCTTCATCCAGGGGAGGTGTTCACCAGCTCGATGTTTCCATCGCAGTGAAAGCCGAAATGGCAGCGATGCAGAAGAAACTCGACGCTATTGAGAACAGATTCTCATCAGTCTCCCTAAATCAGGTTACGCTTCCCAAAACCGTCTGTGGTTGCTGTTCAGATCCTTCACACTTAACGGAAGAATGTCCTATGAATGCACCGTTTTAAGGTCACGAGCAAACTAATGCTGCTTTTCAGCAGCGAGCTAGAAACGATCCTTATTCTTCCACATACAATCAAGGATGGAGGAATCATCCTAACTTTGCTTGGAATCAAAACCAACAAAGCAATTATCAAAGACCTCCTCCAAAGCAACCACAACCACAAAGTCAGCTCCTCTTTCAGTCATAAAATTTTCAAAATCCGGCCAACACTTCTACACCACAAGTGGCCGGTACTGACAACTCTTCACTTGCACAAACTTTGGATTTGTTCATGAAACATTCCATGCAATTGTCGGCTGAGATGAAGTCTTCTATTGATACCATACAGAAAAACTCTGCCTCCCACGGTGAGAGTATTAAATCAATAGAAAATCAAATTGCACAGTTAAATGCCGCAATGAGTGCGAGAGAGAAAGGGAAACTCCCATCTCAACCCCTACCGAATCCTGGCCATTCACAAAGTCATAATGTGAATGCCATTACTACGTTGAGATCAGGGAGAGTGCTGAATAACCGAGTGGGTGAGCAATCTGATGTTAGTGACACCATTGATACCCCAGCTTCTTCTTCTTCTTCCCCTAAATCGTCTAGTCTCCCACCTTCATCCGAGCCTATTCTCCGTTGTCCCGAAGGCTCGAACATTTCACCAAATCTATCTAAGTCGATTCCCACTCCAATTTTGGGATCAAATCCGTCCCCACAGTCTTCTCCACAAACGTTGGACCCAAAACTTATTGATCGTGCTCCATTTCCAAACAGATTAAGGGCCAACAGACCTAACCCGCAAATGGAGAAGATTGTAAAAATGTTTAAGCAAGTTAGCGTGAATATTCCTCTCCTAGATGCTATTCAACAAGTCCTATCTTATGCAAGAATTCTTAAAGACTTGTGCACTAGGAAGAGAAAAACTCCAAGTGCCTAAGAAGGTTTTCATGACGAGTAATGTTAGCACCACTTTTACCCAACAAATACCAAAGAAACGTAAGGACTTTGGCTGTCTTACAATCTCTATTTCTATTGGGGGTAAAAATATTAATCGTGCTTTACTCGATCTAGGCGCTAGCGTTAACTTGCTTCCTTATTCAGTATACGAGCAGTTAGGAATTGGAGAGTTGAAACCCGCCCATTGTACTCTCCAGATGGCAGACCGATCTATCACCAAACCTCGGGACGAACTAGAGGATGTGTTAATTAAAGTCGGGGAATTCATATTTCCCGTGGACTTTATTGTTTTAGATACACAACCTGTGGCAAACCCACGCAATCAAATCCCGGTGATAGTTGGTCGACCCTTCCTAGCAACTTCCAACGCTGTAATTAATTGTCGTAACGGTTCTATGAACTTATCCTTCAGGAAAATGACAATTGAGCTTAATATTTACAAGCTAGGAAGTCAGGCGTCAGAACCTTCTGCTCATTTGCTGGATGTTTGTTCCATCCACGAGATAGCTTCCGAAAGCTGCATGGATGAGAAACTTTGCTTTGATGTTCTCGACAACACTAATGAGACATCGTTTGATCTTTCACCACTTCATAGTGAGGATATGTTCAATGAGTCCGACCTTGAGATTGAACCCGTTGACTTGTTGCAAAAGTCAGCAGCACTTTCCGAGTCAATATCTTATGCAAGTTTTGAACCTCTTAGGGAGTCCGAATATCATTCCTTATCCTACCTTCTATTGTCTCTCTGCCAATTCTTGATCTCAAAACCGCTACCTTCTCATCTTAAATATGCATATTTAGGAGAGAATGAGACTTTGCCAGTGATTATATCCGCTTCTCTAGCCTTAGAGCAAGAGAATGCACTTTTGGCAGTGTTGAGATCGAATCGGCAAGCATTTGGTTGGACAATAGCCGACATCAAAGGGATTAGTCCCTTAATTGTTGAACATTACATACATCTGATGGATGAAGCCAAACCAACCCGAGACCCACAAAGACGGTTAAATCCCGTTATGAAGGAGGCGATGAAGAAAGAAATCGTCAAGTGCCTTGATAGTGGAATAATTTACCCCATATCTAATAGCCAATGGGTAAGTCCAATTCATGTGGTCCCTAAAAAGTCTGGCATCACGGTCATCACTAATGAGGCTAATGAGTTAATCCAAACATGCACCCAAACTGGGTGGCGCGTATGTATTGATTACAGGAAACTCAATGCCGCGACGAGGAAAGATCATTTCCCTCTACCTTTCATTGACCAGATGTTAGAACGATTAGCGGGACACGAATACTACTGTTTCTTGGACGGATACTCTGGCTATAACCAGGTCCCCATCGCCAAAAAGGATCAAGATAAAACCACTTTTACTTGTCCTTTCGGAACTTTTGCTTATAGACGCATGCCCTTTGGGTTATGCAACGCTCCCGCTACATTTCAGCGGTGTATGATGGGGATATTTTCAGATATGGTGGAAAATTTTCTGGAAATTTTTATGGACGATTTCTCCATTTTTAGGGACTCCTTTGAGGACTGCCTTCGTAATCTTGACGCGGTTCTTACCCGCTGTAAGGATAAGAACTTGACTTTGAATTGGGAAAAATGCCATTTTATGGTCCAAGAAGATATTGTACTTGGACATATAATTTCACGAAAAGGCATTGAGGTCGACAGAGCTAAAATAGATGTCATTCATAACCTCCCTCGTCCCAACTGCGTCAAAGATATACGATCTTTCCTTGGCCATGCAGGATTTTATAGGAGATTTATTAAGGATTTTAGCAAAATTGCTAGACCCTTAACCCTTCTATTGGCCAAGGACACTACATTTCACTTCGATTCGATTGTGAGGCTGCTTTTGAATCGGTTAAAGAATCACCCACTACAGCCCCCGTTCTATTATCTCCGGATTGGAACCACCCGTTCGAGCTTATGTGTGATGCATCAGATTTTGCTATTGGTGCTGTCTTAGGACAGCATATTGATAAGATGCCACATGTAATTTACTATGCAAGTAGGACCTTGAATGATGCATAAATAAATTACACAACTACTGAGAAAGAACTCTTAGCAGTTGTATTTGCATTAGAGAAATTCTGGCCCTACTTGATTGGCTCGCCTATTATGGTTTACACAGATCACTCCGCCCTACGACATCTTTTATCGAAGAAGGATGCGAAGGCCAGGCTAATACGTTGGATCCTATTGTTACAAGAATTTGATCTTGTCATCCGAGACAAGAGTGGATGTGAAAACGTTGTAGACGACCATCTTTCACGCATCACTTCTTCACCAACTTTGACCATGCCGATAAATGACTCATTTCCTGATGAACAGCTCTTGACTGTATCCTACGAACCTTGGTTCGTGGATATCGTGAACTATCTTGCGACGGGACTTATTCCTAGCGATTGGTCGAAACAAGACAAACTTCGATTTCTATCCCAAGTAAAATATTTTTACTGGGATGAACCTTATCTATTCAAGTATTGTTCCGATCAAATCATTCGCAGGTGTGTCCCTAACGATGAATTCAAGAGCGTGTTATCATTTTGTCATGATCAGGCATGCGGTGGTCATTTTGGTCCTCGAAAAACGGCGGAGAAAGTTTTGCAATGTGGCTTTTATTGGCCAATATTATTTAAAGATGCATATGAACATTGCAAAACTTGTCCACGATGTCAGCATTTGGGTCGGATTTCACGAAGGAACGAGATGCCGCTCCAACCTATATTGGTTGTGAAAATATTTGATATTTGGGGTATTGATTTTATGGGCCCTTTCCCAACTCCTTTGGGAATCTATATATCTTGTTAGCGGTTGATTATGTCTCGAAATGGGTGGAAGCTATACTGTGTCACACTAATGACAACAAAGTTGTCATTAAGTTCCTTAAAGAAAATATCTTTTCGCGATTCGGACTCCCTCGCGCTATAATTAGCGACAACGGGACACATTTCTGCAATTGGTCTTTCGAGGCCTTGATGCGGAAATATTCAATCACTCACAAGCTCTCTACGCCCTATCATCCCCAAACAAGCGGGCAGGCTGAGATCTCAAATAGGCAGATCAAACAGATATTGGAGAAGACGGTTTCGAAAAACTGTAAAGATTGGTCAACCAAATTGACGGATGCTCTTTGGGCATTCCGCACCGCTTATAAGACCGATCTTGGTATGTCTCCATACCGCCTTGTGTTTGGGAAGGCATGCCACCTTCCTTTCGAGATCGAACATAAAGCAATGTGGGCTATTAAAGAGCTTAATTTTGATCTTGATCATGCAGGCAGCTATCGGAAGCTGCAATTGAATGAGCTAAGCGAACTCCGCGATGAAGCTTACGATAATGCGGTGATAGTAAAAAACAGGACTAAAGTGTTCCACGATAAAAATCTTTTTAGAAAAACCTTCACATCAGGGCAACAAGTCCATCTTTATGATTCCCGTCTCCATCTTCATCCGGGTAAGCTTAAATCTCGTTGGAAAGGACCTTTTGTGGTGCGGTATGTACACCCGCGCGGGGCAGTTGAAGTTGAAAATTTGAAAAACGGTTCAATTTTTAAAGTAAATGGGCATAGATTAAAATCGTATTTCTCTGTTGACCCTGCGGAGGAGCTCCTGTTTTTACAGGAGCCGCTTTATTAAAACTAAATTTCCTCCGCCTCACCTCCATGTTTTTGTAACATTTTCTCATTTTAAGAATGGAGGTGAGTGAAAATGGATTTAATTGAATATCTGTGCGTGCCAAAGAACAAGTTTGGGGGTAGTTTTCATTTAACTATTATTTTACCCCTTGTATCTCTCTCCTAGTATACAGGTCCTTGTTCTCAAAAGGCTACATCAGTGAGGACACTGCTGAGAACAGGTTTGGGGGGGGAGGAGTTTGTATTCACTGAATTATCTTTGACACTGGGCATTAAATTTTTTTTTTATATATAACAAAAGAGTAGAAAGTGAAAAATTACATCCAAAAGATAGGAATAGTTTAAGAAAACTAAGAAAATTATAAGTTTTCTTAAACGAACTGGTAGTAAGTAGTTATGAGCTGTTGTCCCAAGGGTTAGTAAGATGAAGGAAGTTACTAATCTGAGGATAAAAATAAGTCTGAAAAATAGTTTCTATTCTGGAAGCCAAACATTTGAATGTTGATACCCTACTATTTGCACATACACACATCTTGAAACTCGGGATAGTAGAGGATACCTTGAAATGCTCTTGTCTAAAAGCCAAAGTATGAAGGAAATGAAAAAAATGAAGAAAATATAAAAATGGTGAAAAGAAAAATGAACACTGGTTTTGTTATCGCCAAGGCAGCAATAAAAAAATATAGCGAGGGTGCCTCTTCACCTAGTGCCCTAAGGCCAACTGGTCTGAGAGTCACTGCTAAGCCTTAGGTGGTGCAAGACGAGAAAAATATTATCACCTAATCAGCAAGCACATGAGTAATCGGTCGGTTAGTACCTCAAGAAGTATTAACGGTCGCATGAAAATGTGTGAGCAAATCTAAATATTCATCAAGTTAAAAAAGTACTGAGGTAGATGGACAAGAGTATGATAGCTTGAATTGAATTCTCCGAGTGTAGGGATGTTCTTTACACACACGTAGGGTTATATGATCAATGTTTGGATGAAAGGTAGGAATGAAGAATAAGACGATGTTTTATTGAGGGATGATGTGATTTCTAACATCTTTTCATGACTATTAAGATAGGGCTCATGACAACTGAAAAACTAGTGTAGTTGGAAACTCTTATTTTCAAAGTCTTTCTTTTATGGTTCTTATCTTTATATGTAAATTTTACCATCTCTCTTTTATTATAGGATTTTATGGATGTAATCCGCTGAAAACCCTCAGGAGACAACACTCCTCCTACTAGGGACACCTAGAGGTTTAACGGCTTGTTGCACGCGCTCAGTGCAATCGTGTTTGCCCTCGAAAGTGTGCTTCTTTTTCTCCTTTCTTTTTTCTCCTTCTATTGAATAAACTAGTTTGCTCGGGACGATCAATGATAGGTTTGGGGGTATTTGTTCAGTTGATAAAACTTCACATTTGTTATTACATTTTTCCTACCATTTTCATATTTAAAAAGGTCTTTATTACAATATATCATACATATGAGGGTTTATCTGTAAAAATACTATTTTCCATGTGTTGATATATTATAATTAGCATTTGGTAGGAAAATGTATGCAAATAATATCATTGACCAAATCCTAATAGAACAAAGTCTAATAAATATTATTTGAGTTGTTGTGCAGAATTTTTCCAAGACTAAAATCAAGAAAATCAAGTTATTAAAGAAAACTTGTCTAATTAAGGAATCAAAACTTGGAGATCAAGTCTGGCAGCAAATACGAGAAGATTTCAAATATCCAAAGATACCAGAGATAGCCACATGTCACAAGGAGAAAGACCCAAAAATTTGTAAGTTGATGTGCAACACCCCACGAGTTGCGGGGAGGCGGAAATTTGAAAAACAATCATGTTTATAAAGCGAACATCAACTAACCGAAGATCGTTTCTAAACAATACTTAATAATAAGCATAGAGTTCTAAGCTACTATGTTAAAAGATTATACCAAACGATTCTAGTCCTTCGTCTTTACGATCTCTATGGCTTCCTTGGATCTCCACGTCCTCCTCGGCTTCCTTTCCGTGATAGACGATCCACCCGAGAACCCTAATCCAAGCTATAACCTCTAAACTTGAGGTTACTTAGTTTCTCTAGTTGCTAATAAAGGAACTAAGATGATGTAGAGATTGGTTATGGAGTGTTTAGTCTTTCCTAATCCTTGTTCTCAACTCATGAGTGCTAGGATTAAGGTTTGGTGAAGGCGAGAGAGCTTGAGGAGAGAGAAGGTGGAGATGATAATGAGAATAAAAATCCTTCTCACTTGAATATATGATACATAATGAATTATCAAATAATATAAATTAAATGATTATTCACCATGCTTCATTTATTCAAGGAGAGTGATTCATCATGTGAGTCATTAGATCATTAATGATGCATTAATGATATGATGATTCATATGAATGAGTCACAAAAGCAATTAATGAAAATGCCACCTTAACCCCTCATGTCACATCCTTCTAGAAGCTTCTCGGAAAATTACGAGAACGCCTCTCTCATCCGTGAAAATATGGAAAAACTTTAGACTGTATAAATCCAATAACCTGATACAAGAATCTGGCTTAAATCAAAGCCGGCTAGCAAAAACTGTCCGAATGTCGTACGTGCGTTTAAACACGTATGCGTCTGAACCTTTGTCGTAAAACCATACGAACTCTATATCTTTTCGCCTGGGTTTGGGAAATCTCTGTGTGGGACTCTAAAGACTAGACTACTACGCTGGCAGTGGGTTTAACCAAAGACCGCAAGCGGCACTAGCTGTACGTAACGGTCCCCAGGTAGTTGTCGATAAGAAAGCCGATGAGGTAACCCATCCGAAATCCTATTGAGCCTGTCCGTGACAATATCCGCGCAGTCCGGTCTGTTCATCTAAGAGTATCGCATGTATGGTCTAGGGAGGTGGTGGACGTCAGACCCTTAATAACCGTACAAGTCGTGTCGGTATGGCTCTATCACCATCCGAGAATCTACTGATCAATCTATCAGTAATTCTCAATCAGCCCTGGCCAGGGACTTATGGCAATGACCAACCGATCACCGTGCGATATCAACTCCCTATACCGGGAGAGATGAATCCTTAACAGTCGCTCACTTCCTCCACGTGGCTCGGGACTGTGCCCAACTAAAACCTGTTTGCACGACTCCTTTGAATCGTAGTAGGGTAGTAATCAAAGCACAGTGGGAACTCACATAAGAAAAATGACGACCTTAAGTCAACGGACTATCTGCACACATGTCACCTGAGAAACGTTAGGTATAATACCATCCAGTCAGTTCTCGGCGAGTCCTGTCCGGTGTACTCACATCCAGTGAGCATCTGTATACAATCTTAGGTGCACTCCACCAATGGCTGCGGGACCAATCCATCGCCCCTCCTCAGGGTCTAGATATGTATACACTAGTCTACTCCGGAGTATCAATGTCCAGTCTCGATACTCCTATGACCAGGGACATCTAAGGGTGTGCCTATTGACTATCCAGCTCCCACTAGTATGACTGCCATCACAACGCCGGTAGTCAGACAAACACCCTATGGGCTTTATCAACATATATATATATATATTAATACCAAGTAAAATATATCATACGTTAAGATAAAGACAAACCAAATAGCATACTATCATATCAAGCAAGACTGTCATGTACATACATATCCCAAGCATCCTATACAATATAGGCCTCTAGGGCATATATATCCAACAATCTCCCACTTGAACTAAGGCCTTTAATTGGTGCAATGAGTACCCACTGTCTCTACTAGATCCAGTTGCTGGCGTACCGCATGCCCAACATCTCAAACAACCTCTCGAACTGCACTTGAGGGATGGCTTTGGTGAATGGATCTGCCGTGTTGTCTTTTGTGTCCACTCTCCGTATCTCGATCTCCCGACGATCCACGATCTCCCTGATCAGGTGAAACCGCCTTAAGATATGCCTGGATTTCTGATGGGACCTTGGTTTCTTCGCTAAATCTACAGCGCCATTGTTATCCCAATACAAAGGTATTGGATTGGCAATGGACGGAACTACCTAAAGTTCAGAAATGAACTTCCTCATCCAGACAGCCTCTTTTGCGGCTTCACTAGTAGCTATATACTCAGCCTCCATAGTTGAGTCTGCGACGGTATCCTGTTTGGAACTCCTCCAACATACCGCCCCTCCATTGAGGGTAAACACAAAACCCGAAATGGATTTAGAATCATCCTTGTCACTATGGAAGCCGAAGTCGGTAAAAGCCTCTACCTGGAGGTCTTTATTACCGTAAATTAAGAACATCTCCTTAGTCCTTCTCAGGTACTTGAGAATATTCTTCACCGCTATCCAATGTTTCTCACCTGGGTCAGACTGATACCTGCTTACCACACTAAGTGCGTAAGCTACATTCGGTCTGGTACATAACATTGCATACATTATAGATCCTACAGCCGAAGCGTAGGGTATAATGCCCATGCGAGCCCTCTCTTCATCAGTCTTTGGAGACATTTCTTTGGAGAGGGTGATTCCGTGACAAGCGGGCATATTGCCGTGCTTGGAATCTTCCATACTAAATCTCTTTAGTATGGTGTCAATATACCTGGACTGTGAAAGTCCCAACATTCTATTAGATCTATCACGATAGATCTTAATGCCCAGAATGTACGATGCATCTCCCAAGTCTTTTATAGAGAATTTCTGTGACAAGAAGAGCTTTACTGATTGTAGCATAGGGATATCATTCCCTATCAGTAGTATGTCGTCGACGTACAAAACGAGAAAGACTACTGCTCTTTCTACAATCTTCCTATAAATACATGGTTCATCTACATTTTTGATAAAGTCAAATTCTTTGACTGTCTCATCAAAGCAGATGTTCCAACTCCGTGATGCTTGCTTTAATCCATAAATGGATTTAAGCAACTTGCAGACTTTTCTGCTGCTCCCACTGTCTAAGAAACCTTCTGCTTGATCCATGTAAACACTCTCTTCTAAATGTCCATTTAGAAAAGCTGTTTTTACGTCCATCTACCAGATTTCATAGTTATGGAAGGCAGCAATCGCAAGCAGGATCCGAATGGATTTAGGCATAGCTACAGGAGAAAAGCTTTCATCATAGTCCAATCCTGGTCTTTGACGAAAACCTTTTGCTACGAGTCTAGCTTTGTAGGTTTCCACTTGTCCAAATGCACCAATCTTCTTTTTGAAGATCCATTTACATCCAACCGGTTTTACTCCAGGAGGAGACACTTCTAAAGTCTATACTTTATTGGTGTACATGGATTCCATTTCGGATCTCATAGCATCCAGCCATTTTATCGAGACACTACTCGTAATAGCCTGCTGAAACTAGTAGGCTCATCATCATCGATGATGCAATCCTCTCGATCCCCATCTAGAAGAAAACCATAGTATCTTTCAAGAGGATGAGAAAGCCTGCTAGATCTGCAGAGTGGCGTTGGTTTGTCATGTACTATTGAAATCTAAGGTTCTACTAAGTCCTCGGTAGCAGTTTGAGGTTTTGGAATTTCTTCCACTCTACCGCGCTCCCACTAATTTCTTTTGCAAGAAATTCTCTTTCTAAGAAGACAATGTGATGAGCGACAAACACCTTTTGTTCTTCAGTGTGGTAAACCATATACCCCCTTGAATGCTTGGGGTATCTTACAAACTTGCATAAAACCGATCGTGCCTCGAGCTTGTCCGGTTTATGCTTTTTAACATATACCGGACACCCCCATATCTTGATATACTTAAGATATGGTCTCTTCCCGCTCCACATTTCATATGGAATCATAGGTACTGACTTAGTTGGAACTCTATTCAATAGGTATGCGGCTGATTCTAGAGCAAATCCCCAGAAGGAAAGTGGCAACTCAGCACTACTCATCATTGAACGCACTATATCTAATAGCGTGCGATTCCTCCTTTCTGATACACCATTATGCTGAGGTGTATAAGGCGGAGTAAGCTGAGAGAGAATTCCATTCTCTTTTAAGTATTCAAGGAAACTGGTACTTAAGTATTCTCCACCTCGATCAGATCGAAGTGTCTTGATGCTTTTACCAGTTTGTTTCTCTACTTCATTTTTATACTCCTTAAACTTCTCAAAAGCCTCGGATTTATGCTTTATTAAGAACACATGTCCATACCTAGAGAAGTCATCAGTAAAAGTGATGAAGTAGGAGTGACCACTTCGTGCATGCGTAGATATCGGACCACATACATCACTGTGTATAAGTCCCAAGAGTTCAGTGGCTCTTTCTCCGTGTCCGGTGAACGGAGATTTGGTCATTTTTCCTTTGATACATGATTGACAATTTGCATATGATGAATATTCAAACGGATCTAGATATCCATCTTTATGTAACTTAGTCAACCTTGTTTCATTTATATGCCATAGGAAGGCTTGATTCGAATCTGGAGCTTTTCTTTTACGCGTGTTTTGAATATTGAAAATTTGAGGTTGATTAAGTATGTATATGCCGTTTTCCAGTGTGCCATACCCAATCAGTTCTTGATTTAGGTGAATGTTCATAACATTTCTTTCAAGCGCAAAACTATATCCTTCATTCGATAACAAAGATACTGATATAATATTACACATCATACTGGGAATACAAAAACAGCTGTACAACACCAAAATGTGTCCACTAGTCAACCCTAGGTGATATTCTCCTATTGCAATTGCATCTACATGCATTCCATTGCCCATCCGGAGAGTCATATCACCTGTCCCCAGCACTCTACTGTTTCTCAGATTCTGCAATGAATTACAGATATGAGAACCAGAACCGGTATCAAGTACCCATGATGTAGAGTTAACTGAAAGACAATTTTCGATTACAAACACACCTGAAGTAGAAGCAACTACTTGCTTCATGTTCTTGGCTTTGAAGGCTTGAAAATCCTTCTTCCAGTGCCCTTGCTTGTGACAATAGAAGCATTTGTTCTTTTCTGTCTTCACCCTTCCTGCCTTGTTCGTTTCCTGTACCTTCTTGACCCCACCTTTCGGTTTGGTGGCTTTCATCTTCTTCTTCCCTTTAGCTTTCGCTTTAGATTTAGAAGAAGATGATTGGCCAACATACAGAACGGGGATCTTCTCCTTTTTCAAGGAGGTCTCTGCTACCCTCAACATATTGAGGAGCTTTAGAAGATCAGCTTCCATTTCGTGCATGTTGAAGTTCAGCACGAACTGAGAGAAGGTGTGGGGAAGGGACTGCAAAATCAAGTCGATATACAAATCGTTCTCTAACACGCATCCCAGTTTTGCGAGTTCCTCAATGAGGATGATCATTTTGAGGACGTGCTCTCCTACAGGCGATCCTGGAGCTAACCTCATCTGGAAGAGTTTCCTTGAGGTTTCGTACCTCACGATACGGGAGTGCTCCCCATACAATTCTTTGACATGGAGAAAGATGGATACAATATCCATACTCTCGTGCTGTTTCTGGAGTTCATTGTTCATGGACGCCAGCACGATATACTTAGCTCGCTCACAATCTAGATCCCAGGTTTTGCGGACTTCCCTGTCCACAACTGAGGAATCTGGTCCAGGGATAAGGGGAGGAACAGCGGTGGTAACATATGCTACTTTGTCATAAGCCAGTGCAATATTGACGTTCCTTAGCCAATCTTTATAGTTCTGCCCGGTCAGTATATTTTTTTCAAGTAATAGTTTTAATCCAGTCATGGTAGCTGCCAGAGAGAGAGAAAAGAAAACACTCAGCATATACTCTTGCAAATTTAGATTGGTTTATTAATTTATCTAAACAGGATGGCTCCCACTGTTTCCTCAAATCCTTCTTCAAAACCTTAAAAGAAGAACTAGTCAGGTTTTAATCACACGTCACAATACTTGCTTAACCTTTCAGCCAGGCTGGTGTTGGTACTTCGAGGGAGGTTTTCCAACGCTTTCACGATGTTCCTTAATTAAATAATCTCTTTTCCCTGGAGGCGTAACCCCTCTAACATTTTTCTAGTCACCTACTTGGTTTATAGCATTGATTGTTAAGTGAGAAAAATTCCCGAGAGTAATCCTACTCATCAGTGGGATCGGGATCCAACTATCATTGCATGATGCCCTAGATGGAAGCCACTCTAGTCACCACACTCCAGAAGGTAAGCTAAATCTGCAAGTTTCCTTTATGTTTGAAACTCCCGATGTGATTTTTACCCCAAGCTCTTATAGACCTTGACGTAGGCCAACAAGTCATAAGACGCAAGTCAAGTTCTACCCGTCGTTGTCCTGATCAATTTAAGTACATCGTACAAGCCCTTGACGTAGGACAACAAGGTGTACGTCTGTCATAAACTAATGCATCTATCTATGCAACAAATAGGCACACACACTGCTACCATACACTATGCCTTGACATAGACCAACAAGCATAGCATGAATACGATATGCTGTCTATTTGAAACGACGGAGGGTTACGGCTGTTTTTTGGCAAAAAACCGTTAAAGTAATGAACTTGATATGATCGAAGGAACAGAGATAGCTTTTATTTAAAAGGAGTGGTTTAAGCTCCGCATTTAAAATTTGCTTTTTCAAGAAAACCGAGTGGTTTTAGAAATTGTTCCAACGATTCAGTTTAGCTTTTATTTTCTTTGCATTAATAATAATGCGTCCCATCAATTAACCTATCATTACAGATAACAACGAAAATACAACGTCCTCTTATTCCATCCGCATTTGCCACTGGGTCCCGTCATCACTCGTTAGGTTACTTAACTAACGACAGAGCGGGGGCTGAGCTAGCACGGGTATAAAACATAAGTGACGTCTAAATAACTATCATATATAGATATTGTACATTCGTCAGACGCAATAATAGACATTCCAGATCACAGATAAACAATAATGGATTTGCAAGCAATCTGCATTTCTTTTGAGCCTGCAATGAAAGACGGATTACACAGTTGTGATGAATAGCTATTTACCCCACCCCAGACCCTTACGGGTACGGCAAACTACCCGCCAAGTACCAGAAGTGAAGCGGTCTGCCTCAACACTTCAAAATACCCGGTAGTTTGTGCACCCCACCTTGGGTCAATCCTAGGAGCAAAAAACAGTAAAAAGAAATAATTCAACGGTGGCTACAACCGCAACCTGGATGTGCCCCGCAAAATAATATTAAAACTTATTACAATTACATCGAATGAATTAATACAATAACCCATCACAAAACCCGGCTAATCACCACAACAGTCCAATACAGTTTATATACACAAACGGTTATATATAACATCACAAATATGTGCAACCCCCTGCCAACCGACATACTGGCAGTTAGGGGAGGTTTATGAACACATAATACAATTCACAGATATAATCAAACAAGCAAACATCGTATAATTTCGATCGATTAAACACATTAAATTTTGCTCCAATACTTCTCTGCAAATCTAAAACCTGAGCAAAAATTAAATCATACCAGAAAATCCCAAATATCACAAAGAAGGCACAGAAGAAAACTGGGCTGAATCGGCCCCAACTCGGCGGCGGAACCGCGGCGGATCGGAGGGATCGGCCGCGGTTCCGTGGCGCTTTGGCCAATTCAGGAGCCCATTTTTCTTGAGTGTTCTTATATTTACATGCTGGTCATTCTGGAGGTCCCTGAAAAATTTTTGGACTTCATTTTAAAATCGACAGAAACTTCATGATATCGGGGTTTTTTCCAGTTTGTTTTCCGTTCGAAATTCATACAACTTTGCAAGTGTGTTAATTATTGTTTAGTGAGGCTCTGATACCACTGTAAGTTGATGTGCAACACCCCACGAGTTGCGGGGAGGCGAAAATTTGAAAAACAATCATGTTTATAAAGCGAACATCAACTAACCGAAGATCGTTTCTAAACAATACTTAACAATAAGCATAGAGTTCTAAGCTACTATGTTAAAAGATTATACCAAACGATTCTAGTCCTTCGTCTTTACGATCTCTATGGCCTCCTTGGATCTCCACGTCCTCCTCGGCTTCCTTTTTGTGATAGACGATCCACCCGAGAACCCTAATCCAAGCTATAACCACTAAACTTGAGGTTACTTAATTTCTCTAGTTGCTAATAAAAGAACTAAGATGATGTAGAGATTGGTTATGGAGTGTTTAGTCTTTCCTAATCCTTGTTCTCAACTCATGAGTGGTAGGATTAGGATTTGGTGAAGGAGAGAGAGCTTGAGGAGAGAGATGGTGAAGATGATAATGAGAATAAAAATCCTTCTCACTTGAATATATGATACTTAATGAATTATCAAATAATATAAATTAAATGATTATTCACCATGCTTCATTTATTCAAGGAGAGTGATTCATCATGTGAGTTATTAGATCATTAATGATGCAATAATGATATGATGATTCATATGAATGAGTTACAAAAGCAATTAATGAAAATGCCACCTTAACCCCTCATGTCACATCCTTCTAAAAGCTTCTCGGAAAATTATGGGAACGCCCCTCTCATCCGTGAAAACACGGAAATACTTTAGACTGTATAAATCCAATAACCTAATACAAGAATCTGGCTTAAACCAAAGCCGGCTAGTAAAAACTATCCGAATGTCGTACGTGCGTTTAAACACGTATGCGTCCGAACCTTTGTCGTAAAACCATACGACCTCTATATCTTTTCGCCTGGGTTTGGGAAATCTCTGTGTGGGACTCTAAAGACTCGACTACTACGCTGGCAGTGGGTTTAACCACAGATCGCAAGCGGCACTAGCTGTACGTAACGGTCCCCAGGTAGTTGTCGATAAGAAAGCCGATGAGGTAACCCATCCGAAATCCTACTGAGCCTGTCCGTGACAATATCCGCGCAGTCCGGTCTGTTCGTCTAAGAGTATCGCATGTATGGTCTAGGGAGGTGGTGGACGTCAGACCCCTAATAACCGTACAAGTCGTGTCGGTATGGCTCTATCACCATCCGAGAATCTACTGATCAATCTATCAGTAATTCTCAATCAACCCTGGCCAGGGACTTATGGCAATGATCAACCGATCACCGTGCGATATCAACTCCCTATACCGGGAGAGACGAATCCCTAACAGTCGCTCACTGCCTCCACGTGGCTCGGGACTGTGCCCAACTAAAACCTGTTTGCACGACTCCTTTGAATCATGGTAGGGTAGTATTCAAAGCACAGTAGGAACTCACACGAGACAAATGACGACCTTAAGTCAACGGACTATCTGCACACATGTCACCTGAGAACTGCTATCTGACGTTAGGTATAATACCATCCAGTCAGTTCTCGGCGAGTCCTGTTCGGTGTACTCACATCCAGTGAGCATCTGTATACAATCTTAGGTGCACTCCACCAATGGCTGCGGGACCAATCCATCGCCCCTCCTCAGGGTCTAGATATGTATACAATAGTCTACTCCGGAGTATCAATGCCCAGTCTCGATACTCCTACGACCAGGGACATCTAAGGGTGTGCCTATTGACTATCCAGCTCCCACTAGTATGACTGCCATCACAACACCGGTAGTCAGACAAACACCCTATGGGCTTTAACAACATATATATATATATATATATATATATATATATATATAAATACCAAGTAAAATATATCATACGTTAAGATAAAGACAAACCAAATAGCATACTATCATATCAAGCAAGACTGTCATGTAGATACATATCCCAAGTATCATATACAATGTAGGCCTCTAGGGCATATATATCCAACAAAATTTGATGAAGTGATCCCTACCCTTGGCCGCGGATCCGCGGCCAAACCCCTCTGTTGGCCGCGGATCCGCTGCAGGGTAGGGGAGTTAGGGGTTGCACTTTTTGGGGGTGAATCTTTGTTGTTAAATTTCCATATTTGGAACCAAAGGTTCTGGCTTTGGGACTATAAATAAAGACCGAGAGCTTCTTGGAAAAATTATCAAGTCGACGCAATCACGAAGTCCAAGACAGCTCACGCATCCAGGCTGATCATCAACTGTTTGTCTACCTCCTTAGAAGAGATCGAGAAGGAACTAGTATTTGTAATCATTTTCTAAGGAATCAAAGTGTAATGAATTTTGTTGATTAATAAAGGTAGCTTTATTTTTCTTATTCTATTTTTTCGTAGTTTAATTATGCATTTTCTCTCCATCTCTTTTTCTCCCAACATGCGCGAGTAATTCTTCGCTTGTTAGGGTTCGTAGGATTATGGTAGGTTAATGGATGATGAAAATATCTAAACTCGTTTTACGTCCTATAAAGTTTATAAACTTTATCAAAAGAATTATTAATATCCTAATCGGGCACGCTACCAATTCATTGTTAGCCTCGACCGCGATTAGAGATTAGATTAATGATTGTTTTGGTAAAGGGTAGATATGAACGGTGTTCCGTGTCGAGATAGGGGTTAAGAGTGGGATTCCTTTTCCCTCCAGAAACCCTAATCTGCATGCATTACTGTCGTTCTAGTTTTAAATCTATTAAAGGATAAAATAGGTAATCTTTAATTAATCATCCATAACTACTAAATCCTAACAAACCCTACAAGCCCCCTTGTTATATAAACTTAGATTCGTAGTTAATCTAGATCTATATTTTTACATCAGTGTTTAATGTAGATCTAGATCCTACAACCATTCTTTATCCCTCCTCTCTTTTTCAACACATCTAAAGTAAGAGTAAAAGATTCAACGTTTCCCTGAGGACGACCCGTACTCATCTCGGTCTAGCTACACGCGACACCGTTATTGATTGCGGTTAACTACAAACACACTCTTTGGAATCAATCACATACATTGACTATTCATGGATACTAATTGTTGCATACTGTATATCCTGCTATGTGTACATGAACTTAGAATTGATAAAACACCGCACTATTACTAACGGTCCATGTTGCATAAGCACTAGTCTGCATGTTACACACACATACCGTTAGTAACTGCCATGACACTCACACCGTAGAATTGCTATGATCATTATACTGTAGCTCATCTCACATGATTTGACATGATTATGATATTGGTGCACATACTCATTTGCACTTCCATACTTATGCATTTTCAAACTTTATCTACCTCGATAAGCTGATTTTGGTAGAAACTGGGAACCGCATGATACCTTTTGAAAAAACGAACCTATTTTAAATAGCGGTTTTCCCCCTTTTACTCATAGTACGACTTTTGATGCATACATCACATCGCATGGATTTATGCACTGGCTTTGGATTTCATGTGAGTTCTGGATTTGAGGACCGTGGGGTTACTTCAGAAAATATGTATTATTTTGAAAACCCGATTCCTCTTGTTATGATATTTTGGTGCGTCCACACGCATTTTCTCGGTTCAGAGACGTGTGCTTAAAACCCGATTCGAGGAGTTTGGTGATCCGTTTGCGGGTTCGTGGTGGACCCGGTATGGTACCCCGGGGCAAGAAAGGGATGCTATGTATTCAGACGGTGAGCCTGGCAGTGGGACCACTATCTACCGGTGATTGGTTGGACTTGGCGGTTATCCGGAGGATACCGACCAGAGTAGATAGATGGATATGGGACGACCCGTACTGCTGGGGCTGAGGGCCGATTCCGCAGACGGAGTCCGTGGGCTGATCCGGACTGACGGAGCCCGATATATGAGGATTATGTGTCGATGCTGGACACGATTATTTTATGATATTTTGAGTGCCGATGTTGGGCATTCGTGATTCTCTGAGATTTACAGGATTTTAGGGCCGATGGGAGTGCTGGCGCCTGAGTTTTATTGGGATTTTGGGTGTATTGATGGGCACCGATTACTTTCCATGTTGACATTCCGTGTAGATATTATTATATCCCATGCTCAGCATTGATTTTTTTATGCATCTCATCCTGTAGTCCTTTTACTTGATAGAGTACTTGTGCATGACTTTTGCACGTTCGGCTTATTGCTTATAGATATTATCTGCTGGCATATGTTGAGTAGTGCTGTACGTGCATACTCGTGATTACCTTTATATGTTATCTTCTATTCACGAGTTGGCAACTCACCCCCATTGTGCCACAGTATTTGCAGGTTGCCCATCAGAGTAGTCGCGGCAGGCTGCATCCTTGTATCTTTTTGGCTACGGGTACCACTACCGTTGGAGCTTGAGCTGTTTGCCGTTAGGTGGGTTGTGGTATTCCGGTTGTTTTTATTGTACACACTTTTGTATCTAGTATTCTCCATCTACTGTGTATGTATTGACTTAGAGACCAGTGTGAGGACGATGATGTTGTAAGTCCACGGTAGCGCCCCGGCCGTCTAACAGACGCCAAATGCGGAATAATAACTTTTAACGAAACTGGCGCTATCGTGTACCGTAACCCGGATCTGCCATTAAAGCTAAACTAACAAACTACAAAGTGGGTAGAAGAGTTATACCGAACGATCCGAGTCCTTCGGTCTTCCACCATCATCCCACGCTTGTTGCGGCTGCTCCGATCTCCTGAATCTCCAGTCTCATCGTCCAGGTGGCACCACGTCGACGGATCTTTAAACGGGCTCCCGCCTCTGAACCGAGGCAACTCAATCGTCAAGTTTACTAAAAGAGACGACCAAGATGAAGTAGAGAATGAGAAGAACACTTTGTCTCGTTACGTCCAGGGTCACGGACGAACGGTTATGGAAGTTGCCTTTTGGATCGGGTGAAATGAGAAAGAGGCTATCTATTTTTCGTGAACCCGAATCTATCATAATTTTTTTTCTAGTGAACAACAACCATGATGTGAGTGAGAGAGAGGGGGAAGGGGCCGGCCATTTATAGGAGGTGGGGGGTGAGTGTAAGAGGAGGGAGGTGACCACAAGAACAAATATCATGTGTGAACACAAAGTGTGTGTTAGTTATAAGTATGCCCTAGAGGCCATTATTGTACATTGGATGTATATTGTAGTGGATGCTGGGACATATATAGGGAGGACATTCTTGCTCGACATGATAGTATGCTATCTGGTTACTCTTTACCTTAACGTGTACACTGATTGTCTCTCTGTTACATGTTGGTAAAGCCCTTAGGATGTGTACTTGACTACCTGGACTATGATGCGGATCATACTAGTGGGGACATGGTAGTCCATAAGTACATCCTTCAAAGTCCCTAGTCGTGGGTGTATCAAGACGGGGCATCGATATACCAGAGTAGACTAGCGTATACCTTCTCGACCCATACAGATGGGCGAAGGATGATCCCATATCCATTGGTGTTTGACATCAGAGCTGATATACGGGTGCTCAGTAGAGACTGGGTACACTGGACGGACTCGCCGAGAACTCCCAGATGGTATTATACCTTACGCCAGATGGTATTATACCTTACGTCAGATGGCAGTTCTCTGGTGACACTAATACAGAGTAGTCTGTTGACCCGAGATCGTCATAGAGTCTTGTGTGATTCCCACTGTGCTTTGATTTCCACCTTACCACGTCCAAGAGGGCGTGCAAAACGGTGGCTTTTGGGTACAGTCCCGAATCATATGGAGGCAATGAGCGATAGGAGGGGATTCGTCTCTCCCGGTATAGGGAGTTGATGTTGCGCTGTGTTCGATTGGCTATAACCGGAAATCCCTGGCCAGGGTTGCTGAGATTTACTGGTAAGTGTTACCTGTAGTTTCTCGAATTGTTATAGACCTCATATCGACACGACTTATCGAGCTATTAGGGTCTGACGTTTACCACCCCTAGGCAAGATATGCGACATATCAGACGATCAGACCGGACTGTACGGTAAATGTTACTGGTTGGATTCACAGGAGTGTGACCGGGCTTGCTCGTCGATCTTCTGATCGCTCAATACCCGGGTGGCCGTTACGTTTAGCAGACCGCTTGCGGCTTGTGGGTGCTCGATATGATCATCACCTGCTGCCGGCGTATTGACGAGTCTTTAGAGTCCTATACAGAGGTTTCCTAGCTCAAGCGAAACGAAATAGGAGCGCATATGAGATATGTGCGGGACCGAGAATAATACCAGTATGTGATACTGTATTTGATTCTCGCGATTTGTAACATTGATCGGTTATATGCGGTATAGCCGGGTTATCGGATCAAGTGTTGATTCGATAAGTTGTTACTATTGATATTAGTCGGTTATATGCGATATGACCGGATCGTTAAATCAAGTGTTGATTTAATGATTTAATGTCTAATTATATATATGATATATTAATTTACATTAACTAGTATTGGTTCATTTTAAATGGATTTTCTCACTTTATGTGCACATTGTATATGTGATATACTTTTGTACACAAGTTTGTATCATGTTTGATGATACATGCTCACTAGGGTTTGTGTAAAGATTAAACCATGGTTGTGTAATGGTTAGGGTTTTCATTTTCTTATTCATTTATTTATTTATTTCATTTATTTTATTTTGGAAAAGAAAAAGGGGAAATGGTGGCTTTCTTTGTTTGTATATTGAAGCTTCATGAAGGTTTGACTAAGTGACCATTTTGTCTCATGCTTAACCCTAACCATTCCACTTAACCCTAGTTCATTCTCTACACTTGACCATGGTTGGATTATGATAAGTATTCATTTTATTTTCATTTTGAGATATTCTTATCATAATCATCTTCATCTTCTTCTTCTTCTTGACATGAAGAAAAGCTTGCTACCAACAATGGCAACTTGAGCAAATGAGTAAGAAATCCAATTCTAAACTGAACCCACCTCCTATTTCTTCATCCTCTACCTCTTTCCAAGTAGTATAGGATGTTTTCTTCACAAGTTTCATGACTTGGTGAAGTGGGAGCTTGATCTTGTGATGCCTCGACGTAGATCATCTTCGGCACCGAAGTCGACGACCTAGCCCGCCCATTTCTCCGATGAAGCCGACGCTAGAGCCCGGGATTGGATTTGGACAGCAAGGGGACTTCATCATGGAGCTATGGAGGTGGAGAACCGGATCTACAAAGGTTGTATTTCCGTTCACTTAGTTAAATTGTTAACTAGCTTGTTGTTTCGCCTAAAATTCTAGTTAACGATCCGTATTAGGGTTTCTCGGCACTTGTAAAATTAGAAATTGGCATGGTTGATGCCTTGTGAGACCTCCTTAGTGTGCCTAGGAACCCTACGGTGGTATCAGAGCCTAGCTAGAGCCTTAGGCGACGCGTAGACGGAGTTAGAAGTCCGATCGAACCAAAACCTAACCCGGAAAATGCTCTCTGGACTTTTTTCGAAATTTGGGATTTTTTCAAATTAAAAATATGCAGAAAAATCAGCAGGAGATTTTAAGAATTACTGTGAAATTCGAGCGACCAATTCCTCTAAACTGCGGCGGAACCGCGACAATAGTATGGCTATTGCGGCGATTCCGCGGCCAAGAAGTCACATCATGTTTTACTTTTTGCACAGTAATTCTTAGTTTTCAGTGCTGGTTTTCCTGGGAATTTTTAATATTTTTTCAAGAGTTGAATTTTCTGGGTTGTATTGGGGACTCGGTGTATCGATCGGATTGTCTAATTTTGTCAGTGTGTTTTTCCGGGTATTTTTAGAATATGTTAAAAAGTTCGACCGGATATAAATACCCACTTTTTCCCCTGCCGGAAAATTTCCAATTGTTGGATTTTTCCGTAGTTTAACGATGTTCTAAGTAGTGCAAGTAACGCGATGGTCCCTCTAGAAGACAACAAACCTTAACTCGATTATGTGACCGTCTTGAACTGCCCTTTGAACCTTCGGGTTTGGGGCAGTACGGCGTGCCATATGTGAGGCGTTGGCTTGACCCTTCTACGGCTGGACCGTTGGTACTGAGGCACGAACTGAATGCTGTTAGACTTATTTCATGTGTTGAGCTGTATCGGGAAAACTTGGGTGTTCGACTATTCGATCGAAAAGTTTAACATTTACTATTTATCCGGAATGTGATACAATAATTGGAATTCACAAATAGTTATGAGATAACTGAATGAATGTTATAAACACAGCACTTTAGTCTCACTTGATCGGTTGCCATGGAATTTTGATGTGATCAAAAGTCCATCGCAATCACGTAGCGTACGCGGATACTCGCCGGATAAACTTAATAGACAGCTACATCCCTTAGCCCCGACCAAGTGACTATAGGAGAACCCCGTCGCCGAAAGCATCCATCTGGGTGCTCGCGGCAGTGGTGTTCCGCCTTGGTACACTTCGTCGACGGCATCTGGGGTGCGGCCGCCTACTGAAGTTTGCGACGAGCATTCGATCAGGATGTCGGGAATCTTGTTGAATTGCCCGACTTTATATTGAAAAGTGTTTTTGATATGACACTAAAATGCGGGGTTTATAATTGTTAGGCATGCGATGTCTAAGGAATTCATTTGGTCAGGCATGCGATGTCTGAGGTGGTTGCGGATTCCAACTATTGTAGTTTTACACTTTCTTTTCTGTGACCGTAAGTGTAAAATGTGATATTGCCGGTTTCGTTGCTATATGTCAACGATAATTGGGATGCGCATATTTACTTACGTTGATGACATGTGATGTTATGTGTTGCTGGATATGTTATATTGGATTGTCGTGTTTGAATAGCCGGGGGTTTTTATGTGTGATGAGTGTTTTTCATTTTCATTCATGTAAAAACTTGTATGTAATATTCTTTTATTGGGGCACTTCCAGGTTGCGGAAGTTGTCACCGTTTGTATATTATTTACTTTTCCGCACTAGGATAGACCAAAGGAGGAGGGCACAAGTAACCGGGTTCTGGAGTCCAGTGGGAGACCAACTCGAGGAGTCGAGTCCGGGTCTCCTAACTCTAGAATTGGTAGGGTTGCTTGCCGCTTTCGTAGGGGTCTTGGGGTGTGGGTTTGGCTATTCATCGCGACCGTGGAATCCGTGTTTTATACTTGCTCGTATTGAAAACACGGACGTCCTAGTATATCCAATATTTCATATGATTCTTCTGCTGCGATATCTGTGATGTGATCATGTGATATGTTCTGTGATAAATGCTGTATATAGTATATATTATATAGACGTTGCTTATGTTTTACACCCGCGCTAGCCCTGCCTCGTTCTGGCGTTAGTTACCTAACCTAACGGTGCACGAGGGGACATCGAGGCGAATGCGGATGGCATAAGTGTACGTCGTATGTATCTGTGATATTTAGGTACTTAAATGATGGGACTTCATTAATGAGATTAATGAAATAAAAGAAACTTAAGATGTTGTAGAATCGAATTTCAAAATAAAACAGGTAGCTACAGTTCTTGCTTTGCACAGCGGTATATATGATATATCCTGCACCTTATTCAATAAGGAAAGGACCGAGATCCCTTCACCGGGAGTGACTCCTTTAGCAATAACTGGCAGATGCTACACACTCGGTTTGTCTTTTGATTGCTTTTAAGTGTTTTTGCTTTGCACAGTGATATATATGATATATCCCGCACCTCATTCGACGAGGAAAGGGCCGACGATCCCTTCACCGGGAGTGACCCCTTTAGCAAAACTAGAAAAGCCTAAAAAACACTCCATTTCAAAATTCATTCGATCCTACAACGATATCAAGTTCATTACGCAATAGGTTTTCAGAAAAACCTGTCTTAGCCCTCCATCATTTCAGATAAGTATTACTTAGTATTCGTGCTACGTTTGTTGACCTCCGTCAAAGCGTAGTGTGCGATAGCTAACTAGTATTTTTCTGCTTATGCATATGATGCAGATTGGGTTAGGGTAGTCGTGCGGCCTTGTTGACCTCTGTCAAGGGTCGTGCGGGTGGGTTTAATTCGATCAAGAAATGACGGGTTGAACTTGACTAGTAGCCTATGGTTTGTTGACCTCCGTCAAGGTCATAGGGTGCTAGGGGCAAAAGATTATCGGGAATTTCAAGTGTTGAAATTTGCAATGAGATTGCATACCTTCTATGAGATAGTTGGATCCCGATACCCGCTGCGAGTAATTGTTACTCCTGGGAGAGTTTTACACATTACAATTAGCCGATCAAGTAGGTGTCTAGAAAGGTGTCAATGGGGTTACGCCTTTGGGAAAACGAGGTTTACATTAATTAGGTTCGTGCGAAAGCACGGGGGACCTCCCTCAAAGTACCGACACTGGCCTGGCTGAAAGATTGGCGAACTTGTAGCGTGTAATTAATCCCGGCTAGTCTTTCCTTTTAGGGTTTGAAGGAAGATTTGATAAAAACAGTGGGAGCCATCCTGATTAGATAAAATAATAACCAATCTATTCTTGCAAGAGCGCACGCTGAGTGTTTTCTTCTCTCTCTCTCCAGGTAGCGACCATATCACGCCTTAATCAAGATAATAATACGGATTATTGACCGAACCCGCTTGTTATACTGAGCTGGGGAACGTTGGTCCCGCTCCAACTTATAATTGTTATAAGACAGAGCAGGAAATAGGGGAATACCAGATTTCCCGTGCCGCCCAAACGAAGAGAGTGCATGCTGATGCATCATCTTCGGGTGTGTTCATTACAAAGAACTGTTTCTCTGTATCCTCTACGTCCTGGGTATGTGATACCAGATCAGGATCCCAGATATGTAATCTGTTACATAGGGCTACAGAAAGGTAGAGAACTGAGAACGGGTGATAAGTTTCATGAGGCAGAAAACGGGGCAAGTGTTGCAGCCAAGTCTGTTGGTCACTGTCACCCTGTATTACTAATACATTGATTCTGAACAAATGTTATTAGATACCGAACCTGATATGCAAAATCATATCTGTCTCTTTATTAGTAAAGAAAAGATATAATTTTGTATTGTTGGATAATGTTTTGAACATTTCCTATATCAAAAGTTGATCGGTTCAGGCACGTTATCTAAAAGCATTGATGTTCTAAATCAAACTACAGTTCTTAGTATACGGATCACACACAAGAGGAAGAGTTCAGAAATGAACGACTCCTTCTTGAGGTTTTATAGACTAGGTCATATCAATGCGACCCGACTAGCTTAGTTGCACAAAGATGCATATTTAAATCAGTTTGAATTTACATCTTGTGAAACTAGCCAGTCTTGTCACAGAGATAAGATGACCACAGCTCTGTTTATTGGAAACAGAGAAAGAGTTAGTTAAACTCTTGGGATGATACATGTTGATATATGAAGGTCCCCTGTCTACACATGCCAGGACCGGTTCTTTGTACTTCATTACATTCTCTGATGATCTCTTTAGATTCAGACATATGTTCTTGTTGAAACACAAGTCCGAACCTTTTGAGATATTCACAGAATATAAGTTAGAAGTAGAGAACCAATACGGGTATAAGTATTATATCCTACGATGAGATCAGGGAGGAGAATACTTGTGCATAGAATTTCTGGACTATTCTAAAGGAGAATGAGATTCTCTCTCAGCATTACTCCTCTGTATACACCATAGCACGGTGGTATATCAGGGCGGAGCAATCACACCCTATATGATAATGTGCGCTCTATGATGAGTACTACTGAGTTGCCTGTTTCCTTTTGGGAGTTATGCGCTTGAGAAGCTGCATACCTATTCAATTAAGTTCAAATCAAATCAGTTGCCTACCACTTCATATGGGATATGGAAAGGGAAGAGCCCATGTCTTAAGTTAGTTAAGATTTGGGGTTGTCCGGCCTATGTCTAAAAGCAAAATCTGGACAAGCTCGAGGCAAGGTCTGTAATGTAGAACTGGAAGTGTTTCAGCTATACAAACTACAGCAGATGATTTGGTAGAACCGAAGGATTCAATAGTAACCAACGAACTTCAGCCTCTCCGCCGATCTAGTAGGTTTCCTCACCCACCTGAGAGATACTTCGGTTTCTCTATGACAGTAGGAGCGAGGATTGCATCATGAGATGATGACCCAACTAGTTTTGAGCAGGCCATCGAGAGTGGGGACTCTGTGAGAATGGCTGGATGCTTAGCGATCTGAGATGGAATCCAGGTACACCAACAAAGTATGGACTTTGGTTGCTATATCTGAAGGTTTAAATCCCCATCAGGAGCAAGTATATCTTGAGAAGATTACTTGGTGTAGATGGAAAGGTTGAGACTTTCAAAGCTAGACTTGTTAAAGGTTTTCGTCATCGACCAGGCATGGATAATGATGAAACCTTTTCCAGTGGCTATGCTTAAGTCCATCCAGATCCTACTTGCCACGGCTACATACCATGACTACGATATCTGGCGGTTGGGTGCCATGACTGCTTTTCTAAATTATATTTTAGAAGAGAGCGTCTATAAGTACACAGCCAGAGGTCCTCGTAGACAGTGGGAGCAGCGGAAACGTGTGCAAGATGTTTTATATGATAAAGCAGGCATCGCGGAGTTGGAACGTCTGTTTTGATGTGTTAGTCAAAAAGTTTGACTTCATCAAAATGGTAGATGAACCTTGTATATACAAAAAGGTAGTAGGGAGTATGGTGGTGATCCTCATAGAGTACGTGGATGACATACTCTTGATAAGAAAGGAGTTTCCTATGCTACGCTCGGTCAATCTCCGCTTATCACAATGATTCTCCATATAGGATCAAAATGCTACCTCCTTAATCCTTAGTTTTGGATCTATACGATAGATCTAAATGAATGTTAGGATTCTCACTAGATGTAGTGAGATGGTATTAATCGATCCTGCGGAGAATCACTGGAAGGGTTCCAGGGTGATAAGGACGACTGAAAGTCAGTCACAGGCATTGTCTTTACCCTCGGTAAAGGGACGGTATGTTGGAAGAGTTCCAAGCTAGATACCGTGGCATACTAGACGATAAAGGCTGGATACATCGCTACTTAAGATGCTACCAAAGAGGCTGTTTCGGTGTATATTGGTTCATGAGATGAACTATGTTCCTTCCATTGTGTGACAATGGAGTTGTGGCTTATGCCAAGGAACGCAGGTCCCATCAGCAATCCAGACATATTCTAAGGCAGTATCACCTGATCATGGAGATAGTTGATCTCCAGTGTGATTGAGGTTAGGAGAACAGACTCAGAGGACAACACGGCAGATCCACTCACAAAGGCCTTTTCCCAGAGAGAGACTTTTATGAGGTGGTTGAGTATGAGATACTACAACCACTGCTATCAGATGGCCCTAGTGCAAGTGGGAGATTGTTAGTTATATGTATGCTCTAGAGGCCATTACTGTACATTGGATGTATATTGTAGTGGATGCTGGGACATATATAGGGAGGACATTCTTGCTCGACATGATAGTATGCTATCTGGTTACTCTTTACCTTAACGTGTATACTGATTGTCTCTCTGTTACATGTTGGTAAAGCCCTTAAGATGTGTACTTGACTACCTGGACTATGATGCGGATCATACTAGTGGGGACATGGTAGTCCATAAGTACATCCTTCAAAGTCCCTAGTCGTGGGTGTATCGAGACGGGGCATCGATATACCAGAGTAGACTAGCGTATACCTTCTCGACCCATACAGATGGGCGATGGATGATCCCATATCCATTGGTGTTTGACATCAGAGATGATATACGGGTGCTCAGTAGAGACTGGGTACACTGGACGGACTCGCCGAGAACTCCCAGATGGTATTATACCTTACGTCAGATGGCAGTTCTCTGGTGACACTGGTACAGAGTAGTCTGTTGACCCGAGATCGTCATAGAGTCTTGTGTGATTCCCACTGTGCTTTGATTTCCACCTTACCACGTCCAAGAGGGCGTGCAAAACAGTGGCTTTTGGGTACTGTCCCGAATCACATGGAGGCAATGAGCGATAGGAGGAGATTCGTCTCTCCCGGTATAGGGAGTTGATGTTGCACTGTGTTCGATTGGCTATAACCGGAAATCCCTAGCCAGGGTTGCTGAGATTTACTGGTAAGTGTTACCTGTAGTTTCTCGAATTGTTATAGACCTCATATCGACACGACTTATCGAGCTATTGGGGTCTGACGTTTACCACCCCTAGGCAAGATATGCGACATATCAGACGATCAGACCGGACTGTACGGTAAGTGTTACTGGTTGGATTCACAGGAGTGTGAGCGGGCTTGCTCGTCGATCTTCTAATCGCTCAATACCCGGGTGGCCGTTACGTTTAGCAGACCGCTTGCGGCTTGTGGGTGCTTGATATGATCATCACCTGCTGCCGGCGTATTGACGAGTCTTTAGAGTCCTACACAGAGGTTTCCTAGCTCAAGCGAAACGAAATAGGAGCGCATATGAGATATGTGCGGGACCGAGAATAATACCAGTATGTGATACTGTATTTGATTCTCACGATTTGTAACATTGATCGGTTATATGCGGTATAGCCGGGTTATCGGATCAAGTGTTGATTCGATAAGTTGTTACTATTGATATTAGTCGGTTATATGCGATATGACCGGTTCGTTAAATCAAGTGTTGATTTAATGATTTAATGTATAATTATATATATAATATATTAATTTACATTAACTAGTATTGGTTCATTTTAAATGGATTTTCTCACTTTATGTGCACATTGTATATGTGATATACTTTTGTACACAAGATTGTATCATGTTTGATGATACATGCTCACTAGGGTTTATGTAAAGATTAAACCATGGTTGTGTAATGGTTAGGGTTTTCATTTTCTTATTCATTTATTTATTTATTTCATTTATTTTATTTTGGAAAAGAAAATGGGAAAATGGTGGCTTTCTTTGTTTGTATATTGAAGCTTCATGAAGCTTTGACTAAGTGACCATTTTGTCTCATGCTTAACCCTAACCATTCCACTTAACCCTAGTTCATTCTCTACACTTGACCATGGTTGGATTATGATAAGTATTCATTTTATTTTCATTTTGAGATATTCTTATCATAATCATCTTCATCTTCTTCTTCTTCTTGACATGAAGAAAAGCTTGCTACCAACAATGGCAACTTGAGCAAATGAGTGAGAAATCCAATTCTAAAGTGAACCCACCTCCTATTTCTTCATCCTCTACCTCTTTCCAAGTAGTATAGGATGTTTTCTTCACAAGTTTCATGACTTGGTGAAGTGGGAGCTTGATCTTGTGATGCCTCGACGTAGATCATCTTCGACACCGAAGTCGACGACCTAGCCCGCCCATTTCTCCGATGAAGCCGACGCTAGAGCCCGGGATTGGATTTGGACAGCAAGGGGACTTCATCATGGAGCTATGGAGGTGGAGAACCGGATTTACAAAGGTTGTATTTCCGTTCACTTAGTTAAATTGTTAACTAGTTTGTTGTTTCGCCTAAAATTCTAGTTAACGATCCGTATTAGGGTTTCTCGGCACTTGTAAAATTAGAAATTGGTATGGTTGATGCCTTGTGAGACCTCCTTAGTGTGTCTAGGAACCCTACAGTGTGAACACAAAGTGTGAACACAAAGTATGAATGCATTAAATGTAACCAATGAAATAACAACACCATTCAACCTAGTCACCTCTTTTAGAAACTTCTAGAACCTTCCACACTCATCTCAAGAAAAGATAAATCCGTCTTTAACCGAATGTTAAAAGTCGGCTGATAGAAAACTGGAAACTGGCAACTTCCAAAAGTGATCCTGAAACGAATTTCAGGATAACCCCGTATCAGTATAAACATACCCGCATTTGTATTACGACCGAATACAAATGCAACTAAGACAAAGATATTATATCTACACAGTATAATACTGGGTTCCGGCTTAAACTAAAGCCTACTAGTATTATCTGCCCGAAAAACGTCACGTGCGAAAACGCACGTGCTTTTTCCGAACCTTGCCATAACACTATACGGCCTCTACAACGTTTCGCCCGAATTTGGGAAAGTGTCTGTGGGGGACTCTAATGACTCATCAATACACTGGCACTGGGTATAACCCCTAGCACATCAGAGGTACAAGCTGCACGTAACGTTTTGCCTATGTATTGATTGGAAGGGAAGCTGACGAGCGAACTCATCTATAAACCCTACTGAGCCTGACAGTGACAATGTATATACAGTCCGGTCCATTCGTCTAAAGAGTATTGCATATCGAGTCTAGGGGGTGGATAAAGTCAGACCCCTAACAACGCGATAAATCGTGTCGGCATGAAGCCCATCACCACCTGAGAAACTACTGATCCAAATCAGTAATTCTCCACTATCTCGGCCGAGGGTTTCTAGTGATGGCCACCTGTGCACTGTGCGACATCAACCCCCAATACCGGGAGAGACGAATCCCCGAGATCCGCTCACTTGCCTCCAATGTGGCTCGGGACAGTACCCAACTAAAACCTGTTAGTTGTATGTATGCCCTAGAGGCCAGTATTGTACAGATTATGTATATTATATTGGATGCTAGGACATATATAGAGATGACTTTCTTGCTCGACATGATAGTATGCTATCTGGTTGCCATTTATCTTAACATGTACACTAGTCTCTTTATACTGTCTTATAGTTACATGTTGGTAAAGCCCTTAGGATGTGTACTTGACTACCTGGACTATGATGCAGATCATACTAGTGGGGACATGGTAGTCCATAAGTACCTCCTTCAAGGTCCCTAGTCGTGGGTGTATCGAGACGGGGCATCGTTATACCAGAGTAGACTAGCGTATACGCTTCTCGACCCATGTGATGGGCGATGGATGATCCCATATCCATTGGTGTTTGACATCAGAGATGGTATACGGGTGCTCAGTGGAGACTGGGTACACTGGACGGACTCGCCGAGAACTCCCAGATGGTATTATACCTCACGTCAGATGGCAGTTCTCAGGTAACACTTGTACAGGTTAGTCTGTAGACCCGAGATCGTCATAGAGTCTTGTGTGATTCCCACTGTGCTTTGATCTCCACCTTACCACGTCCATGAGGGCGTGCAAAACGGTGGTCTTTGGGTACAGTCCCGAATCACATGGAGGCAATGAGCGATAGGAGGGGTTTCGTCTCTCCCGGTATTGGGAGTTGATGTTGCGCAGTGCTCGATTGGCCGTAACAGGGAAGTCCCTGGCCAGGGCTGATCAGAGATTTGCTGGTAAGTGTTACCAGTAGTTTCTCGACCCGTTACGAGCCTCACATCGGCACGACTTATCGGGTTATTGGGGTCTGACGTATACCACCCCTAGACTTGATGTGCGACGTATCAGACGAAGAGATTGGACTGTATGGTAAGTGTTACTGGTCGGATTCGCAGGAGTGTGAGCGGACTAGCTCGTCGATCTTCTGATCGCTCAATACCCGGGTGGCCGTTACGTTTAGCAGACCGCTTGCGGCTTGTGGGTGCTTGATATGATCATCATCTGCTACCGGCGTATTGACGAGTCTTTAGAGTCCTACACAGAGGTTTCCTGGTTCAAGCGAAACGAAATAGGAGCGCATATGAGATATGTGCAGGACCGAGAATAATGCGTGTATGTGATACCGCATTTCATTCTCGCGATATATGTTTCGATTGGTTATATTCGATATGACCTAGTTATCGAATCATTGATTCGATAAATCGATGCATTGAATACTAGTCGGTTATGTGCGACATGACCGGATCATTGAATCAAGTGTTGATTTAATGATTTAATGTATAATTATATATATTTGATATATTACTTTGCATTAACTAGTATTGGTTCACTTTAAACGGATTTTTCTCACTTGGATTGCACATTGTATATGTGATATACTTTTGTGCACTTTTTAGTATCATGTTTGATGATGCTTGCTCTTTTGGTTAAGTGTGAAGAATTAAATTTAGGTTAAGTAAATGGTTAGGGTTCCTAATTATTCTTTCTTTTATCATTTATTATTTTGGATTAAAAGAAAAGGATAAGAAAACAAAAAGGGTTGCTTTCTTCTTGAAGTTTGGTGAAGCTTCATGAAGCTTGACTAAAGTGACCATTTTTGTCCTCATTCCTAACCCTAACCATATATCTAACCTTAGTAAACTCTCTACACTTAACCATGGTGCAAATTATGATAAGTATTGTTTTCTTTTCATTTTAAAATAGACTTATCATAAATCTATCTCATCTTCTTCTTCATTCTTAAAAGAAAAAGCTTGAGGCCTTTAATGGCAACTTCATTTCTAGTGAGAGATATCCAAATCTAAAGTGAACCCACCTCATATTTCTTCATCCTCTACCTCTTGCCAAGTGGTTTTGGGTGTTCTCTTCACAAGTTTCACAACTTTGTGAAGTCGGAGCTTGAACTAATGCAACCTCGACGTAGATCGTCTTTGACACAAAGCCGACGAGCTATTCCGCTTGCTTTCCCGATGAAGCCGATGATCGAGTCGAGGACTCATGATGGACAGCGAGGTCATGACGTTGCGGAGCCAAGGAGGTGGAAATCCGGATCTACAAAGGTTGTATATCCGTATCTTTGTAGTTAACTGTTAACTAGTTATCCTTTTCGCCTAAACATCTAGTTAAAGATCCGTAGTCTAGGGTTTCTCGGCACTAAAAATTTTAAATTGGCATGTTCGATGCCTTGTGAGACCACTATAGGGTGCCTAGGAACCTTTCACTGGTATCAGAGCCTAGCTAGAGCCTTAGGCGAAATCTAGACGGACTTTGAAGTCCGAACGAACACGAAACCCAAATACTTTAGAGCTCTCTGGACATTTTCATAAATCTGGGAATTTTTGATATTAAAAATGTCTAAAAAATTCAGCATAGAATTCTATGCATTACTGTGTAAAACGATTCCATGTACTGTTCATTGTGCCGCGGAAGCGCGGCAGAAGCATGCTTTCTGCCGCCCTTCCGCGGCCACATGGTGACGTCATCCCATTTTTTTTGCACAGTAATACCTGATAAATTCTGGTGAGTTTTCTGGATATTTTTAAATTTATTTAAGGGCTGAGTGCTCTGGAGTTATATTGGGAATCGATGAATTCGATCGGAATATCAAATTTTTGTCTAAGTGTTTTTCCAGATAACTGTAGAATATGTTAAAGAGTTCGACCGGATATAAATACCCAGGTTTTCCCCTACCAAAATATCCAAGTGTTGGATTATTGTGTGGTTAAAAGACGTTCTGAGTAGTGCAAGTAACGCGATGGTCCCTCTAGAAGACACAAACCTTAACTCGATTATGTGACCGTCTAGAACTGCCCTTTGAACCTTCGGGTTTGGGGCAGTACGGCGTGCCACATGTGAGGCGTTGGCTTGACCCTTCTACGGCTGGACCGTTGGTACTGAGGTATGAAGTGAATGTCTTTGAACCTTTTTCATGTGTTGATTGGTGTCGGGAAAACTTGGGTGTTCGAATGTTCGATCGGAAAGTTTGATATATTCTATTTATCCGGAATTGGATACAATAATTGGAATTCACAAACAGTTATGTGATAACTGGATGGATGTTATAAATCTAGCGGTTTAGTTTCATTGGATATCGAAAAGAGTTTTCGATGATGGGACTAAAATGCGGGGTTTATAAATGTTAGGCATGTGATGTCTAAAGAGGTTGCGGATTCCAATTGTTGTAGTTTTACACTTTCTTTTCTGTGACCGTAAGTGTAGTATGTTCATATCGCCGGTTTCGTTGCTATACGTCAACGACAATTGGGGTATGCATACTTACTTACGTTGATGACATGTGATGTTGTGTGTTGCTGGATATGTTATATTGGATCGTCGTATTCGAATAGCCGGGGGGGTTTTTATGTGAGATGAGTGTTTTTCATTTTCATTCATGTAAAAACTTGTATGTAATATTCTTTCATTTGGGGCGCTTCCAGGATGCGGGAGTTGTCACCCTTTGTATATTATTTACTTTTCTGCACTAGGATAGACCCAAGGAGGGGAGCACAAGTAACCGGGTTCTGGGGTCCAGTGGGAGACCAACTCGAGGTGTCGAGTCCGGGTCTCCTAACCTTAGAATTGGCAGGGTTGCTTGCCGCTCTCGTAGGGGTCTAGGGGTGTGGGATTGGCTATTCATCACGACCGTGGAATCCGTGTTTTATACTGGCTCGTATTGAAAACACGGACGTCCTAATATATCCAATATTTCATATGTTTATTCTGCTGCGATATCTGTGTTGTGATTCTGTGATGGATATAGTATATAGTATATATGATATATTATATAGACGTTACTTATGTTTTACACCCGCGCTAGCCCTGCCCTGCTCTGTCGTTAGTTACCTAACCTAACGGTGCACGAGGGGACATCGAGGCGAATGCGGATGGCATAAGTGTACGTCATATCTATCTGTGATGTTTAGGTATTAAATGATGGGACTTCATTAATGTGATTAATGAAAGATAAGAAACCTAAGATGTTGTGGAATCGAATTTTAAAATAAAACGCGTAGCTACAGTTCTTGCTTTGCACAGCGGTATATATGATATACCCCGCACCTTATTCGATGAGGAAAGGACCGAGATCCCTTCACCGGGAGTGACTCCTTTAGCAATAACTGGCAGATGCTACACACTCGGTTTGGTTTTGATTGCTTTTAAGAGTTTTTGCTTTGCACAGTGATATATATGATATATCCCGCACCTCATTCGACGAGGAAAGGACCGAGATCCCTTCGCCGGGAGTGACTCCTTTAGCAAAACTAGAAAAGCCTCAAAATCACTCCATTTCAAAACTTCATTTGATTCTACAACGATATCAAGTTCATTACGCTCATGGTTTTCAGAAAAACCTGGCGTAGCCCTCCGTCATTTCAGATGAGTAGTAGTTAGTATTCGTGCTACGTTTGTTGGCCTGCGTCAAGGCGTAGTGTGCGGTAGCTAACTAGTATTCATCTGCTTATGCATATGATGCAGATTGGATTAGGGTAGTCGTGCGACTTTGTTGGCCTGCGTCAAGGGTCGTACGGGTGGGTTTAATTCAATCAGGAAATGAAGGGTTGAACTTGACTAGCGCACTATGGTTTGTTGGCCTGCGTCAAGGTCATAGGACGCTAGGGGCAAAATATTATCGGGAATTTCAAGTGTTGAAATTTGTAATGAGATTGCATACCTTCTATGAGATAGTTGGATCCCGATACCCGCTGCGAGTAAGAGTTACTCCTGGGAGAGTTTTACACATTACAATTAGCCGATCAAGTAGGTGTCTAGAAAGGTGTTAACGAGGTTACGCCTCTGGGAAAACGAGGTTTACAGTAATTAGGTTCGTGCGAAAGCACGGGGGACCTCCCTCAAAGTACCGACACTGGCCTGGCTGAAAGATTGGCGAACTTGTAGTATGTAATTAATCCCGGCTAGTCTTTCCTTTTAAGGTTTGGAGGAAGATTTGATAAAAAGCAGTAGGAGCCATCCTGATTAGATAAGATAATAACCAATCTGATCTTGCACGAGCATACGCTAAAGTGTTTTCTTCTCTCTCTCTCCAGGTAGCGACCATTTCATGCCTTAATAAAGATAATAATATGAATGTATTGACCGAACCCGCATGTTATACTGTGCTGGGGAACGTTGGTTCCGTTCATTCTTATAAGAGTTATAGGAATGAACAGGATATAGGGGAATACCAGGATTCCCATGCCACCCGAATGAAGAAAGTACATGATGATGCATTTTCTTCGGGTGTGTTCGTTACTGAGAACTGTTTCTCCATTTGCTCTACGTCCTGGGTATTGGATACCGGGTCGGGATCCCATATATGTAATCAGTTACATGGGCTAAGGAAAGGTAGAGAACTTGGAGAAGGTGATAAAGACATTAGAGTTGGAAATGGTGCAATTGTTGCAGCCAAGACTGTCGGGGAATATCACCTTGTATTACCAACTGGTAATACATTGGTTCTGAACGAATGCTATTACATGCCGAACCTGATATGCAACATTATATCGGTTTCTTTATTAAGTAAAGAGGGATATAATTTTGTATTACAGGACAATGTTATGAACATTTTCCATAACCAAAAGTTGGTTGGATCAGGCACGTTGTGCAATGGCATTTATGTTCTAAACCAATCAACAGTCCTCAGTATAACAAACACACACAAGAGGAAGAGTTCTGAACTCAATGAATCCTTCTTGTGGCATTGTAGACTGGGTCACATCAATGCGACACGACTAGCTAAGTTGCATAAAGATGGATATTTAAATCCGTTTGAATTTTCATCTTATGACACTTGCCAGTCATGTCTCAAAGGAAAGATGACCAAGACTCCGTTTACGGGACACGGAGAAAGAGTTACCGAACTCTTAGGACTGATACATAGTGATGTATGCGGTCCCATGTCTACACATGCCAGGGATGGTTCTTCATACTTCATTACATTCACTGACGATCTCTCTAGGTTCGGGTATGTGTTCCTGATGAAACACAAATCAGAAGCTTTTGAGAAATTTAGGGAATATAAACAAGAAGTCGAGAACCAAACCGGAAAAAGTATTAAAATCCTACGATCTGATCGAGGAGGAGAATACTTAAGCAATGAATTCCTGGACTTCCTAAAAGAGAATGGGATTCTCTCTCAGCTGACTCCTCCATATACACCACAGCACAACGGTGTATCAGAACGAAGGAACCGCACCCTATTAGATATGGTGCGCTCTATGATGAGCACAGCTGAGTTACCTATTTCCTTCTAGGGATATGCACTGGAAACAGCTGCAGACCTATTGAATATGGTTCCCACCAAAACCGTGCCGACCACTCCATATGAGATATGGAAAGGAAAGAGACCATATCTTAATTATGTTAAGATATGGGGTTGTCCGGCCTATGTGAAAACGCAAAATCCGGACAAACTCGCGGCAAGGTCCATTCTGTGTAAGTTTATTGGATATCCCAAACATTCGTGAGGGTATATCTTCTACCACCCTGAGGAACAAAGAGTGTTTGTTTCTCGGCATGCCACCTTTTTAGAAAAGGAATTTCTTGAAAAAGAGATTAGTGGTCATGAGGTAGAACTGGAAGAGGTTCCAGCTGCACAAGCTACAACAGAAGATCTGGTGGAACCAGAGGATTCCATAGTTCCCAATGAACCCCAGCCACTCCGCCGATCTAGTAGGGTTCCTCGCCAACCTGAGAGATACTACGGTTTTCTCATGGACGGTGGGAGCGAGGATTGCATCATGGAGGATGATGACCCAACTAGCTTCGAGCAGGCCATCACGAGTGGGGACTCAGTGAAATGGCTGGATGCTATGCGGTCCGAGATGGATTCCATGTACACCAACAAAGTATGGACTTTGGAAGTTGCTCCTGAAGGGGTAAAACCCATTGGGAGCAAGTGGATCTTCAAGAAGAAACTTGGTGTAGATGGGAAAGTGGAGACTTTCAAAGCTAGACTTGTAGCAAAGGGTTTTCGTCAAAGACCAGGTGTGGACTATGACGAAACCTTTTCTCCAGTGGCTATGCTTAAATCCATCCGAATCATGCTTGCCATTGCTGCCTTTCATGACTACGAAATCTGGCAAATGGATGTTAAGACCGCCTTTCTAAATGGTGATTTAGAAGAATGCGTGTACATGACTCAGCCAGAGGGCTTCGTAGACAGTGGGAGCAGCGGGAAGGTGTGCAAGCTGCTTAAATCCATTTATGGATTAAAGCAAGCATCGCGGAGTTGGAACATCTGCTTTGACGTCGTTATCAAAGAGTTTGATTTCGTCAAAAATCCAGATGAACCTTGTATTTACAAGAAGGTGGCAGAGAGTAAGGTTGTCTTCCTCGTATTGTACGTGGACGACATACTCTTGATAGGAAATGATATTCCTATGCTGCAATCGGTCAAGCTCTTCTTATCACAAAGATTCTCAATGAAAGATCTTGGTGATGCCTCCTGCATATTGGGAATCAGGATCTATAGAGATAGATCCAAACGGATTTTGGGATTGTCCCAATCCAGGTACATTGACACCATACTAAAGAGGTTTAGTATGGAAGAGTCCAAGCGTGGGAACATGCCCACGATCTCTGGAGTCACTCTCTCCAAAGAGATGTCTCCCAAGACTGATTTGGAGAGAGCTCGCATGCAAGGGATACCCTATGCTTCGGCAGTAGGCTCTATCATGTATGCGATGCTATGTACCAGACCCGATGTAGCATACTCACTAAGTGTAGTGAGCAGGTATCAAGCTGATCCTGGAGAGAGTCACTGGACAGCTGTGAAGAGCATTCTCAAGTACTTGCGAAGGACTAGAGATATGTTCTTGGTGTATGGTAACGGAGAACTCCAAGTGGAGTCCTTTATCGATTCGAGCTTCCAAAGTGATAAGGACGACTCTAAGTCGCAGTCGGGCTTTGTCTTTACCCTTTACGGAGGGGCGGTTAGCTGGAAGAGTTCCAAGCAGGAAACCGTGGCAGACTCGACGATGGAGGCTGAATACATCGCTGCCAACGATGCTGCTAAAGAAGCTGTCTGGATCAAGAAGTTTATTACTGAACTTGGAGTGGTTCCATCCATTGAGCATCCAATACCTTTATATTGTGATAACAATGGAGCGGTGGCTTTGGCCAAGGAACCCAGGTCCCATCAGCGGTCCAGGCACATTCTGAGGCGGTATCACCTGATCCGGGAGATAGTTGATCGCCGGGAGATCGAGGTCAGGAGAGTTGACACGAAGAACAACACGGCGGATCCACTCACGAAGGCCATTCCCCAGATACAGTTTGAGAGACTCTTCGGGATGCTCGGTATGAGATACTACAGCAGCTGGCCCTAGTGCAAGTGGGAGATTGTTAGTTGTATGTATGCCCTAGAGGCCAGTATTGTACAGATTATGTATATTATATTGGATGCTAGGACATATATAGAGATGACTTTCTTGCTCGACATGATAGTATGCTATCTGGTTGCCATTTATCTTAACATGTACACTAGTCTCTTTATACTGTCTTATAGTTACATGTTGGTAAAGCCCTTAGGATGTGTACTTGACTACCTGGACTATGATGCAGATCATACTAGTGGGGACATGGTAGTCCATAAGTACCTCCTTCAAGGTCCCTAGTCGTGGGTGTATCGAGACGGGGCATCGTTATACCAGAGTAGACTAGCGTATACGCTTCTCGACCCATGTGATGGGCGATGGATGATCCCATATCCATTGGTGTTTGACATCAGAGATGGTATACGGGTGCTCAGTGGAGACTGGGTACACTGGACGGACTCGCCGAGAACTCCCAGATGGTATTATACCTCACGTCAGATGGCAGTTCTCAGGTAACACTTGTACAGGTTAGTCTGTAGACCCGAGATCGTCATAGAGTCTTGTGTGATTCCCACTGTGCTTTGATCTCCACCTTACCACGTCCATGAGGGCGTGCAAAACGGTGGTCTTTGGGTACAGTCCCGAATCACATGGAGGCAATGAGCGATAGGAGGGGTTTCGTCTCTCCCGGTATTGGGAGTTGATGTTGCGCAGTGCTCGATTGGCCGTAACAGGGAAGTCCCTGGCCAGGGCTGATCAGAGATTTGCTGGTAAGTGTTACCAGTAGTTTCTCGACCCGTTACGAGCCTCACATCGGCACGACTTATCGGGTTATTGGGGTCTGACGTATACCACCCCTAGACTTGATGTGCGACGTATCAGACGAAGAGATTGGACTGTATGGTAAGTGTTACTGGTCGGATTCGCAGGAGTGTGAGCGGACTAGCTCGTCGATCTTCTGATCGCTCAATACCCGGGTGGCCGTTACGTTTAGCAGACCGCTTGCGGCTTGTGGGTGCTTGAGTTATCCAGTGTCTGGTTTTAAGCATAAGCTGGACAACTCCCCCTATCTTAACATCGTTAAGATATGAACCATTCTATATCCAATATAGAAATAGAGGCACTAATTTAATTCGAACCAGATTCAAATCATGCAGCTGTCTCCAGAGCATGACAACTTAATGGAAAAAGGCTAATCATCATTACTCAACTTAGGAATCCATCCAATTATGAGTAACCTGAAAGAGAAACAAGTTTCTCAAAACCATTACTATCATCTGAATATCAATCACAAGAATCTATATCTTCAATCTCTTTGAAGAATCCCGATACTTGTGATATCTGGTTCTCTACTTCATTCTTATACCCACAACTTCTCAAAACTTAGACTTTATATTTCTACGAAGCACTTGTCTAAAAACTAGAGAAGTCATAAGTAAACAGAACACAGTACGAGGACCTACCCCTTTGTCCTGACGGACACTGGACAACATACAATACTCTGTATAAGTCCCCTGAGTTTATTAACTCAAAACATATGCATCGTAGGTTGAAAAACTGTACCCAGGTGATTTCCTCAAATATCACCAATTACAACGAATTCCGATATAATGAGGATGATCACCTAATTCCTAAAAACTTACTCCCACTCATCATCTGTAAAACCGTACATATATGAGAATGAAACCTGGTAAATACATACCCTGGAGTAAGTATCTAATCGGGAAAACAGTTTTCTTTTAACAATGCGCAGTGAAACTGAAACATGAAAACGTTTCGTAGGGGTATTCTTGTATTCTTTGTAATGCCTCTTCCATAATCCTATTCATGACTTTAACCGTATATTTCTTTTCCATCACTCCAAATCCCTTTATTTGTCTTTAGTCGTTACCTTCTGTACACCTTCGTTAGGCTAAATGGTTTTCTTCCTTCCCTACCGTTCGGCACCAGCCTATGGTTTGGAAGAAGACTATCCATTAAGCATAATAGGTGTACTCTCCTAATCCTAGGAGTACTCGCAACTTGAGAGAAGGTGATGATAAAAGACAATCTGAATAATACCTTATTCTATTTCTCCCGAACTGGGGAAAAAGCAAAGGTGAAATAGGAGTAGCGATGAAGTACGCGGTTTGGTCGTGAATGATAACAGTCGCAATTTACTTTGCCCTCTTTCTAATCCCTTTATTTTGTCTTTACATATTACCTTCTGTACACCCTACTTAGGCTAATTGGTTTCTTCATTCCTTACCTTTCGGCACCAGCCTATGGTTTGGAATAAGACTATCCAATAAGTGTAATAGGTGTACTCTCCTAAACGAAGGAGCTCTCGCAACCTGAGAGAAGGTGATAATAAAAGACAGCTGAATAAACTAATTCTATTTCTCCTGAACCTGGATCCATCCTCGAAGAAATCCCTTCGAGTTCGTATATAACCATACGATGGATCTATCCAATGGAAGTGGATATCCGTAGTAATACGGGGTGTTCTGAGAAATGCAAAGGGTAAAAGAAGGAGTGGCAATGACTTATGCAACTCAGACAATCCAAAGGCCAGTATTTTAAGAAGGTTCGGTCAACTTAGTCACTGAGTCATAGTCTAGGGTCGGTCAAAGGTCGCTGCTAATGAGAGAGAGAGAAAAGAAACACTCTGCGTGCACTCTAACCTATATCAGAATGGTTATCACTTTATCTAATCAGGAAACCTCCCACTGTTATCTCAAATTCTCCTCCAAACCTGAAAGAAGAATTAGTCGGGATCACCCGAAGAGTAAACCAACTCATTAGTGAGAATCGGGATCCAACTATCATCGCATGATAACTTGATGGAAGCCACTCAAGTTATCACACTCCAGAAGGTATGCACATGCTTGGCAAGTTTTCTGTATGTTTGAAACTCCCGATATAAATTTTTGCCCCATGCTCTTATGACCTTGACTAAGGGCCAAATATCTCATAAGTCACATGTCAAGTTCTATCCGTCACTATCCAGGTCAATTTGAACCCACCCGCACATGCCCTTGACTAAGGGCCAAGTATGACAGAACGACTGTCCCAAACCAACTCATCTATCTATGCAACAAATGAATACCCAGCAGCTACCAAACACTATGCCTTGACTAAGGGCCAAGCATGCATAGCTTGAATACTACTGAATACCCAAAAGAAATGACGGAGGGCTACGACTGGTTTTTGGCGAAAAACCTTTAACGTAATGAACTTGATATCGCTGAAGGAACCTGATAGCTTTTTATAAAATATAGTGACGAAAAACCGTTGCTAAAGAGGTCACTCCCGGTGAAGGGATCTCGGCTCTTTCCTCGTGGAATGAGGTGCAGGATATTCCAGCTGAATACCGTGATGCAAAGCAACTTGTAATTGACTATATTAAAGTTACTACCCTGACGTAAACTTCTGCCCAAGGGGTTTTTCCCGGTGAAGGGATATCAGCCCTTGCCTCGTTGAATGAGGTGCAGGATATTCCAACTGAATATCACTATGCAAAAAGGAAATATCTTTGTAATAACACTTTTTAAAATTTGTTCCAACAACATCAAATATAGGTTTGTTTTATCTTTGCATTGATAAGAATCAATGCAGTCCCATCAATCAATCACACAGAAAAGAACGAAAATAAAATGTACGTATATGCCATCCGCATTCGCCACTGGGTCCCGTCATCACCCGTTAGGTTACTTAACTAACGACAGAGCGGGGGCTGGACTAGAGCGGGTGTAAAACATATACAACATCTACTAGTATATATCAATATACAATAATCGCTCCAGGCGTGATAATATGCAACATTACAGAAAAGTAATAAGCATCACAGAACAATACAGATAATCTGGGATCCCCGGGTTTCACAGAGCCGCTGCTGAAACCTGACGTTCCCTTGGTCGTGTGGATAGCCTGTGCAATGAAACCTAGACCCCTATGGGTGCGGCAAGTTACCCGCCAAAACCTGAAGCGAGGTGGTCCCCACAACATAGTGAATGGAACACCCGGCACTTCATGGAATCCGGTAAATTGAGCACCCCCCTTGGGTCAACCTGTACCCCTTACGAGTGCGGCGAACGGTCTGCCAATTCTAGAGTGAGGCCCCTTTGCCTTTCAATGCCATGAGATACGGACCCGTTGCCCTCCAGAACCCGGCTATCCGTGCACTCCTTCGCGGGATAAATCTAGTACAGAAATGAAAAATATACAACGGGTACATCGACCTCGACCCGGTCGTGCCCCAAAAGAATATTATACAACAGGCAGTGACGGCAGTCCACATGTTGAACGCTCGCCCCGCAATATCAAATATACAAATAAATCCAAACTGCACTACCATTGCACCTTGCTATCCACCACGATATATCCGCAACATCACAGCACAACACAGAACATCAACGCGAATGTCACGTTCGCAAACCCGTCTATAAGAACTATAGCAATCAGACGCGGTTTACCGATCAAATGACATTCCCGGTCGGAGATATAATGAAAGTACTGTAAACTATCAAATTTAAAATTTCGATCGACTAAATTTCCCGAAGTAGGCCCTACGAACAACTGCTATACAGTAACAAAATCTGGGCCCAAAAAATATATACCAGAAACCCCAATTTCCAGTAAAAAAGCCACTGTGCAAATTTGGTGCACTGATCTCACAGAATGGCCGCGGTAGTGCGGTCAAACCCTAGGTTTGACCGCGATTCCGCGGCGGTCTTATGAGATCACGTGACCAAATTTTGACGGTGAGCTTAGAAAACCCTGCTGAATTTTCTGTGATATGTAGAATTATTTTTTAGACACAGTTTAAAATCAACAGAAACTCAGTGGCCTGATAAATGTAGTTTTGCGAAATCCGTTCGATCGATCTTTTAAACGTGTTAGCACAAGTTAGTATAGCTTAATGGTGAGGCTCTGATACCACTGTAAGTCCACGGTAGCGTCCCGGCCGTCTAACAGACGCCAAATGCGGAATAAAATTTTTTAACGAAACTGGCGCTATCGTGTACCGTAACCCGGATCTGCCATTAAAGCTAAACTAACAAACTACAAAGTGTGTAGAAGAGTTATACCGAATGATCCGAGTCCTTCGGTCTTCAACCATCATCCCACGCTTGTTGCGGCTGCTCCGATCTCCTGAATCTCCAGTCTCGTCGTCCAGGTGGCACCACGTCAACGGATCTTTAAACGGGCTCCCGCCTCTGAACCGAGGCAACTCGATCGTCAAGTTTGCTAAAAGAGACGACCAAGATGAAGTAGAGAATGAGTAGAACACTTTGTCTCGTTACGTCCAGGGTCACGGACGAACGGTTATGGAAGTTGCCTTTTGGATCGGGTGAAATGAGAAAGAGGCTATCTATTTTTCATGAACCCGAATCTATCATAATTTTTTTTCTAGTGAACAACAACCATGATATGAGTGAGAGAGAGAGGGGGAAGGGGCTGGCCATTTATAGGAGGTAGGGGGGTGAGTGTAGGAGGAGGGAGGTGACCACAAGAACAAATATCATGTGTGAACACAAAGTGTGAACACAAAGTATGAATGCATTAAATGTAACCAATGAAATAACAACACCATTTAACCTAGTCACCTCTTCTAGAAACTTCTAAAATCTTCCACACTCATCTCAAGAAAAGATAAATCCGTCTTTAACCAAATGTTAAAAGACGGCTGATAGAAAACTGGAAACTGGCAACTTCCAAAAGTGATCCTGAAACGAATTTCAGGATAACCCCGTATCAGTATAAACATACCCGCATTTGTATTACGACCGAATACAAATGCAACTGAGACAAAGATATTATATCTACACAGTATAATACTGGGTTCCGGCTTAAACCAAAGCCTACCAGTATTATCTGCCCGAAAAACGACACGTGCAAAAACGCACGTGCTTTTTCCGAACCTTGCCATAACACCATACGGCCTCTACAACGTTTCTCCCGAACTTGGGAAAGTGTCTGTGGGGGACTCTAATGACTCATCAACACACTGTCACTGGGTATAACCCCTAGCACGTCAGAGGTACAAGCTGCACGTTTTACCTATGTATTGATTGGAAGGGAAGCTGACGAGCGAACTCATCTATAAACCCTACTGAGCCTGACAGTGACAATGTATATACAGTCCGGTCCATTCGTCTAAAGAGATCGCATATCGAGTCTAGGGGGTGGATAAAGTCAGACCCCTAACAACGCGATAAATCGTGTCGGCATGAAGCCCATCACCACCTGAGAAACTACTGATCCAAATCAGTAATTCTCCACTATCTCGGCCGAGGGTTTCTAGTGATGGCCACCCGTGCACTGTGCGACATCAACCCCCAATACCGGGAGAGACGAATCCCCGAGATCCGCTCACTTGCCTCCAATGTGGCTCGGGACTGTACCCAACTAAAACCTGTTTGCACAACTCCTTTGAGCGTGGTAGGGTAGTAATCTAAGCACAGTGGGAACTCACACGAGACAAATGACGATCTCAGGTCGATGAACTAACCTGTACACATGTCACCAGGGAACTGCTATCTGACGATATGTATAATACCAACTAGCAGATTCCCGGCGAGTCCTGTCCGGTGTACTCATAACTCAATGAGCACCTGTATACATCTTGGGTGAACCAACTAACACCAATGGCTTGTGAGACCGGCCATCGCCCCTCATCGGGGTCTCGATTGTACACACTAGTCTACTCTGGAGTATCGATGCCCTGTCTCGAAACTCCCACGACTAGGGACACTTTAAGGATATGCTTACAGACCCCAGCTCTCACGTATATGATCACCATCATACTGCTGGCTGTCAAGCAGAATCCTATGGGCTCTATCAATCATGCAATAGCATGTATACGATGATAAAGACAAACCAGATAGCAAACTATCATCTCGAGCAAGACTGTCATATCGGTATAGGTCCTACCTCAATCATTGCAATCACGTACCTGTGATCCAATAATTGACTTTGAGGGCACTATCTCCAACAGATGTATATTATTGTATTCTGATGTCGAGCTCGTGTGGGCCGACTTTATTTATGCAGTTTTATCATTCTGTGATGTTTTCACTTTTTGCTTAATTCTTCGCTATGGCGTCGTATATTACTCTTGTGGTGTTGTTTTCGCCGTTGGGCGTGATTGCTCCCGTTAGGATGCTTTATTTCATTATACATCATATTATTTATATCTTGTTTTGTAAACGGTTTCGGGAATAGTTTTAGAAAGGAAATGCTGCCAAAATTTTTAAGATAGTAACTTAAGATTTCTCCAAATACTTTAAACAATATTTTCACACTCACTACTTTTAATGGTTTTGATTTCTGGGTTTCGGCTTTCTTAGTCGCGTTACGCCTGTAGACGTTGCGTGGTTAAGTGCCGGTCACGAGTCGAACTTCGGGTCATGACAAAGTTGGTATCAGAGCGTAGGTTTTACCTTTCGGAGTGTAGGATGACCCTGGTATGATGGAGTAGGTAGCTGAAGCAGAGTGACGTAGCTTGTGTATGTTCCGCGGCATACTCACGAAACGGTACTCCGCCAAGGCGACCTTAGGACTTATTGATTTAAATTTTCTTCATGAGTATATACATTCTTGTGATTCGATTTCCATATCCTTATCGAATCCTATTTTCCTTTCAGCCATTATGCCGCCAAAGACTACGAGGGCGCAGAGAGCGGCCGCGAGGGCCGAGATTAGAGTTGATTCGTCTGAGACGAGGACAGATCCGGGAAGTACACCCATTGCACCAGAGCAGACTGTTCCTCCTCCGACAGACCAGATCGCTATGTTTGGGGCCGGTATGCAGGAGATGCGACTGGTGGTGGGGTCCAGTATGCAGGAGATGCGCCAGATGATGGGATCTCTAGTTGAGACACTTCGAGCGCAGCGACCAGAGGTAGTTCCACCCGTTGCAGAGACTGTGATGTTACCGACAGTGCAGGCAGTTGCCCCTACAGCTACAGAGGTCATTACGGTATCGCTGTCAGAATTTATTAGGTTGAGGCCTCCGGTCTTCACAGGCACCGATGCAGCCGAGGACCCACAGTCTTTTATTGATAGGATGGCTCAGATATGTTGTTCCCTCAGATGTGCAGATACGAGATGGGTTGAGTTCGCGAGCTTTCGTTTAGAAGGTCTTGCGTAGAAATGGTGCGAATCGGTCGAGAAGGGCAGAGCAGCAGGTCTTCCTCCTATGACCTGGACAGGGTTTGTGACGATATTCCTTGCTCGCTTTCTTTCACAGAGTGTTAAGGATGCTAGAGCACGCAGGTTCGAGTCCTTATGTCAGACTCCGGGGATGACAGTGGCAGAGTACGACGTGCTGTTCACAGAGCTATCTGTCTATGCCCTATATCTAGTGGCTACTGAGGAGCTGCGAGTCCAGAGATTTGTTCGAGGCTTACTTACCCCACTGTTTCTCGCGATCAGCATGCATCATTTCGAGACTTATGCGGCAGCTGTAGATGCAGCCTTATTAGTCGAGGAGCTCCTAGCTGAGACTTCGGTAGTTCCAGGTCCGAAGAGGGTTCGTACAGATACGTCATTACAGAGACAGCCGTATAGGCGCCGCGATAGGTTCCGTTCAGGTATGGGCGGTAGCGGAGGATTGGGACAAGGTTAGATATTCAGCTCTTATCCCCAGGAGGGTCAGCCGGCACCATCTAGATGTTTCCGATGCGGGAGTTCTTATCATCGTGTTCGAGAGTGTCCTGAGATACCCCAGAGGGAGGCAGCAGTACCGTATGTCACCTTACCACCTTCACCACCCCAGAGGGCGTTGCCTGTTGTACCTACTGTTGCTCTGCGTCAGACTCATGCTCAGAGAGGTCGTGGGCGTGGAGGATTTGCTCAGAGAGGACGGGGTGACCGAAGCAGAGGACAGTCAGTCACGGGTGGAGGACAGGAACGAGTTTTTGCTTTGACGCATCAGGATGCGCAGGCGTCCAATGCGGTGGTCTCAGGTATCCTTCCAGTATGTTTTGTAGACGCACACGTGTTGTTTGATCCGGGATCCATGGACTCGTATGTTTCCACACACTTTATGCCGAGTCTGAGTAGAGAGTCCAGTTTGCTTGATCAGCCGCTGGTTGTGACCACCCCTGTGGGCGAGTCGTTTGTTGCTAGACACGTGTTCCGATCCTGTACTGTCCATATTGGCGAAAGAGAGTTTCCTGTCGATTTGATCCTTCTTGAGATGTTGGACTTCGACGTTCTTTTAGGCATGGATTGGTTAGACACGTGCTATACGTCTGTGGACTGCCGAGAGAAGACAGTTAGATTTTGTTTTCCCGGCGAGTCGATTTTTGTTTTGCTGGGGGACCGTGGTGCCGCCCCTTACAGTTTGATTTCTTCTTTTCGCGCTGGACTGCTTTTGAGGAAGGGATGTCAGAGATTTCTCGCCTATGTTTGCGATACTCGAGCTACAGAGGTTCCGTTGGATCAGGTTCCGGTTGTTCGCGAGTTCCCTGATGTGTTCCCTGACGAGCTTCCTGGGCTACCGCCTGAGCGTGATATTTCTTTTTGTATTAATTTGGTTCCTGGCGCGGGGCCTATTTCTGTACCGCCTTATCGGATGGCCCCGGCAGAACTTAGAGAATTGAAGGGCCAGTTGAAAGATTTGCTGGATAAGGGACTTATTCGACCCAGTGTTTCTCCTTGGGGTGCTCCGGTCCTGTTTGTTAAGAAAAAGGACGGTAGCTTGCGTTTGTGTATCGACTACCGCCAGCTGAACATGGTTACAGTGCAGAACAGGTATCCTTTGCCACGCATCGACGACTTGTTCGACCAGCTTCAGGGGGCAGGATACTTTTCGAGGATCGACTTACGATTAGGCTACCATCAGCTGTGGGTTCGACAGGAGGACATACCGAGGACAACTTTCCGCACGCCCTACGGCCATTATGAGTTTTTGGTGATGTCGTTCGGACTCACCAATGCGCCAGCAGCATTCATGGACTTGATAAACCATATTTTCCGGCCATATCTTGATTTGTTCATCATTGTATTCTTTGACGATATTCTGGTGTATTCCTGGAGCAGAGACGAGCACGAGCAGCACCTACGGGTTACACTGCAGACCTTGAGGGAGCACCAGCTTTTCGCCAAATTCTCCAAGTGTGCTTTCTGGCTGGACAGCGTAGACTTCTTGGGCCACGTGATTTCACGAGACGGTATATGTATGGACCCGAGGAAGATTGAGGCCGTTTAGCATTGGCCCAGACCCACATCAGTTATGGAGATTCGCAGCTTCTTAGGGTTGGCCGGTTACTACAGGAGATTTGTACAGGACTTCTCTCGTATAGCTGCACCTTTGACCGGGTTGACCCGGAAGGGAGTTCCTTTCGATTGGACGGAGGAGTGCGAGCACAGTTTTCAGCAGCTACGAACTCGACTGACTACGGCACCGGTGTTATCATTGCCTGCAGGATCAGGAGGATTTGTGGTCTTTTGTAATGCTTCTTGAGTGGGGTTAGGGTGCGTATTGATGCAGCATGACAGGGTGATTGCGTATGCTTCACGACAATTAAAGAAACATGAACAGAACTACCCCACTCACGACTTAGAGGTGGCAGCAGTGGTCTTTGCACTTAAGATCTGGCGACATTACCTTTACGGCGAGTCGTGCCAGATATTCACTGATCACAAGAGCTTAAAGTATATATTCCAGCAGCGAGACCTGAATCTTAGACAGCGCCGATGGATGGAGTTAGTGAAGGACTACGATTGTGAGATCTTGTACCACCCGGGCAAGGCTAATGTAGTGGCTGATGATTTGAGTAGGAGGCCCGGAGGTAGTCTATCCTGTTTGAGCGCAGTGCAGAGGCAGTCGTCGATAGATTGGCAGATTTTATGTGACAGCCGAGTACAGTTTGAGTTTACGCCGATTGGAAGACAGATTGCACATGTTCGTGCACGCCTACAGTTGCTTGACCGTATACACGAGGCACAGTACATTGATGACCGTTGTTCAGAGATCATGGCATAGATTGGACAGGGCAGATTTTTCGAGTTCGTGATCAATGATCAGGGGATACTACGATTAGGGACTAGACTGTGTGTACCAGATGCTGAGGGATTGCGGCGTGAGATTCTTGAGGAGGCACATCGATCGGTGTACAGTGTTCATCTAGGTTCCACCAAGATGTATCATGATATGAGAGATGTTTACTGGTGGGACGGAATGAAGAGGGACATCGCAGCGTTCGTGTCGAGATGCCTGACTTGTCAGCAAGTCAAGGCCGAGCACCAGAGGCCCGCGGGAGAGCTACAGCTGTTACCCATTCCGGAGTGGAAATGGGAACAGATTTCTATGGATTTCATTGTGGGTCTACCCAGGACTAGTCGAGGGTATGACTCCATCTGGGTGATCGTGGATCGTTTGACGAAAGCGGCTCACTTCCTGCCGGTGAAGACGACTTTCGGATTTACTCAGTATGCCCAGATATACATTGACGAGATTGTACGACTGCACGGAGTTCCTACGTGTATCGTGTCCGACAGAGGCACCCAGTTTACCAGCCGACTATGACAGAGGTTTTAGGAGGCTTTGGGCACCCGCTTGAGTTTCAGCACAGCATTTCATCCGCAGACCGATGGACAGTCAGAGCGGACTATTCAGACTCTCGAGGACATGCTCCGAGCGTGCGTATTAGACTTCGGAGGTAGCTGGGATCATCATTTACCCTTAGTAGAGTTCTCCTACAACAACAGCTACCAGGAGACCATTCAGATGGCACCATTTGAGGCTCTTTGTGGGAGGAGATGTAGATCGCCCGCCTGTTGGACAGAGCTCAGTGAGAGCAGTATCTTAGGGCCACAGATTGTTGAGGAGACGACCGTGAAGATCTGGTTGATTCATGATAGGATGAGGACAGCCCAGAGTAGGCAGAGATCTTATGCGGACCGTCGTCGGCGCAGACTTGAGTTTTCTGTTGGTGATCATGTTTTCTTGAGGGTCTCCCCAATGAAAAGTGTAATGAGATTTGGGAAGAAGGAGAAGCTTAGTCCCAGGTACGTGGGCCCCTTCGAGGTCCTCGAGCGTGTTGGTGCAGTTGCGTATCGTTTAGCCCTTCCACCCAGTTTTCCAAATGTGCACCCTGTATTTCACGTTTCGATGCTCCGCAAGTACCTTCATGATCCTTCGCATGCGATTCAGCACCATACGATCCAGCTGGAGCATGACCTTTCTTTTGTGGAGCAGCCGGTGGTCATATTAGATCGACAAGTGAAGAAATTGAGGTCGAAGGATTTATCATCCGTCAAGGTCCTTTGGCGTGGCCCGAGTAGCGAGGAGGTCACTTGGGAGACCGAGAGTGAGATGAGGAAGAGATATCCCCATCTTTTTGAAGGTACGTGTAGCTAGATTTTTTTTTAATTCGGGGACCGAATTCCTTTAAGGGGGGTAGATTGTAACACTTTGAAAACTCGTTTAGGGTTATTTCGCGTTAGATAGCATTGATGCGTGTTTTCATGAAAACCCGTAAAATCTTAATTTCCTTTTTATCTTGTCTAATTAAGATGAATTGGGGTTTCATATATTTAAACGGGGTTTATTATCTTTAACTAATTTTAATTTGACTAATGCTCTTTTAATTAAAAAAAATTATTTTTTTCCCTAATTACTTTTCCTAATCAAGGATTAGTGAACTTGCTTGCACTTAACACATTTTGTTAACACTTGTTCTTTTCCACCTCTTTCATATTATCATTTCCTTTTTCAAAAATAAAAACAAAACAAAGAAATTAATTTTTGAGAGCAAAGAGAGAGTATAGGAGCATTTATGAGGTAAGGTGTGCATTTAATGTGACTTTTCTCTCTTTTTCTTTTCTTTTTCTCTCTCTTTTCCCCCCCTCTCTCTCTCTTGGCAGAATTTCCAGCAGCTCCAGCAACAATAATTCAACATTTCCTTCATCTTTTTCTTCTCCTTTTATTTCCATTTGATGATAAACAAAACCCTACCCAAAACCTCTCATTTCCTTCACTCTAAAACTTAGAAAAGTGGTTCTTTTGGGGATTTTGAGGCAAATCAGTGCAAGTGAAGGCTAGGGCTGGAAATTTAGTTCCCCTATGATCTTTTGAAGGTATCAAACTAAACCATGTTGCCCTATTTTCATAGTTTGTGTGTTTGGTTGTTAAAAATCGGTTTTTGTGCAATTTTAAGTGCTAATGAAGGGATTTAGTGAAGCTTTTGTTAAATTATCATTTTTATGGCTTGATTAGCTTTGTGATGAGTTATTAGGATGATTTTAAACTTGGGTTTGCTTCAGGTTTCACAAATATACCCTAATGTATCGATTTGGTGCCAAAATGACTTTTTGAACTAGGTTTTGGTTCTGTGAAATCTGCTTGTACCCCGTTAGTTTATAAATAAAATTGTAATTACTGGGGCATGTACACTAGGAGTAGAATGGACACACGAAGCACGGGAGGCAGGCTCCCAAGCTGGGCCGCCGAAAAATGTGATCTGGCCGCAAATTGCGGCCAGATAGGTGACCTGGGAGTTGGGGTTTTTATGGTGGGTGTATGCTGATATGTGAAGGCTTGTGGTATATATATATTTGTAAAATTCTTCCTGTGGCAAAATCTGGGGCTAATTACCCTATTTCTCATATTTTTTTTAAACCTTCGCGACACGTGTGATACGTGTGTGGGTTTGGGGTTTCTGCGTATCGCGACGTGTCGGGGTAGCTTCAGGCGCGTAATCACGCGTTTTAGCGTATCGCGCACACGCGCGCTTGGTTCGCGACGTGGGTTTCTAGTTTTGGTTTAATGTCGTGTTTTTGTATATTTGAGCTTATATACGTTACTTTGTGAAATTCTAGGTCTACAGGCGGGTACGGCAGACGCCGCGAAGAAGGGGAAACAAGTCGTCGGCTACACTTAGCGCGAGACTACGGTGAGTTGATTTAACATCTACGGGAAATCGCCCGTATGGCGTTATGCGTCGGGGCTGATAGGACTTTGTAGCAGCATACTGCATTGGCATACATTGACTATTCATGGATACTAATTGTTGCATACTGTATTCCCTGCTATGTGTATATGAACTTAGAATTGATAAAACACCGCATTATTACTAACGGTCCATGTTGCACGAGCACTAGTCTGCATGTTACACACACACACATACCGTTAGTAACTGCCATGACACTCATACCGTAGAATTGCTATGATCATTATACTGTAGCTCATCTCACATGATTTGACATGATTATGATATTGGTGCACGTACTCATTTGCACATCCATACTTATACATTTTCAAACTGTATCTACCTCGATAAGCTGATTTTGGTAGAAACTGGGAACCGCATGATATCTTTTGAAAAACTGAACCTATTTTAAAGAGCGGTTTTCCCCCTTTTACTCATAGTACGACTTTTGATGCATACATCACATCGCATGGATTTATGCACTGGCTTTGGGTTTCATGTGAGTTCTGGATTTGAGGACCGTGGGGTTACTTAAGAAAACATGTATTATTTTGAAAACCCAGTTCCTCTTGTTATGATATTTTGGGGCCTCCACCACAAGTTTTCTCGGTTCTGGGACGTGTGCTTAAAACCCGATTCGAGGAGTTTGGTGATCCGTTTGCGGGTTCGTGGTGGACCCGGTATGGTACCTCGGGGCAAGAAAGGGATGCTGTGTATTCAGACGGTGAGCCTGGCAGGGGGAACACTACCTACCGGTGATTGGTTGGACTTGGCGGTTATCCAGAGGATACCGACCAGAGTTGATAGATGGATATGGGATGACCCATACTGCTGGGGCCGAGGGCCGATTCCGCAGACGGAGTCCGTGGGCTGATCCGGACTGACGGAGCCCGATATATGAGAATTATGTGTCGATGATGGACACGATTATTTCATGATATTTTGAGTGCCGATGTTGGGCATTCGAGATTCTCTGAGATTTACAGGATTTGAGGGCCGATGGGAGTGCCGGCGCTGGAGTTTTATTGGGATTTTTGGTGTATTGATGGGCACCGATTACTTTCCACATTGACATTCCGTGTAGATGTTATTATATCCCATGCTCAGCATTGATTTTTTTTTATGCATCTCATCCTGTAGTCCTTTTACTTGATAGAGTACTTGTGCATGACTATTGCACGTTCTGCTTATTGCTTATAGATATTATCTACTGGCATATGTTGAGTAGTGTTGTACGTGCATACTCGTGATTACCTTTATATGTTATCTTCTATTCACGAGTTGGCAACTCACCCCCGTTGTGCCACAGTATTTGCAGGTTGCCCATTAGAGTAGTCACGGCAGGCTGCATCCTTGTATCTTTTTGGCTATGGGTACCACTACTGTTAGAGCGTGAGCTGTTTGCCGTTAGGTGGGTTGTAGTATTCCGGTTGTTTTTATTGTACACACTTTTGTATCTAGTATTCTCCATCTACTGTGTATGTATTGACTTAGAGACCATTGCGAGGACGATGATGTATATTATTGTATTCTGGTGTCGAGCTCGTGTGGGTCGACTTTATTTATGCAGTTTTATCATTCTGTGATGTTTTCACTTTTTTCTTAATTCTTCGCTACGGCGTCGTATATTACTCTTGTGGTGTTGTTTCCGCCGTTGGGCGTGATTGCTCCCGTTGGGATGCTTTATTTCATTATACATCATATTATTTATATCTTGTTTTGTAAACAGTTTCGGGAATAGTTTTACAAAGGAAATGCTGCCAAAATTTTTAAGATAGTAACTTAAGATTTCTCCAAATACTTTAAACAATATTTTCACACTCACTACTTTTAATGGTTTTGATTTCTGGGTTTCGGCTTTCTTAGTCGCGTTACGCTTGTAGACGTTGCGTGGTTAAGTGCCGGTCACGAGTCGAATTTCGGGTCATGACAGTGAGAGATGAGGGCCTAAGGGCACAAGGCGACAGACCATGAATAGGAGGAAAGTAGATATCTTGCTCTGCTAGCTTTGGATGCACCGACACCTTCTCGAGTTTGGAGGAAGGACATATCGACGACTGTGTTTATGATTTGTGAATCGGTGATTAGAATATCACGTATCCATCATTTTAGATTTCGGTATTTTGGGCAATTTATTTGCATGATTGAGATTTTGTGCACCACAGTTGCACTTGACTTCGATTTGATGTCGTTCGAGATGTTTGATTTTGATTTCATGCCTATGGTATGTAGGTGAATTGACTTGTGCTTTCGGTGTAGTTTTCATGCACTTTTAGTACTTAGATTCAATTTTGTGCACGCTGATGCACATGGTTGTGAGATTATATACTACGGTATACCTGATTTGTATTGATGTATGTTATACACCGTCGATTTCGATTGTGATATTCGATATTTGTTTTCGTGCACCTTGTGCACTTGATTTGGATTCTTGCGAATACGTGGCGCGCTTGATGCGATTTTGGTGCACACCAGATGCACTAAATCGGGATTTTTCATGCATATCAGATGTACTTGATATTGTTGTTAGGCTCACCCGTTGCCCTTGACAGGTGTTTCGTGCAAACCCATTGCACTTAGATTTTTTTCTGTGCACATGTATGGCACATTCATTGATTTCGATTTCTGTGCGCACCAGACGCACGTGGCATTAGTACATATACGGTTGAGTATGATTTCCTTTTAGCAGTACATTTTTATGATATTTACTATTTGGTTTAGTAACCGAACATGGCTGTTCTGAGAACAGTACCTAAGTGTTTTTGTATGCATCGATAGTTACCGACGGGATTTCCAAAAAGGAGCTATAGTCTCAATATTTTCTTATGTGTTCGAGATGACATGAAACATTTTACAAAGGAAATCCATCTAAATTATTTTCGAAACAGCTGGATGTGTATGTTAAATATAGTATAACTCAGTCATTTTATTATCTATTTGCAACCTAATCTGGTCACCTGGTTGCTGCAATTAGGAGAGAGAGAAGAATACACTCAGTATGATGCTCTTGCAAGTTTAGATTAGTTTTTAATTTATTTAAACAGGATGGCTCCCACTGCTTCTCGAATCCTTCCTCGAACCAAGAAATAAGAATTAGTCAGGATTGATCTCACCGTACAATTCTTGCTTAACCGTTCGACCAGGCTAGTGTCGGTACTTCGAGGAGGTTTCCCAACGCTTTCGCGAAGTTTCTTAATTACAAAACCTCTTTTTCCTGGAGGCGTAGCCCCGCTAACACTGTTCTAGACACCTACTTTGTTTATAGCATTGATCGTTAAGTGAAAAATCTTCCGAGGAGTAGCGGATACTCACAGTAGAATCAGGATCCAAATATCATTATGTGATAATGCTGAAGGAATCCTACCAACATTACCAAACTCCAAATGGTATACAGTACTACCAAGTTTCAGTTTCTTTAGAAACTCCCGATGTGGATTTTTGCCTCATGCTCTTATGACCTTGACGAAAGCTAACATATCATAAGTCACATGTCAAGTTCTATCCGTCATTGTCCAGGTTAATTTGAACTCACCCGCACATACCCTTGACGAAGGCCAAAATAGTAGTACGACTATCCCAAACCAACGCATCTATCTATGCTACAAATGAATATCCAGCAGCTACCAATCACTATGCCTTGATGAAGGCCAACATACATAGCTTGAATACTACAGACTATTCATATGAAATGATGGAGGGCTACGAATGGTTTTGGCGAAACCGTGAACGTAGTAAACTTGATATAATCGAAGGAACCTGATAGCTTTTAAAAGGAGTGGTTTAAGCTCCCCATTTAAAAGTCTCATGTTTTAAAATAACCGAGTGGTTTTTAAAATTTGTTCCAACAATTCAGCTTTGGTTTGTTTGCTTTATATTAATGTAATGTAGTCCCATCAATTAACCTACCATTGCGGAAAACAACGAAAATACAACGTACGTTTATGCCATCCGCATTTGCCACGGGGCCACATCATCACCCGTTAGGTTACTTAACTAACGACAGAGCGGGGGCTGGACTAGCGCGGATGCAAAACATAAGCAACTTCTATTATATAATATATATATATATATAATAATATCCATTCGTCAGACGTAATGATAGGCATTCCAGATCACAGATGAACATATTGGATATACTAGGAATTCCGCGTTTCGTTTGAGCCTGTAACGAAAGACATATTCCACGGTCGTGATGAATAGCCAAACCCCACCCTAGACCTCTACGAGTGCGGCAAACTACCCGCTAAATACCCGAAGTGAAGCTACTTCCCTCAACAAAGTGAGTGGGCTACTCGGCACTTCAAAGTACCCGGTAGTTTGTGCACCCCATCTTGGGTCTATCCTAGATGCAAAAACAGTAAAAGAAATAATACAACGGTGGCTACAACCTCAACCCGGATGCGCCCCGGAAAATAATATTACATCACTTAACAAATTTTACATTGAATGGAAAAATGAAAACCCTCATCTCATATCCCCGGCTATTCATCACGACGATCCAACAAGTTCATATACACAAACCAAAATAACATCATCACAGATATGTGCAACCCCGACTAATCGACGTATAGCAATTAGTCGATATTTCCAAACACATATATACAACACAGAGCTTGTAAAGTAACTACGACAATAGAATTCCCCACGCAATTAGCAAACTTAAACAATTTTCCAAGTCTTGAAAATCCAGTGAGCTAATGTTTCAAAATCGATAGTTTTGAGCCAATCCGGGAGTCGAAACGAACTCAAAACCGGTTCTAATCTTCACGGAGGCGAAGACACAAGATAAGACATTGAATGGGGGGCCTCAGGGGGGTGCCCACCCGTGGGGGCCACCATGATGTGGCCCCCAAAGGAGGACAGACCCGAGAGCACCTGTTTCTGGTACTTTCGGGTCAGCAGCCCCTAAGGCCACCAATTGGTGGTCTTGGGGGGTGTTCCCGGCCGTTGCCCCCCCCGGGTTGTCCTCGGGGTGCGCACGCTTCACCCCGCGGCTTCTCGGTTCAAACCGTGAGCCCGTGGAGTGCGCAAACAACTCAAAATATCACTTTTGAAAACTGTTTTTGTCGACAGTTTTTTCGCGATAAAAACGGCGGAATTCTAACATCGTTATAAGATATCTAAGGTTCATGGGAGGCTATGATACCACTGTAAGTCGATGTTACGCACCCCACGTGTTCGCGGGGAGGTGGAATTTGCAAAAAATGATTTTTACGGGCTTCGCAACACCGACTAGAACCAAGGATCGAACATAAACCATAGCTAGCAAACAACATGAGATTTAACTACTCAGAAAGAATGTTATTATTAGTTATATGTATTCCCTAGAGGCCATTATTGTACATTGGATTTATATTGTAGTGGATGCTGGGACATATATAGGTAGGACTTTCTTGCTCGACATGATAGTACGCTATCTGGTTGCTCTTTATCTTAACATGTATACTATCTGTCTCTCTGTTACATGTTGATAAAGCCCTTAGGATGTGTGCTCGACTTCCAGGACTATGATGCAGATCATACTAGTGGGGCCTGCACATCCTTCAATGTTCCTAGTTGTGGGAATATCGAGACGGGGCATCGATATTCCAGAGTAGACTAGCGTATATCTTCTCGACCCATGTAATGGGCGATGGATGATCCCATATCCATTGGTGTTTGACATCAGAGATGGTATGCGGGTGCTCAGTGGAGACTGGGTACACTGAACGGACTTGCCGAGAACTCCCAGATGGTATTATACCTCACGTTAGATGGTAGTTCTCTGGTGACACTGGTACAGCTTAGTCTGTTGACCCGAGATCGTCATAGAGTCTTGTGTGTCTCCCACTGTGCTTTGATTTCCACCCTACCACGGCTCTACTGAGTCGTGCAAACAGGTGGTTTTTGGGTATAGTCCCGATTCACATGGAGGCAATGAGCGATAGGAGGGGATTCGTCTCTCCCGGTATTGGGGGTTGATGTTGCGCTATGCACGACTGGCCATAACTGGAAATCCCTGGCCAGGGTTGCAGTGATATACTGGTAAGAGTTATCAGTAGTTTCATGATTGTTATGGACCTTACGTCGGCATGACTTATCAAGCTATTAGGGTCTGACGTTTACCACCCCTAGGCGAGATATGCGACATATCAGACGAACAGATCGGACTGTACGGTAAGTGTTACTGGTTGGATTCACAGGAGTGTGAGCGGGCTTGCTCGTCGATCTTCTGATCGCTCAATACCCGGGTGGCCGTTACGTTTAGCAGACCGCTTGCGGCTTGTGGGTGTTTGATATGATCATCACCTACTGCCGGCGTATTGACGAGTCTTTAGAGTCCTACACAGAGGTTTCCTGGCTCAAGCGAAACGAAATAGGAGCGCATATGAGATATGTGCGGGACCGAGAATAATGCGTGTATGTGATACCGTATTCTATTCTCGCGATGAATGTATCGATTAGTTGTATGCGATATAACCTAGTTATCGAATCGAGGATTGATTCGATAAGTCGATACATCGGATATTAGTCGGTCATATGCGATATGACCGGATCGTTAAATCAAGTGTTAATTTAATGATTTAATGTATAATTATATATTTGATATATTACTTTGCATTAACTAGTATTTATTCACTTTAGATGGATTTTCTCACTTGATGTGCACAAGTTGTATATGTGATATATTTTTGTGCATTTGTTTGTATCATGTTTGATAATACATGCAAACATGGGTGTGTGTAAGAGTTAAACCATGTTTAGTTGATGGTTTAGGGTTTTTACTTGTTTATTCATTCTTTTTATTTATTTTTGGCAAAATATAACATGGTGGCTTTCTTTGTTTGATACTTGAAGCTTCTTGAAGCTTTGAAAAGTCTAGCTAGTTTGTCTTTTGCCTTAACCCTAACCATTCAACTAAACCCTAGTTTATTCTCTACACTAAACCATGGTTGCAAATATGATAAGAATCACTTTATTTTCTATTTTCATCATTCTTATCATATTCTTTTTCTTCTTCAAGAAGAAAGAAGCTTGCTAGCTTTAATGGTGACTTGAGAAAAAGAGTGAGAAATCCAATTCTAAAGTGAACCCACTTCCTATTTCTTCATCCTCTACCACTTGCCATGTAGTATAGGGTGTTTTCTTCACAAGTTTCATGACTTGGTGAAGTTGGAGCTTGATCTTGTGTTGCCTCGACGTAGATCATCTTCGGCATCGAAGTCGACGACCTAGCCCGATCATTTCTCCGACGAAACCATAGCCAGAGTCCGGGATCCGATGATCGCAGCGGAGGGACATCATCACGGAGCTAAGGAGGTGGAGGACCGGATCTACAAAGGTTGTAGTCTCTTTCATTTAGCAATAAAGTTGTTTACTTGCTTGCATCGCCTTACCTCTAGTAACGATCTAGTTTAGGGTTTCTCGGCACATAGAAAATTTTTGAATTGGCTATGTTTGATCACTTGTAGAACCTCATGGGTGTGCCTAGGAACCCTACAGTGGTATCAGAGCCTAGCTAGAGCCTTAGGCGATGAGTAGACGAAGTTAGAAACCCGATTGAACCTGAAACCCTAACTCAAAACCGCTCTCTGGACATTTTCTGGAATTTTGGTTTTTTTCAAATTAAAAATATGCAGAAAAATCAGCAGGCTATTCTAAGAAATACTATCCAAAACGAGCGGCTAACTCGATCAAACCGCCGTGGAACCGTGGCACGAGTATGGCTCGTGCGGTGGTTCCGCGGCCGTACGGAAGCATCATTCATTTAATTTTGCACAGTAATTCCTATATTGTTGTGCTGAGTTTTTTGGGAATTTTTAAAATATACTCAAGAGTTGAGTTTTTTGGATTGTTTTGGGGAATCGATGATTCGATCGGATTGTTTAGCTTTGTCTATGTGTTTTTCCGGATAATTTTTAGAACATGTTAAAAGGTTCGACCGGATATAAATACCCACTTTTTCCCCTGCCGGGAAATTTCCAATTGTTGGATTTTTCCGTAGTTTAATGACGTTCTATGTAGTGCAAGTAACACGATGGTCCCTCTAGAAGACAACAAACCTTAACTCGATTATGTGACCGTCTCGAACTGCCCTTTGAACCTTAGGGTTTGGGGCAGTACGGCGTGCCACATATGAGGCGTTGGCTTGACCCTTCTACGGCTGGACCGTTAGTACCGAGGCATGAAGTGAATGTTTTTAAACTTATTTCATGTGTTGAGCTGTTTCGGGAAAACTTGGGTGTTCGATTGTTCGATCGGAAGTTTAACATTTTCTGTTTATCCGGAATGTGATACAACATTTGGAATTCACAAGTAGTTATGAGATAACTGAATGAATGTTATAAATCAAGCACTTTAGTCTCACTTGATTGGTTGCCATGGAATTTTGATGTGATCAAAAGTCCGTCGCAATCACGTAGCGTACGCGGATACTCACCGGGTAAACTTAATAGACAGCCTCACCCCATAGCCCCGACCAAGTGACTGTAGGTGAACCCCGTCGCCGAAAGCATCCGTTCGGTTGCTCGCGGCAGTGGTGTTCCGCCTTGGTGCACTTCGTCGACGGCGTCAGGGGTGCAGCCGCCTACTAAAGTTTGCGACGAGCATTCGATCAGGATGTCGGGAATCTTGCTGAATTGCCCGACTTGATATTGAAAAGAGTTTTCGATAATGAGACTAAAATGCGGGGTTTATAATTGTTAGGCATGCGATGTCTAAGTATTTCATTTGATTAGGCATGCGATGTCTAAAGAGGTTGCGGATTCCAACTGTTGTAGTTTTACACTTTCTTTTCTGCGACCGTAGGTGTAATATGTGATATCGCCGGTTTCGTTGCTATATGTCAACGACAATTGGGATGGGTATATTTACTTACGTTGATGACATGTGATGTTATATGTTGCTGGATATGTTATATTGGATCGTCGTGTTTGAATAGCCGGGGGGGTTTTATGTGAGATGAGTGTTTTTCATTTTCATTCATGTAAAAACTTGTATGTAATATAATTTTATTGGGGCATTTCCAGGTTGCGGATGTTGTCACCATTTGTATATTATTTACTTTTCCGCATTAGTATAGACCCAAGGAGGGGAGCACAAGTAACCGGGTTCTAGGGTCCAGTGGGAGACCATCTCAAGGAGTCGAGTCCGGATCTCCTAACCCTAGAATTGGTAGGGTTGCTTGCCGCTATCGTAGAGGTCTAGGGGTGTGGGCTTGGCTATTCATCACGACCGTGGAATCCGTATTTTATACTGGCTCGTATTAAAAACACGGACGTCCTAATATATCCAATATTTCATATGATATTTTCTGCTGCGTTATCTGTGATGAGATCATGTGATTTGTTCAGATAAATATGGTATATAGTATATATGATATATTATACAGACGTTGCTTATGTTTTACACCCGCGCTAGCCCTGCCTCGCTCTGTCGTTAGTTACCTAACCTAACGGTGCAGACGAGGTATCGAGGCGAATGCGGATGGCATAAGCGTACGTTATTTTTATCTGTGATGTTTAGGTGGATTTAAATGATGGGACATTCATTAATCAGATTAATGAAAGAAAATAAACCTGAAAGATGTTGTGGAATCGAATTTCAAAATTAAAACAGGTAGCTACAGTTCTTGCTTTGCATCGTGGTGTTCCTTGTAGAACATCCTGCACCTTATTCGATAAGAAAAGGACCGAGATCCCTTCACCTGGAATGACTCCTTCAGCAATAACTAGCAGATGCTACACACTCGGTTTGTCTTTTGATTGCTCCTATAGTTTCTGCTTTGCACAGTGGTATATATGATATATCCTGCACCTTATTCGATGAGGAAAGGGCCGACGATCCCTTCACCGGGAGTGACCCCTTTAGCAAAACTAGAAAAGCCTCAAAAATATTCCATTTAAAAACCATTTGATTCCGCAACGAGATCAAGTTCAAAGCATTAAAGGTTTTCTTAAAAACCATCCGCAACCCTCCGTCATTTTAGGAAGTAGAGTACTTAGTATTCGTGCTACGTTTGTCGACCATAGCCGAGGCGTAGTGTGCGGTAGCTAAGTGATGTCTTCCTACACAGCATATGATGCGATTAGTTAGGACAGTCATGTGGCTTTGTTGACCTTAGCCAAGGGTCATGTGGGTGGGTCTAATTAATCACGAAATGACGGGTCGAACTTGACTAGTGCTTATGATTTGTTGACCTTAGCCAAGGTCATAAGTGCTAGGGGTAAAAACCTATATCGGGAGTTTCAAGTGATGAAATTTGCAATGAGATTGCATACCTTCTATATGATAGTTGGATCCCGATACCCACTGCGAGTAATTGTTACTCCTGGGAGAGTTTTGCACTTTGCAATTAGCCGATCAAGTAGGTGTCTAGAAAGGTGTCAACGGGGTTACGCCTCTGGGAAAACGAGGTTTACTGTAATTAGGTCCGTGCGAAAGCACGGGGAACCTCACTCAAAGTACCGACACTGGCCTGGCTGAAAGATTGGCGAACTTGTAGAGTGTAATTAATCCCGGCTAGTCTTTCCTTTTAAGATTTGAAGGAAGATTTGATAAAAACAGTGGGAGCCATCCTGATTAGATAATATAAATAACCAATCTAATCTTGCAAGAGCGTACGCAGAGTGTTTTCTTCTCTCTCTCTCCAGGTAGCGACCATATCATGCCTTAATCAAGATAATAATATGGATGTATTGACCGTACCCGCTTGTTATACTGAGCTGGGGAACGTTGGTCCCGCTCCAGCTTATAATTGTTATAAGACAGAGCAGGAAATAGGGGAATACCAGATTTCCTATGCCGCCCAAACGAAGAAAGTGCATATGATGCATCTCCTTCGGGTGTGTTCATTACAAAGAACTGTTTCTCAGTGTCCTCTGCATCCTGGGTATTTGATACTGGATCAGGATCCCAGATATGTAATCTGTTACATAGGGCTACAGAAAGGTAGAGAACTGAGAACGGGTGATAAGTTTCATGAGACAAAAAACGGTGCAAGTGTTGCAGCCAGGTCTGTTGGTCACTGTCACCCTGTATTACAAATATATTGATTCTGAACAAATGCTATTAGATACCGAACCTGATATACAAAATCATATCAGTCTCTTTATTAGTAAAGAAAGGATATAATTTTGTATTGTTGGATAATGTTTTGAACATTTCCTATTTCAAAATTTGATCGGTTCAAGCACGTTATCTAAAAGCATTGACGTTCTAAATCAAACTACAGTTCCTAGTATACAGAACACACACAAGAGGAAGAGTTCAGAAATGAACGAATCCTTCTTGAGGCATTGTAGACTAGGTCATATCAATGCGACCCGACTGGCTGAAGTTACATTTTAGATGCATATTTAAATCAGTTTGAATTTATATCTTGTGAAACTTGCCAGTCATGTCACAAAGATAAGATGACTATAGCTCTGTTTATTGAAAACAGAGAAAGAGTTAGTGAACTCTTGAGACTGATACATGATGATGTATGTAAGGTCTCCTGTCTACACATGCCAGGACCGGTTCTTTATACTTCATTACGTTCTCTGTTGATCTCTCAAGATTCAGACATATGTTCCTGTTGAAACACAAGTCCGAACCTTTTGAGATATTCACAGAATATAAGCTAGAAGTAGGGAACCAATACGGGTTTAAGTATTATGTCCTTTGATGTGATCAGGGAGGAGAATACTTGTGCATAGAATTCCTGGATTGTTCTAAAGGAGAATGAGATTCTCTCTCCGTATTACTCCTCTGAATATACCACAGCACAACGGTGTATCGGGGCGGAGCAACTGCACCATATTAGATATGGTATGCTCTATGATGAGTACTACTAAGTTACCTATTTCCTTTTGGAGGTTGTGCACTTGAGAAGCTGCATACCTATTGAATTAGGTTCAAATCAAATCAGTGCTTACCACTCCATATAAGATATGGTATGGGAAGAGCCTATCTCTTAAGAATGTTAAGATTTGGGATTGTCCGGCTTATGTCAAAAGCAAAATCCGGACAAGATCGAGGCAAGGTCAGTTCTGTAGAACTGGAAAGGTTCCAGCTATACAAAGCTGCAGCTGATTTGACAGAACCGAAGGATTCAATAGTCCCCAACGAACCTCAGCCTCTCCGCCGATCTAGCAGGGTTCCTCATCCGCCAGAGAGATACTTCGGTTTCTCGATGACAGTGGGAGCGAGGAATGCATCATGAGATGATGACCCAACTAGTTTCGAGCAGGCCATCGAGAGTAAGGACTCTGTAAGAATGGCTGGATGCTTAGCGATCTGAGATGGAATCCATGTACACCAACAAAGTATGGACTTTGGTTTCTATATCTGAAGGGTTAAATCCCCATTAGGAGCAAGTATAGCTTGAGAAGATTACTTGGTGTAGATGGAAAAGTTGAAACTTTCAAAGCTAGACTTGTTAAACGTTTTCGTCATCGACCAGGCATGGATAATGATGAAACCTTTTTCCAGGGACTATGCTTATGTCCATCCAGATCCTACTTGCCATTGCTACATACCATGACTACGATATCTGGTGGTTGGGTGCCATGATTGCTTTTCTAAAATGATTTAGAAGAGAACGTCTATAAGAACACAGCCAGAGGGCTTCGTAAACAGTGGGAGCAGCGGAAACGTGTGCAAGTTGCTTTACAGAATAAAGCAGGCATCGCGGAGTTGGAACGTCTGTTTTGATGTAGTAGTCAAAGTGTTTGACTTCATCAAAATAGTAGATGAACCTTGTATATACAAAAAGGTAGTAGAGAGTAAGGTGGTTATCCTCGTATTGTACGTGGATAACATACTCTTGATAGGAAAAGAGTTTCCTATCCTACGCTCGGTCAATCTCCGCTTATCTTAAGGATTCTCCAATAGGATCAAAGTGATACCTCTTAAATCCTGAGTTTTCATCTATGAGATAGATGTAATTGGATGCTAGGAGTCTCACTAGATGTAGTGAGATGGTATCAATCGATCATGGGGAGAATCACTGGAAGGATTCCAGGGTGATAAAAACGACTGAATGTTAGTCACAAGTATTGTCTTTACCCTCAGTAAAGGGACGGTATGTTGGAAGAGTTCCAAACTAGATACCGTGGCATACTAGACGATTAAGGCTGGATACATCGCTACTTAAGATACTACCAAAGAGGCTGTCTGGGTGTATATTAGTTCATGAGATGAACTCAGTTCCTCCCATTATGCGACAATGGAGTTGTGGCTTATGCCAAGGAACGTCCGTCCCATCAGTGATCCAGACATATTCTGAGGCAGCATCACCTGATCATGGAGATAGATGATCTCCAGGGTGATCGAGGTTAGGAGAGTAGACGCAGAGGACGACAAGGCGGATCCACTCACAAAGGCTTATTCCCAGAGAGAGACTTATATGGGATGGTTGAGTATTAGATACTGCAACCACTGCTACAGATGGCCCTAGTGCAAGTGGGAGATTGTTAGTTATATGTATGCCCTAGAGGCCATTACTGTACATTGGATGTATATTGTAGTGGATGCTGGGACATATATAGGTAGGACTTTCTTGCTCGACATGATAGTACGCTATCTGGTTGCTCTTTATCTTAACATGTATACTATCTGTTTCTCTGTTACATGTTGATAAAGCCCTTAGGATGTGTACTCGACTTCCAGGACTATGATGCAGATCATACTAGTGGGGCCTGGGTAGTCCATGAGTACATCCTTCAATGTTCCTAGTCGTGGGAATATCGAGACGGGGTATCGATATTCCAGAGTAGAGTAGCGTATATCTTCTCGACCCATGTGATGGGCGATAGATGATCCCATATCCATTGGTGTTTGACATCAGAGATGGTATGCGGGTGCTCAGTGGAGACTGGGTACACTGAACGGACTTGCCGAGAACTCCCAGATGGTATTATACCTCACGTCAGATGGCAGTTCTCTGGTGACACTGGTACAGCTTAGTCTGTTGACCCGAGATCGTCATAGAGTCTTGTGTGTCTCCCACTGTGCTTTGATTTCCACCCTACCACGGCTCTACTGTGTCGTGCAAACAGGTGGTTTTTAGGTACAGTCCTGATTCACATGGAGACAATGAGCGATAGGAGGGGATTCGTCTCTCCCGGTATTGGGGGTTGATGTTGCGCTTTGTACGACTGGCCATAACTGGAAATCCCTGGCCATGGTTGCATTGATATACTGGTAAGAGTTATCAGTAGTTTCACGATTGTTATGGACCTTCGGTCGGCATGACTTATCAAGCTATTGGGGTTTGACGTTTACCACCCCTAGGCGAGATATACGACATATCAGACGAACAGACCGGACTGTACGGTAAGTGTTACTGGTTGGATTCACAGGAGTGTGAGCGGGCTTGCTCGTCGATTTTCTGATCGCTCAATACCCGGGTGGCCGTTACGTTTAGCAGACCGCTTGCGGCTTGTGGGTGTTTGATATGATCATCACCTACTGCCGGCGTATTGACGAGTCTTTAGAGTCCTACACAGAGGTTTCCTGGCTCAAGCGAAACGAAATAGGAGCGCATATGAGATATGTGCGGGACCGAGAATAATGCGTGTATGTGATACCGTATTCTATTCTCGCGATGAATGTATCGATTGGTTGTATGCGATATAACCTAGTTATCGAATCAAGAATTGATTCGATAAGTCGATACATCGGATATTAGTCGGTCATATGCGATATGACCGGATCATTAAATCAAGTGTTGATTTAATGATTTAATGTATAATTATATATTTGATATATTACTTTGCATTAACTAGTATTTTTTCACTTTAGATGGATTTTCTCACTTGATGTGCACAAGTTGTATATGCGATATATTTTTGTGCACTTGTTTGTATCATGTTTGATGATACATGCAAACATGGGTGTGTGTAAGACTTAAACCATGTTTAGTTGATGGTTTAGGGTTTTTACTTGTTTATTCATTCTTTTTATTTATTTTTGGCAAAATATAACATGGTGGCTTTCTTTGTTTGATACTTGAAGCTTCTTGAAGCTTTGAAAAGTCTAGCTAGTTTGTCTTTTGCCTTAACCCTAACGATTCAACTAAACCCTAGTTTATTCTCTACACTAAACCATGGTTGCAAATATGATAAGAATCACTTTATTTTCTATTTTCATTATTCTTATCATATTCTTTTTCTTCTTCTTCTTCTTCTTCTTCAAGAAGAAAGAAGCTTGCTAGCTTCAATGGTGACTTGAGAAAAAGAGTCAGAAATCCAATTCTAAAGTGAACCCACTTCCTATTTCTTCATCCTCTAACACTTGCCATGTAGTATAGGGTGTTTTCTTCACAAGTTTCATGACTTGGTGAAGTTGGAGCTTGATCTTGTGTTGCCTCGACGTAGATCATCTTCGGCATCGAAGTCGACGACCTAGCCCGATCATTTCTCCGACGAAACCATTGCCAGAGTCCGGGATCCGATGATCGCAGCGGAGGGACGTCATCACGGAGCTAAGGAGATGGAGGACCGGATCTACAAAGGTTATAGTCTCTTTCATTTAGCAATAAAGTTGTTTACTTGCTTGCATCGCCTTACCTCTAGTAACGATCTAGTTTAGGGTTTCTCGGTACATAGAAAAATTTTGAATTGGCCATGTTTGATCACTTGTAGAACCTCATGGGTGTGCCTAGGAACCCTACAGTTATATCTCATGATACAAGTCCTTCAGGTATTCATCTCTGTCCTCCTCATCTACGTAGGCTCCACGGATCGATCTGGATCGTAGCAACCTCCACGGCCTCCTCGAGTCGAAGACGATTCACCCGAGAGTCTATAGTCCGAGCTCCACCTCAAAACCGAGGTAACTAGAGCAACAAGCTTGCTAAACTTGATGTCCTAGGTGATGTAGAGTATAAAGATGGATTTATTTGTCTCTTGAAACCCTAATTTACTCAACTCATGAGACCTTAAGGGTTTTCTAGTGAGGAAGAAGAAGAAGAGCTAGCATGAGAGCTCACTTGAAGAAAGAGAAAGTATTTTTACAAATGATAATCTCTCATATGAAAATTGAGATGGATACCCTTGACATGACCACTATCATGGCAACAAAATATCTCTCCAAAATATCTCATAAAAATATTTAGGTCAAATAGTCAACCCAAGTCAAGTGGTCAAACCAAGTCAAAAGGTCAAACAAAGTCAAGTAGTCAAAACTAGTAGCCATGTCTCAATTATCATTTACAAAAATAAAAAATACTTTCCTCTACCTCATAATTGTTTTAATCGAGTAAATGGTCAAAACCCTAATGAGGTGTCTCCTTCTGTGCTCCTCTCATCCGTATATGCATATCTGCATTCGTGTTTCGAGAAACACTAATACAAAGAGACGAAACCGATCCATCAATATAATACTAGGATTCGGCTTAAACCAAAGCCCACTAGTATTATCCGCCCGAACATCATACGCGCACAAGTGCACGTAAGTGATCGAAGCCCTGCCGTAAAACCATACGGCCTCTACACCTTTTATCCAGTGCAAAAAAACTCTCTGTGTGGGACTCTAAAGACTCGACACTACGCTGGCAGTGGATTTAACTATAGGCCATAATCGGTACTAGCTGAACGTAACGGTTCTTAGGTAGATGTCGATAAGAAGGCCGATGAGGAAAACCCATCCGAACTGCTACTGAGCCTGAATGTGACAATCTCTGTACAGTCCGGTCTGTTCGTTTAAGTGTATCGCATATCGGGTCTAGGGGGCGGTAAACGTCAGACCCCTAATAGCGGTATAAGTCGTGCCGGAGAGTAGCCCAATACACCCTGAGAAACTACTGGAATACCTACCCGTAAATCTCGCTTGCCTTGGCTAAGGAGTTTGTGTAATGGCCTTCTGAACACAGCGCGATATCAACCACTAATACCGGGAGAGACGAATTCTATCTAACCGCCTCTGCCTCCAAGTGCTTTGGGACTGCACCCAACTACTACCTGTTTGCACGACTCCTTTAAGCCGTGGTAGGGTAGTAATCAAAGTACAGTGGGAACACACTCGAGGCGAAGTAGCAGTGTCAAGTCGACGGACTAAGTTGTACTCATGTCACCTGAGAACTGTTACCCGACGATAGGTATAATACCCACCAACAGTTCCTGATGAGTCCTGTCCAGTGTACTCATAACCGAATGAGAATCTGCATACTATCTCCAGTACAACGTACTACTGGCTGTAGGACAGACCATCTCCTCTACTAGGATGAGAAGCGTATACACTAGTCTGCTGTGGATTATCGATGCTCCGTCTCGATAATCCTACGACTAGGGACCTATATAGGATGTGCTTATAGATTACCAAGCCCCCACTAGTGTGACTGCCATCGCAACGCTGGTAATCAAGCAAAGATCCTAAGGGCTCTACCAATATGTATAAGCGATATGCTAAAAGAAACACATGCACATATTGAGGTAGAAACAAACCAGGTATCATACTACCATTTCGAGCAAGACTGTTACTATATCCGTGTATATCCCAAGCTCCCATTAAGTAATATACAATCCAGTATGATACAATAATGGCCTCTAGGGTATATATCACTAACAGGGACTACGCGAAAACACGTGATCCCCACACACGTGACGCGTTGCGCGTGGGCAGAGGCGGGGAGGCACGATCTTGACCGTTGGATCTTTATCCAACTGCTGAAGTGAAGAGGCAGCGGCGGCAATCATTCAAAAATCAACAGCAATCATTTGGGCGCGGATTTTTGAGTATTTTAACCGATTTTTTGGATTTCATGGTTGGTGAAAAGACCCTATAAATAGGTACCTTCAATTAGTGATTTCTCACACCTCAGAAATCCAAAAATTCTGAAAAAATACCCATGCCTTCATATCGATGACGCCGACGCTGTGGTTCCACGCAAGCATCGAGGAAAAATCCGAGCGCGGAGCTATTGAGGATTTAGTACGAGCCAACGTTTTTGACTCATCGACATCAAACTCTAACCAAAGGTAGGATCTGCCTCTCTCCACTCATCTGTCACCTTCCTTCTTTCAATAATCTTAGTTTCAACTTCTAATCATCAACCCTGTATTAAAATAATGTAAAAATATTTCTGCAAGCCATTTGGTACCTCTTAATAATAAGAATTAGACCCCATGTTTAAAATGGTTTAATTAATTACCTCTATATGCGTGAATATTGCACCCTCATCCTATATGAAATATGATATGCTTAATGTTATAACCCACGGAGTATCAATTCATCCCTTACATACCCACACTTACCCATGCTATTTATGAGATCTCGAAATAAGTTCCACAAAATACCCTCATTTTTATTAAAATGTCATATATGTTTAAAATACCCATATGAGATAAGATATTTGGAATAAATGTTTTAGACACTAAAACGATATATTTTTACTTACACTTTTGTCCACCAACTACTTTAGTTTTGTTAAACCCCTTTACCTTTTTGAAAGGGGGTAATACTAAATCTAAATAACGGTATATGGTTTTTCCAACTTAGCCCCTTTCACTCGAAAGGATATTTTTATATTAATTTTTTCTTAGCATGTTAATTAAAGTTTAATAAGATACCTTAATAGGGGAATGTTTTACCTGAATCACCCCGCGCTTACTAGATAATCGTCCCTGAAAAGGACACAAATCCTGCCTCCCATGTGCAGCGGTTGTCAACACGGAGTCGTTCTTGTAGAATATCACCTCTAATATATTACCCTAATAATAGGGTAATGTTTACGTAAGTGCCTCGTGGTTGATAGGAAATCTTCCCTGAAAAGGACACAAATCCTGTCGTCTATGTGCAGCGGTTGCCAACACGAACGTATTTTCTAAAATGTTAGCTCAAATTTAAAACACCATAATTTTATAAAATTATTAAATTACAATAAAATATCTTAATTCATCCTAAAAAGATATAATTTCATTTAAATACCTTGATCTTTACTAAAAGGTTTTTTTCAACAAAGGCCATAACCCTTATAAATGCTATTTTCCAAAAAAATATCTAAAACTTTATTAAAAGATAATTTTCAAATACATACCATAACCTTTTATTAAAAGGATATTTTCTCAGTAAAATACTATGGGTTTCCAAAATGATAAATATTCCAAATATCATGGTTTTCTTATAAACAATAAATATAATTAAACACTATTATCCTTTATTAACTAAGCGTTCTATAAGATGATACGAAGCACCTTACAAAGTTTAAAAGATAACAAGATAAAATGAGTGTTTGTGGAATGCCATGTTAAATGAGATCAACTTTTAAATATAAGTTTATGACATACATAACACAATACGGTTAGGGTTAGAATGCGCGGACCTAGGTATGGAATACTTATATATGAGGATCTCTGCAGGCAGGGAGAACAGTCTAATGTGTGGATGACTACTAACCCGATATTCGGGCGAATACTAATCCTACTTGGGGTGAATAGCCCAATGTGTGGACGACTGCTAACCCGATATTCGGGCGAATACTAACCCTATTTGAGGGCGAATGATCTAATATGTGGATGACATATAATGTGGAAATTCCATGCCTAGATGTATACGCACTAACTCTAATTCGTCAAAACCTTTACACTAAATAACGGGGATGGGTAGTTTATGTTTGTGAATGTTGCACACCCTCACAACACTTGTGAGGAGGCGGAAGTAGTAAACAATAATTTTCTTGCATACAACATCCACATAACCCAAGATTAGTGCTTAAACCCTAACTAGCAAAAACCATCAAGAGATCTAATCTACTATGATAGTATTTATACCTAATGGAACCGGTCATTCTCTTCACTTGCTCCGTGTAGTAGTCCCGCGACTCCTCTAGGCTTCTCTTGAGACTTTGAACGAGCCTCCTTCATTGTCTTCATGCCAAAGACGATCCACCCGAAAATCCTCTAGATCAAGCTAACTCTACACTAAACTTCTTTAGTGTATGAAACACACCATACTAATTTACTAGATTGGTGCGGGATGATGAAGTAGGGGATGTAAAGAGCTCACAAGATTGTGTTCAAGCTTCATGATTCACATCACATGTGAGGGTTGAATCTTGAGCCATTACAAGAGGAGGAAGAAGAAGCTAGAGAGCAACCATGGGAAAAATGGCTAAGTGTTTGGAATGAGCAAGAATGAATGGCAACACTTGACCCCTCGCTCATTCAAGCATGGAATTATGCAATATAAAATTGCAACCATGCTTGAATAGTGAGTCAAGAAGAATAAACAAAAGAAAATCCCATGCTTGCAACCATGCTTCATTTTACACCTCATTTCTATTTTAACAAAATAGAAATATAAATGCCACGCTTCATTATTATATATATTTATATATCATATATATATTAATATATATTTAATGAAGAATAATTAGTGAGCTAATGATATTAGTTAATATATAATTATATCACATATAATTTATATCACATTATTAAATCAACATTTGATCTAATAATCCGGTTATATCATATATGACCGACTAATATCATTTATCTGTATATCACATTATCGAATCAACACTTGATTCGACAAACTGGTTATATCACATATAACCGAACCGATAATAGATGACTGACAGATTATAATACGGTATTACATACTCGTATTCAATCAGGCCCACACACATATCACATATGTGTCCTACTTCGTTTCGCTTGAACCAGGGAACTTCTATGTGGGACTCTAAAGACTCATCAATACGCCAGCAGTAGGTGATGATCGTATCAGTCACCCACAAGCCGTCAGCGGTACTAGCTGGACGTAACGGCTAACTGGGTATTGAGCGATATGAAGATCAACAAGCAAGCCTGTCCATAGTCTCCATGAAGCTTATCAGTAACAACCGTACAGTCCGGTCTCTTCATCTGATATGTCGCATATCATGTTTATGGGTGAAAATCGTCAGACCCCAATAACGTGATAAGTCATGCCGATGTCTAGCCTATAACGGTTCGAGAAACCACTGATAACACTTATCAGTATTTCTCGATAGCAGCCCTGGCCCGGGACTTCCAGTTATAGCCAATCGAGCATAGCGCAACATCAACCCCCAATACTGGGAGAGACGAAACCCCTCCTATCGCTCATTTGCCTCTATACGACTCGGGATAGTATCCAAAATCCACCTGTTTGCATGACTCCTTTGAGCGTGGTAGGGAGGAAATCAAAGCACAGTGGGAGCCGCACAAGACTCTATGACGATCTTGGGTCTACAGACTAACCTGTACCAGTGTCACAAGAGGACTGCTATCTGACGATAGGTATACTACCACATAGGAGTCCTCAGCGAGTTCTGTTTAGTGTACCCAGTCTCCACTGAGCGCCCGTATACAATCTTTGATGTCAAACACCAATGGATGTGGGATCATCCATCGCCCATCATATGGGTCAAGAAGCGTATATGCTAGTCTACTCTGGAATATCGATGCCCTGTCTCGATACACCTTCGACTAGGAACAATTAAAGGATGTATTTATGAACTACCCTGTCCCCACTAGTATGATCTCCATCATAGTCCTTGTAGTCAAGTACATATCCTAAGGGCTTTATCAACATGTGAGAGAAAAACAATATAAATACCAGTCTACATGTTAAGATAAAGGTAACCAGACAGCATACTATCATGTCGAGCAAGAAAGTCCTCTCTATATATGTCCAAGCATCCATTATAATATACATCATCTGTACAATAATGGCCTCTAGGGCATACATATAACTAACAATCTCCCACTTGCACTAAGGCCAGCTGTTGTAGTATTTCATACCCAACTTCCCAAATGTCTCTTGAATAGCTTCTGGGGAATGGCCTCGGTGAGTGGATCCGCTGTGTCATCCTCCGTGTCAACTCTTCTGACCTCGATCTCCCAGAGATCAACTATCTCCCTGATCAGGTGATACTATTCTCAGAATATGTCTGGAACGCTGACGGGACCAGGGTTCCTAGGCCAAAGCCACACCTCCATTATCATCCCAGTACTCAGATACTGGATGCCCAATGGTAGGAACCTAATTTATCTCATGAACTCTATTCATCCAGACAATCCTCTTTTGCAGCATCGTTGATAGTGATATAATTAGCCTTTATCGTCTAGTATGTCACAGTATCTAGCTTGGAACTCTTCCAACATACCGTCCCTCCACTGAGGGTAAAGTCGATGTCTGTGACTGACTTTCAGTTGACCTTATCACTCTGGAAGCTCGAACCAAGAACATTCTTTTAGAGCTTCTCAAGTACTTAAGAATGTCCTTCACAGCTGTCCAGTGATTCTGCTAAGATCTGATTGATTCCTGATCACTACACCTAGTGAGTTATCTATATCTGATCTGGTACATAACATCGCATACATGATAGAGCCTACTGCCGAAGCATAGGATATCCCTTGCACATGAGGTCTCTCCAAATTAGTCTCAGGAGACATCATTTCGGAGAGAGTGATCCATGAGTAAGTGGGCGAACCACCACACTTAGAATCTTCCATACTAAACCCTTTTAGTATGGTGTTAATGTACCTGGATTTTGGGACACTCCCAACATCCACTTAGATCTATTACCATAGATCATTATCTACAAGATGTAGTAGGTATCATCCAGATCATCCATGGAGAATCATCGTGATAAGAGGAGCTCGACCGAGTGTACCATAGGAAACCATTTCCTATCAAGAGTATGTCATCTACATACAATACGTGTAAGACAATCTTACTCTCTACAACCTTCTTGTATATACAAGGTTCATCTACCATTTTGATGAAGTCAAACACTTTGACTACAACATCAAAACAGATGTTCCATCTCTGCGATGCTTGCTTTGATCACATAGCACCCAGCCTTTTTATAGAGTCCCTACTCGTGATGGCCTACCTGAACCTAGTTGGGCCATCAACTACCATGATGCAATCCTCGCTCCCACTGTCATCGAGAAGACTATAGTATCTCTCAAGTCGATGCGAAACCCTACTGGATTTGCGGAGAGGCCGAGGTTCGTTGGAGACTATTGAATCATTTGGTTTCACCAAATCATCAGCTGTTAGTTTGTCTAGCTAGAACTTTTTCCAGTTCTACCTCATGTCCACAAATTTCTTTATAAGAAATTCCTTTTATAAAAAGGTGGCATGCTGAGAAACAAAACACATTTTACTCCTCAGTGTGGTAGAAGATATTCCCTTACGAATGTTCAGGATATCTAACAAACTTATACAGAACTGATCTTGCCTAGAGCTTGTCCGGATTTTGCTTTTCAACATAGGCCGGACAACTCCATATCTTAACTCATTTAAGACATGGTCTCTTACCATTCCATATCTCATATGTAATGGTAGGCACTGATTTGGATGGAACCCCATTCAATAGGTATGCAACTTCTTAAGTGCATAACACCAAAAGGAATCAGGTAACTCAGCAGTACTCATCATAGAGCGCACCATATCTAATAGGGTGCAATACCTCCGTCCCGATACACCGTTGTGCCGTGGTGTATACGAAGGAGTAAGCTGAGAGAGAATCATATTCTCCTTTAAATAATCCAGAAACTCCATGCCCAAGTATTCTCCTCCTTGATCATATCGAAGGACTTTAATACTTTTACCCGTCTGGTTCTCAACTTCATGCTTATATTCTTTAAATTTCTCAAAAGCTTCAGACTTGTGTTTAAACAAAAACACATGACCGAATCTTAAGAGATCGTCAGTGAATGTAATGAAGTTCGTGGAACCATCCCTGGCATGTATAGACATAGGACCGCATACATCACCATGTATCTGTCCAAGAGTTCTGTAGCTCTTACTTTGTTTCCAGTAAACGGAGATTTGGTCACCTAGTCTTTGAGACACGACTGGCAAGTTTCATAAGATATAAATTCGAAGGGATTCAAATATGCATCCTCATGGAACTTAAGCTAGTCTTGTTTCATCAACATGACCAGTCTACAATGCCACAAGAAGACTTCGTTCATTTCTGAACTGTTCCTCTTGTGTGTGTTCTGTACGTTTTAGAACTGTAGTTTGATTCAGAACGTGTATACTGTTATTCAACATACCTTACCCAATCAACATTTGATTTAGGAAAATATTCTCAATATTTATTAGTACGAAATAACAGTCACTAAGAATTAATGTATTACCAGTAGGTAACACAAGGTGATATTTGCCAACTGCTTTTGCTGCAACAATTGCACCATCTCTACTACTAGAGATATATCACCCTTTCCCAGTTCTCCACCTGTCTATAGCCCATGTAACAAATTACAAGTGTAGGATCCTGATCTGGTATCCAATACCCAGGACGTAGAGTAAACTGAGAAACAGTTCTTGGTAACGAACACACCTGAAGACAATGCATCAACATGCTTGTTCTTCGTTTTGGGTGGCGTGGGAATCCGAATATTCCCCTATTCCTTGCTCAGACTTATGACAATCATAAGGTAGAGTGGATCCTAGCCCAGTATAATAAGTAGGTTCGGTCAAAACATCCATATTATTATCTTGATTAAGGCATGTCATTGGTCGCTACCAGGAGAGAGAGAAGGATAATCACTTTGCGTGCGCTCTTTGCAAGATTAGATTGGTTATTATCTTATCTAACCAGGATAGCTCCCACTGTTTTTATCAAATCTTCCTTCAAACCCTAAAAGGTAAGACTAGCCGGGATTAATTACACCTCACAAGTTCGCCAATCTTTCAGCCAGGCCAGTGCCGGTACTTTGAGGGATGTTCCCCGTGCTTTCGCACGGACCTAATTAAAATAAACCTCGTTTTTCCAGGGGCGTAACCCCGTTAACACCTTTCTAGAAACTTACTTGATCGGCTAATTGTGATGTGTAAAACTCTCCCAGGGGTAACTCTTACCCGCAGTGGGTATCGGGATCCAACTATTATATAGAAGATATGCAATCTCATTACAAATTTCAACACTTGAAATTCTCGATAATACTTTTCCCCTAGCAACTTATGATCTTGGCTAAGGTCAACAAATCATAAGCGCTAGCCAAGTTCAACCCATCATTTCCTGATTGAATTAAACCCACCCGTACGACCCTTGGCTAAGGTCAACAAAGTCATACAACTACCCTAACTCAATTGCATCATATGCAACATATAAGTACTAATTAGCTACCGCACACTACGCCTTGGCTAAGGTCAACAAACGTAGCACGAATACTAAGCAGTACTTATCTGAAATGACGGAGGGCTACGTCAGGTTTTTTAGAAAACCTTTTGGGTAATGAACTTGATATCGTTTCAGAATCGAGTGAAAGGAGCAGTTTAAGCTCCAATTTAAAAAGTTGAATGGTTTTGTAGTATCTTTCTAATTTTGCTAAAGAGGTCACTCCCGGTGAAGAGATCTTGGCTCTTTCCTTATCGAATAAGGTGTTGGATATTTATGAATACCACGATGCAAAGCAAAAATTAGATCAACTATAAAAACAATCGAGTGCTTTGTAACATTTTCTAGTTTTGCTAAAGGGGTCACTCCCGGTGAAGGGATCTCGGCCCTTTCCTCATCGAATGAGGTGCTGGAAATTCATCAAGGAATACCACTATGCAAAGCAAAAACTAGAGTTACCCATTTTAAAAAGTTTGATTCTACAACATATTTAAGTTTCTTTTTCTTAACATTGATCACATTAATGTTGTCCCATCATTTACGTTTCCTAAACATCACAGAAAAGAAACGAAAATAAAACGTACGCTTATGCCATCCGCATTCGCCATGGGCCCCTGTCATGCACCGTTAGGTTACTTAACTAACGGCAGAGCAAGGATTGGACTAGCACGGGTGCAAAACATAAGCAATGTTTATTATATATCTCATATATAAATATCCATTCGTCGCACGCATTTATAAACATTCCAGATCACAGATGAATACATTGGATATACTAGGAATTCCGTACTTCATTTAAGCCCTTAATGAAAGACGGTTTCCACAGTCGTGATGAATATCCAAAACCCCACCTTAGACCCTTACGGGTGCGGCAAACTACCCACTAAATTCCCGAAGTGAAGCAACCTCTCTTAACAAAGTGAGTAGGCCACTCGGCACTTCGAGAACCCGGTAGTTTGTGCACCCCACCTTGGGTCTATCCTAGGAGCAAAGACAGTAAAAAGAAAATATACAATGGTGGCTACAACCTCAACCCGGATGTGCCCCGCAAAATAATATTACATTTCATTTTACAATTTACATGAATGAAAGAAAAACGCTCTTCTCACATCCCCAGCCATTCATCACGACGATCCAACATATTCATATACACATACCATCGCATGATACCAATACCGATGTGTGCCATCCCGATTAATCGACATATAACAATTAGTCGACGTTTCCATAACACACATACACAACACTAAGCTTGTAAAGTAACCGTAAAATTAGAATTCCGCACGAGATTAGCAAACTAAACCATTTTCCAACTCTTGAAAAAATCCAGTCAGCAACCTTTTAAAAACCGATCTTTTGAGCCAATCCAGGAGTCGAAACAAACTCGAAACCCGCCCGAACTTCACGGAGGCGAAGAACAACATGTTAACGGTCGAATGGGGGGCCTAAAGGCGGTACCCCACCCTCGAGGCCACCACGAGGTGGCCAGGAGGTGAGGCAGACCCGAAACTGTCTATGGTGGGAAAGTTTCGGGTCCCCACCGCCAAGACCACCTTGTGGTGGTCTTGGGGAGTAGGCCCAGCCGTTTGGTCCCCCCAGGGTATCTCTGGGGTGAGCGCGTTCCACCCCGCAGCTTCTCGGTTCAAACCGTGAGCCCGCGGGGTGTGAAAACAACTTAAAAAATCGATTTTCAAAACTGTTTTTCCGGCAATTTTTGCACGACGAGAAACGGCGGAATTCTAACGTTGCAACAAGCTAGTTAAGGTTTAAGAAGGGCTCTGATACCATATTTGTGAATGTTGCACACCCTCACAACACTTGTGAGGAGGCGGAAGTGGTAAACAATAATTTTTCTTGCATGCAACACCTACATAACACAAGATTAGTGTTTAAACCCTAACTAGCAAAAACCATCAAGAGATCTAATCTACTATGATAGTATTTATACCTAATGGAACATGTCCTTCTCTTCACTTGCTCCGTGTAGTAGTCCCGCGACTCCTCTAGGCTTCTCTTGAGATTTTGAACAAGCCTCCTTCATTGTCTTCGCGCCAAAGACGATCCATCCGAAGATCCTCTAGATTAAACTAACTCTACACTAAACTTATTTAGTGTATGAAACACACCATACTAATTTGCTAAATTGGTGTGGGATGATGAAGTAGGGGATGTAAAGAGCTCACAAGATTGTGTTCAAGCTTCATGATTCACATCACATGTGAGGGTTGAATCTTGAGCCATGACAAGAGGAGGAGGAAGAAGCTAGAGAGCAACCATGGGAAAAATGGCTAAGTGTTTGGAATGAACAAGAATGAATGGCAACACTTGACCCCTCTCTCATTCAAGCATGGAATTATGCAATATAAAATTGCAACCATGTTTGAATAGTGAGTCAAGAAGAATAAACAAAAGAAAATCCCATGCTTGCAAACATGCTTTATTTTACACCTCATTTCTATTTTCACAAAATAGAAATATAAATGCCATGCTTCATTATTATATATATATATATATATCATATATATATATATTAATATATATTTAATGAAGAATAATTAGTGAGCTAATGATATTAGTTAATATATAATTATATCACATATAATTTATATCACATTATTAAATCAACATTTGATCTAATAATCCTGTTATATCATATATGACCGACTAATATCATTTATCTGTATATTACATTATCGAATCAACACTTGATTCAACAAACTGGTTATATCACATATAATCGAACTGATAACAGATGACTGCAAGATTACAATAAGGTATCACATACTCGTATTCAATCAGGCCCAAACACATATCACATATGTGTCCTACTTCGTTACGCTTGAACCAGGGAACTTCTATGTGGGACTCTAAAGACTCGTCAATACGCCAGCAGCAGGTGATGATCGTATCAGTCGCCTACAAGCCGTCAGCGGTATTAGATGGACGTAACGGCTACCCGGGTAATGAGAGATATGAAGATTAACAAGTAAGACTGTCCATAGTCTCTATGAAGCCTATCAGTAACACTACCGTACAGTCCGGTCTCTTCGTCTGATATGTTGCATATCATGTCTAGGGTTGGAAATCGTCAGACTCAATTAACGTGATAAGTCATGCTGATGTCCGGCCTATAACGGTTCGAGAAACTACTAACAACACTTATCTGTATTTCTCGGCAGCAGCCCTGGCCAGGGACTTCCAGTTATAGCTAATCGAGCATAGTGCAACATCAACCCCCAATACCGAGAGAGACGAAACCCCTCCTATCGCTTATTCCTTCCATACGACTCAGGACTGTACCCAAAATCCACCTGTTTGCTCAACTCCTTTGAGCGTGGTAGGGAGGAAATCAAAGCATAGTGGGAGCCGCACAAGACTCTATGACGATCTCGGGTCTATAGACTAACCTGTACCAATATCACCAGAGGACTGCTATCTGACGATAGGTATACTACCATATAGGAGTCCTCGGCGAGTCCTCTTCAGTGTACCTAGTCTCCACTGAGTGCTCGTATACCATTTTTGATGTCAAACACCAGTGGATGTGGGATCATCCATCGCCCATCATATGGGTCAAGAAGTGTATACACTAGTCTACTCTGGAATATCGATGCCCTGTCTCGATACACTTTCGACTAGGAACAATTAAAGGATGTACTTGTGAACTGCCCTGTCCCCACTAGTATGATCTCCATCATAGTCCTGGTAGCCAAGTATATATCCTAAGGGCTTTATCAACATGTGAGAGAAAGACAATATAAATATCATTCTACATGTTAAGATAAAGGTAACAAGACAGCATACTATCATGTTGAGCAAGAAAGTCCTCTCTATATATGTCCAAGCATCCACTATAATATACATCACCTGTACAATAATGGCCTCCAGGGCATACATATAACTAACAGTTTTATTAAGTAAGGAGGTGCGGAACTCGGATTCCCCTACTACTCGATCATGATCCCGGAAAGTGAAACGGTATATTTCACTTCCCCAGTTGTTGTTCCGTGGCCACAATGGAATAATCGCGAGTATCTGGACCCTTGTTTAAGAGACTAATACGAACCTTTACCTTCACTTATAGTTCCTACCACATACCTTCATACAACACACCACATACCCATGTTCACGTATACCCCCGTCAACAAGTCTTAATTTTGTGCATTTCATACCTTTACACCCTTTACTTCATGTCGGCATGCATACATAATACTCTTATATACACATGTTCGTTTCTATGCTCTTACTTCCTTATGAGGCAATCCTACCCGAGTATAACTCGCTGACGGACTTTCCTTTTCCCCCTTTTTTGGAATGTCCATTAGATGAGAATGAGTTTTTATCACGACCCGGAAAAGGCACGTGACTGGCACTTGAATCACGTGAAGTCTATAGCACCCCACCTAATTCAAGTAAGCCAAAAGCCCAGAAATATAAACCTTTTTAGAAGAAAATAGTGGAGGTACAGTTTTGAAATAAGGTTTACTGAAAATCAAACTTATTCTTATATATATACATAAGTAGTTATAACATTTCAGAAATATAAAATATTATTTTTGGAATTTAATATTAAAATAATATATTTCGCGAAAACTATTCGATTTGCGAATTTGGGGTTTTCGTAGAATGGTATAAATATATACCAATATTTGGAAAATAATTGGAGATTAAAATGATTTATTCATTTAAAAATATATTTATCGGATTTGGGCATTTTTATAATTAATTATATGCAAGTTTAAATTAAACTCGATTAGTGAACTACTAATCACGATTATGCCAAATCCGTATTTTTAGTTAGTCATGGCTAGTGCACTATGTTATGTTGCATTGTTGTTGCAAGTTGTATTATTTTGGTTGTTTCATGTTGTATTTAGTTTTTGTGAGAAAGAGAGAGGAAACAAATTGATGCCATGATTGATAAAAGAAAAAGAAAATAAAAAGAAAAGAAAAGTCAATGGCATGGCATGTGATGAGAAAGAGAGAGAAGAGAGTATGGCATGCTACCCTTGACATCAATTATTTCCTTCACCCTCATTTGTTTTCTTCAACCCCTCCTTCTTCTTCCTCACCTCCCTCCTCCACCTCTGCTACCTCATGAAAGTATCTCCAATCCTTCACCAAAACCCTATACTCCCTTCACTAAAAATGATCCCCACCTCATCCTACATCTTATGGATCTTTCAAGCTTGGATTTTGAAGACTTTGAGCAACTCAAGAAAATTCTTGAGTTGCCAAATAAGATAAAACCCATATCTTTTAGTTAAGTTATTATGTTTAGTATATCTTAGTTTAGTTTAGAGTTTGTATTAGTTGGGTTAGTGATGTTTGGAATTCCAAGCGGGGGTTCAGGTGATTGAGTGGACTTGTGATATGTAGTGACTGTTCAAAAGACCTTAGTGTTGATTTCCTGGACCAAAACAGAGATTTGAACCCGATACATGAATTCTGAAATTGTCTTGTGTCGGTTTTGTGACATTTTGTTGGCCTATAGGGAATTTGGAGCAACCTGGGATGTCTATGAGGAAAACTAGCAATATCACTAACCTAGATTAGCCACTAGAAGACCACCACCGAAGTACAAACCCGTTTCCCTCTACTTTGGCCGGAGAGACCGGATATTGTGGTGATGTCGCCGGATTTCTGTTGGGTTCTAGGGTTGTGTTTTTGGCTGTAGCTCTTAATCCATATAAACTATTCCCTGTATTTGCTTGTTTAGTCCCAATTAACCTGAGATGAAATTTGGGAGTGATTTCCTATGTTACTGAATTTGGTTTTTGTGATTTATGAACTTGGGTTTTGGTATTTGATATTGTATTGGGTCGTTAGACGTTGGTATGTCAACGACGAGGGTTGTTTGGTTGTTTTTGTATGCGTAAGCTATAGGTTCTAACCTATGAGCCCTTCGTATGTCGTATCGGTTTTCAGACTTGGTTTTCATAACGATGCGATATATATTGATTTGTAGGTACCTCGCGTGGACTTCCGAGACGACGAAGCACATCGACTTCGGCTTAGCAAGGAGTATTGCAAGTGAGTAGATTTATATCTACGGGGGAAGTCGGATGGATGGCGTATAGTACCGTCGCAATTATAGAATTGAAACCGATATATATATAGAATATAGTCGGAGAAACCTATATTAGGAAACTATGGATATGATCAAAATGTTAGTTGGAGATGATATGATTGATTAATACATATACCAGGATATGACATGGGATCGATGAGTATGATAAGATTGAAATAGATGTGTTATTAGATCGGTAAAATAAGATAAATATATATTTATGAGAATAATGAGTGATATACCGTACGAGACGTTAAATCCTTACCCTCATTGTTGTATGGGTTGATAGAATCCCTATTTTTTAAATGCCGTCGTACGATGGATTACCGTACGTGATGAGTTTTACCTGATAATTGATCCATACTCTTGACTGGAGGATGTCGTACGATGGATTATATCGTACGTGATGTTATGATGCTGGATTGCCGATTGATAGATTCATCGACTCGGATATATTATAGATATTGATAATCCCTGTGTACACTGCTTAGTTTATACTTTATGTAGATGTTAGATTATATATGTATACCTTATAACGTTGCGCTTTGCTTTTTGCTACGTTTATGATATTCTCACAGCTTTACATATGCCCGTGCTAGTACACCTGCACAATTATCGATGATGCGTATGTTACACTAACACAGATTGCCGGCTTACACATAATCATCATCGGTAATTGCCATGTTACTTACACAGTCAACTTGATATATCATGCTATTACTCTTAATTGTTTAGTAGTATCATATGGCTCGTTTGCATGATATACTGATATGCTCACATCACTATTCTATGTTGCATGATATACTGATATGCTCATATTTCTGTTCTATGTTTGCATACATCATGCTTTACGATTTTACGCATTGAGATGCTGTTTTCATGAGATTCTGGATTTGAGATCCGTAGTTATATTTCAAAAGAAAGTATGTATTATTTTAAAAACCCAGTTTCTCTTGATATGATATTTCGAGGCGTCCACTATGTGTTTTTTCGATTATGATCTATGTGATACCCGATTCGAGGAGCTGGATAAATCATTTGCGGGTACATGGTAGACCCGGTATGGTATCCCGGGGCAAGAAAGGTATGTTGTGCAGTAGACGATAAGCCTGACAGAGGAACTACTACCTACCGGTGATAGTTTGGACCCGGCAGTTATCCAGAAGATACCGACCGGAGTCGTGAGATGGATATGGGCCGATCCGGACTGACGGAGCCCATGGGCCGATCCGGACTGACGAAGCCCGAGATATAAGGATTTGTGTGTCGACGATGGACACGGGTTTCATGAGGTTTCGAGTGTCGGTGTTGGGCACTTAGGTTCCATGATTTTGATGCGTCGTTGATGGGCACACGTTGGTTGTTATCCTCATATATACATGCTTATGCTTTCATGATGCTTCGAGTGTCGATGTTGGACACTCAGGTTCCATGATACTGATTATGTCATTGATGGACACGTAGATGATATCCACCTGCATATAGGCATATGATTAAAATGTTATTGTATATGTCATTGGCATTGATTATATTGTTGATATATACGCATACATGGTCACCCCAGCTATCATAGTATTTCCTTCTTGATATAGTGACTTAGAAAATCGTTATTTTATTCGATTTCTACCTGCTGATGTTTTCTACTGACGAGTTGGCAACTCACCCCCGTTGTGCCACAGTTCTTGCAGGTTTGACCGCTTGGGATCAGTAGCGGTATCGCTGGCACACAACTTGCCTTCGGGTGTTTGCTATGGTAGATGGGACACATTGGATCGTGCCCACTATTGTATTTATTGTTTCCTTTTGTATCTAGATAAACTCCATCAATCAGAAAACTAGTATTTGTATAATTAGTAAGACTTAGAAAGACTTGTGGTTGCGAGACTTAGAGTGATGGGGTATATGTTCGCTATTGGTGGTTTTGATGTCTCGCTTTATTTATCATTCCTTCTGTGCTGATCTTCACCGTTGGGTGTCGTATATATATGTTGCTCACTTCCGTGGTTGTGATTCCACCATTCGGCGAAGAGCTAGCTCCTATTTGGGGATGCTTTTCATATTGTTATGTATATGTTATTTCGGTTCAAATTATACAAGGGAGGTGCTGCCTAAATTTTTAAAAGACGAAAAACCTTCTCAATTTTAGTACATTCTACCTGCATTTTCTTATATCATTAGTTATGCATTTATAGATAAAATTTATTTCATTATATCTTTATTTCAAAACTGCACCACCACTATTTTCCGTAAAAAGGTTTAGATTTTCTGGACTTCTACTTACTTGAATTATGTTACGCCTTTAGACGTTGCGTTATTTAAGTGCCAGTCACGAACTAAATTTCGGGACATGATAAAGTTGGTATCAGAGCACTAGGTTTAACTTTGGTTTGAGTCTGGTTTTGACTATGCGGAGTCTAGGGCGTAAATATATCGGAACCTAGGCTTGACCGTACAGAACTTAGACTTGAACGGGGGGAGGGGGGTTATTAGACCAGAACTTTCTTTTCATAGGGTGACTCTGATTGATGGAGTAGGTAACTCAAGTAGAGTAACGTACCGTACGTATGTTCTGCGGCATACTTACAATGCGATACTCCACTTATCTAACCTCAGGATGTACATGTCTTGAGATCTGTAATTCTCTTCGCTCATATGATCATACATCCATTTGAGATCCTTGATTCTATTCGTTCCAATGATCATCTCTCATTGATTCCGTTCCTCCTTATGATCATGTATCCATTTTGGGATCTGTTGATTCTTTTCATCCTTTTGATCTATCTTCATCAATACATGCTTGAGGTTTCTGTCACCATGGTTGAGTGCAGATTGAGCTGCTGCTAGTGATGCGATCAGGGCGAGATCATCATGAACGTGGACTGACCATCGTGTTTTCTAGTGACATGGGAACGTATCGGTTTAGTGTTTGTGTTGTGACCACTCGTTTGAGGCAAGTGTTCGGTTTTGCACAAGATGATCGGGCCATTGATAGAGGCTGCCGGATTGAGAGGACTGTTGATGTACAGCCTACCTCAGAGATCATGATGTTGACTATCGTCCAGATATATGACACAGTTGTTGCTGAGATTGATGGGATGCCGTTTCTAGAGTTTATGAGCTGAAACCATTGGATCTTTCAGGCAGAGATGTGAAAGGAGATAGCTAGTGTATCTCGAGTTGAGTGACTGATATGATTCGCCAGATTTGATGTGCCGACGCAGACTTAGTTGAGTTAAAAATTTCTAGTGTGGAGAATCTTAGTCAGATCTAGAGTAGATCGATCAAAAGAGGACGTTGCTCGTCGGATGCCCCGATGTGAGATCGGTAAGTTGACCGGTGTCAGATAGAAGGACCTCACCCAGATGCGTTGTGAGTCGATCGAGAACGGACGAATAAAGTGTATTCATCCGATGATTTTTTCACGACCCAAATATGGCACGTGACCTGCACTTAAATCACGTGACATCTAAAGATGTCGACGCGGTCCAAGTAAGCCGAAACCCGGAATCTAAACCTTTTTTTGAAAATATTGGAGGTAAGGTTTTAAATAGTCATCAGATGAAATCATTTTAAAATAACCATTTGATTCTAACTAATTATGTTTAAAGAGCATCTATGACAATTTGAAATTCGACAGCACATCCTTTGTAAATTTTGCATAAAACTCGATACAACTACAACAATAAAATAGCCTCCCAACGGGAGCTAACCTCCACGTCCAAAAGACAGAGCAACCAAACAATCTATATTAGAAGTCGATTCCAATGAGTGCGACATCACAACACACAAATTCTAAGTCTCACTTCTAAGTCCACAATATACCATTTCTAAGTTCATGGAGTTTTACAACATACAAGAATATATGAATAACCAAGTGTGAGTACGTTACAATAGTAACTCACTTACCAAAGCAATCACCGAAAGGAATGTGTGTCCCAAACCGCTGATGATCCAAGCGGTAACACCTACAAGAAACTATGGTACAACGGGGGTGAGTTGCCAACTCAGTGAATAAAAGTACATCACAAGGTAGAAATCGAAGTGCACGACGATACCTAGGTCATAAGTATAGTACTATCATATCCTGTACTAATATAATATATGATATGCATATGTATCATAAATGCAACACTATCTATTATGCAATCCCAAGTAGAACATATCAATGCAAATGACCTGTATCTAGGTATAAGCCCAAAGTGGCCGAATATATATATATATATAAACCTCTTCTTTAAAATAACCGCGGAATAGATATGTCACGGCCTAAAGCAGACGTGATAGTATGAAATATAATAAGTATCTTTACTTAGGATATACGTCATGCTGTTTTGATGGAAAAATGTTAAGAGGTTTATAATTTAAAGATCTCAGTGTCATACCAGACATTTCAAAATAATGAGTCTATAGCTCGTGTTTGAATTCCATTTTATGTATATGAATACCCGTACAAATATATGCAGGTACTCTCTTCCGGATCAGTCCTAGTCGGCTACAATAACCATAATCTACTGTGTATCTCATGATAACAATATATCAATATATATGTATGGATGTCCAGCATCGACACCCGAAATCAGAAATCTCTCGTGTCCATCACCAACACATAAATGCAGATATCGTCGACAACATCTCAATGGATGATCGCCACCCGATATCCCTGGCCCTGGTCGGTATCTCCTGGATATCCGCCTTACCCAAATCGAATCCCGGTCAGTATCCTCTGGATATCTGTCGTGCTCATCTTTATCTCCGGTATCGAGTATCCTTGCAAAGCTCCCCGCCTCAACTGCGGCTATCCTGCCCCTCGGTCTCGATCCGGGTCCACCATGTATCCAACTGTATATCTCCCCCACTGAGTCCGGATAAGTAACAAGTCCGAAACCGTATAGCTCCCCCACTCGGTTCGAAATAAAACCATCATAAAACATCAAACTCATGGTGGACGTCAACTCATCATATCCAGAAATATCAAGTAAAAAATAAGAATACTTGCATAGATCATTCTGATGATATATTATATATATACATATATAACAGCGTCCATACCACTGATATATATCATCAAGAGTAAAACATCCAGAAAATCCATAAGAATTAATATAAACATTCATAGTACTAGTATTCGCAATACGTAACAGGTAATAAAGGAAGTACACGTAAATAAATCATACAGGTATAAAGATATCAATTCTACTGTGTCATGGCACTACTAATGATGTGTGGTGTAACATACGCGTCTGTGCTCGTGCAATATGGCAATCATTAGTATTTGTGCAAATGTTCTACAGGTGTAATAGCCTATTCATTTTAACATATATATACACATTATATAACAGAACGGTTCTACAGTGACATGGCAGTACCAATGAGGTGTAGTGTAATATGCATGTATGTGCTTATGCAGTATAGTACTCATTGGTAGTTGTGCAGTGTTCTATCATAGTGTCCGTATTACAGAAACGTATAATATCATTAACTATAACGCGAACATGTAAAGTAATTCTAAGCATAACTAATAAATGTAACTACTTGCTATGAGCTATACCATTATCTTTGAAAATGAACGAAACGTTGGTTTTAAAATGAGTATAGCTCACTCAAGTATTACGTTCTAAAACGGAATAAAACAATAATTTACGAGTCTAAAGGTAACTTGGCCGTTATTCGGCATACTAATCTTATCATCATCAATACAGTATAATATCTCATACAATATCTCACATTATTACTATATCAAATCCACCTCTAATAAAGCATGGTCTTTCATACCAATTTACCTAAACCATAAATAACTACATGTAAATGAATGTCATGCTAGATGCAATTTAACTCCAATATCAATATTTTGAATAAACACTAAAACTGACTAAATATTATATTAATATTTATAAGGTTGCGAGGGTGCTATACGCCATCCACCCGACTTTCCCCGTAGATATAAATCTACTCACCACTTGTCGAGGCCGTAGATTCCACGATTCACTATATCCGTCAACTCCATTTCGGAAATCTTCGCAATCATACCTATAATCATCGTTATATCATATCGATGTAAATATCATATCAAAACTCAAAACAATCAGATAGGCATCCATAGGATAGAATCTACAGCGTACTTAACCCAAAACGACAATACAATCCTGCTGTTAACGTACAAACGTTAACGGTTCAGTTACAGTTTAAAATGCGAAAAATTCCGTATCGTAAATATCAGAAATTTAATAAAACCTTAACTATTTACTATAAGGCTACGCCAGCGCCTCGGCCATCTAATCGTGGAAAAACGCGGAACAAAAACTTTTTAAAAAAAACTGGCGCTAACGTAACCCGATTCCCGGATCGAACCATTAACCCTATACTAGTAAATTATAATAAGGAGTTTAAGAGATTATACCGATCGATCCGTGCCCTTCGGTCTTCAGTCTCTGTCCTTAGCTCGTCGCGGCTGCTCTGAACAAGTTCGTTCTCCGGTCTCCCTCATCGAAGACGATCCACATCGAGAATTAGTAATACGGGCTCCCGCTTCAACACCGAAGCAACTCGGACATCCAGTTTGCTAGCCTAGATACAAAAGATTGAAGTAGAGATAGTGTGTGAATAGTTTGCCTCAATACACCCAATGCTATCAACACATGAGATGGAATGGGTGGAGGTTAATAAAGTTGCCTTTGGAGAAAGAAATGTGAACTCAAGAACTTTGGCAGTGAGGAAAAAGGTTGTGGCTTCTAAAAAAATGGGGCTTACTTGTTTTAGAAGTGGTGTGGTAATTTTTTTCTCTGGCCACTCAAGAAAAAAATCCCTGCACCCTCAAAAGCCACGAAATATCCATGCATGCTTTTCTTTTGTGGAGTTGTGTGATTATGTGTGATTGACAACAAAACAAAAATCCAGCACAAAGAAAACTGTCACTTGCCACAAGAGAACTCAATGAACACAATGAAATGCCAAATGTCAAAGCAAGCACCATGTGTCATTCCCTATGCCACATGTCCAGACACCCACTTCACAAATGCATGCAAGCTGCAACATCACCTAATGAGTCACAAATTTCATAAGAAAGAAACGGCTAAGGAAATTCGGCACCAAAAGGAATTGGCAAAAAAAATGATGACTAATCAATTAAATATTAAACCAAATGTTTAGTTTCACACGCTACTTATGAAATGTCCCATTTTGTTTCAATAAAATTTTAAATTAACATTTTTAATTAATTAACTGAATTAATTTATTATCTAAAATATTTCAAAATGTTACAATATTCCCCCTTAAGAAAATTCGGTCCCCGAATTTAAATTAAATCCCTTTCTTAAAACATTTTTCTTAATCCAATCTGCTCAAATTCAAAACAATTTTCCGGGGTCCAAATTTTAAACATAAAATCCGCTCGATATAACGAAACTCCAAAGTCCCGTACAAGCTAAAACGCATCATAACGCAACCGTGTGCGTGAAACATCAAAATATATAATATTCATATAACTGTAACTCTAGCGGGTGGTATAAGAATTGCTCCAGTTATGTTGCAAAACACCAATTAAGAAAGCCGTCGTGTATATTAAATACACAATCAATGCCATAGTTGTAGTGCAATATCGGTAGCACGTGACCATGCGAAAAATATATAAATCAAATCTATAATATATCCTATCAAGTGCAAAGCACGAAAACGAAATCAACCCTAATGGTTTGCATGCAAATCTCAATTCACACGTCACGGTGTGAATGAAACTAAAACAATGCTAAGTGCAACATGCGTGCACGAAACGATATCCACTGCATCCACTGTGCATAGAACAAAGTGTACAAAATAGTAGCAAGTGCATCGGGGTGCACGAAATCAAATCCAAGTGCATCAGGGTGCACAATCTCAAGTGCATCGAGGTGCACAAAATCAAAATCCAAGTGCATCATAGTGCACAAAATAAATCTCAAGTGCATCGGGGTGCACAAAATCAAAATCAAGTACATCAAAGTGCATAAAAATCAAAACGTGCAACTGGTGTGCATGAAATCATACCTAGTATACCTAGTTATATATATATATATATATATATATATATAATCTTTTAACCATGTGCATCTGATGTGCATGGAAATATCAGTGTAGTTCATCCGGTGTACACAACACTCTAGTCGAGTGCAGTCACCTCACACGAAAATCTCAAAAAGTGCACCTGGTGTGCACAAAACATTAGGTGGCCCTCAAATCCTCAAAAATAAATATGTCTGAATAGTGGACATTGAGTTTTCCTTTCTTCAATGTTAAAAGTGAAATATTTAGATCATAAAAATGCAAATCGAACTCAAAGGGCATCGAAGCATATCCTTTTCAATGTCAGAAGGTGTTTCTACACACGGAATTGGCAGGGCAAGGATTACTACTTGCCGTCTGCTACGATCTAACGTTCTCTGTCTCTGAAATTCTAGTTCTTCTTGCGGATCTCTAACGTCACGGTCGCTTCAAAAACTCGTCTGGTGAGGAGCAATGACACAATCAGTCATACTGCTGATACCTCTCACCACCTCTCCTTAGCCAGTAGTCTAGTCTCTCGCAATGCAACATATTGGTGACGGAAATCTCTATCCTCTGCTTGTGTGTCAACAACTGATCCTGGGTCTAATCTTACTTATTATCAACTTCTAGAAAGAACCCTTTCAAGTCTCCTGCTGATCTCAGCTATCCATCCTGCCCGGAACTAGCACTCATTGCTGAATCCACTTTCTCTTTAGTAACAACTGTCATTCTCTTAAAATTTCCTCCTGAAAGTTTAGTCGTACACGTCTCAGTATATACATAAAATCTTCAATATCAACGGTGAAGGATAACTGTCCACTGAAACTTCGCACCAATCTCTTGTCCCATTACTCTCCAATATCAATCAATTAAGAAGCGTGTCGCGATACCCACGCGAATTGTAAGTCATACTTAGTTATAGCCAAGTTCGGAGTCTTACAAAACTCAGAAACACGAATCTGAAATCTCTGATACTCTGTAGAAGAATCTGGCTAAGCTTATCTTCGAAAACTCGTCTCAATTCGTCGGAGGAAAACTTACTGCGTGATCTCTTTCTCGAGCGACTTGCATCCGGTCTAAGCAAGATCCATTGGAAGAAGCTAATTAATTTCACCGATCTCGTATCGGAGCGCCACAATGGATTAAAAGTCCTAACCATTCCGCATATGAATGGCTATGAATCCTTCTAATCCATCTACACTTGTAGACACCGTCAATGTTTAACATCATGAACTCTAGAGCAACATCTCTATAACCTCAGCAATGATTGGTACCGCTGTCTGAACAGTACGCAACACCACAATCTACGGAGAGAGGAAAACATCACTCCTCAAGTCCGGCTGATCTCTAGCAATGACTCTACCATCTGGTGCGGATCCTAAAGAAACTCGCTTCAATATTAGAACTCGATCAAATATATAGAAACAGAACGTCTCTATATTACCTGAAAGTCACCCTGGTCAGTCCTTGTCCCAGACAAGTCTGCTATGACCGTATCTCTAACCGCAGCCTTCTTGGCTCCCATAAAGATGGTGACCGGAACAATCAACATGCATTGACGAGGATAGATCAACGGAATGAATAGAAGGAAGATCTCAAGATATAAATCCTAAGGTAGCTTAGGTGGAGTATCTGTAAGGTTAGTATAGCACCCAATAAAGAGTTTTGAAGCATCACATGACCCAAAGTTTTAATTTTTAAGGTGCTAAACTAACATGCAAAGGATAGATCCTAGAAAATTAGGGTTTACTAAACTTAAAGCTAACAAAAGTTAGGGTTTGAAGGCTACAACCTTTGTAGCTCCCGTTTTTGCTTCGCTCCTTAGGCTCTTTAGTGTTGAAACGAGGTCCTCTTGAACTCCCCTTGTGTCCACGATGATCCACCGCGGAGATATCCGTCCAAGCTCGCTACTTCGTCAAACCGAAGATAACACTCTAAACGAAACGACTAAGCTTGTGTAGAATGTTGTTGTGGCTTTGGATCTCACTTCAAAAACCTTTCTTTGATTGTGTTTTTCTCACTAGAAAAAACTAGAGAGGAGAAGATGAAGAAGGATGAAAATGGTGGCTAATTTTCTTCAAGAGATAAAAAGATAACCATGAGGTTAAACTTATGAAAGAAAATAAATATCACTATATATTTATTCTTTCTTGACTCCAACCATGATTAAATGATGGATGATTAATTTAACTTGGGTTTAGAATGATAAAGGAAAAGATAACCATGGTTTAGTGGTGGGTGAGAATGGTTAGGTTAAAAGAAGCATGTAGAAACTAGCATAATTATCCTTTCCTTTTCATTTTCTTTTAGAACCAAAATTAAATAATTATCCATTGTTTAATCTATGGTGTGAGGCTTATATTGCCACCATTTCCATATATAATCAACCATGATGGTTTGATGTATGTATGTGTACATGTATGCACATCTTTATGTGCATGAAACTAGAAAAGAAAAATAGAAACACATGCATGCATGCATACATCCATCAAACCCTAGAAAGGTTTTGAGTGAGAAAACTAATGGTTAAATGATAAATCAACACTTGATTTATCAATCCGGTCATATCTCATATGACCCCACCAAAAGCAGTTCACCCGATCAATGTTCGGTATCATATACGCACATTTCAATCGGGTGCATGCGCATATCGCATATGCGCACCACAACGTTTCGCCTGGACTGGGTAACTCCTCTGTAGGACTCTAAGACTCGTCAATACGCCGGCAGAGGGTAATGATCATATCAAGTGCCCTCAAGCCGCAAGAGGTCAGCTAAACGTAACGGCCACCCGGGTATTGAACGATTAGAAGACAACAAGCGAACCTGCTACAACTCCCGTCGAGCCATCCGGCAACACTTCCGTACAGTCCGGTCTCTTCGTCAGATATGCTGCATATCGAGCCTAGGGATGGTCACGTCGACCCCAATAACTCAATAAGTCGCGTCGGTGAATGGTCTATAACAGATCGAGAAACTACTGATAACACTTATCAGCAAATCTCAGCAGCCCTGGCCAGGGACTTGCTGTTATAACCAGTCGAGCACAGCACGGCATCAACTCCCAATACCGGGAGAGACGAAACCCCTCCTATCGCTCATTGCCTTCGTGTGTCTCGGGACTGTACCCAACGGCCACCTGTTTGCACGACTCAGTAGAGCCGTTGTAGGGTGGCAATCAAAGTACAGTGGGAGAACGCACAAGGCTCTATGACGATCTCGGGTCTACAGACTAACCTGTACCAGTGTCACCTGAGAACTGCTATCCGACGATAGATATAATTCCATATAGGAGTTCTCGGCGAGTCCGTCCAGTGTACCCAGTCACTACTGAGCACCCGTATATGATCTTGATGTCAAACATCGATGAATGTGGGAACATCCATCGCCCATCACATGGGTCTAGTATCATATACGCTAGTCTACTCTGGTATATCGATGCCCCATCTCGATATACCTACGACTAGGGACGTTCCAGGATATGCTTATAGACTACAGATGTCCCACTAGTATGATCTCCATCATAATCAGAGTAGTCAAGCCGATATCTTCAGGGCTTTATCAGCATGTATGAATGAATAAAAGCATGATCAAATAAACATGTCAGATAAAGAAGAACCAGATAGCATACTATCATGTCGAGCAAGAATGCAAACTGAATATATATATACATGTATAGATACATCCACTATCACATAATGGCCTCTAGGGCATACATATATCCAACAATCTCCCACTTGCACTAAGGCCAGTTATTGGCGTATCTCATACCCAACATCTCAAAAAGTCGCTCATGCTGCGGCTGAGGGAGAGCCTTGGTGAATGGATCCGCGGCGTTGTTCTTTGTGTCTACTCTCTTAATCTCGATCTCGCGGCGATCTACAATCTCCCGGATCAAATGAAAGCGCCTCAGGATATGTCTGGACCGCTGATGGGATCTGGGCTCCTTGGCTAACGCCATTGCCCCATTATTGTCACAATACAAAGGTACAGGATCAATAATGGTTGGAACTACTCCTAGCTCTGAGACGAACTTTTTCATCCAGACAGCTTCCTTGGCGGCATCATTTGCAGCAATGTACTCAGCTTCCATCGTAGAGTCTGCAACGGTATCTTGTTTGGAACTCTTCTAACTTACCGCCCCTCCATTGAGGGTAAATACAAACCCTGAGATAGATTTGCTGTCATCCTTATCGCTCTGGAAGCTCGAATCGGTAAAGGCCTCCATTTGGAGATCTTTATTACCATACACCAAGAACAATTCTTTAGTCCTTCGTAAGTACTTAAGAATGTTCTTTACAGCTATCCAGTGGTTCTCCCCTGGGTTGGATTGATACCTGCTTACAACACTAAGTGCATAAGCTACATCTGGGCGTGTACATAACATTGCATACATTATAGATCCTACTGCCGAAGCATAAGGTATAATGCTCATGCGAGCTCTCTCTTCATCGGTCTTTGGACAAGAATCCTTGGAGAGAGTGACTCCATGGCAAGCGGGTAAGGCACCCCGCTTGGAGTCTTCCATACTAAACCTCTTTAGGATGGTGTTGATGTACCTGGTTTGGGACAGTCCCAATAACTTTTTGGATCTATCCCTATAGATCCTTATGCCCAGGATGTATGTGGCATCACCCAGGTCCTTCATGGAGAACCTCAGTGATAAGAATGATTTGACCGACTATAGCATAGGAATATCATTTCCTATCAGAAGAATGTCATCAACGTATAATACGAGGAATGTGACAGCTCTTCCTACAGCCTTCCTATAAACACAAGGTTCATCTGGATTTTTGATGAAATCAAACTCTTTGATAACATCATCGAAACAGATGTTCCAACTCCGAGATGCCTGCTTTAACCCATAAATGGATTTAAGCAATCTACATGCTTTCTCGCTGCTCCCACTGTCAATGAAGCCCTCTGGCTGATCCATATAAACGCATTCTTCTAAATCTCCATTCAGGAATGCTGTTTTAACGTCCATCTGCCAGATTTCATAGTCGTAGTGAGCAGCAATAGCAAGTAGGATCCGAATGGATTTAAGCATGGCTACGGGCGAAAAAGTTTCGTCATAGTCCAGACCTGGTCTTTGACGAAAACCTTTCGCCACAAGTCTTGCCTTATAGGTCTCTACCTGCCCATCCACACCAATCTTTCTTTTAAAGATCCATTTGCACCCTACAGGTTTTACCCCAGGGGGTACAACGTCCAAAGTCCATACTTTGTTGGTGTACATAGACTCCATTTCGGATCTCATGGCATCCAGCCACTTCACAGAGTCACCACTCGTGATAGCTTGCTGAAAACTGGTAGGATCATCATCTTCCATGATACAGTCTTCTCTGTCACCATCAATGAGGAAACCGTAGTACCTCTCCGGTGGGCGAGAAGTCCTACCAGACCTACGGAGTGGCCGAGGTTCTTCAGTTTCTGTTGCAACAGCCGGTTCAACCAAATCGTCATTTGTAGTTTGTGTCTCCAGAACCTCTTCCAGATCTATTACCTTGCCATCATCTTTATCTGTGAAAAACTCTTTTTCCAAGAATGTGGCATACTGAGAAACAAACACCTTTTGTTCCTCTTTATGGTAGAACAGATATCCATAAGAATTCTTTGGATATCCCACAAAGTTACACATGACTGACCGTGTCTCGAGTTTGTCCGGATTCTGCTTTTTAACATAGGCCGGGCAACCCCAAATCTTAATTCTCTTAAGAGATGGTCTCTTCCCATTCCATATCTCATATGGCGTGGTAGACACGGCTTTGGTCGGAACCCTGTTTAGCAGAAACGCTGCAGTCTCCAACGCATGCCCCCAAAACGAGACTGGTAACTCAGCATCACTCATCATGGACCGGACCATATCTAATAGGGTCCTATTCCGTCGTTCTGACACACCGTTGTGCTGTGGTGTGTAAGGAGGAGTGAGCTGAGAGAGAATCCCATTCTCTTTTAGGAAGTTTGCAAATTCTGTACTGAGATACTCACCACCTCGATCTGATCGAAGCATCTTAATACTCAAGCCGGTTTGTTTTTCTACTTCTTGTTTATATTCAATGAATTTCTCGAAAGCTTCGGACTTGTGCTTTAATAAAAATACATGACCGAATCTTGAGAAATCGTCGGTGAATGTAATGAAGTATGAAAAACCGCCTCTAGCTTGCGTAGACATTGGCCCACATACATCACTATGTATGAGGCCCAGGAGCTGAGTAGCTCTTTCTCCGTGTCCAGTAAACGGAGTTTTGGTCATTTTACCCTTGATACAAGACTGGCAAGTCGCATAAGATTTATATTCAAAAGAGTTTAAATATCCATCTTTATGTAACTTGTTTAGTCTTGTTTCGTTAATATGACCAAGTCTACAGTGCCAAAGAAAAGCTTCATTTAATTCTGAAAATTTTCTTTTATTAGTGTGTTGTATACTGAAAACTGTGTGTTGATTTAGGACATATATTCCGTTATTAAGTGTACCATACCCAACCAACATTTGATTTAGGTGAATGTTCATAACATTGTTCTGCAACACAAAATTATATCCTTCATTGTCCAACAAAGATACGGATATTATATTACACAGCATATCAGGTAAAAAATAACATGGATTCAAAATCAAAATACATCCAGACGGCAACCCCAAGTGATACTCTCCCACTGCGACTGTATGTACATTGGAACCATTTCCAACGCGGAGAGTATGGTCACCTGTCTTCAAAACCTTGCTATTTCTCAGCCCCTGCATAGAATTGCAAATGTGAGAACCTGAACCGGTATCCAATACCCAGGAAGCAGAGTTTATAGAAAAACAGTTTTCAGTCACAAACGCACCTGAAGCAGAAGCATCACCATGCTTCTTCTTAAGACTTAGGTACTCCGTGCAGTTGCGCTTCCAATGTCCTGTCTTGTGGCAATGAAAACACTCGCCTTTCCCTGGGTCTCCAGCCGTGGACTTTCCCTTTCCCTTCACCTTTTTGACTCCGCCCTTAGGATTAGTGGGTTTCTTCTTTTTCTTTCCCTTGGCCTTAGCTTTCGGGCGAGAAGAAGAAGACTGTCCAATCGTCATAACGGGAGTCTTTGCTGACTTCATAGTGCTCTCTGCACTCCTTAACATATTAAGGAGTTCAGGGAGGTCCTTCTCCATGCCATGCATGTTGAAGTTCACTATGAACTGAGCAAAGGTGGAGGGGAGGGACTGCAGAATAATATCTATATATTGTTCATTGTCCATAGTCCATCCGAGGTCCTCAAGCTCTTCTATAAGAGCTATCATCTTCAAAACATGGTCTGCTACTGGTGTGCCAGGGGCCATCCGCATGTGAAACAGTTTCTTTGATGCCTCGTATCGTAATACGCGGGACTGCTCCCCATACAACTCCTTTGTATGGAGCAGTATCCCGTGAATGTCCATGTCCTCGTGCTGCTTTTGATGTGTGTTATCCATCGATGCAAGCGCGAGGCATGAGGCCGTGGCACAGTCAGCGTCCCATGTCTTGCGGACTTCTATGTCCGCAACTGAGGATTTTGGGCCTGGGACGGGCGGGGCTGAAGCCGTGAGGACATATGATACTTTATCATAAGTCAAGGCGATCTTCAGATTCCTTAGCCAGTCTTTATAGTTGGTCCCGTTCAGTTTGTTTTTATCTAGTAGAAGCTTAAGTCCAGTCATTGGTATCTGCCATTAAGAGAGAGAAAAGAATACACTCAGCGAAAGCTCTTGCATAGATTAGATTGGTTTATTATCTTGTCTAATCGATGTTTCCCACTGCTTTTTATCAAGTTTTTCTTTCAAACCTTAAAAAGAAAAACTAGCCAGGATTAATTACAGTCTACAACTTCGCTAACCGTTCAGCCAGGCCAGTGTCGGTACTTTGAGGGAGGTTCCCCGTGCTTTCGCACGGACCTAATTAGAGTAAACCTCGTTTTCCCAGAGGCGGAGCCCCGTTAACACCTTTCTAGACACCTAATGAGTTAGCCAATTGTAAACTGCAAAACTCTCCTAGGAGCAACTATTGCCCACAGTGGGATCGGGATCCAACCATCATATGGAAGGTATGCAATCTCATTGCAAATTTCAACACTTGAAATTCCCGATGTAATTTTTTACCCCTAGCACTTATGACTTTAACTATGGTCAACAAATCATAAGTACCAGTCAAGTTCTACCCGTCATTTCTTGATTAATTAGACCCACCCATATGACCCTTAACTATGGTCAACAAAGTCGCATGAATGTCCTAATTAATCTGCATCATATGCAGTGTAGGAAGACATCACTTAGCTACCGTTCACTACGCCTTAACTAAAGCTAACAAACGTAGCACGAATACTAAGTACTCTACTTCCTAAAATGACGGAGGGTTGCGAATGATTTTTAAGAAAATCTTTAACGCTTTGAACTTGATATCGTTGTAGAATCAAACAGTTTTTTCAAAAGGAGTGGCTTAAGCTCCGCAGTTTTGAAATATAGCTTTTTCATAAATAGCCGAGTAGTTTTCAAATCCGATTCTACAACATCTTTTTAGGTTTATTTTCTTTACATTAATCACATTAATGTAATCCCATCATTTAAGTCCTTAAGCCAATCACAGAAAAGAAACGAAAATAACACGTACGCTTATGCCATCCGCATTCGCCGCAATGTTCCGTTATGCACCGTTAGGTTACTTAACTAACGGCATACCGGGACGGGACTAGCGCGGGTGTAAAACATAAGCAACGTCTACTATATATCATATATATATAATAAGCCATTCGTCTCAGATATCACAGAACACAGGCAGCAGAAATATAGATATAACGTGGGATATACTAGGACGTCCGTATTTAGTATTTAGCCAGAATAGAAAATACGGATTCCACAGTCGCGATGAATAGCCAAGCCCACACCCTGGACCCCTACGAGAGCGGCAAGTGACCCTACCAATCCTGGAGTTTAGGAGACCCGGTCTCGACTCCTCGAGATGGCCTCCCACTGAACCCCAGAACCCGGTCACCTGTGCTCCCCTCCTTGGGTCCATCCTAATGCGGAAAAGTAAATAATATACAACACTGGTGACACAACCGCAACCTGGAAGTGTCCCAAATAAAAGAATATTACATTACATTTGAATTTACATGAATGAAAATACAAAACTCCCATCTCACAAAAAACCCCCGGCTATTCGATCGCGACAATCCTGCACATCATATCTCAGCAACACATAATATCACATATTATCAACGTAAGTAAGTATGCGTACCCCGATTGTCGTTGATGTATAGCAACGAAACCGGCGATATCTAACATACTACACTTACGGTCACAGAAAAGAAAGTGTAAAACTACAATATTTGGAATCCAGATTCTCTTTAGACATCATAAATGCGAAATATCACATATTCCGTATTTCATACCTAAACCATATGAATTCCACATATTGTATCACATTCCAGACAAACAGACAGTATTAAAGTTTTCGAACGAACAATCAAGCACCCAAGATTCACTAAAGCTCAACACTTGAGCAGGGTTCAAAAATTTTGGAGTGTGACACAGTAGCGGCGGTCCAGCCGTAAAAGGGTCAAGCCAACGCCTCACATGTGGCACGCCGTACTGCCCCAAACCCGAGGGTTCAAAGGGTAGTTCGAGACGGTCACATAATCGAGTTAAGGTTTGTTGTCTTCTAGAGGGACCACCGCAAAAAGACTTGCACGTATTTCCAAATTATTTAAACCCCGTGAATATTGAGTAAATGATATTCGTTCAAACACTTCAATACTTTCTAGTTTACCCGGAAAAGCTATGAAATGAAAGTCCCGATCGAATCGATGAATCCAAAAACATCTCCAGAATTTTTCAAAACTTTATTCAGTTTAAAAATACCCAAAAAATTAAACATGCAGAAAGTAGAATTACTGCAGAAACAGTATACACTAATTCATTTGTATGGCCGCGGAACAGCGGCCTAAGCAAGCTTAGGCCGCATTTCCGCGGCTATACTTACTGTTCATTGAAATATTTTTCTGCCGTAATTCTTATATTTTCCTGCTGTGATTTTTAGATATTTTTAATTCTGCAAAATGTCAATTTTTAGAAAATTTCCAGAGAGCATCAAAAAATACGGTATTTTTGTCCGATCGGGGTTTTCACTTCGTCAAAACGTCGCCTAATGTTCTAGGTCGGCTCTGATACCAATGTAAGGTTAGTATAGCATCCAATGAAGAGTTTTGAAGCATCACATGACCCAAAGTTTTAATTTTTAAGGTGCTAAACTAACATGCAAAGGATAGATCCTAGAAAATTAGGGTTTACTAAACTTAAAGCTAACAAAAGTTAGGGTTTGAAGGCTACAACCTTTGTAGCTCCCGTTTTTGCTTCGCTCCTTAGCTCTTTAGTGTTGAAACGAGGTCCTCTTGAACTCCCCTTGTGTCCACGATGATCCACCGCGGAGATATCCGTCCAAGCTCGCTACTTCGTCAAACCGAAGATAACACTCTAAACGAAACGGCTAAGCTTGTGTAGAATATTGTTGTGGCTTTGGATCTCACTTCAAAAACCTTTCTTTGATTGTGTTTTTCTCATTAGAAAAAACTAGAGAGGAGAAGATGAAGAAGGATGAAAATGGTGGCTAATTTTCTTCAAGAGATAAAAAGATAACCATGAGGTTAAACTTATGAAAGAAAATAAATATCACTATATATTTATTCTTTCTTGACTCCAACCATGATTAAATGATGGATGATTAATTTAACTTGGGTTTAGAATGATAAAGGAAAAGATAACCATGGTTTAGTGGTGGGTGAGAATGGTTAGGTTAAAAGAAGCATGTAGAAACTAGCATAATTATCCTTTCCTTTTCATTTTCTTTTAAAACCAAAATTAAATAATTATCCATTGTTTAATCTATGGTGTGAGGTTTATATTGCCACCATTTCCATATATAATCAACCATGATGGTTTGATGTATGTATGTGTACATGTATGCACATCTTTATGTGCATGAAACTAGAAAAGAAAAATAGAAACACATGCATGCATGCATACATCCATCAAACCCTAGAAAGGTTTTGAGTGAGAAAACTAATGGTTAAATGATAAATCAACACTTGATTTATCAATCCGGTCATATCTCATATGACCCCACCAAAAGCAGTTCACCCGATCAATGTTCGGTATCATATACGCACATTTCAATCGGGTGCATGCGCATATCGCATATGCGCACCACAACGTTTCGCCTGGACTGGGTAACTCCTCTGTGGGACTCTAAGACTCGTCAATACGCCGGCAGAGGGTAATGATCATATCAAGTGCCCTCAAGCCGCAAGAGGTCAGCTAAACGTAACGGCCACCCGGGTATTGAACGATCAGAAGACAACAAGCGAACCTGCTACAACTCCCGTCGAGCCATCCGGCAACACTTCCGTACAGTCCGGTCTCTTCGTCAGATATGCTGCATATCGAGCCTAGGGATGGTCACGTCGACCCCAATAACTCAATAAGTCGCGTCGGTGAATGGTCTATAACAGATCGAGAAACTACTGATAACACTTATCAGCAAATCTCAGCAGCCCTGGCCAGGGACTTGCTGTTATAACCAGTCGAGCACAGCACAGCATCAACTCCCAATACCGGGAGAGACGAAACCCCTCCTATCGCTCATTGCCTTCGTGTGTCTCGGGACTGTACCCAACGGCCACCTGTTTGCACGACTCAGTAGAGCCGTGGTAGGGTGGCAATCAAAGTACAGTGGGAGAACGCACAAGGCTCTATGATGATCTCGGGTCTACAGACTAACCTGTACCAGTGTCACCTGAGAACTGCTATCCGACGATAGATATAATTCCGTATAGGAGTTCTCGGCGAGTCCGTCCAGTGTACCCAGTCACCACTGAGCACCCGTATATGATCTTGATGTCAAACATCGATGAATGTGGGAACATCCATCGCCCATCACATGGGTCTAGTATTATATACGCTAGTCTACTCTGGTATATCGATGCCCCATCTCGATATACCTACGACTAGGGACGTTCCAGGATATGCTTATAGACTACAGATGTCCCACTAGTATGATCTCCATCATAATCAGAGTAGTCAAGCCGATATCCTCAGGGCTTTATCAGCATGTATGAATGAATAAAAGCATGATCAAATAAACATGTCAGATAAAGAAGAACCAGATAGCATACTATCATGTCGAGCAAGAATGCAAACTGAATATATATATACATGTATAGATACATCCACTATCACATAATGGCCTCTAGGGCATACATATATCCAACAGTATCATATCATAAATATGCCGCAGAACATATGTACGGTACGTCACTCTACTTAGTACCTACTCCATCAACAAAGATCATCCTATATAACGAAAGTTCGGGTATAAAACCCCTAAAGTCGAGTCTAAGTCCTATAATGTAAAGTCTAGGTAACAAAAGTGCATGCCTAGACCCCATATAGCCAATCCTAGACTCGAACAAAGATTAAAACAAACGCTCTGATACCAACTTTGTCACGACCCAAATGTGGCACGTGACTGGCACTTAAATCATGTGACATTTAAAGATGTCGACGCGGTCCAAGTAATCCGAAAACCGGAATCTAAACCGTTTTTTTTGAAAATATTGGAGGTGAGGTTTTAAATAGTCATCAGATGAAATCATTTTAAAATAACCATTTGATTCTAACTAAGTATGTTTAAAGAGCATCTATAACAATTTGAAATTTGACAGCACCTCCTTTGTAAATTTTGCATAAAACCCGATACAACTACAACAATAAAATAGCCTCCCAACGGGAGCTAACCTCCACGCCCAAAAGACGGAGCAACCAAACAATCTATATCAGAAGTCGACTCCAATGAGTGCGACATCACAACACATAAATTCTAATTCCTCAATATACCATTTCTAAGTTGATGGAGCTTTACTAGATACAAAAATATATGAATAACCAAGTGTGAGTACGATACAAAAGTAACTCACTTACCAAAGCAATCACCGAAAGGAATGTGTGTCCCAAACCGCTGATGATCCAAGTGGTAAAACCTGCAAGAAACTGTGACACAACGGGGGTGAGTTGCCAACTCAGTGAATAAAAGTACATCACAAGGTAGAAATCGAAATGCACGACGATACCTAGGTCATAAGTATAGTACTATCATATCCTGTACTAATATAATATATGATATACATATATATCGTAAATGCAACACTATCTATTATCCAATCCCAAGTAGGACCTATCAATGCAAATGACCTGTATCTAGGTATAAGCCCAAAGTGGCCGAAAATATATGTATATAAACCTCTTCTTTAAAATAGCCACGGAATAGATATGTCATGGCCTAAAGCAAACATGATAGTATGAAATATAATAAGTATCTTTACTTAGGATATACGTCCTGCTGTTTTGATGGAAAAATGTTAAGAGGTTTACAATTTAAAGATCTCAGTGTCACATCAGACATTTCAAAATAATGAGTCTATAGCTCGTGTTTGAATTCCTTTTTATGTATATGAATGCCTGTACAAATATATTCAGGTACTGTCCCTCGGATCAGTCCTGGTCGGCTGCAATAACCATAATCTACTGTGTATCTCATCATAACAATATATCAATATATATGTATGGAAGTCCAGCATCGACACCCGAAATCAGAAATCTCTCGTGTCCATCACCGATATGTAAATGCAGATATCGTCGACACCATCTCAACAGATGATTGCCACCTGATATCCTTGGCCCCGGCCGGTATCCTCTGGATATCCGCCGTGCCCAAATCGAACCTCGGTCAGTATCCCATGGATATCTGCCGTGCTCATCTCTATCTCCGGTATCGAGCATCCTTGCTACGCTCCCCGCCTCAACTGTGTCTATCCTGCCCCTCGGTCTCGATCCGGGTCCGCCATGTATCCGACTGTATATCTCCCCCACTCAGTCCGGATAAGTAACAAGTCCGAAACCGTATAGCTCCCCCACTCGGTTCGGAATAAAACCATCATAAAACATAAAACTTATGGTGGACATCAACACAGCATATCCAGAAATATCAAGTAAAGAATAAGAATAATTGCATAGATCATTCTGATGATATATTATATATATACCTATATAACAGCATCCCATACCACTGATATATATCATCAGGAGTAAAACATCCAGAAAATCCATAAGAATTAATATAAATATTCATAGTACTAGTATTTTCAATACGTAATAGGTAATAAAGGAAGAACGTGTAAATAAATCATACAGGTATAAAGATATCAATTCTACTGTGTCATGGCACTACTAATGATGTGTGGTGTAACATACGCGTCTGTGCTTGTGCAGTATGGCAATCATTAGTATTTGTGCAAATGTTCTATAAGTATAATAACCTATTCATTTTAACATATATATACGCATTATATAACAGAATGGTTCTACAGTGACATGGCAGTACCAATGAGGTGTAGTGTAATATGCATGTATGTGCTTATGCAGCATAGTACTCATTGGTAGTTGTGCAGTGTTCTATCAGAGTGTTCGTATTACGGAAACGTATAATATCATTAACTATAATGCGAACAAGTAAAGTAATTCTAAGCATAACTAATAAATGCAACTATTTGCTATGAGCTATACCATTATCTTTGAAAATGAACGAAACGTTGGTTTTAAAATGAGTATAGCTCATTAAAGTATTACGTTCTAAAACGGAATAAAACAATAATTTACGATTCTAAAGGTAACTTGGCCGTTATTCGGCATACTAATCTTATCATCATCAATACAGTATAATATCTCGTACAATACCTCACATTATTACTATATCAAATCCACATCTAATACAGCATGGTCTTTCGTACCAATTTACCTAAACCATAAATAACTATATGTAAATGAATGTCATGCTAGATGCAATTTAACTCCAATACCAATATTTTGAATAAACACTAAAACTAACTAAATATCATATTAATATTTATAAGGTTGCGGGGGTGCTATACGCCATCCACCCGACTTCTCCCGTAGATATAAATCTACTCACCACTTGTCGAGGCCGTAGATTCCACGATTCGCTATGTCCGTCAAGTCCATCTCGGAAATCTTCGTAATCGTACCTATAATCGTCGTTATATCATATCAACGTAAATATCATATCAAAACACAAAATAACAAGATAGGCATCCATAAGTTAGAATCTACAGCGTACTTAACCCAAAATGACATTACAATCCTGCTGTTAACGTATAAACATTATCGGTTCAGTTGCAGTTTAAAATACGAAAAAATCTGTATCGTAAATATCAGAAATTTGATAAAACCTTAACTATTTACTGTAAGGCTACGCAAGCACCCCGGCCATCTAATCACGGCCAAATGTGGAACAAAAACTTCTAAAAAAAACCCGGAGCTAACGTAACCCGATTCCCGGATCGAACCATTAACCCTATACTAGTAAACTGTAATAAGGAGTTTAAGAGATTATACCGATCGATCTGTGTCCTTCGGTCTTCAGTCTCTATCCTTAGCTCGTCATGGCTGCTCCGAACAAGTTCGTTCTCTGGTCTCTCTCGTCGAAGACGATCCATGTCGAGGATTAGTAATACGGGCTCCCGTTTCAACACCGAAGCAACTCGGACATCCAGTTTGCTAGCCTAGATACCCAAGATTGAAATAGAGATAGTGTGTGAATATTTTGTCTCAATACACCCAATGATTCTCAACACATGAGATGGAATGGGTGGAGGTTAATGAAGTTGCCATTGGAGAAAGAAATGTGAACTTAAGAACTTTGGCAGTGAGGAAAAATGTTGTGGCTTCTAAAAAAAAAAAACAGGGCTCACTCTTTTTAGAAGTGGTGTGGTAATTTTGTTCTCTGGCTACTCAAGAAAAAAAATCCCTGCACCCTCAAAAGCCATGAAATATCCATGCATGCTTTTCTTTTGTGGAGTTATGAGATTATGTGTGATTGACAACAAAAGAAAAATCCAGCACAAAGAAAACTGCCACTTGCCACAAGAAAACTCAATGCACACAATGAAATGCCAAATGTTAAAGCAAGCACCCATGTGTCATTCCTTATGCCACATGTCCAGACACCCACTTCACAAATGCATGCAAGCTACCACATCACCTAATGAGTCACGAATTTCATAAGAAAGAAACAGCCAAGGAAATTTGGCAGCAAAAGGAATTGGCAAAAAAAATGATGACTAATTAATTAAACATTAAACCAAATGTTTAGTTTCACACACTACTTATGAAATGTCCAATTTTGTTTCAATAAAATTTTAAATTAACATTTTTAATTAATTAACTAAATTAATTTATTATCTAAAATATTTCAAAATGTTACAGATTTGGACGAGTTCCCGAGGACCTGTTCGGCTAGATATCTTCTACAAAGTGATGAAAATACCGAGTTCATAATTTCATGTCCATGTGAGAGACTCCGGATTGACCATAGCCGAGGACGAATTGCAATATGCAGACAGTAAGAGATGACGTCAAGGTGGACGATAATAAAGTCGAGCGGAACAAAAGGCTCGTGCGAGATGTTAACGAGCGGTTGTTATGCTCCGTTGATGCCAGAGTATTGATATGTGTGCAGAGGCGTTAGATGTAGCAAAATTTCTAGATGGAAGCCGTGCTGAGGACACAGTTGTCCGGTTATGAGAAAAGAGTTACGCAAGAGTGCTAACCTTCGTATAGTTCGGCATAGGTGAGATCGGGAGAGACTCTGAGTAGGTTATTTCTAGGACACTGCTGCGATAAGATTTGCACCTAGGATTAGTTGTGTCACGTGTATTCAGAGGGCCAGAGGCCGACGCCAGTGGCGTGCTGCTTTACGAGTGGTCATGCTAATTGGCCGAGAGATGACCTTAGGAGTGCTAGAGTGGACTGTTCCGCTAGTACACCTGACCGGGCCGACGAGCCGAAACATTGCGAGATTGGTAATTCAGAGAGTAAACGAGGACCCAAAGACTGAAGACACTAGACCATGAGCAGGAGGCAAGTAGATGATCTTGCTCTGCCAGTTTGGGCGCGTCGGCATATTTTCGACATTTAAGGAGATGCACCCCAATGTCATTTATTGCGATTTGTGTTTAGTGATCCAAGTATCATGTTTATATAGCTTGGATTTGAGTTTTAATGATTGAGTTTCATGACATTGTTTTCGTGCACCATGGCTTCACCTATTGGATATCTTCTTTTGTACACAGTTATTGCACTTGATTTATGTTTATACACCGCTACCTCGGTTTGCGATTTGTGCATATCAATTGCAGTTAATATTGATTTTGTGCCTTGGCTGCACGTGTTATGATTTCGTGAATTTCATATGGTTGATTTGATTTTGTGCATGGGTACGCACTCGATTTGATTTTTGCACTCGGTATAGCTCACATGTGCTTGCAGTGCATTGATACGTGTTTTGTTCACGCAGTTGCACACGTTTATGATTTTATATAGCTTGGTACACTCAGTGTTGCTTTTTATACGCATTTGAGTTACTGATGAGTTTCCGTGCATTTATTGCACCAGATTTATATTTCATGCATTTGTTGCACCAGATTAGTATTTCGTGCATTTGTTGCACCAGATTTATATTTTGTGTATTGTTGCACCAGATTAGTATTTTGTGCATTGGTTGCACCAGATTGGTATTTCATGCATTAGTTGTACTAGATTTATACTCCGTACATTGGTTGCACCCGATTTATATTTTTGAGCATTTGTTTCACCAAATTTATGTTTTTATGCGCATTTGCACTTGACATTCGTTATCATGCATGCTATTGCACTAGATATTTTATACGGACCTGACATGCTTGGGTTGGATTTTTGCGCATATTAAGCGCATTGTGTGGGATTTTGTGCGCATCGGATGCACTTGACCAAGATTTTTATTCGTGCATGTCGGATGCACTTGATTGAGATTTTATTAGTGCATGTTGGATGCACTTGATTTAGATGTTATTCATGCATGTCGGATGCGCTTAATTGAGATTTTATTCGTGCATGTTGGATGCACTTGATTTAAATTTTGTTCGAGTATGTCGGATGCACTTGATTAAGGTTCTATTCGTGCATGTTGAATGCACTTGATTCAGAATTTCATTCGTGCAGGTTAGTTGCACTGGGTTGAGATTTTCGTGTACTCTAGATGCACTTGATGTTGTTGTCATGCACACCCATTGCATTTGACAGATGCTTTTGTGTACACCGGTTGCACTTGGTTTGGTTTTTGTGCACATTCGTACCACTTGTATTTGGCTTTGATTTCCGTGCGCACCAGACGCACGTGATTATTGGATACGCCTTTTGAGGCTGATTTTTGCTCTTGGGCATTATATTTTGATGTTGAGTACTATATATATAGTAACTGAGTAGGACTGATATGAGGACAGTACCTGAGTACTTTTGCATGCATTAAAAAGTTTACCAAGAGGTATTCAAAAATGAGCTATAGTCTCGCTATTTCCTACGTGTCCGTGAGTGACACGGAATTTTACAAAGAAAACCTTCTGGGATATTTCAAACGTCGGAACGTATAATTTGAGCAAAAGCATACATACATACATATATATATATATACATATATATATATATATATATATATGTATTTACTACCTTACAATTGAGCGTCCGCTACTTGTGCCGTGAGCTACGCATCGCACGGCGATTCGGAAAAGATTTTGCATGCATTTTATCCAGTTTTTAGAGGAAATTAAAAGGGATGCTACTATATACGTATTATGATTTTGATAATAGCATATCATATTTCAGTAATAGATTTCGAGATCTATATCTCCGTTGTAACTCCGATGATTTGCGTTACGCTTGACGGAGTTCGACTTTGAGCTTTATACTCGTTTTCATGCGCACTTGATGCGCTGTGGTATTTCTGTGTATTCCTTGATTTCGGAGCCCCGTTGATCTGAACAAGATTATTAAAATGTTTTAGCATTTGGGGGCTTAAATTTAAATTCGGGGACCGAATTTATTTAAAGGGGGAAAATTGTAACATTTCAGAAATATAAAATATTATTTTTAGAATTTAATATTAAAATAAAATATTTCGCGAAAACTATTCGATTTGCAAATTTGGGGTTTTTGTAGAATGGTATAAATATTTACCAATATTTGGGAAATAATTGGAAATTAAAATGATTTATTCATTTAAAAATATATTTATCGGATTTGGGCATTTTTATAATTAATTATATGAAACTTTAAATTAAACTCGATTAGTGCACTACTAATCACGATTATGCTAAATCCGTATTTTTAATTAGTCATGGCTAGTGCACAATGTTATGTTGCATTGTTGTTACATGTTGTGTTATTTTGGTTGTTTCATGTTGTATTTAGTTTTTGTGAGAAAGAGAGAGGAAACAAATTGATGCCGTGATTGATAAAAGAAAAAGAAAAGAAAAAGATAAGAAAAGTCAATGGCATGGCATGTGATGAGAGAGAGAGAGATAAGAGTATGGCATGCTACCCTTGACATCAATTATTTCATTCACTCTCATTTGTTTTCTTCAACTCCTCCTTCTTCTTCCTCACCTCCCTCCTCCACCTCCTCTACACTATGAAAGCATCTTCAATTCTTCACCAAAACCCTATACTCCCTTCACTAAAAATGATCCCCACTTCATCCTATACCTTATGGACCTTTCAAGCTTGGATTTTGAAGACTTTGAGCAACTCAAGAAAATTCTTGAGTTGCCAAATGAGGTAAAACCCATATCTTTTAGTTAAGTTAAGAGTTTGTATTAGTTGGGTTAGTGATGTTTGGAATTCCAAGAGGGGGTTTAGGTGATTGTATGGACTTGTGATATGTTGTGACTGTTCACAAGACCTTATTGTTGATTTCCTAGACCAAAACAGAGATTTGAACCCTATACATGAATTCTGAAATTGTCCCGTGTCGGTTTTGTGACATTTTGTTGGCCTACAGGGAATCTCTAGCAACTTGGGATGTTTATGAGGAAAACTAGCAATATCACTGACCTAGATTAACCACCAGAAGACCACTACCGAAGTACGAACCCGTTTCCCTCTACTTTGGCCAGCGAGACCGGATATTGTGGTGATGTCCCCGGATTTCTGTTGGGTTCTGGGGTTGTGTTTTTGGATGTAGCTCCTAATCCATATAAACTATTCCCTGTATTTGCTTGTTTAGTCCCAATTAACCTGAGATGAAATCTGGGAGTGATTTCCTATGTTGCTGAATTTGGTATTTGTATTTTATGAACTTGGATTTTGGTATTTGATATTGTATTGGGTCATTGGACATTGGTACGTCAACGACGAGGGTTGTTTGGTTGTTTTTGCATGCTTAAGTTATAGGTTTTAACCTATGAGCCCTTCGTGTGCCGTATCGGTTTTCGGACTTGGTTTTCAAAACGATGAGATATGTGTTGATTTGTAGGTACCTCGTGTGGACTTCCGAGACGACGAAGCACATCGACTTCGGCTTAGCGAGGAGTATTGCAGGTGAGTAGATTTATATCTACGGGGGAATTCGGGTGGATGGCGTATAGCACCCCCACAATTATAGAATGGAAACCGCAATTATAGAATATAGTCGGAGAAACCTATATTAGGAAACTATGGATATGATCAAAATGTTAGTTGGAGATGATATGAATGATTAATACATATACCAGGATATGACATGAGATCGATGAGTATTATAAGATTGAGATAGATGTGTTATTAGATCGGTAAAATAATATAAATATATATTTATGAGAATAATGAGTGATATACCGTACGAGACGTTAGATCCGTACCCTCATTGTTATATAGGTTGATAGAATCCCTATTGTTAGTTATGTATATGCCCTAGAGGCCATTGTTGTGTAAGTCTACGTTAGCGCCCCGGCAGTCTACAGACGCCAATCGCGGAATAAAACTTTTTAACTTGGCGCTATCGTATACTTTAACCCGGATCTGCCATTATTGCTAAACTAACAAACAGTAAAGAGTGTAGAAATGTTGTACCGACTGATCCGAGTCCTTCGGTCTTCATCTCCACTCCGATCTCCTCGCGGGATCTCCGTCCGTCTCCTCCTCGTCGGAAAGGGCACCACATCGCCTGTAGCTTTTACGGGCTCCCACCTCAATACCGAGGCAACTCGGGCACGAAGCTGGCGAATCGACGCGTCCAAGATTTGCTGTAGAATGTGTAGTGTAGAATCATAGTTTCTTTTGGGGTGGTGAAGTTGCCATGGAGGGAGAAGGAAATCATGAACTTTGGAGAGGGTTTTTGGTGGCATGATAAAAATGAGATGATTGATAAATTTCCAACACACAAAACAAATGAACCATTCTCTCCTCCTCATCAAAGAGGCCGGCCATATCTTTTAGGAAATGGTGGAGGTGTGTTCTAAAAACAAGAAGGGAGGTTAGTGTATCATAAAGCAATGGGTGACCACAACAAAGACATGAACCATGCTTCATTAAAACCAAACCATACCCTTTCAATCATCATAAGTCAAAGCAAGTCATGGTGCAAAGAAAAGAAAGCTATCATAATCAATATATATGCAATAAAACCCCTCCACAAAAGTAATTTGCAAAACTGCAAATTACCCCCTCCATCGGAAAAGTCCGGCCGGGAAAGAACAAAGGAAAACCGGCCGGAACGGAATGCAAACTGGCAACTCCAGAAAACTGGTCCCGTAATAAATTACAGGAAAACCCCGATACTGTGCATACACACCCGCATCTGTATTCCGTCCGGATACAAATGCAAAAAGACAAAATCTACACTGTACTAAACTAGGACCGGCTTAAACCAAAGCCGGCTAGTATTATCCGTTCGATCCTGATCCGTGCAATACCGCACGTATCTGATCGAACCCTGCCATAAACCTATACGGCTACTAGTACAAACCGTCCGATCCTGATCCGTGCAATACCGCACGTATCTGATCGGACCCTGCCATATCTCCATACGGCCTCTACAGCGTTTCGCCCGAAAACTGAGTAACTGAAAGTGTGGGGCTCTAAAGACTCGTCAATACAATGGCTGTGGATTTAACCACTAGCCCGTCAGAGGTATAAGCCAATACATAACGGGCCACCAGCTATTGACTAAAAGGGACGTCGATGAGCGAACTCATCCTGACACCCTACTGAGCCTGTCAGTGACAATATCCGTACAGTCCGGTCCGTTCGTCTATGAGCATCGCATGGCGGGCCTAGGGGGTTGGTAAAAGTCAGACCCCCAAAAGCGGTACAAGTCGTGTCGGAGTGTAGCCCAGAACACCCTGAGATACTACTGGAATACCTACCAGTAAATCTCCTGCCTTGGCCAAGGACTTCGTGTAATGGCTCTCCTAGACACAGCGCGACCTCACCCCCAATACCGGGAGAGACGAAACCCCCGAAGATCCGCTCACTGCCTCCATGTGGCTCGGGACTGTACCCAACTAAAACCTGTTTGCACGACTCCTTTGAGCCGTGGTAGGGTAGTAATCAAAGTACAGTGGGAACTCACACGAGACAAATGACGATCCCCAGGTCGATGAACTAACCTGTACACATGTCACCTGGGAACTGCTATCTGACGTCAGGTATAAGACCAACTAGCATGTTCCCGGCGAGTCCTGTCCGGTGTACTCATAACCCAATGAGCACCTGTATACATCTTAGGTGATCCAACTGACACCAGTGGCTTGTGAGACCGGCCACCGCCCCTCGTCGGGGTCTCGACTGTATACACTAGTCTACTCTGGAGAATCGATGCCCTGTCTCGAAACTCCCACGACTAGGGACCTTTTAAGGATGTGCTTGTAGACCCCAGCTCCCACGTATATGATCGCCCTCATACTGCCGGTAGTCAAGCAAGAATCCTAGGGGCTCTATCAACGTGCAATAGCGACATGTCATGTCACCTAAAGCAGTACACGATGATAAAGGTAAACCTGATAGCATACTATCATCTTGAGTAAGACTGTTCTACCGGGATAGGTCCTCCCTCAATCATTGCAATCACGTGCCTGTGATCCAATAATTGACTCTGAGGGCACTATCTCCAACAATCTCCCACTTGCACTCAAGGCTAATTATTGCGATGTCGCATACTCACAGCCCGTGTGATACCGAACACCCAACTCCTCTACTAGTCAGTCGCACAAAACCTGTTTGCGAAACTATTGCGTTCGAGGAATAGCCTCAGTGAGTGGATCCGCTCTGAAATTTCTTTCTATGTCTCTCTAAATCTCAAGTTCGCGAAGAATGCCATCTCTCGAAATGAGCAATACCTGTCTTAGAGTGTCTGGATGTCTGATGGGACCGAGTTCATAAATGAACTCCAAATCCAAACTTCTTAGACTGTATCGTCAACTGAACTTAATCAGTATCCTGCGCCATGCCTCCCTCAGTATTGCCTTGGACCACCTGTCCAAAATACTGCCCCTCGTCAGAGGGAAAACTATAACTCTGACAACCTCCTTGTCGTCCAGGTCACCTTGGAAGCCTGGAATGATAACTGTTTCCCGAATGGGGCTTTCGCTATCATATCCCTAGAACAGCCACTTATGTTCTAAAACTGCTTCCGACTGTTTCTCCAGGATTGGATTAATGTCAACTTATTGCATCTAGTGCAAGAACAACATCTGGTGTGGTACTTGACATCTCATGATTGACTCAATTGCCTAAGCAAGTGATCTGCCAATCATGCACGTCCCTCTCCCCTTTAGTCTGTAAGACACCTTTAGAGAGGGTGACTCCATTACCTGCAGGTACACTACCGTGCCAGGAGTCGTCCATCCTAAATACTCTTAGAATGCTGTCAAGTACCACGATTGGGAAACCGCCCAAATCTAGATCTAAATCCATAGATCCAGTAACCAGTATGTCAGATATAAAATCCATTTCCTTTGTGGAGAAACCACTGTGTGACGACCAAAGTATAACCGATTGTAGTATAGGAGTTTCTTTTCCTATTCTGTGTATGTCATCCAGATACCAGGACATCACACCCTACTACCTTCTCAACAGATCCATCCCCTTTTCTGATGAAGTCAAACCCATGACTGTCACGTCAGAAATAGATGATCTATCTCCGCTACATTTGCTCTAGTCTATAAATAGACATAAGCTACCTGTCCACCAATGCTTCCGCTGCTCCCACTGACTACGACAACCCTCTGGCAGAGTCATATAGACGTACACTTCTAAAACTAGTTTAGAATGACGCTATACTCATCCAATCGCCGGGTCTCGCAGCCTGGAACAACAGCAATGGTAATTGTGGGTAAACAAGAACTTCCCTGTCACCGTCCTTGAGGCCACCGTAGTACCTCTCGGGTGCCTGAAGTTACCCACCTTATCTGCAGAGTGGCCAATGGAATGTCAATCCAGATTGAATCTTTAGGTTCCTTATCAAATCTCCAGTAATCGTTTGCGGTTCTGGAATCGCTTCCAGTTCTACCATACTCCCACTACTGTTTTCTGAAAAATAACCATTTCTTTTAAAATGTGGCGAGTTAAGAACAATATCACTATTGATCTTCCAGATGGTAGAAAGTCAACCCTCGTCATAGCCTGGGTCAACCCACAAACAGCCATTACAGAAACGTGCCTTGAGTTATCCAGAGTCTGGTTTTAATCATAAGCCGGACAACTCCCCGTACCTTAACAATGTTAAGATATGAACTGTACTATATCCAATATAGAACCAGAGGCACTGATTTAATTGAACCAGATCCAAATCATGCAACTGTCTCCAGCGCATGTCAACTAAATGGAAGGAGGCCGATCAGCGTTACTCAACTTAGGAATACTTCCAATTATGAGTGACCTGAAAGAGAAGCAATTTCTCTTTATCATTACTATCAACTGAATACCATTGACAAGTATCTACATCTTCGATCACTTTGAAGAATCCCGATACTTGCTACACCTGGTTCTCTACTGTATTCAAGTACCTATAACTTCTCCAAATTCGGACCCTGTGTTTCCTCGAAACACTTGCCAAAAAACTAGAGAAGTCATAAGTAAACCGAATATAGTACGAGGACCAACCTTTCTGTCCTAATGGACACTAGACAACATACAATACTCTGTATAAGTCCCTTGAGTCTGATAACTCATTCACTGTGTGTTGTAGGTTGAAAACTGTACTTATGGTTATGAAGAATTACACCGCTGTTTAATTCTCCTTACCTAACCATCCACTGATATAGGTAAATGTCGTAGACATAATTTCAGAAAAGTATATCTCACTCTATGAAAATAGACGTACAGATATATCAATTTGAAATTGGTGCATAACAGCGGATATTCAAAACCAAATATTTGCCGACCGGCAAACAGCCCAGGTGATTTCCTCAAATATCACCGATTACAACGAATCCCGATATAATGAGGATGATCACCCAATTCCCAATAACTTACTCCCACTCATCATCTGTAAAACCATACAGATGTGAGAATCATACCTGGTAAATACATACCCTGGAGCAAGTGTCTAATCGGGAAATCAGTTTTCATTTAACAGTACACAGTGAACTGAAACATTGAAATGTTTCGATGGGGTATCCTGGTATTCTTAGTAATGCCTCTACCATTATCCAGATTCACAACTATAACCGCATTATTCTTTGCCATCTCTCCAAATCCCTTTATATGTCTTTAGTCGTTACCTTCTGCACATCCCTTTAGGCCAATTGGTTTTCTTCCTTCCCTACCGTTCGGCACCAGCCTATGGCTTGGAAGAAGACTATCCAATAAGCATAAAGGGTGTACTGTCCTAATCCTAGGAGCACTCGCAATGCGAGAGAAGGTGAAGATAAAAGACAACCGAATAAACCTTATTCCTATTTCTCCTGGACCAGAATCCATCCCCGAACTGGAACAAGTTCCTTTCGAGTTCGTATATAACCATACGATGGAGTATCCAATAAGCTGTGGATCTTCGTAGTGATACGGAGTGTCCTGTAGAAATACAAAGGTGATTTAGGATTGGCGAAGAAATACTTGGTTTGGTCGTGAATAGCAGTCGCAATTTACTTTGCCCTCTTACTAATCCCTTGTTTTGTCTGAACTTAATACCTTCTGTACACCGTTTAGGCTAACTGGTTTTCTTCATTCCCTACCGGTCGGCACCAGCCTATGGTTTGGAAGAAGACTATCCAATTTGCGTAATAGGTGTACTACTCCTAAACCAAGGAATACTCGCAACCTGAGAGAAGGTGAAAAGAAAAGACAACTGAATAATCCTATTCGTTTTCCTCCAGAACCGGAAACCATCCTCGAATTCCTTCGAGTTCGTATCTAACCATACGATGGTTTTGTCCAATGGAAGTGGACGTTCGTAGTAATACGGGGTGTCCTGGAGAAAAGGGTAAAAGTAGGAGTGGCAAGGAGGTTTGCAACTCTGACAATCCAAAAGCCAGTGTTAAGAAGGTTCGGTTAATTTGGTCACTGAGTCATAGTCTTAGGGTCGGGTCAATGGTCGTTGCCAAAGAGAGAGAGAGAAAAGAAACACTCAGCGTGCACTCTAACCTAGATCAGAATGGTCACCAATTTATCTAATCTGGAAACCTCCCACTGTACCTCAAATTCTTCTCCAAACCTAAAAGAAGAATTAGTCGGGGTCACCCGAGGAGTAAACTAACTCATCAGTGGGAATCGGGATCCAACTATCATCGCATGATAACGTGACGGAATCCGCTCACGGTATCACACTCCAGAAGGTATGCGCATATCTGGCAAGTTTCAGTACTTTTGAAACTCCCGATGTGATTTCTGCCCCATGCTCTTATGACCTTGACTTTGGCCAACATATCATAAGTCACATGTCAAGTTCAACCCGTCATTCTCCAGGTTAATTTGAGTCCACCCGTACATACCCTTGACTTTGGCCAAAATGGCAGCACGACTGTCCCAAACCAACGCATCTATCTATGCTGCATATGAATACCCCAATAGGTACCAATCACTGTGCCTTGACTTTGGCCAACATACACAGCTTGAATACTATTGACCACCCATATGAAACGACGGAGGGCTACGAATGGTTTCTGGCGAAAACCTTTAACGTAATGAACTTGATATCGTTGAAGGAACGGATAGCTTTTTAGAAAATATAGTGACGAAAAACCATTGCTAAAGAGGTCACTCCCGGTGAAGGGATCTCGGCTCTTTCCCCGTAGAATGAGGTGCAGGATATTCCAACTGAATACCACGGTGCAAAGCAAAAGTAATCGGCTATAGTGAAGTTAATGCCCTGACGCAAAATTCTGTCCAAGGGGTCACTCCCGGTGAAGGGATCTCGGCCCTTGCCTCGTCGACTGAGGAGCAGGATATTCCAAATGAATACCACGATGCAAAACAAAAGTGAACGTCCTTGCAATAACAGCTTTTTGAAAAGTGTTCCAACAACATCAGAATAGGTTTGTTTAACTTGCATTGATCCGAATCAATGCAGTCCCATCAATTGATCACACCACAAAGAACGAAAATATACTGACGTACGTATATGCCATCCGCATTCGCCACTGGGTCCCGTCATCACCCGTTAGGTTAGCTTACTAACGGCAGAGCGGGGACTGGACTAGCGCGGATGAAAAACATATACAACATCTACTAATATATATACCAATATATAGTATTTCGCTCAAGGCGTGAATAAAATGCAACATCAAAGAAATGTACAGCATCACAGAACAATACAGATATCTGGGATCCCCGGGTTTCACAGAGCCACCCACTACTGAAACCCGACGTTCCCCTGGTCGTGTGGATAGCCTGTGCAATGAAAACCTAGACCCCTACGGGTGCGGCAAGTCACCCGCCAAACCTGAAGCGAGGCAGCCCCCTCCAGTGCCGTGAATGGACCACCCAGCACTTCACGGAATCCGGTAACTTGGGCACCCCTCCTGGGTCAACCTGTACCCCCTACGAGTGCGGCGAATAGCCCGCCAATTCCAGACTGAAGCCCCTCCGTCTCAATGCCCTGAGATGCGGGCCCGTTGCCCTCCAGAACCCGGCTATCCGTGCACCCCTCCGCGGGGTAACCCTAGTACAGAAAGTAAAATATACATACACCGGGTACATCGACCGCAACCAGGTCGTGCCCCAAAAGAATAATACAATCAGGCAGTGACGGCAGTCCACATGTCGGACGCTCGTCCCGCAATATCAAAAGTACATAATACAACAACACTGTACTAGCATTGCATCCAGGCTATCCCCCACGACCGATCCGCAACATCACAGCAAATACATAGAACATCAACGTGAAAGTCACGTTCGCAAATCCGTCTAACCGGGCTATAGCAGTTAGACCGGATTTACCGATCGAGTGACATTCACGGTCGCAGATATAATGTAAATACTGTGAAAACTAACGTGTTTAAATTTCGATCGACAAAATATCAAGAAGTGGGCCCCACGACTTACTGGTGAACAGTAACAAAATCTGGGCAAAAATGATATATATCAAAAACCCCAAAATCCAAGTGAGAACAACCTGACAAAATTTGGGAGCACGTGCTCCCCACGTGGCCGCGGTTGCGCGGCCTAACGAAGGGTTTGGCCGCGCTTCCGCGGCGGCTTCTAGGGATCACGACCCCAAATTTTGTCGTATCTCTTAGAAGTTCCTGCTCTGATTTTTAAGACATCCAGAAATAATTTTTTAGACCGTTTAAAAACAACAGAAACTGTCGGCTTGGATTTTTGCAGTTTTCGATTTCCGGTCGGATCGAAGTTTTAAACGCGTTAGCACAAGTTAGCATAGCAAAATGGTGAGTCTCTGATACCACTGTAAGTCTACGTTAGCGCCCCGGCAGTCTACAGACGCCAATCGCGGAATAAAACTTTTTAACTTGGCGCTATCGTATACTTTAACCCGGATCTGCCATTATTGCTAAACTAACAAACAGTAAAGAGTGTAGAAATGTTGTACCGACTGATCCGAGTCCTTCGGTCTTCATCTCCACTCCGATCTCCTCGCGGGATCTCCGTCCGTCTCCTCCTCGTCGGAAAGGGCACCACATCGCCTGTAGCTTTTACGGGCTCCCACCTCAATACCGAGGCAACTCGGGCACGAAGCTGGCGAATCGACGCGTCCAAGATTTGCTGTAGAATGTGTAGTGTAGAATCATAGTCTCTTTTGGGGTGGTGAAGTTGCCATGGAGGGAGAAGGAAATCATGAACTTTGGAGAGGGTTTTTGGTGGCATGATAAAAATGAGATGATTGATAAATTTCCAACACACAAAACAAATGAACCATTCTCTCCTCCTCATCAAAGAGGCCGGCCATATCTTTTAGGAAATGGTGGAGGTGTGTTCTAAAAACAAGAAGGGAGGTTAGTGTATCATAAAGCAATGGGTGACCACAACAAAGACATGAACCATGCTTCATTAAAACCAAACCATACCCTTTCAATCATCATAAGTCAAAGCAAGTCATGGTGCAAAGAAAAGAAAGCTATCATAATC